>CM048824.1:16578025-17178025 GCA_026586065.1 Dioscorea zingiberensis
AAATCCAAAGCTGCTTTGGGTATCATGTGAGGCCAAAAATCCAATCCCCAAGCATCTCTTTTTCTTTAGCAACCAAATCCGAAAATCCCAGTCATAAGCCTCACAGTAACTCTCCTGTGAGTCAACAGGCTCTTGTCCATTAACTCATAATCTAGTTGTTTGGTTCAAACTAGGGTCATATTGCATGGAATAATGATTTTTTTTGCAAATCAGCCCCTATCTTAATTATATATTATTGCTTAAACCCCATAACACATGGTGAATTCTAACATACCGTGTGCATTATTCACACGGTATGCTATCATAGTGGGTTCTAGGTGAGTTCTAGGGTAGTATGTTTTGAGTTATAATGTATAAGGTTTTGGGTTATGGGTATTGTTCCTTTTACACCCAAAATTTGAAGCTTAGAACACAAAATGTGAAGGTTAAGGCCCAAAGTTCTCATACCGTAGAACGCACCCATAACATATCTTAACCCTCTAATAAGAGGGTTTTGCATATAAGCCCTCATATTAAAACTTAATTAATTGCAAACTTTTATTAAGACTTAAAAATTCGAATTTGTACCGTACTTCCAGAAGGACAGTCTTTACAAGTATATGATTAATTCGATCATCCATGAATGCGTGTTCCATCTCAAGCAAAACATGGACAATTTAATCATGGACATATCACTGCCACATAGTAATCAGAGCTAATTCTCCTTGACATACTTTAGAAGCTACCCCGTGGGCTTACTTTATTTTAGAAGCAACACAGGATCTCCATGGCATAATAGGAGTTAATTCTTGCACCACAAAAACAAGGAACATAGCAGGAAACCCTTTTTTTTTAAGAGAAAAAAAATGCATACTAGAAACATAGAAAATAACAAGAACCCACCATAAATCAGCAACTTAAAAACATGATTATCACTAAGAATCAGTCACAAACTTGAATCCCCAATAGCCAAGCCCGTAATCACTAAATCACACTCAACTTGAACTTTTACATCTAATATAATATTTCCATACAATCTCATTCATTTCCACAAGGATTGGAGCTCATTATTATCTCCTCAAGAACCCATATTGAGGCTCTATATTGATTCTCAACCATTCTCATTCATTTATTTATCAATTCGCCAACTCAATTCCATGATTCAGCACACGTATTTCAACTTTCATTCAAGCTTACCTCACATGCAAAACCAATTCATGCATGAAAATCTATGTATAAGCTTTAATGTAGTTTCATTCACACTTCTTTTTTTTTGGACAAAGGGGATAAACCCCATTCTAAGCCCAGGTGGGATGGAGCGGAGAGAGGACTATCACAGGGCCTGGCCCACTGGGCCTAGCCCCTCATGCTAACGGCCCGTGACTACCTCTCAGCGCCCCACTTTCACTCCGTCACACGGGATTCGAACCGTGGTTCTCTTCCCGTATGCGGAGGACCCTTGCCGCTCGACCTATTGGTCTTTGGCTTCATTCACACTTCAAAAACTGGTATTCTCGACCTTGAATCCATTTCTCCTTGGACTTCCTCTTCAAACCCTATTTCATGAAGATAGATACATTCATAACCATGAGAATCAAAGGCATAACAAAGAGGATTTAAGTCTAATCCAGCATCCATCCATCCCTTACCTTTGCTTGAATTTAATCCTTGATGCTCATCTTTTGACCATTTTACTCCTAATATGGGATTTTCCTCAAGTCACCATTTTATCCACTAGTCAATATAGTTTCATATTCTCCATCATTACTTAACTCTTCTAATCCCATTACTAAATTCAAACTTATTATTTAATTATAAATTGTATCAAATCAAAAAAGTCACAGGATGTTACAGTAGTTGTCCCAATATGTCTCACGCCTCCATATCTGTGATGCAGCCTTTAATGGTCAATGAGCAGGGAAGAGATGGAGAGGTAGAACCAAATAACATTTCAAGAAAACGTTTTAACCAACAATGTTATAAAAAAAATATTCCCATAATATTCAAAGCATTAATTAACACTAGATGGTATTTGGCAAGCAAAACAAATAAACAATAATGGTAAAATAAGTCTGTTAGTAAAGTGAAGTTATACTAGCAACTCAGACAAACTATAAGAATCATATTTACCAAAAAAAAGATGGCGTCAATCTAGAGTGGTTGATATGAAAGCCATCTCTTAACCATAGCCAGACCCTCCCTGGGCTTGTATTCGGGACCTGTGTGACCAGCACCCTGCATAAACATAGAACAACTTCCACATTAGCATCGGTTATTCCCCCATGTTTTCAACGGTATATTATTTTCTACCTCCTACCTTTAAAGTAGCAAATGTAATATTGTTGGCATATGTTCTTGTGTACCTGAAGATTTAACCGAAACCATCACATCAGCCAGTGTATTCAGATATATGGATCTATTTGCAGCTAGTTATTAGTTCTGGTCAAACCAACTCACCCGGCTACTTTGCCCCGAGAGGACCAAGATCTCCAGTCATCAACAATGGAGAAGTTCAGTGATCTGATCCATACCTGGGTGCCAATATGTGGTACCTGCAGATCATGGTCACCACTTCCAGAAATCAGGAAGAATGGTGTTAGTGACAGCAGTATGAAGATTCCTCAATAGGGAACACAGTTTCCGACAGGATCCTCACCAGAAAACAAGAGCTCGATAACCTCGGCTTGTGAGCCTGTGCTGGTATTTTAGATTGCTTGGAATATCTTGGGCATACTGTTCATCATTGCATCTGATCCATTCTGGAATAGTTCCCTGCTTACCATAGATGACAACTCAAACAACTGATAAGAACCAAGCATATGGGAAATGATTAAGCATCCGGGTCCTTTCAAATGTACCTTCTGGATGTGGAGTGCCTCTCTCACCACATCAGAGTTTGCCCAAAAGTAGGCTAGATAGTGAGCGTAAGCCTGAAGTGAGTATTTTGATCGGTTAGTGAGACACCATGATCATATCGAAAACAAGGAGGGTATATGTTCTCCCACCACATTAGCAAATGCTCTAAAATATGAAAATGGGGATAAAACTCACTCTGCATTTGAGAGGTGGAGCAAGTGGTGGTGTGATAAGCTCTCCGTGCTCATCCTTGAGAAATCTCCTTTCTCCACCCAAGTCCTTTGGCTTTGGAGATGTTCGCGGGCACTTTGGCTCCAAAATGTGAGCAGTATTAATTTCATCAAAAAACTGCATGCCCAAGAAGTCAAAATTTTAAGGTCTCATATGGAATGATGAATAGTTAATGTAATGATGCATGAGTAACTGAATAGCCTTTTGGCACCTTCTTCACCACTTGAAGCTTCTTAGCACACATATCACTGGTAGGGTGTTCATAATCCTCTTCCTCACAATATTGAGTGGTGGACTGCGAAAGGAAAATGTTTCTTCCTTCCATCAAATTTAGTTTTGATGCAAGGTCAAATTTTCATCAATTTTTCAAATGCTCATTAGAATTGAAATTTACAATTAAGCTAATTGTAATTTGCATAAATCCTCCTGACTTAAAGATGCCAATCAGGCCATGCCAAGCTGGACAACATGGGCTAGTGCATGCCCCGGCCAGCACGGCACAACCTCTATTATAAGTTTAATGTTAGAAGAGAAGCACATTACCATATATAGCTCATCAGAAATGATCCCCATATTATGAGCATATGGAACCCGAGCATTCAAATCGATTTTTTCTCCAGTGAATGGGTTGCCCATCAAATATCCCTGACAGAATAAATCTTTATCACGGTCAATCAAATATATCTAAACCATGTATGTACTAATTGAGTTTATTGAACATCAACACTTTAATCATCAACCAGAGCAATGCAACAACTTGCTAAGCTAATTTTCTTCATACAAAGAATAGAAACACATTACCAACTGTTGACGAGAATTCAACCGAAATTCCCACCTGTGAGAAAAAAAATAAATAGAGAAAACACACACCAAAGAAAGACAATCACACGCACAAGACAATATTTGAGATAGACTTGGAAGCTCTAGAAACTTGGATCCATCAAACAAGTGAAGTAAGGAGTGAGTTTGTCATTGTTTTTCCCTTTCTTGTAATTGTCCTCTTTGTGAGAGGTTTTTTCTTCTTGGAGACGAGCTTGAGGTTTGTTAAAGCCATTGGAGCACTCATATTTAGTGGATTCCCTGTTCCCCGCCTCCATGGAGACGTAGGCACACCGCCGAACTTCACGTAAATCCTGTGTTGTGGTTTTGTGAGTGTTTCTCTATCTCTTGCCCTAGTTTTCTTACATGTGCTTGAAGATATTGTTGATACGTTGTTAGAATGTTAATTGTGTGTGATTGTGCTTCCGTGGACGGTTGAATTTTTAGCGAATTCCCCAACAATTGGTATCAAAGCTATTGGTTTTCAGCTTGGGAAAATTCTGCACACAAGATGTTCGACGATATTCCTGAAAGATGTCTTCAACCGATAATGCCAAGGTTGGGAAGTATGAGATCAAGATGTTCAATGGGAAGAACGATTTCTCGTATTAAAAGATGCAAATGAAGAAATGTTGATATCACAAAGGCTACACAAGTCGCTTTTGGGGAAGAAGAAGAAGCCCAAAGACATAAGTGATGAAGATTGGAAAAATCAAGATAAGGAGGCAAGCACGACGATTATGTTATGCTTGGATAGGGATGTGGCGTTCTTGGTGAATGATGAGGAGACAACAGCCGTGTGGTTGAAGTTGGAGTCCAATTTCATGACCAAGACATTGACGAATCGCATCTACTTTAAGGCCTTGTACACTTGCAATATGGAAGAAGGTATTATTCGGAATCACATAAACAAGTTTAAGAGGATAATTTCAAGCTTGAAGGATGTGGATGTCAAAGTAGATGACGAAAATCAAGCCATATTGTTGCTACTTTCTTTGACGCATTCATTTGAGAACCTTATACAGACGTTGATGCTTGTGGGTGATACCCTCTCCATGGATGAAGTCAAAACATCCTTGTTATCCGATGATCTTTGGAAGATGGTGACCAGTGGAAGAGTTAACAAGGAGCAGGCACAAGGGTTGATTATAAGGAAAATGTCAAATGAGAGGGGGAAAGGGCAAAAAGGAAAGTCAAGATCAAAATCAAGACCTATTGTAAAAGTAATATGCTACAATTGCGGAGAGCTTTGGCATTATAAGGCAAACTGTTCCAACAAGAGGTAAATTGGAGGAAGAAGAAAAAGAACAACAACAACAACAAGGGGTAGCATGTTAAGCAAGAAGCCAATTTCGTTTATGATGGAGAGACTGAAATTGATGAATGCTACATGGTGACTCAAAGTGAAGAAATTTTCAGGAAGTGGATACTTGATTCGGGTTACTCTTACCCCATGTTTCCAAAGAGGAAATGGTTTACTACCTATGAGAGCATTGACAGATACAAGGCATGCTGAAAACTTGAGGAAGAATCTAATTTCACTTGGTGCATTGGATTCCGTTGGTTGCAAGATTGTGGTCGAGAAGGGAATTCTGAAAGTTGTTCGTGGCTCCATGGTTGTGATGAAGGGTGTTCGTTATGGAAATTTGTATACTTTGTTGGGTATAACAGACACAGATAATGCAGCAGTTGGGATCTCTGGAAGTAGTAACCTATCATATTGCACAAAACTTTGGCACTTGCGACTTGGGCATATGTTGGAAAAGGGTCTAACTCTGCTTAGGAAAGAAGTCTTGTTGAAGAACATGAAGAAACCTTGCATGGAATTTTGTGAGCATTGTGTGTACGGAAAGGCACACCGAGTCAAGTTCGCCACAAGCAAACACAAGAGCAGAGGGTTATTAGACTACGTGCATACGGACGTATAGGGGCCTGCTAAGGTTGCTTCGAAAGGATTTTCCCGATATTTAGTCTCATTTGTTAATGACTATACAAGATATGCCTGGGTGTATTTTCTCAAGCATAAGAACCAAGTATTTGAGACATTCAAGCGGTGGAGAGCAATGGTTGAGAATAGAACATGTAGGAAGGTGAAGACAGTTAGGTCAGATAATGGTACATAGTACACTGAGGGTGTCTTCAAGGAGTTTTGTGATCAGGAGGGCATTGTTCGGCACTGAACAGTCAGAGATACACCACAGTAGAATGGGGTCGCAGAGAGGCTGGACCGTATATTGCTTGAGAGAGCAAGATGTATGAGATCCAATTCTAATTTGGGCAGAGAATGGTGGGCAGAGTCAGTTATACAGCTTGCTACATAGTGAACAGGGCTCCACATTCTACATTGGATGGTGATACACCTTATAGGCAGTGGTCAGGAGAACATGCCGATTATGATGTGCTTAGAATTTTTTGTTACACAGCTTATTATCATGTCAAGGAGAATAAGCTGGATCCTAGAGCCAAGAAGACAATTTTCTTGGGGTATGCAAACGGTGTGAAAGGCTATCGCCTTTGGTGCTTGGAAGATTCAAAGTTCATAATTAGTAGGGATGTTACTTTTGATAAGAAATCCATATTGGCTTTGCCAAAAGCTATAATAACTACTGATGGTGATAGTGATGAATTGACCACCAAAACTCAAGTGGTGGAGATTGATGGATCTGAAGACCAACCGGGTCCTAGTCATGTTCAAGAGGAAGCTCAGGGAGATACTCATGATGAGGATGATGATGATGAGCTTGGACATGAAGAGGTTCAACAAGAGGATACACAGGCTCTACAGCAACAGCAGTCAGAGTTTTTGGCTACCACTAGGCCAAAGAGGGAAATTAAACCGGTTCAGAAGTTTGGGTTTGACAAACCTCTAAGATATTATGGGCAGGCAAATTTGGTTGAATATGCACTCTCGAGGATGATGAACCGATCACCTTCAAGCAAGCTACTCAGGATGGTTGCTATGGAGGAAGAGATGGAGTCTCTTCGGAAGAGCCAAATATGGGAAGTTATCCCATTGCCTGTAGGTAAGCATGCTATAGGCTATAAGTGGGTGTATAAGAAGAAGGAAGGTTTCTCCAAGTCAGGTGGTACAAGGTACAAGGCGAGACTAGTTGCCAAGGGTTTTACACAGAAGGAAGGGGTGGACTATATATGAGGAGATATTTTCTCCCATAGTGATGCACACTTCTATTCGTGTGTTGTAGAGTTTGGTAGCTCATGGTAATATTGAGCTAGAGCAACTTGATGTAAGATAGCCTTCTTGTATGGTGACTTGGATGAGGAAATTTATATGCATCAACTAGAGGGGTACAAGATTGAGGGAAAGGAAAAAAAAACATGTTTGCCACTTGAAGAAATCACTCTATGGTCTGAAGCAGTCGCCTTAAGAGTAGTGCAAGCGCTTTGATTCCTTTATGCTCAAGTATGGTTACTCTAAAAGCAAATATGATTGTTTTATGTTCGCAAACTTCGTGGTAGTGCATTTATCTATCTCCTATTGTTTGTGCATGACATGATCATTGCTTGTAAGAGCAAGGTGGAGATAGACAAATTGAAGTCTCAACTTGGCAAGGAGTTTGAGATGAAGGACATGGGCGCTAAGAGGATTCTTGGCATGGAGATTAGAAGAGAGACGTCAAGCCGTATATTGTTCCTAAATCAGAAGGGTTATCTAGAGAGGGTAATAGCATGGTTTGGGATGCAAGATGCTAAGCCAGTGGTGACTCCGTTGGCTCCACATTTTAGACTCTCTAGTCGGTCATCACATACTACAATTGAAGAAAAAATACAGATGGCCCGGGTTGCTTATGCTTGTGTAGTAGAGAGTTTGATGTACACGATGGTCTGTACACGGCCCAACATTTTACTGGCAGTTAGTGTGGTCAGCAAGTTTATGGCAAATCCAGGACGACCACATTAGGATGTAGTGTGAAATGGATTCTGAGGTACTTGAAGGGTACCACTAACATGGGATTGTGCTTTGGTGGAGGAACATATCAGTTGAGTGGGTTTGTGGACTTAGATTATGCAAGTGAGCTAGACAGACGACAATTGACTATTGGTTATGTATTTAAGATATGTTGTGCACCAGTTAGTTGGAGATCAATGCTACAAGCCAGAGTTGAACTATCTACCATAGAGGTCAAGTACATGACCATGGCAGAAGGAGTGAAGGAATCTTTGTGGTTAAGGGGTTTGTTAGATGATTTGGGGATTGAGACAGATGCAGTGGACTTGGGATGTGACAGTCAGAGTACGATTCACTTGGCTAAGAATCAAGTTCACCATGCTCGTACAAAGCATATTGATGTCCGGTATCACTTTGTGCAGGATGTAATAGAGGAAGGATCCATCTCTGTATTGAAGGTGCACTCAAGTGATAATCTTGCAGATATGTTCACCAAATTGGTACCAAGAAGCAAGTTCCAACATTGCTTGGACTTGCTTAATGTTAGAAAATGCTTTTAAGGGGAACTTTGGGGGTTTGGAATCGTCTATATGAGTGTGGTGGAGATGTGCTATCTAGTTGGACTCGCTCAACATTTATTTGTACATGTTTCGTTGTCCCACTCTTATAAGCCCCTTGCACTTCTCCTCCACTAGCGATGTGGAACTATTGTTTGAACCCCACATCACTATTATCAGGGAAAAAATACGAAAGGGTGGCTTCAATGTTTCTCTCACGACAACCAACAACCCTAATCATCAAGCTACTATTCTACATCCTGCGCACAAGATACATATTGGGCTACAAAACGAGACCAAATTTTTTTTCCCAAGGGCGTTGCCCCCGAACATCAAGGCGGCCCAAGCCTCAGCTCCATGGACTAAGCCTCAAAAAATCTCCTATTAAAAAACCACGCAACATTATTAAGTGTCAGGTCGGGTCGTCAACCGGATTAAACACAACTAAGCTCCACAAAGCCCAACACCAACAACCTCTTGATCTATTGTTACCAGGTCCCTTATATAGGATTTCGTTGGCTGGGACAATCCCAAGTTCAAATCCCTACGACCACAAGGTGAGAGCACGCGCACACGGGTGCCGCATCAACCGCCCTTGACTTGCTTGTCGCCTTTGTATAAAAAATAAAAAAATAAAAAAAATAATGGATGCAGTGTTTCAGTTACAGCATTGACCAATTACCTTGAGATTCACAAGAGGCTGATCCCCAGATTCAATGCCTACATATGAAGAGCAGCACAATTTAGATAGAAAAAACAGCGAAGACATCCTCAACTAGGAAGACCTGCTTGTGGGTGATCAGTTACCTTCTGATATCAAGTCAGTGATGATTGGAATAACCTTCCCAGCATATGAACTACCAGAAACATAAAGAGGATTGGAAAGGAATTGCGGGTGATCAATAAACCACTGATCCACCAAAAGTCTTATGTAAAGTTACATTCAGAGCATTGAATCAAATACAACAATTAGAGGAGGAACATCAATCATGTGCCTGATTACCTTCCTGAGAAACTTGTAGGTTCTTAGTGATAAAGTGGTATCCCCATCAACATATCCCTCTGGTGTACTTGAGAATGAGAATCCAGACCCAACATGGGAGTCTAAGAAGATCATATTGGAGGCCTGGAAAAATCAAAAACTCAAACCATGTTCACTGAAAGAGAATGGGAAAATTGTTAAGAAATCTGAAAAACCAAAAATTAAATCACCTTAGTCCAAGCGAAAGGATGATACACAAGTGTTGGCAAGCTGCCATTATACTCAACACTCCTGAACTTGACAGGACCTATATATGATCATCAAATCCACTCAAAAAAGATTTCTTCTTTTCTTCCAATTTTTATGAGACAAGATAAAAAAGAAACAAATTAAGAGAAATTACCAACTTCAAAGGCGAGGCCGCTGAAGGCAGAGCAACCAGGGCCGCCGGTGAGCCAAAGAAGAAGCGGATCAGTAACTGGATTTCCTTCAGACTTTATGAAGTAGTAGAAGAGCTGCACTTCATTATCCACAGGAACATACCTACAAAAGCAACCATTTTTACATATTAATTAACATCAAGTTTTTCATGGACGATTTCAGCAAGTAGCTAGTTCATCTTACCCAGTCTCCAGGTGGAAGGGAAGTGGACCATGAAATCCCGGGAGATGAGTTACAATGGAAGCTGTGAGGACTTGAGAGCAAAAGCAAGAGAAGAAGAACAATGACACTAGTAGTAGAACAGAAGAATGCATCGTTCGCTGTCGGCTGTCGCAGTAGAAAGGCTCTATGGATGGATGGTCCTTATAGAACCAAATAAATGTCATTTTACCAAGTAAATTTTGTAATTCATTTTCACTTATAAAGAGAGGTTGAATGTTCAAACTACACCTACAATATACTTCTAGTGGTTTGTCAATATTTATCAAAATAAATAAATAAATAAATGACATTTGGATTTATAAAGAAAATAATTATATTCTAATCTATTTTCTCCCAAGTATTAATTTTTATTTTTTTCCCTATAGCTTATTTTATTTTTAGTTTTTGATATTTCACTGAATAATAGATCTAATTTTTCTCAACAAAATAAATACAGGTCTCATGGTACAATGAGCAAGAAAATAAAATAAAACATGGAAAAGGATAAATAGGCGTTAATTGTTACTTAATATGAATTATTAAAGTAGTCAATATAAACAGTTAAGCAGTTAAATAACCAATTATAACTGATGAGTATATTCTCAAACCATTTTTCTCAACTCGAGATTATTAAAGTAGCCTATAAAGCATCAGTAAGCAGACAAGGCAGATCACATTAACTATAAGGACAATTTTGTCTTGGGCCCAATATAGAGGTGTCAAATCGGTTGGTTCCGCACAGTCCGGGCCCGGTTTGTGTTGGGCAGTGTTCGTGCCCATGCTAGCCCGGCCCATGAGTGAGCTGTGCGCACGAGGCATGAGTCATGACACAACTCCATTTGGCTTGTGCCATGCCGGACCAACCCGCACGCATGCCCAATTTTCTTAAAAAAATTAAAAAAAGTTTAAAAATATATAAGAAATTCATAAAAAATTCTAGAAAATTACTAAAAATTGGCCAAAAAAATAATAATATAAAGATGTGAAAATTTATAGAAATCCCGAAAAAATCAGAAATTACTAAGAAATAAATAAACCACAAAAAATCTTTAAAAATAAAATAAAACTTATAAAAATTCAAAAACACATATTGCAAAACATTGTAAAACTAAATAAATAAATTTGAAAAATGAAAAAAAATGATATTATTATTAAGATTCAAACTTAACTCATAAATTACAAAAGAATCAAATTATTGTAATAATAATAATTTAACTCATAAAATATTAAAATTATTAATTTCTTTCGATGTAATCTCTCAAGCCCTCCCTCCGAGTCCATGATAAATTTTGATAATTTGATTTACAAATTTTACCTATTATTTTTTAAAATTGAGTATTATTTATAAATTCCAAAAATACAAATTTCATAATAATTAGTCTAAATTTTAGTAAAAACAAATTCAAACTGTCGAGCCAAAAATCATTTTTATTATATATTTTTATACATGTATATAATAAAAGGGCATTAAAAATGAATAGCCTGAGAACCCCCTAGTTCAAGAAATTTTCAAGATTAACCTAATGTTATTCAATGAAATCTGCCGCCATCTTTGTCATCATAGGCCAAATAAGCTAATGAAATCAAGTGTAAAAAGAGCTTTAGGAAAACTGAAGAAAATTCGGATTAAGAGTGTAATTAAAACAACGAAAATGTGTCAGAATAATGGTTTTCAGCACCCATAAGAATTATCAGACAGGGATAATTGTTTTGATTCGGATTTCTCATCATCCACATCATTGTTCTTGAGATTAATTAAAAAAAAAAAAAGTGAAAATCAATGAAAGGGGAGAGGAAGGGGATCTATCTGATCTTCCTATTGGTATAGTAAATAAATGAAGCATATCACCGCATCCAGATAGATGTATTCACTGCGAAGAAAGATTCTTTATTTAGATCCTAGAACCAAAACTAAAATCTGATCAAAATCACAATAAACCTTGGAAGACAAGACGCGAGCTATAGGAGATTTCTTTGATGCAACGGTGCTAGAACTCCCACAAAATTATAGATGAATTGAAGGGTTTTAGGGTTTTGATCCTATTGTTGTTCTTCAGTTTGTGAACGGATCCGATGGCCCGTATTGGAGAGTATAATTAAAACTTTTTGGAAAAAAAAAAAAACAGGTCGGCACGTGGCCTGACCTGACACGGCACAAGCCCAACCTAGTTGGGTTGTGCCCCGTGCCGGGCCAACTCACGACACTATGTATGCCATGCTGGTATGACACATCTCGCCGACGGGCTATGCCGGTACGGACATGCACAATGCCCATAACACGGCGGACCCGTGTCCACCCATTTGATACCTTGAGTGGAAGGAAAGCTTGGGTGGAGCCGATTCCACCCACATTTAGGTGAGTCTACCGGTCACTCCTTAATGTGTACAAAGTAAGTTTTTCTTATTTATTTATCTAAAATATTATGTGTACATATATATATATATAATTAATATCATGTGTACACATTTTTAAGAAGTGAACGGAGGACTAGGGATGGCAATTATACCCAAACCCGACCCGACCCGAGTTTGACGGGGAAAACCCGGTTTGACCGGGTTTCGGGTCAGGTTAGGGTAAAACCCGAATAATATAAAGCGGGTGCGGGGCGGGTATGGGAAACTTGATTCCCGACCCGAACCCAAACCCGAACCTGACCCGAAATGTAAAATTATTATTCTCCATGAAAATAATGATGGTGATGAATGGGGGTTCTAAAGGGCTATGTTCCTTGGATTAAACTTTTCAATTTTTACTTTAGTATCATTTTGTATAAGTTTGAATGTGCACTTTATTATTTTGGTTTGATCTCTTTGAAGATGATGATGAATGGTGGTCATTTTATCTAAAAAAACATTAAGATTTTGGATTGAAGTTTTCAATTTATACTTTATTATTGTTTTATGAGATTTTAAATGTGCATTTTTTTTACTTAGGATTGAAATTTTAAATTTTTATTGTTAATGTTATGTGGGTCGGGCCTAGAGCCGAACTGGGGCGGGGATACCCGCGAGTACCCGATTCCCCGTCGGGTTCGGGTATGGGGCGGGTTTTTAAAAACCGGGCGAGTATCTAGGGCGGGTCGGGGGCGGGGGTGGGGGCGGGGGAGTCGGGTCGGGGGAGGGGTAGGCAAAACCCGCCCCCGACGCCCCCTACCCAACCCGTTGCCATCCTTGCGAAGGACTCACTAAATTTGGGTGGAGCCGAATACAGCCAAGTTTTAGTCCTTGAGCGGTGGAGAAAGAAATTTTTCAAAAGCATATCCAACATTTTGTGGGGGCAAAAAGGTACACCGGTGTAAATACTATAATAAAAATCTGCGCAAGTACTTGACATTTAATGTTGATGCAACGTCTCATCCTACTCATGAAAAAACAATAATTTGATGGAAATTTTGACAGAGGACTCACACCAAATGAAAGGAAATTTTGACAGGGATCACAGTATCAACAGCTATTTGATGGAAATTTTGAAAGGTTCACACATAGCTTCACATCATCAACAATTATTTGAATGAAATTTTGACAGGGCTCACATCAGCGAGAAAAACTTGTATGGACCAGGACTCACTTATCTTTAAGTGAGTCTCCTCTATTATACTATTTAGAAGATGTTTTAAGTATTTTTAACTGTACGGATGGGAAGATCATCGAAAAATAAACTAGCATATCCATTTTCATATAATTTTGTGACCGTTTGGTCCTCCCATTTAATGGTTGAAATTTTATAAAAATTTTAACGGTTCAGATTTTTAGAATTTCAACCGTTAAGTGGGAGGACCAAACGGTCACAAAATTACATAAAAATAAATATGTTAATTTATTTTTCTATGATCTTCTCATCCATACGATTGGAAATATTTAAAACATCTTCTAAACAACATAATGGAGGGGCTCACTGATCACGGGTCCATGCAAATTTTTCTCCACACCAGCAACAGTCATATGATGTAAATTTTGACAGGTTCACATTATTAACAACTATTTGATGGAAATTTTGATATAGGGTGACAAAGGTTCACATCATCAACAGTTATTTGATGGAAATTTTAACAGATAATTCACACCACCGACAGTCATTGATGAAAATTTTAACATCATAACAACTTGATGAGAAATGAAAGAATTGACGTTCAAGAGATAGAAGTGAATCTGAATTTAACGATTTTAAGTTAATATTTTTTTTAAAAAAATGAATAAATATAATTTATTTATAATATGATAATAAGTGTTATAAATGACCATACATGTTAAGGGTTACAATTAGTTTGATGATTGCAACAATTCAATAATTAGCATGGACTTCTTGTAACTTCTCCCGAGAGACCTATATCCTCCCTTCTAGGTTTCATCGCAGCCAAATCCCTAGGGGGCGTTCAAAGTGAAATGTAATACTTCTTTTAACTAGGGCCTGGGCTTCCTACATCGTCAGTCTCTTCGATGGATATACTGCATCAAAACAAGACAAAATGAAAAATTTAGTATCATGAATAATTTGTCAGAAAACACATTGTTTATCTTGGAAACATCACAAATTCCTTTCCTTCCACAAGGTCTAGATGATTGCCATCATCGTGAGCTTCCACCCTCATCGCAGAGTTCTCGTGATAGTTGTTAAAGAGGTTGTGAGGTCCTTGATACCCTGGACAACATGAGATCTATGTATGCCAAAGAGGCTTCTGTAGTGCTCCCAAACTCTGCGGGAGATTGAGCAATTGATGAAGAGATGTGTGACCAACTCCTCTTCAGTATCACAGAGTTAGTAGGAGACCCGAGTGCCCCTCCACTGTTTATGGTGGAGGTTGTCTAATGTGAGTATTCGGTCTTCTCTAGCTAGCCATACGAACAACTTGATCTTAAGAAGACAGGGGCGTTTCCAGTACGTAACTCAAGGCAAGGCCAAATCACTATGGATACTGTTTACACCAAAAAAAAAAAAATGATTATGAAATTTTTGAGGGGTATATAACCAAATTTCTATATATATATATATATATATATATATATATATATATATATATATATATATATATATATATTCGGCGATATCCTGAGGCAAGCCAAGGACACAAATCCCAAGGCAAGCCAAGGAAATAAATTTCAAGATAGCCTGAGAACATATCTCGAGGCAAAACTCAAATTCCAAAATTGCCCCTGAGAACATATCTCGAGGCAATCTCAAACTCCAAGATAGCCCGAGAAAACATATCTCGAGGGGATCTCAAATCCCAAGATAGCCTGAGAATACATATCTCGAGGCAATCCCCCGGAATACATATCTCGAGGCAAACTCAAATCTCAGGATAGCCCGAACACGTATCCCGAGGTGATCCTAAATGGCCCGAGAACATATCTCGAGGCATGCCTAGGATACGGATCCCGAGGCGATCTAAAAAATACATATCCCGAAGCAAAAAAAAATATAAATAAAATAAAAAATAATAATAATAATAAATAATTAAATTTTAAAATTTAAACCTGATCTTATCTAGTCGGGAGATAGCTACGGGGGGTTGGGGGATTTTACGGACAAGTTTTCTCTCCCGGGGATAAGAACAAAAGAAGCTTTTTAAAAAGGAGGCAGGGAGGAAGAAAAAGGGCAATCAGGAAACAAAGAAAGAGGGGAGGTCGGACATAGAGAAAAGAAGAAAGAAAAGACAAAAGAGAAGGAGAGAAAAAGGATAAAAAAAAAAGAAAAAAAAAGAGAGAAGAAGGTAAAGAACATCCCCCCCTCTCTCTTGATTTCTCATCTCCACCCTCTCACTCTACGCCACCGCCTCCATCTTCTTGCTTGAGCCGCCACGCCGTCGAGCCCAGCTGCTTCCACCCCCCCGCCTTAGACCAGTCCGTCGCCCTGCAGATCTGAAGCCCCAGCCCGCGCCAACCACCCCTGCTGCTCCAGCCCAGACCTAGTGCCGCCTGCGCAGGCCACGCGCAGGCCGGCCCTCCGCCTAGCTAGGCGTCGAGCACCCTCCGCCCAGAGCGCCAGGGCGCCAGCGCCTCCTCCCAAGACGCGCACCTTCCCCAGTCTGTTCGCAGACGCCTCATCGCTCTTGCAGCTTGTCCAACGCCCCTGTCGCCAGTTCCTGCTGCTGCTCTTCCACGCCAGTCCACAAAGCTGCTGCTGAAGCTCCCCTGAAGTTGCTGAAAATGAAGGCCCCTAAAGCTGCCAAAGCTGTGATTGTGCTGCTGTTCGTCAAAGAGGAGCTGCTATTCGTCGTCGCTGCTTTTTGCTACAAGGAAGCCGCTGATTTGCAGTTCACTGTGCTGCTGCTGCCATGAAGAACTACATTGTTGCCGCTGTTTTGTTGCAGAAACAAAGAAAGTGCAAAGGATGTTGCTGCTACATGGTTGCCGTTTGATGCTGTTACATGGTTGCTGATATTGGTTGTTGATGTTCCTGTTGCTAAAGATGGTTGCTGTCAACGAGGCTGTGTTGCTGCAAAGAAGTTGAAGATGGAACCGCTGCTATGTTGATGCTGATTGTTGATAATGCTGCCAACATCACTGTTGCGAAGATGAAATTGCCGCCAAAGAATGCTTCTTGGTGTATGAATTGATGCATATTGATGAATGTGTGGGTGTTTGTATAAAAAATCAAAGCCCTAAATACAAAGGAGGTTCTGTCAATTTTTTTTTTAAAAAAGAAGTTGCTATTGTGCCGTTACAGCCCAAAGAGACAAGAAGAAGACTGATATTGATATGCTCCTGTTGCAGAAAGAAAATACGAGGAGAAGAATGGTTGTTGCATTGTCGTTCAGAGCTTTAAAGAGAAAAAAGAGAAGGAGAATGGTTGCTGCGTTGCTGTTCAGAGCTTTAAAGAGAAAAAGAGTTGTTGCTATGCTATTGTGAAAGATTAAGAAAATGACATTAGACATGGAGCAAACATTGAAAAAGTGCAAAGATATCCAAGGCTGTTGGGATTCGAATGCTGTCCACACTCCAAAGCTTCAATACAAATTCAGTTTTCTAAAGATGCCAAAGGTGATATTCAAGTTTCTGAAGAGGATCAACTAAGGCCATACTACCTTGAGATTAATGCTAGAGGCAAGAAGTGGTTGTTGTTGTTATAAAGCTTGATATACAGCAAGCTTGCTGATCAAGTATGCTTAGTTATGCACTCTTATTGATAATATTTCATGAATGAGTGATTGGAAAATCTGAAAAGGAAATGTTTTAAAGTCTATGCCAAGTGCTCACTTGTGTGAAATGCATATCACTTGCTTAAATTTCTCAAAGAATTGTAACTTTGTTCCATAGCATCAAACATGTTCATGTTTGTTCAAAAGTGGGCAATACTAGGATCAGCACAGTAGAAGATAAGACAACGCGAGGAGACTTGTCTTGATTAAAGCCATTTGAAGATGTTTCACTTGACATAACTATGGAGTTAAATCAATGTTGAAATAATAAAAAGGGGAATCATGAAGCTAGTTGAAGACCTTGATAGGAGGAATGGTGCAAACTGAGCTTTGGGTTCATCTTTTGATGTTCCATGTGAAATCAAAAGACCGAAGCCTTTTTTTAAAGGGTTCATAGACGATGGAAATGGAGATGCTGCTGCAGCTATGAAGTATGTATCGGTTCAAATTTTAGTAACAATAAAGGCTGCTGCAGAAATCAAACGATAAGAATGAAGAATTCAATTGTTAAAGCAGAGGAGAATTACTGCAAAAACAAAAAAAAGGGGAGAGAAGGAAGCCAATTTCTGCAATTCTGCCAACCTGACCGCCCCTTTCCAAACACCGATAACTTTTGTCAGGAAATCCAGATTGGAGTGACACTTGCGGTATTAGAAACTAGATATCAAGATCTTTCCAAATATATATGGTGCAGCTTCAGTTGATGGTTCAGTCAGTGCAGTTTTTGATAGAGAAAAGGGTCAATTCTTGCAGTTTTATCAGTTTGACCATCATCTAGTCAAACATTGATAACTTTTTCCAGAAAACTCCTATTAAGGTGAGACTGGCGGTGTTGGAAACTAGACTTCTAGATCTCTCCAACCATATATGATACAACTCCTATCGGCAGCCCAGTTGGTACAGTTTTGATGGAGAACAGAGCCGACTTTTTGCAGTTTTACTAGCTTGACCACTCTTCGCTCAAGCACCAATAACTTTTGCTAGGAAACTTTGATCGGGACGAAATTTACGGCGTTGGAAACTAGACTTCCAGGGCTTTCTAATCATGTATGGCACTATGCCTATTAATAGCCCAGTTGGTACAGTTTTCAATGGAAAAAATACAAATTCCTGCAGAACTGTCAAATCGACCACCCTTCATTCAAATAGCGATAACTTTTGATAGGAAACTCTGATTGAAGCGAAATTTGCGGCATTAGAAACTAGACTTCTAGAGATTTCCAACCATGTATGGTACATCTCTTACTAGGGACTCGGTTTATAGCAGATTTCGAGAGAAGGAAGCCAATTGCTGAAACTCAGCCAGCTCGACACCCCTTCGTTCAAGCGCTGATAACCTGTGTTAGAAAACTCCGATAGAGATGAACTTTGCGGCATCAGAAACTAGACATACGGAGATTTCTACCTATATATAGTGTGGCTCATATTGATGGCCTATTTAGTACAGTTTCCGGCTACAAGGCGGGGAAGAGTGCTATTGGCAACCATGACGCGATATATATCCTATGATGATATTGAAATTCAAAGGGCAGCGGCGAGGCATACAAGGCGGCGGCGTCACTTAAATAAATAAATAAATAAATAAATAAATCATATATATATATATATATATATATATATATATATATATATATATATATATATATATATATATATATATATCCTATGATATGTAATGAAATTTATGTTATGCAAATAAATGAAGTACTTTTGTTGCCTCTACTTGTTCCTTTGCCCTTAATCGGAGGTTCCCACGACATCGTCTGCGGTAATTAATAATAGAGGCTTGCCTCTATTAGGAATAAAAGAACCCACAAACATACAAATATGATATTTGTGCTTCGATATATCGTTTGGTGTCTTCACGATGCCAGGCGCGTATTTTCGATCCCACAAATACCTATATCGATGCTAACTTTATAGAGCGATTGGACTGTGAAATTAGATGTCGGGGTTAACCGTCCGGCCCTCTAACCAGCTCATGTGCTTTGAATAGCTCTGAGACAATGATTCAGTTTTTAATACTCCTCTATCATGCTGAGCGTGAGAGGGCCTGGTTTGAGCACTAGTGATCCCCTTTGCATTCTCTCCTACGCTTTCTAGATGGAGATGGATCTTTGTGTCATCAACGGTTGTAGGGAGGGGAACAGATCCCATGGCGATTCACCTTCAATCCACTTGTCTAACCACAAGTTCGTAGATCTACCATCGCCTGGGCAAATGGTGATGTTGTGGAGGGTCGTTGCTTTCTCTCTACAAATTCTTTTCCAGAATAAGTGCGCATGTGCCTAGGCCTTCTTGTGAAGATCAAGAAACCCCCATTTAAAATAGGCTTGCCGCTTCCCCGGTAAGAAGTCTCCACCACTATTTTCCGAGGAGTGCTCCGTTGAATTGCCGCATGTCTAGTAGACCCCAACTCCTTGCTCCTTTGGCCAACACAAGCGATGGCATCTTATGAGATGGTACTTATGTGGGCTCATGTTGAGACGGTAGTATCTTGAGTGGGTACTGAACTATACCCATATATCATTTTGAGTACTGAAGTTCAATTTGTATTATTTTTGTTACTCAACTTCGATTTTACTTCACCGGGAGGGTACTGAGAGGATTCTGGTGTAATTTCTTGCTAGACTTGTCCACGTGGAGAACTTACTGCCAAGTCATACACCACGTCATACGCCACGTCAATGAAAAATCAAATTTTTAGAAAAAAGAACTCATTTTCCCTCTATTTGTCTACAAAAATTTTTAGATTCCAAACTATGAAATGCATGAAAAACTCATCAGTTCGGAGAAGATGCGTCTAAGATGTCTTTTTTAATTGTCAACGTGGCAGTTAGTTCACCACGTGCACAAGTCCGGCAAGAAATTATGTTGGAATCCTCTCAGTACCCTCTCAGTGAAGTAAAATCGAAGTTGAGTAACCAAAATGGTACAAATTGAAGTTTAGTGATCAAAATGATATATGGGTATAGTTCAGTACCGACTCAATATACTACCCCCATGCATGTTGGGGCTTTCCATAGGAAGTCCTATATGATCTTTTCAATTTGGACTAGCACCCATTTTGACAGTTTGTATATGGACATCCAGTTGATGGGGATGTTTGTAAGCTCTGCATTAATAAGAGTGAGTCGACCACCTAGGGAGAGGAAACGACCTTAATTTCCAGGAGGTCAACTTTTTCCTCACCTTTGATATGAGATCCATCATATCCTTTTTCTTTGGTCTTTCTACGGTGATCTGGCCCCCTGGGTATTTGATTGGAAGAGTTTTGATGTGGTGGTTTATAATTTTCGCAATCGCTTGGGTTGTGTGTCCTTGTGCCCTTAGTGTAATAATCACGCTATTGTGGAAGTTAATTCTCAAGCCATATAGGCCTTCAAATAAATCTTAGTATTTGACATCCAAACTCCAAACTCAAGCAAAGCTTTTCCATTTGAAACTTAGCTCAGCACTATGATGCAGACCAAGCAAGCGACACGTTAATCAGGCGCAACAAGCGGGGAAACAAAGGGATCGCCAACTCCAAATTGAATGATTTTGTTAGACTGTGATTGGTCCTTAATTAAGCGCATTAGATTAGTATGGTGATGAGTAGTGGAATTAAAACAACATCTTTATAACTTGGGAATCAAGCTAATAGGGGACAAGGAAATCAGTGCTAGCAAATAGGAGCACGACAGGTGTTCGATGATATGCGCGTGTGAGTTTGTTAGCGATTGCAGTCTGTTGCAATTGCCTATATAGCACTATAATGAATCAATGTGAGGAATGAAGAATATTTCCTGTCTCCTTGCCTCTCTTTTCTCCCTCTCCTTCTCATTCCTCTCTTCTATCCTTTCTCTGTTTATCTCTCGCCCTGTGTGATTGCATCAACTGGTGCTTTTGTTGCCGTCTCCTCTTCCATGACCGAAGGCATGACAACTCATTCTCGTGCTATGGAGGACCAACTCGCCACCATCATCGACCAGCTAGCCCGCCATGATGCCACCCTCACAAAACAGCATGAAAACTTTGAGCTACTCCAACACACTGTGTCATCTCAACAGACGGTGCTTACTGATATCATGGTCAAACTGGCCAGATCTGAGCAACCATCTCCATCCCCACCCATCCTTCCACTCCCAACCACATCACCTCCCATTTCACCACCCTCACGTCCACTGTTCAGCCCAAACACCCATCAATCCACCCCTACTGGCTTACCTAAGCTTGAAGTACCTCTGTTTTCCGGGGATAATGTCCTTGGATGGCTATTTCAGATTAATCACTTCTTCACCTTCCACCATATCCCTGAAGATCAAAAGCTCGCCGTGGCAGCCTTCTACATGACTGGACCCGCTCTCCAGTGGTTCCACTGGCTTCACTCCACCTCCCAAATGACAACCTGGCCCGAGTTTGTCCGTCAAATAGAGCTCCGTTTCGGTCCTTCATCCTTCATTAACCATGAGGCCCAGCTCTACAAACTGAAGCAAACCTCCACCATTTCATCCTATCTGAATGACTTTGAGTCCCTCTCAACCAGGATTTCCTGCCTGAGCCACTCAAACCTCCTGAACTGTTTCCTTTCAGGATTGGGCGATGACATTCAGCGCGAGCTTTATCTACTAAAGCCATCCTTTCTACATGATGCCATGGGGATGGCTAAGCTGGTGGAGGACAAATGCAATGCCTCCTGGAGCATGGCGGCGTCACATCGCCCCCTGTTCACCAAGCCTCCGGCACCGCCACCCCCTCTGTTACCTCCGCCCGCACCTCGCCCGAGTCCTCTACCCATCAAGAGGCTGACTCAAGCTGAGATGCTATCGAGGCGTGAGCGCGGTCTTTGTTTTAACTGTGATTCCAAGTTCACTCCAGGTCACAAATGCCGGCAAGCGCAGTTCCTCTGTCTCTTAGCAGAAGAGGAGGCCGAACCTCCGCCTGAGCCCGACATCCTGGAGCAGCTTGCTGACGAGCTTCCACCAATTCTCGCGGGAGAAGATAACGGTGAGAGTCGCCCACAGATATCATACAACGCTCTCACCAGCCAGATCGTCCCCTCCACACTGAAGCTCGCAGGATCCATTAAGGGCCACCGTGTCGTGGTTCTCATTGACGGTGGGTCAACCAACAACTTCATCCAGACGACACTGGCCCGTCATCTCGGACTACCCGTCAAGCCTTCACCACAAATGCGCGTCACAGTCGGCAACGGCAACACTCTATCATGCGGCGGAGACTGCTCCGGCGTCCCCCTCAAGTTGGGTCAAACACTCTTCTCTGTTGACCTCTTACAATTACCAATTCATGGGGCAGATATTGTCCTGGGGGTCCACTGGATGTTAGACCTGAGCCCAATCGTCTTCGATTACAAGTTGCTTTGGGTGGAGTTCGAGCGAGACGGCGAGCGCATCCGTCTACAGGGTGTGACCCAACCAGAATTAAATGTTGCGGCTCCAGCTCAATTGCGGAAACAGGCTCTCCAACCTTCGAATGCAAGCTATTTTCACTTAAAGGTTGAGTCAACCCAGCTACCCTCTGAACCCAAACTAGGGCCGGATGCACCATCTTCTTTCGTGGCTGCCCTCCATGAACTGATGCAAGAGTTCGCCGAAATCTTTGAGGCACCCTCCGGACTGCCGCCGTCTCGCCCTCATGACCATCGGATTCCACTCCTTCCGAACTCTTCCCCGGTAAATGTTAAACCATACCGCTATCCCTATTTTCAGAAAACGGAGATCGAGAGGCTCATCGGGGACATGCTCGTTGAAGGTATTATCCGACCCAGCACCAACCCGTTTTCCTCACCGGTACTTCTCGTCAAAAAGAAGGACGGCACATGGAGATTCTGCGTGGACTACCGCGCCTTGAATGCGATAACAGTGCGGGATCGTTTTCCAATTCCTACAGTGGAGGAGCTCCTTGACGAAGTTGCCGGCGCCACCGTCTTCTCCAAGCTGGACCTTCACGCCGGTTATCACCAAGTCCCGGTCTTCCCCAACGACATCGAGAAAACTACGTTCGGAACGCACGAAGGGCATTACGAATTCCTTGTTATGCCCTTCGGCTTGGCCAATGCCCCCTCCACCTTCAGTCCATGATAAACAACACATTCCGGCCGTTCCTTCGCAAGTTCGTACTAATTTTCTTTGATGATATCTTAATTTACAGTGAAACTTGGGAGCACCACCTGCGGCACTTGAGTGAGGTTTTCACACTGCTGCGTTCTCACCAACTATTCGCCAAGATGGGGAAATGCGAGTTCGGGTGTACCTCCATTGGTTACTTGGGTCACATCGTCTCCGGTCAAGGCGTTGCCGTCGATCCTGCCAAGATCCGAGCCATCGAAGACTGGCCCCCTCCGGCGAACTTGAAGGGCCTCAGGGGATTTCTTGGCCTTACGGGCTACTACCGGCGCTTCGTCCCCGGTTATGCATCCCTGGCGGCTCCACTCACAGACCTGCTCAAGAAGGACTCCTTCGTGTGGACGGCGGAGACCACGTCGGCGTTTCTTACGTTGAAGCAGGCGATGACGAAGACCCCTGTTTTGCAACTACCGGATTTTAACCTCCCTTTTATTGTGCAAACAGATGCTTCCGGGAGCGGCATCGGCGCGGTCCTCCTGCAGCAAAACCACCCTCTGGCCTACTTCAGCAAGCGGCTCAACCCGCGTCTGCAATCCGCTTCAGCTTATGCGCGAGAGATGTACGCGATTACAGAGGCCATCCGGAAGTAGCGCCAATATCTACTTGGGCGTCGATTCACTGTTCAAACGGACCACCAGAGTTTGCTGCGCCTTGCACAACAAGACAATTCAAACGCCGGAACAGCAAAGGTGGCTCAGTAAGCTCCTCGACTATGATTTCAGTATTGAATATCGTCCCGGAATCCAGAATGGCTCTGCTGATGCCCTGTCCAGGATACCAGTTCCGATGTGTCACTCTTTGTTAGCAAACTCAACACCCACTACGGCTCTTTGGGATGCCATACGCGCGTCTTACATCGCGCACCCGGCCACAGCTCAACTGTTGAAGGAGATCAACGAGTGCCCTGGCAACCATCCTGACTACTCTATGAAGAATGGCATCCTGTTCTATAAGGGACGCGTCTTCATCCCACCAGGCTTCCCTTTACAACCCCTTCTTCTTTCAGAGTTTCATACCACTCCAGTTGGAGGACACGCCAGAGTGCTGCGTACTCTGACCCGGATTGCCAAAGACATTCCATCGGCGGAAGCCACAAGATCATGTCGCGATTATGTGTCACGCTGCACAGTTTGCCAAATGGCTAAGCCTTTTAACAGAGCTCCACAAGGCTTGCTACAGCCACTACCGATCCCCGGAATGATATGGCACTCAGTCTCCATGGACTTCATCACTAATCTTCCTCCAGTGACCGGCAAATCCACTATCCTAGTGGTTGTTGACCGCTTATCTAAGCATGCACACTTCTCAGCCCTGGGTCCTTCCTTCACAGCCTCTCAAGTTGCAGAGGTTTTGGTTCGAGACATGATCAAGCTCCACTGCAATCCGGTCAATATTGTCTCCGACCGCGATCCGGTGTTCATGAGCTCGTTCTGGCGAGAGCTCTTCAAGCTGCAGGGCACTATCCTAGCCATGAGTAGTGCCTATCACCCCAAATCAGACGGTCAAACTGAAGTGCTGGACCGCTACTTGGAGGATTACTTGCGATGCTTGGCTGCCGACCACCCCCAGCACTGGCTGCGCTTCCTGCCTTGGGCTGAGTGGCATTACAACACTTCGTGGCGCTCGGTGATCAAGATGACGCCATTTGAAGCAGTATTTGGTCGACCACCGCCGAGCCTCATTGATTATCTCGCCGGCACTTCCTCTGTCGCCAGTGTGGATGAATTACTCTCTGATAGAGCCACTATCCTCACCACTCTCCGTGAGAATCTGCTCCGAGCTCAGAACAGGGTGCGCAACCAGGCCAATGCTCGGCGAACGGATATCCAGTTCTCCGTTGGAGATTGGGTGTTCCTTAAACTTCAACCATATCGGCAGCGGTCACTCGCGCGGTCCTCCTCACAGAAGCTCGCCAAACGTTTTTACGGGCCCTTTCAGATTGTTCAGCGAATAGGTGCTGTTGCCTATCGCCTGGAGCTACCGCCGACGGCTAAGATCCACAACATCTTTCATGTTTCGTTGCTGAAGAAGTGTATGGGGGATCCTCGGGTGGAGTCTAACCCTTTGCCACTAGACTTAATTGACCAACTTCCGGTTCATAAGCCACTGGCCCTTTTAAATCATCGCACCATATTGCAGAAAGGGCGCTCAGTTAGCCAAGTCTTGGTGCACTGGGAGCTGCAGACTCCTGAAGACGCTACATGGGAGAACTTGGAAGACTTCTAACGGACCTTCCCGAATTTCCACCTTGAGGACAAGGTGCTCATTGGGACGGCGGCAATTGATGCAGACCAAGCAGGCGACACGTCAATCAGGCGCAGCAAGCGGGGAAACAAAGGGATCGCCAGCTCCAAATTGAATGATTTTGTTAGACTGTGATTGGTCCTTAATTAAGCGCATTAGATTAGTATGGTGATGAGTAGTGGAATTAAAACAACATCTTTGTAACTTGGGAATCAAGCTAATAGGGGACAAGGAAATCAGTGCTAGCAAATAGGAGCACGGCACAGTGTTACGATGATATGCTTTGTGAGTTTGTTAGCTTGATTGCGATGCTGTAAATTGCCTATATAGCACTGTAATGAATCAATGTGAGGAATGAAGAATATTTCCTGTCTCCTTGCCTCTCTTTTTTCCCTCTCCTTCTCATTCCTCTCTTCTATCCTTTCTCTGTTTATCTCTCGCCCTGTGTGATTGCATCACACTACCTAAATAAGTCTTATGTTGATGGCATATATAAGCTATCTAAGAAGGTGGGGCTTCATCTATGAGATATGTAACTAGGAATTTTTCGTTCAATATAGTGCTAGTTTGTTAGATTTGCTTAAACATTGTTGGGAATTCATCAATGTCTTCGAAATCATCCCTTGGAGAATGTTGTGGCTCCTCCTCCCTTCTTCTTCTTCTTCTTCTTCTTCTCTCTATTTTTTTCAATCTTCTCCCCTTTTCTTTGTGAATCTGCATTCTTTCCTCGCATCACACTCTTTGGGCGTAAGTTTACCTGGGCCAATGTGAGAACTCGACAGACACTTGTCAAACTATATCATTTTCTAGTATGTTCAGTTTGGCTCACCGCTTTCCCCCAAGGCAATGAGAGCTTGCTGCAAATCAGGTTAGATTTACCCTGATTTGTCTAGATAACGCGGCATCAAACGGGCCATGACTCGTGTGGAAAATTTCTGGGAAAATGCTTAGATCGTGGTAGTTTTGAATTGACAAACTCTAGGAATATTAGAGTTTATTTTTCTGGATGGAGTTTATATAATGTTTTTAAGAAATCTTTTTTATTTTTACAAACTCCATTATATAATTATTTGTTGGTTAATGGTTACCCATGCATATATATTAGTTATTCTTTTACAAATTCCATTACCTTAAATTAAGCTAAGAGTTTCAGCTCCTTGGTGTCTGCTTGGAGATCATGGATTCCACTTCCAGTGCTCAACCAAACACCAAGCTGTTAGAGAATTTCACAGTAATAGCATGCAAATCAGAACATTGAAAATCAGCCTTGAATTAAAAAAAAAACAGCTAGTATAGAAAGATTAGGTTGAAATGATGCGGCTCGAGCCTCAGGCAAAGAGCACTACCTTAACACAGAATTAGCCTCCCTCGTGCGAGATTGTTGGCCTCACTCCTGTGCTAAGGTACCCAAACCCAAGACAAGATCAACTCTTCGCCTAGCACGTTCAGCGACGAGTTCGTCCAAGTATCACCCAAGGCTCTAAGAATGCAAGATGAAGAAGGCAGCAGATTGAGGGAGAGAAAACTGAAGGCTTTGAGCGCAAGAGGAAGATGAAGTGTGTATTCACAAGTTGTTGTTGTTAGGGTTTGCAATATGTTGTATTTATAGGGCAGCTCCAACGGTTATATATCTAGCCGTTCAAAATATCCGGTGGATCAAAGAGGGCCGTTGGTTTTTTAAGCTTGCAAACAATGGCTGATTTCTGAGTTTATTTGATGTGATATAAAGCAAGCTTTGGGAGTCTAAAAAGCCAGGTTTGGATGTACAAGCATGTGGGTATGGGCCCCACATCCAACAATCCCCCACTACATCCATAACCTGGATACTGGCTATAAGTAATGAATGGTACAAGAATACCAACGGAGTTTAAATAAGTTTCAAGCAACGAATTTCAAACGGAAATAGGTACTCAAAATATGGCTCACCAGGGAACATAAGGGAGGAACAATGAACTGGTGATCTAAATACTGAAGAAACACGGAGAATACAGCCTTGAGTTTTCATAGAATCAAGCCAAGGTGTCTTTAAAGACTTGAACCTTAACCCTTCATTAAAGTTTCCAACTGATAGGGATAGTAGTGAACTAGGTCTTGAACTACAACCCTTTGAATCAGAATTCCACTCTAGTGAGGATCCTATGTGATACTTGAACATAACAGGGCTGGCGCATTATTGGCCGTGCGCTCGATACCATGTTCATGGAGATTACTAGAAAGATTGCCAAAACTCTCATAGCTGCGGCCTGACAGCTATCTCCATATAGGTGAGATCTTCAAAGATATCAGTAGTGTAATATCTCGCTAAATTTAGCCTTTGATCTCATTAAGAGATATGCTCAACCTCTAACCACTACATGAGAGCATGCGCCATAGGAATGGGGTAATAATAATAATGATGTATGTATCTCTAATACATATAGGGTGCTCTCCCAGTCAACCAATCAATAGTTTCCCTTTGAACTTCTATCCTGGGATCTCCATTCAAAGAAGTAGGGTCACCATTGTTATTGACCTTTATGGGCTAAGCCCCATTCCCCTCGACGCTTCGGCTATCATTTGTCTCGATAGCCCTTTAGTCAGGCAATCCGCAAGATTTAGCTCTGACTTTACATAATTTATGCTCACAACGTTGTGCTTCAAGTGTCTCCACACTGACTTGTGCCGGATCCGCATATGCCTATTCATTTTATCATTTGTACTTTCACGCCTGCATAACTCAATAGCAGATTTAGAATCACAATGTATAGCAATAGGAGGTATAGGAGAAGGCATGACAGGAATCTCAGACAATAGGTTTTTAATCCATTCAGCTTCAGTACAAGTAGAATCAAGTGCAATCAGTTCAGCTTCCATGGTGCTCCTTGCATTG
Source organism: Dioscorea zingiberensis (assembly GCA_026586065.1). Lineage (NCBI taxonomy): Eukaryota > Viridiplantae > Streptophyta > Magnoliopsida > Dioscoreales > Dioscoreaceae > Dioscorea > Dioscorea zingiberensis. Next base: position 16,606,379 of record CM048824.1, read on the forward strand.
AGCTTCTGCTTAGCAGATTTCCATTGGATAGCTCCTCCACCAAGTAGAAATACTTGGCCAGAGGTTGATTTTAAGTCAACTGAGTCAGATATCCAATTCGCATCGGTATATCCCTCTACAACATTTGGGTATCCAGTGTATCTAGGTCCAAGAGGAACAGTCCCCTTCAGAAATCTAAGAACTCTCTCAAGGGCAGTCCAGTGTTCTTGATTTGGGTTACTAGTGTATCTACTCAATCTAGATACAGCATAGGAAATATCGGGTCTAGTTCTGTTGGACAGATACATCAAGGAACCTATGATTTGAGCATAAAGGTCTTGATTGACTGGTTCACTCTCATTTTTCTTAAGATGTACACTAGGATCATAGGGTGTAGCCTACTGGAAACTGCAAATCAAGATACCCATATTTCTCCAACACTTTCTCAGTATAGTGAGACTGGGACAATATGATGCCAGAGGTAGACCTAATAAGTTTGATACCTAGTATTACATTTGCTTCTCCTAGGTCTTTCATGTCAAATTTGCTACTTAGGAAATTCTTGACATCATTCACTAAGTTCAAATCAGTAGCAAAGATCAATAAATCATCCACATATAGACATACTATCACACATCCACCATCTACCACTTTGCTGTAAACGCATCTGTCATAATTGTTTACAACAAAGCCATAAGAGATGATTGTAGAGTCGAACTTGACATGCCACTGTTTAGGGGCTTGCTTTAGTCCATATAGAGATTTAACAAGTTTGCAAACCTTGTGCTCTTGTCCAGGGACAACAAAGCCTTCAAGTTGCTCCATGTAAATCTCTTCCTCTAGATCACCATTCAAGAAAGCAGTCTTTATATCCATCTGATGGATCTCAAGACTGAAGGATGATGTAATAGCAATTAGAATCCTAATAGTGGTAGTACGGGCTACAGAGGTTAGGTATCAAAGTAATCTAATCCTTCCTTTTAATTAAATCCTTTTGCAACTAACCTAGCCTTAAACTTTTCAATGGATCCATCAGGTCTCAGTTTCTTCCTAAATACCCATTTGCATCCTAATGGTTTATTTCCAGGAGGCAAGGAAGCTAGGATCCATGTGTTGTTACTCATAATTGAATGATACTCATCATCTATAGCTTCTTTCCAGAAAACTGAATCAGCAGAAGCCATAGCTTCCTGGAAAGTGCTAGGAGTGTCCTCTATCATGAAAGTGACAAAATCATCACCTAAGGTCTTTTCAACTCTGCCCCTCTTACTTCTTCTGGGTTCCTCCATAGGAGCAGGAACTAGTCCAGAAGGAGAGTGAGAAGTCAGAGGCACAAATGGAGTGGTGCATATTGTAGATTTTAAAGGAAATATATTTTCAAAGTATACTGCGTCTCTGTCTTCAATGATGGTGTTTCTGGCTATTTCACTCACCTCTGAGTTAATAACTAGAAATCTCTCAGCATTGCTATCCAGAGCATATCCTACAAACACTGCATCAACTGTTTTTGGACCTATCTTCCTGATCCTAAAATCAGGAATCTTCACCTTAGCCAAACACCCCCACACTTTGAAGTAGTTGAGCTGAGGGGCTCTTCCTTTCCAAAGTTCATAAGGTGTTGTGCTACGGTCCTTAAAAGGTATTCTGTTCAAGATAAAACAAGCTGAGAGCAATGCCTCCCCCCACAAGTTCTCGGGTACTCCAGAACTTAATAACATGGCATTCACCATGTCCATTAAGGTTCTGTTTTTCCTTTCAGCAACCCCATTTGACTCTGGTGTATAAGGAGCAGTAAACTCATGTACAATGCCATTTTGTTCACAGAACAAGGACATTGCATTGGAGGTATACTCTCCACCTCTATCTGATCTAATAGTCTTAATAGTTTTCTCTAATTGGTTTTTAACTTCAGCTTTGTAAATCATGAATTTGTTGCGGGCTTCATCTTTAGACTTGATCAAGTAGACATAGCAATATTTGGAGTAATCATCAATAAAGGTAATGAAATATCGGTTTCCAGCTCTAGTAGGAATCCTACAAGAATCACAAATGTCACTATGGATCAAATCAAGTAAGTTAGTGTTTGGGTTGATGTGTTGGAAAGGTTTCTTGGGCAGTTTGGCTTGGACACAAATCTGACATTTGGAGCATTGATCAATCTTAGATTTGGGAATTATGTCAAGGTTCATTAATCTTTTAATAGTTCCAAAGTTCACATGACCCAATCTTCCATGCCAAACATCTGGGGACTCAACATTCAACACGACAGAAGATGAAGAAGCAAAATCAGAATTTTCATTAAGAGATAAATCAGAAGGTTTACATATATTAAGTCTAAACAAACCACCCGATACAAAGCCTTTACCAACAAAGAGGTTTCCCTTAGAAATTACAAGACGACTAGACTCTAATACAATTTTGTAACCACATTGGATAAGTAGAGAACCACTAACAAGATTTTTCCTAATATCAGGTACATGCTGAACATCCAGTAGAGTGAGGGTTTTCCCAGATGTCATCTTCAAGTTAATTCTCCCTCTCCCTAGCACGTGAGCAACTGATCCATTTCCTAGAGTCAAGCTTCCTCCACTTGAGACCTGATAAGTGGAGAACCAGAAACGTTCAGCACACACATGGACGTTAGCTCCAGAATCAAGAAACCATTCTAAGTTTTGGTAAGCTAAATGAACAGAAGGGATAAAGGAGACTGACCTAAAGTGGGTCCCAGAGGAGGGTGCACCCATCTCAAGCACATTGGCTTGGGGTTTGGGTGGACCGGAGTTCTTCTAAGGAGGTCCAGTCTTCTTGAAGAAACAGTCACGGGCAATATGGTTTGTCCTACCACAAACAAAACAGTGTTTAGTATTTTTCCCAGAAGATTTAGAAGAAGATGAGGAATTGGGTTGCTGAGACTTTTGAGGGCGAGTATGGGGAGGTTTGCCCTTAGCCTTAAAGGATTTCCCTTTAGGGGAAAAATGATGCGAGTTCTTGGAGCTTTTGGAGCTCTTAGGGCTATCATTATGTTCAGTCAGATAGGCTTTACCCTTTTGAGGTTCGGCAATATTTGTGAATAATCGGTTAGCCTCCTCAATCCTAATGGTGTTATAGACACCCATAAGGTTCAGACTATCTATTTTGTGCCTAAGGTTGTTTGCAAAGTTTGTCCAAGATGGAGGGAGTTTGTTCAAAAGTATAGAGACAGCATGACTCTCGTTATAGACAGTTCCACATTTTTCTATGGCACTTAGGTAATCCTGGAATGTGTGAATTTGTTCACCCATGCTTACGCCATCCACCATCTTATAGTTTTCAAACTCTATGCTTAGGTGACTGATTCTAGTGGCATTATCAGGTCCATATTCCTTTTCTAGGGCAGTCCATATATCCTTAGCACTTTTGTAATCAAAATATTTGTCATAGAGTCGGTCAGAGAGAATGCTAAGAATTCTATGGCGATAGTGAAAATCAATTTCCTCAGAACTCTTGTTAGGAGGCTCAGTTGGGTCATAGGAAATTGACAATCTACGGAGGGCATCAGATCCTTGTTCAGAGGAGTCAGAGTCAGGGACTGGTGACAAGGCGGATTGAAGACCTAGAGTGATAAGCCAAAACTCGGCTTGGGTTTTCCATCTCCTAAAGTTCATCGTACCATCAAATTTCTCAGGTCGGCATGAAGTGTCAGATTGTGCACTAGATATTTTGTGTGAGTGAGTGAGAATCAAGTTTATAGGGCAACTAAAGTAATCACAAAATGAAGTAATGCAAGCAAATATAGGTGCTTGATGAATACAACTTCAGAAAAGTACAGGCCGAAAGAACTACAACAAGTATCTCGGTATGTTAGCAAAATACAGCAAGTAATTAGTCAAAGAATGCAAAGTATTTCAAAGTTGAATTTTAAACAAGAATCAAAGAAAAATCAAGTGTAATTTCAAAGGTAAATTTCAGGAAATTTTAAACAGTAAATCAGCAGAAATCTGGTAGAGTTTCAGCAGGAATTTTCTAAAAATAAAGTGGCATACAATTTAAGATTTTCAATCCCTTTTCCAAGTGTAAAACTGCAGCTCAGTGATGAACAAAAGCACAGAAATGATTGAACACTACTGTTCTGCAGGATTTCTCAGATTCATGCACAGCAGCTCAGAGATTTGAAACACAATATAGCATGCTACTTTTAGAGAACTAATTCTGTGTTAAATTGTTAGAGAATTTCACAGTAATAGCATGCAAATCAGAACATTGAAAATCAGCCTTGAATTAAAAAAAAAACAGCTAGTATAGAAAGATTAGGTTGAAATGATCTGGCCTGAGCTCGGCGTGCAAGAGCACTGCCTTAACACAGAATTAGCCTCCCTCGTGCGAGATTGTTGGCCTCACTCCTGTGCTAAGGTACTCAAACCGGAGACAAGATCAACTCTTCACCTAGCACGTTTAGCGACGAGTTCGTCCAAGTATCACCCAAGGCTCTAAGAATACAAGATGAAGAAGGCAGCAGATTGAGGGAGAGAAAACTGAAGGCTTTGAGCGCAGGAGGAAGATGAAGTGTGTATTCACAAGTTGTTGCTGTTAGGGTTTGCAATATGATGTATTTATAGGGCAGCTCCAACGGTTGTATATCTAGCCGTTCAAAATATCCGGTGGATCAAAGAGGGCCGTTGGTTTTTAAGCTCGCAAACAATGGCTGATTTCTGAGTTTATTTGATGTGATATAAAGCAAGCTTTGGGAGTCTAAAAAGCCAGGTTTGGATGTACAAGCATGTGGGTATGGGCCCCACATCCAACACAAGCCTCATGCAATGTGCATACCTTTCCCTTCCCAAGGACACATAAACGCCATGCTCAAGCTTGCCAAGCTCCTCCACTCCCGTGGCTTCATCATCACCTTCGTCCATAACGAAACCACTCATTCTCACATCCTCAACTCCTCTAGGGACTCATCTTCTCTCCATGGCTCGCATGACTTCTTTATCCAAACTATGCAAGAAGATAAAGAGTAGACATTGAACTTGTCCCATGATTCCTATGATGAGAACAAGCATTTGATCGCTTTCCGATCACTCATGTCGAAGCTTAATGATCCGTCCTCCGGTGTTCCTCCGGTCACATGCATCATCTCTGATATCATCTTCAGCTTCGCCTACCAAGCTGCAGCTGAGTTTCAACTCCCCCTTGTAACTTTCAGCCCTCTTGGTGCTTCCAGTTTCATGGGTTTCCTTTATTACAAGGAACTCATTAAAAAAGGCGTTGTACCTCTAAAAAGTAAGCTTAAGAGTTCCTTTCCCCACTTATATTATACATGATATAATTCCCATGTATTTATATATATGTTCATCACATGCATGAATTAATTAATGTTGTAGGCGAGAGTGATCTCAGTAATGGATACCTAGACACAGTTATTGATTGGATACCAGGGATGAAGAACATTCAGCTGAGGGATCTACCAAGTTTTATCAGAACAATTGATCCAAATGACGTTGCTCTGAACTTCTTAAACCATGTTTTCCAGAAGGTTTTCAAGACCTCAGCCATCATCATAAACACCTTCGATGAACTAGAGCACAATGTTTTGGATGCCATGCAAGAGATGCTTCCACCTATCTACTCAGTAGGGCCGTTGTCCATGCTCTCTGACCATGGCTCAAGTTTGTGGGAAGAGGACATGAATTGTTTGAAGTGGTTGAATGGGAGGCAGCCAAGGTCTGTCATATACGTGAACTTTGGAAGCACTGCAGTGGTAACAAAGGAGCACTTGATAGAGTTGGCATGGGGATTGGTTAATAGTGAGCATGACTTCTTGTGGATCATCAGACAAGACCTTGTGAATGGTCATGAGAAGAGTGCTTTTGTTCTCCCTGAAGAGATCTTGAGAGAAATGAAGGGAAGAGGATTGATAACAAGTTGGTGCCCACAATAGAAGGTATTATCCCACCCGTCAGTAGGAGGGTTCTTGACACGCAGTGGGTAGAATTCAACCATGGAGAGCATAAGTGTGGGGATGCCTTTGTTATGTTGGCCTTACTATGGAGATCAAACAACAAACTGTCACTATGCTTGCAAGGAATGGGGGATTGGAATGGAGATTGACAATGATGTGAAGAGAGACAAGGCAGCAGCTTTGATCAAGCAGTTGATGGATGGCGAGAAGGGGAAGGAGATGAAGGAGAAGGCATTGGAGTGGAAAGAGTGTGCAATTAGAGCAACTAAAGGAGGTTCATCTTTCTTAAATTTAGAGAAAGTTATCAAGGAGGCACTTCTTTGAGGAAGGGACCAATGCTTGTGGAAATAAATTGGAATTATAGTTTCAAATTTTGAATTTATATTTATCAGACTCACTATATTTTTTTGATAAAAGTGGATAAACCACATTCTTTTATTATAAACATAAGTTGAAACATAGATTGAACCCTTTGTGAGTTCTAAGATTGACAATACAGCATGGTTTGACCCCCCATTGGTTTTGATACAATAGAGGTGTGGTACCCTCCCTGAAGCCCCATAAATCCTTCACTCCCCTTAGTCCTCCTGTGTGTCCTCGAAGTCCCTTCCCGGAGGCCGCTGCTGAGTCTCCTCCCTTGTGAACGCTAGGCTCTTCTTCACGATTGATTCCATTGCCACCAGCTTTGGCTTCTTGGATGTGTGAGCTGCATTAAACCAGGATAGTGTTAGGAAGTCAATGTCGCGGATTGTTTTCTCGAAAACACATCGTTTGTCATGAAAACATCTTCTATTGCGCTCCAGCCACACTGTCCACGTAATTGCAAGAGATAGTAGGTTCCAACCCATCCGGGCATTGCTGGGTAAGAGATTGGCGATGGCAGATTGGCCCCACAAGTCTTGTACTTGTGTGTGTGTGTGTGTGTGTGGGGTTTCTTAGCTGGTACAACTGTGTGAAGTGTTGCCATATGTTTTTTGAGTATGGACATTGTAGGAGTAGGTGTTGTACCGTTTCCTCATGCACCTCACACAGGTAGCAGGTTGACCTAGTACCATTCCAGCCCCGTTTTCTTAAATTGTCTAGTGTGAGGATTTTGTTATCCAGCACCAGCCAGAAGAATGCTTTGATCTTATTAGGGCATGGCAGTTTCCAGAAATTCTTCCCAGTTTCTGACCTGAGTCCCCCGTCTATCAAGAATCTGTAATAAGATTGGACGGTGAAATCTCTATTTGGTGTTAGCTTCCAGAATCTTTTGTCTTGTTCTGTTCCCTGGGCCCCTTGTAGGTTCCTGTTGAGTTGTACCATTTCTCTTGTTCCTTCCCTCCGTGAGTGGGCCTTCTAGAAGTAGTGGTTCCCCTTGGGCCATGGATCTTAGTGATTCCTGGATTGTGGATTCTTTCTTCCGGGCTATAGTGTATAAGCAGGGTAGAGCGTTTCGCGGTGCCTGGCCACTCATCCAATTGTCAGGCCATAGTAAGGTTGTGTTCCCCCTTCCCACCTCGATGTTAATGTTGTGTAGCAATGCTTCCTGTTGCTGTGTGATCCCCTTCCAGAAGTATGATGCATGTGGAGGTGCTGGGTTATGTGGATTAAACTCATGCTCTGGAGTACTTGTTTTTAGAATCTTTTGCACAGAGGCCCGCTTCTTCCAAAGGAGTAGTCGCCACCACCATTTTCCTAGCATTGCTTTATTAAAACAACGAAGGTTGATGAGGCCCCATCCACCTATTTCCTTAGGCCTGCATAGTCTGTCCCAGCATACCAGGTTATATGTCTTTTTGTCCTCCTCCACACCTCTCCATAGGAAGTTTCTCCTGATTTGATCGATCTGGTGGATGGTCCATTCCGGTATGTGGTAGATAGAGAACCAGTAGTTTGGAATTGCTGTTAGTACTGCGTTTAGCAATGTAATACGTCCCCCCAAAGATAGTATTTTCCCTTTCCATGGTGTTAGCCTCTTTTTAATTTTGTTGATGATTGTTCTCCAGTCTTCCTTTTTTGGTTTGGACCCCGAAATAGGTAGGCCAAGGTAGCCAATAGGTAATCGGCCAATCTTGCATCCCATCATCTGCTCTAAATCTTGTGGTGTGTAGGAGGTAGTTTTGATTGGGATGGCGATGCTCTTGTGGTAGTTGATTCTGAGTCCCGTTAGGCCTTCATATAGGAAGAAGATCCTCTTAAGGACTCTGAAGTCTTCTATCCCCCCAGAGCATAATAGAAGTAGATTGAAGGATGGATATTACCTCATCTTCTGAATCCCCATACCGAACACCCCTATACAGATTTGCTCTTGTGGCATTCGTCATCATCGAGCAGAATACGTCGGTGACTAAGACGAATAGGAGGGGGGAGAGGGGATCCCCCTGTCTCAGTCCTCTCTGGTGGCGCACATATCCCGTCGGCTGCCCAATGAGAAGGAATTTGGCCTTGGATGATGTGAGTATTATTCGTATCCAGTTAATCCATTTTGGTCCAAAGCCCCGGGCTTGCAGCATGCTCATGAGAAATTCCTAATCCACCATGTCGAAGGCTTTTTCGAAATCTACCTTAAATAGTGCTCCATTGTTCCCCGCCTCGCTTTCATCTTGTGTATGAGTTCTTCCGCCGCCACTATATTTTCTTGGATGTGTCGGCCCTTGATAAAGGCTGTTTGTGAGTGGTCGACATGGTCATTTATCACTCCCACAAGTCTATTAGCCAGCACCTTGGTAATAATCTTCATTGAGCAGTTTAAAAGGCTGATTGGTCTGTAGTCTGATAGACTTGATGGTGAGTTTACCTTGGGGATCAAGGTTATGTAAGCCCAATTTATTCTCTCCAGGGTTGTCTGCCCAAGATAGAGGTCCTTAAATAGGTTCACGAGCTCTTCCTTCACGAAGTCCCATCCCTGTTGATATATTGTCCCGGGGCCTTATCCGAATTTAGCTCCTTAACTGTTGTCCAGATTTCCTCTTCTGTGAACGGGTTATCTATGTGTTGAAGGCTAATGTGCGCTTTGTGGGCGAACATTCTTCCCCAATGGGTGGTTAATCTATGTTGTCTTTTGGTGCCAAATAATCGGGTAAAGTGCGTCTTGAGTGCAGATGTAAGGTCCTCTTGGCCTTCCACTGTAGTGTCTTCTACTTGAATTTTATGTATCCAATTGTGATTTCTTCTTTCGTTTGCCACTGCATGAAAGAATTTGGTGTTCTGGTCTCCTTCCTTTAGCCATGTGATTCGGGACCGCTGTCGCCAGTATGCCTTTTCCAGTCTAATGAGATCTTCGTATTCCTTTTTAAGGCCCAGTTTGGTTTGTTCCTCCTCGGCACATAGTATGTAAGATTCCTCCTTTTGGTCCAGTTGTTGAATTGCACCCAGTATCTCCTTTTTTCTAGCCCCTTCTTCATGTTTCTTCTGTGTATTCCACCGCTTCAGTCTTGACCGTATAAGAGTTAGCTTCTTTTCAATAGTATAGTCGCCTTGACCATTGAAGTCAGACCTTTGCCACCATTCTTTAACCATTTCCCAGAATCCCTCCTTTGTTCCCCATGCTCTGTCGAATCTGAACGGAAAACCACGTGGCGGATGAGCTCCACATTCAAGCATGATTGGTGCGTGGTCTGATCTTATCCTTGGGAGTGTAGATTGCCATATTTGGGGGAACTCTGATGACCATGTGTCTGATAAAAGGAACCGGTCAAGCCGAATAAGAAGTGGGTTGCTACGTCCGTCTGTCCATGTAAATTTGTTCCCCATCAAAGGGGGGTCCCAGAGACAGAGGTCATCAATTACATCACTGAATTCTCTACGGCTCTGTGCGTTTTGCGTTGCTCTGTTCCTATCATCATCTGAGAGGATCGCATTGAAATTACCCCCCAGTATCCATAGTCCTCTCCATCTAGACCTGATGAGTCGTAGCTCTTCCCAGAATGCTCGCTTGAGGTTGCGATCGCAAGGCCCATATACTGAGGTACACATCCAAACTTTTTGATTGGATCGGTCCTCAAGTATTGCTGTTATGCTGAAAGTGTCTATGTAGCTACTGGTCATGTTAAATCTGTTGTTGCTCCACCCCATACAGATTCCTCCTCTAGTATTATTGGCTTGAAGGACTAGTCTAGTATCATATGTGGTACCACCCAGGCTTCTCCATATACGGTTATCCAGGCCATCTAATTTTGTCTCTTGTAGACAGAATAGGTCTGGATTATGTGTAGCCATAAAATCCCTTACAAGGAAGCCTTTTTTACGTTTCCCTAGACCCCTTACATTCCATGAGATTAATTTCATAATTAAACTCTGGCTTGCCCTGGGTCTCAGTGTCCCGAGGAGGTTTAGATGCCTCCCCTGGCCCTGCCCGCCCTCACATTTTCCCTGAGCCTCATATGGTGTAAGTATACGTCAGCGTCCTCGGCTTGGTCAAGGTCAATTCCAACAGTGATTGCCGTTGATATCATTTCCCTGTCCGACCAATCAAAATCAATGATATTAGGAGAGAGAGGGGTGGTCATACCTTGCGGATCTATGCGATCCATTCTTCGTTTGCTGGTGATTGAGTTGGTCATTTCCCCCGGTTCTGGAGTGGGTTTTGCTTTTTTGGGCCGCCCTCTGGGTTTGACTTGTGCTCCAACCCTTTTCCCTTTCTCTTGTGTGCTTGGTTGAACTTTCTCAGTTTGGCTCCCTCCGGGCTTCCCCTCCCCGACTTCATTTTGCAATTTCCCAGGCAAATCTGGTGTGTTGTTCCAGGTAGTATTTGATATTAGATTCCAACCACCATTCATATACTTTGGAATGGTATTGTTTAGATCAATAACTCCATGGGTGATTAAGTCCACTATGTGGAGTGCTTGTGGGTTTAAGTTTTGTGGAAAGCATGCTGGTCCCTGGCGGTCTAAATTGGGTCCTGGAATGGTGAGATCCAGGTGTTTCACCTGTTCTTTTTGTGGGATTGGATTGAATAGCTCCATGCATTGTTCATTGTTTGGAGTATGGGCCATATCAGATGGGCTAGATGGGCCAGATGTGCCAGGCAATAGCCTTTTTGAAGGTTGGTTTATTTCAATTGTGTCTTGTGGTTGTGGTGTTTGACTATTTGACTCTGCCTGCCTCGAGATTGACATTCCTGAGTCTGCACCCTGGTTCAAATCCCCTTGGGTCTGAATTAGATCCTGATCCGGGTCCCTCTCAGCGGTCAACCCATGTGATGAAACCACTTTGGAGCTGAGCACAATTGTGCCTGGTCTGGCTGCACCCACTTCGAGTCCTTTCCCCATGCAAGCAACGTCCATCTGCTCTTACGAGAACCAGTGCACGTATTTGGACGCTGATGTCTTTCGCTTTGCCGCAGCCGGGAAGCATGTGAGATGTACTGGCTGCTCTGACGTCCGTGGTACGGACTGCAGGGTGTTGGCGTGGCGAGCCCCTCCCGCCAGTGTGATGGTACTACCATCCGGCGGTAGGCTTCCTTCAGACCGGTCCTGCTTAGATGCTGGACCGGTCCGAGCCTTCAAAGCAACTCCCAGGTCTTCTCCGGCGAGCTTCCCTTTCCCTCTTTCCGGTGAGTTGTCTGTCTGTTTCTCCTTGTCCATGCTTCTACTTGTTGCAGCGACATGGTGGTGGTCTTCTCCGACAGGCTTCTCCTTCCTCTTCTCTGTCCGGTGCTCAGTCTGTTTTCCTTTCTCCTTCCTCCGTTCTTGGCTCTTTTCTTGCTTGGTTTCTGATCTCTTTGGATGGTTCTGCCCCTCCTCCTCCTCCTCCATATCGTCTCCAATCTCCCCCATCTCACCACCATTCCATGGCAGCTGTTCTTGGCCCCTTTCCATGCCGACGAGCACCTTGTATTTCCTTGAGCCAATGCTGGTCCACAGGATGCAGGGCATAGTTCGACCGAGCCTGATCCTTACCAGAGCTCGAATGTCATCCACATACGAGCCTCCTCACCGGTCGACATACAGGAGGTCTCCAACCGCCTTTAAGACTCTGCCGGCCGAGTCCCTATTCCAGTAGAAGGTGGGGAGCCGCCTCACATCCAGCCACCTAATCTCGCCATCCGCTAGGCCTACCCTCCATATGTCTGCCGTCCAGGGGCTGCATTTTATCGTGAAGGTAGGGAAGTGAAGTTCACCGGATTTCTCCATCTCCCTCGCTTCCGCCGGCGATCTGCAGGTGATTAAGTATCTACCATCTCTGAATTCTCTAACATGCCACTCCCAGCCATCTCTAATGAACTCCTGAAGGGCATAGATATCTTCTGGCCTGTAACGAAACCTCCCTTGATTTTCGTCACCGTGGCTACTGTGAATGTCTTCATTTCCTCCTTCCCTTCAACCATGTCTCCATCCAGGGCTAGTGAGGAATGGAGATGCTCTATCTTCCTGGATGGTGGAGTTTTCTTCTTTTCAGATCCTGCTGTCTTTGTTGGCTGTCCAGCTTTGTGCAGGTCCTCTATCATGACATGGTGGTGGTTGATCAGCCGGGTTGTATGTCCTTCCTTTGGATGCTTGTCTTGTTGTGGTCTCTCGGGCTCTGGCTGTCGTGGGTTGCCTGGGGGTTCTCTTCTTCTCTCTGGCGAGGCGTGACGAGTTGGCCTCCTTATCTCCTTCGTTTCCATCCCTTGGTGGTGGCGAGAACCTCTCTGCGGACAGTTCCTCCCTTTGTGGCCTGTACCTCGACAAGCACGGCAAGTGATGGCCCTTCTGCACTCGACCGCCATATGGCCAGCCAAGACATCGGGTTACTGCACCTCCATCAGACCGGCGGGTGTCTTGATGTAGGGGGGTGAACCTTGTCTGGTGCCCAGTCCCAGTGGTGGTGGCTCTCTCCGTTCATCATCGCGACGCTTCCGTTTGAAATGGACGTCCTCCCAACCTCGTTCATCATCCTCGGAGCTCAGGTGTGGGGGAGATCTCGTTGTAGCAAGAGCCTCCATAATGAAGGAGTGTTGTCCTCCGGCTCCTCCTGTCGCTTCCGCATATGAGACTCCCTCTCGCCGTGGGCTGTTGTGTGCTGTCGTCGTTCCCCGGTGATGACGCGGTGGTGCTTGGATACCCACCGTTGCAGGCACTGGAGAAGTTTCGCGCCTCCAAACCCTAGACATCGCTAATGCCCCGATGCGCCTCTCCGCCCGCCCTGACCGGAAGCGCCCGCCACATCGGAATCGCTACCAGATATTTTTCTTCATTTCATGAGACTCACTATATTAGATTGTCTCTTATAACATTAAGCTAGTTCATATATTTGTTATTTTAATTATTTTTAATGTAATAAATATAATTAATTTTTTCTTTAAAAAATATTTTGTTATATGTGATAAATTCTTCTAACACTATTGATAAAACAAACACTTTTCAATCAAATTGTATTAGTCCAATTATAATTAACATATGTTATGGCTAAAATTCTGCTACACACTTGGCAAGATCCGAGCGGCCCGATCCGGAAGGACACGCGGCAACATCCTAATAGCCTGGAGAGAAGCGCTTGAGCGAAAACTCTCCAACTGAATACCGGTAGCAGCTAATCGGCGTAGAAGAGCGAAAATTCATTGGTTGATGCTCAAAACTCCGACGAAGCATCTAGAAAGCCCCGACTAAGCTATCATGCAGCTGGCACCTAGCTAGCTCTTAGCTGACGCTTGCATGCCCAAGTGAGGGGAAACTTGAGTGGCAAACCATTAGAGACGAAGGGTGAACGGAAAGCTATAAAAGGGAAGAGACGGGAGGTGAAGGGGACCCTCTCTCGAGCTATGGACCGAGACTCTCTCTCTCTCTCTCTCTCTCTCTCTCTCTCTCTCCCCACTCTATCCTCCTAGCATTTTCTTCTCTTTTTCAGCCACCATGAAAACTCTCTTGATCTCTATGGTCTACTGATCCCTTCCAGAGCCAATCAACTGACTTGTCCATCTGAGGATCCAAGGAGAATATCCCCGGACTTCCATTGTGCAGGCTGCCGCGAGGGAAGAGGCCATGTGTGCTAGTCGAGAAGGACCGGAGACCTTGACGCTCTCGCCGATGACGGATTACTCTACGATCGAAGCCACGGGGTGTCCCCCACAATTACAAATTTTACTCATTGATCTCAATCGGTTTTGATCCCTAGGAGGAGCCGATTTCAGTCATCAACAGTTGGCGCCATCCAGGGGATCCTTGATCAAAAGGCTACGTCAACCCTAATGATGGTGAGAGGTAGGAAAAAATTGGTCCCCCTCCAACCAACGAAGGAGTCACCGGAGGAGGCGCGGAGCCCCCGAAGGAAGCCACTTCTCCAGAACAAGCCATGGTTCGGAGGAAGACCCCCGAGACCTCCAGATCCATATGCTCAAGAAATTGGAGGTGCTTACCAAGGGCGCCCTCCATGCGCAAGATAGACGAACCCCTTGGACTCCTGGGAAACTGAGGTGCTCCAAAGTCCAATCGCCGGATGTTAAGAGGAGAGATCGGTGACACGTACCCCTGGCCACTGAGCCCGAACTCAGAAAGGATTATTAGAGTCTCTTCTCGGGCAGCAGTACTTGTAACGACTCGATTTTTCTGAAAATATGAAAAACCCATGTAATAAGGGCAAAATAGGTAATTAAAGTCATAGAGAAGATAAATTGTGTAATATCCGAGGGTTTAGGGAATAAAATTTGTTTTAGTTATTTGTTTTAATCATTTGGTGAATAAGGGAAAGTCCCCAAGTTGGGTTTGTTTGAACATTTGGAATTTAAAAATTTCTATTTGCCCTTTAAGCAATTGCTTGAGTAATAAATAGTTTCGGAGTTACTCTTTAATTATTAGTTCGAAGAAGTTTTTTCATGTTTGGAATTACTTGGGCATTATTTGAGAAAGAAGGTTTAATAAAATCAAAACCCTAATTAGGGTAAATTGAGGCTTCCAAGGAGTTTTTGTTAATTAAGAGTGATTGGGGGATTTTAAAAGGGATAAATAAATTTTTGGAATACATAGATGTTAAATTCTTGGTGATTGATTTAATTATTAAAAAGGAACTTTCCAAGCATGGAATTAGTCTGATTATATGTGAAAAGAGGGATTAGATGGTTAAATTCCTTAATTAGAGTTATTTGGAATTATCAAGGGCCTTTTGGTAATTACGGAAAGGTCGACGACTTAAATGAAATTTGCATCCTCTCCCCAGATTTAAACAGGTAGGGGTGTATTTGTGATTCTAAGAAGAACAGGGTTTAAATAGAAATTGACTCTCACTCACAGGAGAAACTTGTTTACAAATGTTGGAAAGTTGAGGGGTTCTTTATTAAAATTACATGAGAAACTATACATACTTGGGTGAAAATATTGGAGAGTATAGGGACTCTTTATTAAAGTTACACGTGAATTTCCTGCAGAGATGTCTTTCGTTTGAAACTAAGGGCCAGGATGAGGGGATTGTAAAAAAATAGAAATCATCCAATGGATGAGAATCCAAGACGTACCCATTCATGGATAAAATCGCGTGATGGGCAGAATGGACTAATCGCGCGAGCCCGTCCTCCTCCGCAATCATCACAGGTGATTTATGGAAGTTATTCAAATGCTGCCTGAGATGGAAGACTCGATCTTGGCTCGCGATCATGGGGATCGAAATCTCGTCTAGCATCCTTGTCTCGAATTCTATAAGAAGGAAGATCTTGGAAAACCCTAACGTCGTTGCCTCCTCCTCAGCCCCTTATTTCTCTCTGTTCTCCTCCACTAGTCCGAGTGCCTCGCTTGCTGCAGATCTTGGATGGTGGCCTCCATCGTTCGCGAGAGAGCCTTGGAGGAGCCGAGTAGGGAGCATCGCCGCCAAGAGCTGTTGGAACCGCCTGACGCTACGGGTCACTGTTCCTCCCGTAGTTTCCCCGCCCCACGATGTTTTAGTAGAGAGATCGGTTAGCATACTGGTATGATTAAAATTTAATAAGTATAAACATAAGAGATTAATTAAATAGAGTACCTGTTCATCAAGTACGTATGCATAACAGGCCCTACGTTTCAGTTCATTCACAATGATAGTAATGGTTGTATCTGATATTATGCATGCTCAGGATTAAAATAATATGATCATCTTCACACCTGTATAGTTTTGGTCATTAATTAAAATAGATATGTTTTGAGAATGAGGGTTCAAGTTGAAGGGTTAGAGGTTGGTGAGTTTGAGGTTAGTTGACCATGATTCAACTTTAATAACTTCTAAGATTAATATTATGGAAGGTCAAGTGCCTGTGGTCTTTGAATGAAGGTTGAATCCTTGTTATTTTATGTGAGGAATGGGTTTTTAGAACAAGGTGCAGGTGAACATGAGTTCTGTGAGTGAGTTTCTTGGTTCTACAATGGGTTCTAACAGCGATCAGAGAGAGAGAGATCTAACATGGATCAATGGGCATGGAATTGGGCTCTCGTTATCGTATGTGAGAAGGTAAAGGTTACTGTTTTTTTTTTTTTTAGTTGACAGGCCTGGTAATACATGTGTATAGGAGAGCAAGAAGGATTTTTTTAATAACCTGACTTTTCTGAAGGTGTGTTAAGGAATGAAAGGTCTTTAATGTGGGATGTTAGATACTATACTTATTTCCGAAGAAATGGTCATGGGTTTGATCTCAAGATGATGTAGAGAGATAACGGGAAGGAGAAAGGAGGAGGGAGAAACGAATAGATCTTAAAACTTGATCTGTTGAGGTTGATTAGTTGACCAAGGGCAATGAATGAATTCAATAAGGATTGGGTTCGATCAGTCAGGAAGGAACAAAAGAAATTAAAAGTTAATTGGAGTTTTGAATTAGGTTTGGTCAATTCTGGGTTGGCAAGGTTTTTTTAAAAAAAAATAATAATAAAAAAATAAAAAAATATATAATAATATTAATGAACATGTGGGAGAGGAGGTTTGTAACCATGACTCCTTACTTAAAGTGTTGGGCTCTAACCACCTGGGCCATGATGCTCTTTAGTAACATGAATAAGGTTTATTAAAATAAGGTTGGTCCAACCAGATATAAGTAATTAAGAACAGTGACACAGTGAGTAAAAAAAAAAAAAGGCCCATTAAGCCGAGCCGGACCCAAATTAGAACATCTTGCATATACATCTAGAATCTTACGATGTTGCGAATTATTGATATAGGATTTATTATCATGATTAACGTAGATGCGAAGGGAGTTGGTTACTTGGGACACCAGACTTCGTGACTTTTGTAAGTACTTCGACCTAGTACCTTTACTCTTTGATGAGTATTCTTGACCTTTTCTCATTGATTGAATATATCTTGGCTTCGATGTTATTTTATTATTTGAGCACTCATTGGCTTGGACTTCTTCATGTTTGCTATATTGTTACTTGGTTTGCATACACGAATTTATTCTCTTGCTTTGTTGAATTCCCATGTTAGTGTATGCTTGTTGATGTGCTAGCTTTTATTGAATATGTTTTTGATCGCCGAACATGCTTTCCCCATTGATCGGTACATGACCCTGGAAACACATGAGCCTGTACTCCGTCCGGGTGTGTGTGTGTCGGTTGTTCTTGTTGTTGAATATGTCTTCCGGTTGATCGGCACATGATGGCCTTGGAAACATGTGAGCCGGTGCTCCGTCCGGGTTGATGTTTCAACTCTTCTTGTATTGTAGATTCTCCCGTTCAGTGCAGATTATGTTGCGGGCGTCCAGGGGGAGGACACTCTGGACGTCTTGTAGTCCTACCAGGGGGAGGGAACTCTGGATGTCCACATGTCAGTGGGACGATACGCTGGCCGTGTACGTACATGTAGGAGCGCTACCAGACTCAAGGGTCTGGATGATAAGATTTAAAATCGGCTTAGGTCGATGGTTGCCGGGGAGATGACAAGTTTGTTCTTCATGTTTGATTTGACCTCATGCTTTGTGACTGTGCTTATTGATAGTGATCCTCGTGTGTTTTAAGCTTAGTCTTTCCTATGGTATTGCTTTGTGTGGATCACTTTTAGACGATTGTTTTCATGACCTCTTCGCATTCCTTGCGGGGGTACTTACTGAGCTTTCCATTCGAAAGCTCATTCGACTTGTTTCCATTCTTTTGTTCCAGGACTTGAGGTGTAGGTG
Organism: Dioscorea zingiberensis; assembly: GCA_026586065.1. NCBI lineage: Eukaryota > Viridiplantae > Streptophyta > Magnoliopsida > Dioscoreales > Dioscoreaceae > Dioscorea > Dioscorea zingiberensis. The sequence goes on from CM048824.1 coordinate 16,624,321, forward strand.
ACTCGGGATCAGGAGCTGTGCGAGGGATCAAGATATTCTAGTAGAGGTTCGAGGATCTCAGGTTTACTTGTGTGAGAGATCGTATTTCATTTTGTAGGACCCTTATTGGGCCATTACCAATGTAGGGTGTTTAATTATGTTTTAAATTCTTTTGTATGACTCTGATTATTGAAGTTAGTGGATTATATTATTGCATGCTTATCTACATTGAGGCTTCTGTAGTGCTCCCAAACTCTGCGGGAGATTGAGCAATTGATGAAGAGATGTGTGACCAACTCCTCTTCAGTATCACAGAGTTAGTAGGAGACCTGAGTGCCCCTCCACTGTTTATGGTGGAGGTTGCCTAATGTGAGTATTCGGTCTTCTCGAGCTAGCCATACGAACAACTTGATCTTAAGAAGACAGGGGCGTTTCCAGTACGTAACTCAAGGCAAGGCCAAATCACTATGGATACTGTTTACACCAAAAAAAAGAAAAAAAAAAGAAGAAAAAAATGATTATGAAATTTTTGAGGGGTATATAACCAAATTTCTCTTAATATATATATATATATCCGGTGATATCCTGAGGCAAGCCAAGGACACATATCCCAAGGCAAGCCAAGGAAACAAATTTCAAGATAGCCTGAGAACATATCTCGAGGCAAAACTCAAATTCCAAAATTGCCCCTGAGAACATATCTCGAGGCAATCTCAAACTCCAAGATAGCCCGAGAAAACATATCTCGAGGCGATCTCAAATCCCAAGATAGCTTGAGAATACATATCTCGAGGCAATCCCCCGGAATACATATCTCGAGGCAAACTCAAATCTCAGGATAGCCCGAACATGTATCCCAAGGCGATCCTAAGTGGCCCGAGAACATATCTCGAGGCATGCCTAGGATGCGGATCCCGAGGCGATCTAAAAAATACATATCTCGAAGCAAAAAAAAATATATAAATAAAAATAAAATAATAAAATAATAATAACAATAATAAATAATTTTTAAAATTTAAACCTGATCTTATCTGGTCGGGAGATAGCTACAGGGGGTTGGGGGATTTTACGGACAAGTTTTCTCTCCCGGGGATAAGAACAAAAGAAGCTTTTTAAAAAGGAGGCAGGGAGGAAGAAAAAGGGCAATCAGGAAACAGAGAAAGAGGGGAGGTCGGACAGAGAGAAAAGAAGAAAGAAAAGACAAAAGAGAAGGAGAGAAAAAGGATAAAAAAAAAGAAAAAAAGGAGAGAAGAAGGTAATGAACATCCCCCCCTCTCTCTTGATTTCCATCTCCACCCTCTCACTCTACGCCACTGCCTCCATCTTCTTGCTGCCACACCCTCACCACACTGAGATCTCAAGCCCCACCAGCCAACCACCCTCGCCGCTTCCGGCACTCCCACCCACAGGTGCCGTGGCGCCAAGACAGACGCTGCCAAGAGCCGTGGAGCGCGACACGCGCACAAGAGCCGCCTCCGCCACCAAGCCACAGCAGGCACCCCTTCGCCGACAAGACATGCTCATGTACTCGAGTTGAGCTACGCCCATGTACTTGACGACAAAGTCCCAACAGGGCCGAGTCACGCTCACGTCCTCGAGTTGAGATGCAACCACGTACTTGACGACAAAAGTCCCGAAGAGGACTGAGTCATGACCATGTGCTCAAATCAACATCATACCTTATAAATTCTCCAGTCGGGGCCAAGCAGGTGGCAATTCACCGCTCGAGTTAGAGACCACTGCGAAAAAGCTTGAAGAGGATCGAGACGCAATCCGTAAGCAATCCTAATAGCTTGACAAAGAAAGATATTGACCCACCTCGACCGGAATGTCGCTCTCGACGGGAGTGAAAAAGATGATCTTTTAAACTATGGAGACACACTTCCGGCCTGGTGCGATCGGACTGTCACTCCTGACAAGAGTGGAAATGATAATCAGAAAATCATGCGGGACACTAGCAAAACCCACCGTGGTCGGATTGTCTTTCTTGCTCCGAGTAGAAACAATCGTCAATAAAATCCATAGGAAGGAACGCTTCTCACAATCAAGTCGTCTCTCCTGGAGAAATTTTAAATGACATTTAGCAACGCCCAGGGAGAAGCCCTCTCATGGATTAGGGACTGGTTACAGATGGAACAGTCAGACTGCTTCTCAGAACACAAAAACAACAATCATAATGATTAACAACAAAGTTTATTCATAGAATAGAGTCAGATACATATGGAACGGATACAATAAAGTGAAATTGCTACTAAGTTTTACAAGAGCCGCCCCTTCGGGACACAAAAGCTTTATTTGAGTCTACAAAAATAAAAGGAGCGGATGCGAAGTGGGTGTTGCGGGTCGTTAAGGTTGGGGGATGGATGTGCTCCAAGCAATTGACTAGCGGAGCAAGGTGAGGAAGCCCGTCCACAGACGACGAACGGGGCCTCGAGAGCGTTGTGAAGGGAAGGCCTGACCGGCGACACGAACCCCCGGGTGGTCCCAACTTCATCGCCACAGGAAGAAGGGTAGTGGTGTGTGCAGGAGAAAGTTACAATTACTGTTCTAATATGAAATTGCAATCACAAGGATTGGTTGTAACTCTTATTATTATTATTATAAATAAACTGTGGTTTATCCACTTTTCTCAAAAAAAAAAAAAATGATATCCATATGAACGATATGAACGATATGAACTTTATCACAGAGGAGCATCAGCTATCCACCTCTGAAATATAGCTTGGCATTCCTTTGGCCTGTATTCTGGAGCTGCGTGTCCTCCACCCTACAACATCACCAACAATAAATAAATCAATTAATAAATAAAACATTCATAGATTCTAATAATTTTCTTCATCAATTCTTCTAATTCAAATGTTAAAGATATCTCCCTTTCACAGTAGCAAATGTCATGTTATTGGAGTGTTTTCTTGTGAACCTGAAAAACAATGCATATACACAAGGATCAAAATATACACATATATGGAATGACCCTGGTGTTCAGTTAGTAATGTAAAAAGCTCACCCTGTAACCTGGGAATCAACAATCCATGGTCTCAAGTCATCAACAATGGAGAAATTGAGAGATCTTATCCATGCTTGTGTTCCCACATGTGACACCTTAATGTCATGATCTCCACTGCACCATAAAACAGAATGACAGTGTTTTCCATTGAGAACTTATAGATTCTTCATGTTAATCACAACCCAAAATGGATCTGTTATAATTAATTGCCTTATCCAACCAACTTAGTGTTGGGATATAGTCTAAGGCCAAGGTCAGTAGTACTGTAGTAGGTGTACTGTAGCACCAAGGTGCTGCCGAGCTATTGTGTTGAGCTGGTCCAAACCGGGCTCTTGAAGATTAGAAATACAGTAGTAGTACTATAGTATTACTATAGTAGCTGAGGGATTGCCGAGCTATTGTGGCGAGCTGGTCCGAGCTGGACTCTTGAATGTCGGAGTACCGTAGCAGTTACTATAGCAGTACTGTAGCAAGTATTGTAGTAGCCGAGGTGGTTGGTGAGCTATTCCGAGCTAAGTTATTGTAGCAGGTGCATTGTAGCAGCCGAGCTGTTCCGACCTATTTACAGCTTTTGGAGGGCTATTTGTAAGCTCTTGTGGAGAGCTATCTTGGAGAGCTATAGAGTGATCATGAGCTTGTTGGCATGCAGTGGTGAGCTATGGAGTGACAAGCGAAGAGCGATGCAGTGATGATGAGCTCTTTACAAAGAGTTGATGTGGAGCTCTTTATGAAGCCTCTAAGGCATATAAAGTTAGGGAAGGCAAGAGAGAGAATATACTTAAACATATAGAGGGAGGTCGAAAGTAAAAGGCGAGAAGAAAAGAAAGGAGGGTGTTCGAGAGGCGATAGCAATGACTCACGAAGACGAAGGAGTGATCATCTCCAACATCAAAAAGACAAGGGAAGCTCTACAGTTTGTAAGAGTATTTGTTCCTTGAGCATCTGGGCTCAGGATTTGTGTCTGCTTGGTTTTCTTCTTTCTTGTTTGGTATTATCTCAAGTTAGGGCATCAACTTTTAATTTTATGTATCTTCTTGTGATTTAGTTGACTTCATGCTTGTTGATGCCCGTGGTTTTTCCTTCGATTTGTAAGTTTTCTACGTAAATCTCTTTTGTGTTGTCTCTTTGGTTTGTCTTTTCCCCCTTTGTCCTGCATCTCCTCTGAGGCACATCCCCCAACAAGTGGTATCAGAGACCAGGTTATTCAGAGGAGAATGAAAGGAAGCTCTAGTACTATGGTGAAGCTCTATAGCGACCCACCCCAACAGCCCAATACCGACTGTTCATTCCCGGGACGGGGTCTCTACACCAGCCATGGTAAGGCTGTTGTAACCTGCTAGACATTTATTCTACATAACAAAGAAATAATAAAACCAAACTTAAACCTGTCATTCTACTTGATAATAGGATAAAAGTCTAACATCCCTGGATACTATATATCTCAAATACAAGTGTAAAATCCAAGGATTTTATGTAATATTTTTTCCTAATTATTCTCTAATTATTTGGGTAATTAATAGAATTCCCCAAACCTAAATTTAATGGGATACATGGAGATTGGATAACACGCCCATCAGCGAGATCACGATCCCACCTTCCATCCTCCCCGAGCCTCTACAAATACATAACAAGCTTGCTAACCCTAACACCACCATTGAGAAGGGAGAGAACCGCCGCTGTGGACGTTCACCTGGTGTCGTCCATCATCGGAGAGGATTCCCAAGGGCACAGAGAACCACTACTCGCAGGTAAGCAAATTGAGCCTCTATAGATCTATTGTGAGCTCATTAGATAAATGCATGCATACCTACAACCATGAGAAGGATAAGATAAACCCCTGTTAGTCGTTTGGTTTATTGGTTGATGGGTTTCTCCATGATCAGAGCCTAGGTAGGCATGAGTAATCTGGGTTTATTTGTATGTGTTTTATGGGTTTGTGATTAATAGTTCATATATGGAGGATATGCCTGTATATAATTGATTGACAGAGAAGAGTAGTGATAACGATAATTTGTGGTTGGGTTTGCATGGTTGATGTTGTTCTCTGGGTTTAAAGCATGGTTAGAGAATCATTAGACTGGGTTCTAGAGAATAAACAAAGAGCAAGTAAATAATCAGTAGGGCTTTTGGGTTCTGTTCAGAAATTAGCATAGATATGGTGGTGATTAAACCTTTCAATGAACATGTAGGTTAGAGTTTTGGGTTGGTTTGGTGATGGTCTTCACTATGAATAGAGTGTGGCTAGAAGAGCATTCAATCTTGGATTAAAGAACAGTTGGGTTGAACCTGGATACATAAGAAGATAAATGTTGGTGTTTCTCTGAGGTTTGTGTGTCATCTAGTGATCGTTGATGGACTCTATTGTTAGTTCCTATGTTTAATGGTGCAAAAGAGGGTGATGTTTGGGGTTAAACTTGTGGGTATAAGTCAATTTCCTTTCTTTGACTTTCTGATGATTTGCAATGCATGAACCTACTGGCAAAAAGAACGCCATTGTCCTTGTTCTTAGCTTTCTTTTCTGGATGTTGTGTTTGGGGGATGCTTCCATAGTGTTCCATAGAGTTCTTCCTTGCCTTTTTGATATTATAGGGATAGTTATCCATGAATACATGTAGGCGGGTGGTTGCTTGGATAGGCACATGCAGGTTAGGAGGTGAATGAACAAAATAAACAATGTTGACGTGGCTTAAGCATAGTTCCATGGAACTTTTACTCTAGCTGAGGGGAAGGGAGTTATTTATATAGACAGTCTCTTGAATGTACATGCATGAATTGTGGAGGATGCATGATTTGTGTGGAAATTATGAGTTGGTCTGGAAGTTGATTAGTTGGAGGGGTTTAGTGTTTGCTGACAGGCCACTGCCCAACCCCAATGGCTGGATCAGCATATGGGCCAGATCAGAATCAATGTGGAGGGAGGGTCCAGTGTGAGATAATTGGTTTTGTAAGTGACTAGCTAACATGAATGCGTTGTGAAGGGTTTATTAAATCATAGCCTAGTCAAGGCTATGTTCTCTGATAGAAGTTTTTTTTTAAGGAGCCCAATGGACCATGGCCCACTAGCGTATACAATTAACTAGTTCTAAAAGTAAGGCCTTAGAGGACGTGTTAGTAATGATAACACTAATGGACTGGGCTCAATAGCAACCCATGGCCCATGAGAACTCAAATAAAAGTGAATATTAAATATATACTCATGAACGTACTGAGAATAGATTTATATTTACCATATATCGACGTAGAGCGTTGTGCCACATCAGAGTGAGGGACACAGCTTGATCGAGTGGTCCTTCGGTAGAGGTAAGTTACTCTTGCTTAGTTACTACTCAGTTTTGAGTATTTATTGGTTTTGTTATTTGCTATGTTCTAGCATGCCTTCTTGATGATTTCGATTATTTCTTGATTGATATCTTACACATAGTTGATATTTTTGACTTGTTGGACTATTTCCATATTTATATGTGTATGCTTGATATATGTGAGATAGTATTTATTGAACATGCTTGTCCGTTGATCGGAACGTAGCCTTGGTCCACATGAGCTGGCCTGTGCTCCGTCCAGATAGATGTGAGCCAGTTTCACTAACTGTTGTTGGTTGTTGAATGTTCCCTGGGTATGCCCACTTGTTGACCGGCACTTCACTATGGAAACATGTTGTGCTTGTGCACTGGCCGGGTAGGTGTGCGGCAGCTAAGGTTTGTTCTTCCGCTCGGTGCAGTGGAGCGTGGCTCCTGTAGGACGTTCAGGTCCGAGGACACCCTGGCGTCCTGACATTCCATGCCATAGGGGTTGTAATACTCTGGTTGGCTAGCCTGTCAGTGGGGTGATTCGTTGACCGTATCGACACCAAGAGATGGCGCTACCGATTTACGAACGGAGGGTCGTTTCCAACTAAGGCTGATGATGCTGACCGGGGGATAGTTAATGAGTCTTCTTTGGAATTCTCTCATAGAGCTTGGGATTGTAGATGTGTTAGGAGTCCCTACCGTTGATAGTTTTTTTTGTGGTAGGTTTGAGACTCCTAGATGTTGGATATTACGGGACGTGGTCCCCACTTGCTTGACTTGTCATGTTGATCTAATATATTCATTTCTTGACTTATCTTGTTATTATCTTGTGATGGGCATAACTTTGTTGTGATCCCTGCGGGGTGCTTACTGAACTTTCCCTTCGAAAGCTCATCCATTTGTTTTCCCTCTTCTTTTTCAGATCCTAAGGAGTAGCTAACTCAGACTCAGGAACGGTGCAGGGGATTGGGACATTGTGCAGAGGTTCGAGAACCTCATGATTTATTTGAGAGTGAGATATTATTTGTAGGACCCTTGTGGGGCCTTGCCTTATGTCAGGTGCTTATATCCTCATTTTAGTTGCGTTGTAGTACTCTTGATTATTATTTATGTTATTTGGATTTGCTATTATCTGTTGTATGTTCTTATTTATCTAGGCCTTGTATCAGAGTAATCTGCGCCTCTACTTGGGTATGGCAGATATGCTCACGTGCCCGAGGCCTGAAATTCGGGGCGGGGCTTAACAACAAGAGTAACCAGTTTTACAATATTTATAAATCCACATAACATAGTATGTTTTACATTTTCATACTCGGAGTTGATTAAATGTACTTCGAATATAAAAACTACCAACACCCTCACCTCGTATTAGTGCTTTAAAGAATTTTCTAGATCCATCCCTATGGGGAAAAAGAGGGGGGTGGGGGGAGAGTGAGCTTATACATGCTCAGTGAGGGTAAAACATCTCCACAGTGGTTAGTATAAGAATATAAGGCATCCGGGAAAACACATATGCATATATATATATATATATATATATATATATATATATATATATACTATTGATTTAAGTAAAAATGTAACATATCACTCTCGTACCAAGCATATTGATGTTCGTTACCATTGGATCCGAGATGAAGAGCATATGTTCAAGATTGAGAAATTCATACTGAAGACAATCCTTCAGATCGATATGTTAACAAAGGAGCTTTCCAAGGGAAAGCTATAGATGTGCTCAAGGGTGATTGGGATGGACTCCAAGTAACGAGTCGTCTGTGTAGATCTCTTCCATTGCTCTTCGAGGAGGAGTTTGTTGGGATATAGTCCAAGACCAAGGTCAGCAGTAGTATAGCAGGTATACTGTAGTGCCGAGGTGCTGCCAAGCTGGTTCGTACTAGGCTCTTGAAGGTCAGGAGTACTGTAGAAATACTATAACAGTACTGTAGCAGTCGAGGGACTGCCGAGCTATTATGTCGAGCTGGTCCGAACTAGGCTCTTGAAGGTCGGAGCACTATAGTAGTACTGTAGCAGCTGAGGTGTTCAGTGACCTATTCCGAGCTAAGTTACTGTAGCATATCACTATAGCAAGTGCATTGTAGCAGCCGAGCTGTTCCGAGATGTTTTGAACTATTCAGAGCTCTTGGAGAGCTATTGGTAAGCTCTTGTGGAGAGCTGTTTTGGAGAGCTCTTGGAGAGCTATTGGTAAGCTCTTGTGGAAAGCTATCTTGGAGAGTTATTGGTAAGCTCTTGTGGAAAGCTGTGTAGTGAGGAGCTTATTGGCATGCAGTGGAGAGCTATGGAGTGACAAGCTTGTTGGCATGTAGTGATGACGAGCTCTTTACAGAGAGCTAATGTGGAGCTCTCTATGAAGCATGTGTTTTAGATGGGGATTTTTATAATAGTGAGTTAATAGATTATGGGGATTTTTTGGCGAGATGGTATAAAAACCTTTGTTTTTTTTTTAATTAGATAAATGAAACTTTAGCATTTTTTGAAAACAAGAATAAACTAAACGGATTTGTCTAGGAAAATGTGTTTAAACCATATAATACTATAGTATATTAAGGTTTCAAAATGGTTGACTTTCATGTTTCCTCTGCAATAGGGAAACGGAGACCACAGAGCATCTTCTCACCGGATGCCAATACTCAACTGAAATTTGGGCTCACTTTGGCCAGCTAATTGATGGCCTAGCCCCCCCCACAGGCGCGCGAGGTTTGTGGGATGATCTACCCGGGACAGTAGGAAGGGAACTCAGACATGGGTGGAACCTGATGATTCTGGCCATCACCTGGAGTCTTTGGTTGGAGAGGAACAGGAGATGTTTCCAAGATAAACAACGTGTTTGTAAGAAACTGATCCAGGATGCGGATTTCCTCTTCATATCTTGGTATGCAGCAGCTAATGCCACCAAGCAACGACAGTTACAGGAGATGCACACCATTGTCAGGCGCAGTCTTGCGGTCACCAGGGAGGAAGGGACGCCACGACCACCGGGGTGGGACTTCGATGAGGAGTAAGCACCCGCGAGAGAGCTAGGCGGCCCGACACAAGGACGATCCTTGTGGCCCAGATCTTCTCTCTCATGTAGCCCAATTGCATGTAACATCGGGATGACTGTGCACTTTTTATCAATATTAATGAATGTGGTTTATCCACTTTTTCAAAAAAAAAAAAATGGTTGACTTTTTAAAATGAGATTATGGGAATCTTATGCAATCTCGATTATACCTTATTTTTAAAAATGATATTAGGGCATTGAAAAAATTAGGAGGGGGTGAAGGGCATTTCGTTTTCAATAGATAAAAGATTAGGGATGTTGATTAATTTTAGATGGTTTCAAATTTCAATATTTGTTTTTTGACGTTTTTCATAGTTTTTTAATAAAAATTATTTTAATATGCATTAGTAAATATTATTAATTGCTAATAAGGTGTGAAATGACCTTCATACCCTTTGATGATGCATATCAATGTATGAGGAGTTATGATTAATTATTTTTAATTACCGATTATGTAGATAAATGACTTTTCAATGCGGTCGGCACTTCAGATACAACCAAGGGTATTTGGGTAATTAACCTATGGTTGCCATTTTTAGGGATTTTTTTATAGTTAATCTGATGATTAGATGTTAAATTCTAATGTTCATCAAAGTAGGATCGGAATTAATAATTGGTTTAGGGTGGTTGGTGATTTTGAAAAGTTTCAAAGCTTTTTTTTAAAAAAAAAAGTTATTTCAGGTGTCTTGATAGATTTAATTAAAAAATAAAGATATGATTAATTGGTGAATAATTAGGAATGGCAAAACCCGAGTCGATCCGTGGTTTTTGACCCGATCCCCTTTGAATGGGGTGGTTTATTTTTTGTTGGAGAGTGGGGCATGGGGCCGGGCGGGGATTTTCTGTGAGAAGTGCGGGGCGGGGCGGGTTTGGTAAACATCCATTTTAAATCCACCCCGCCCCGCCCTGCTAAAAAAATTACAAAAATGCCCTTACAAAAATGCATAAAATCCCATGCATTTCCTTTTTATTTTATTTGTTAACTAATTGTGATCCCATGTTTCTATAAAGAAAAAAAAAAGAAAAAGAAAAAAAAAATCAAAAGAAAAAAAAAATCATTCCATTTCTTTTTTTTAATATAAAATTTATTTTGTTAATATCATGTCTGGGCGGGACATGAGGAAAACCATGGTAATGGTTGTGATATTGAAAAAACCACTATTTGGGCTGGGCGAGGCGGGGCGCGAGGCAGGGGATGGTTCAGGCGGGTCGGTTGTGATAGAGGCCCGCCCCGCCCCATTGCCATCCCTAAGAATAATGAAAGATAAGTTATTTTGTTATTATTATTATTATTTTTTAGAAATAATTATAGAGATTTTTTCATTGAACTCCATGAATATTTGCCATATTAGTCCGTAAAACTTTGATACGTGACATGTTACTTTGACCCTCCTCCATTTACAGAAGGAATTATTAATTATTAGTCCCTGCTACAGTGCCCAAATGGCCAAAAAGTCTCTGGGATGGGTGTGATTTGGGGGTGTAGCTAATAGTGTGTAGAGGGGTCTCTGGTTACTGTTTTCAGGGACCTATAGATAATTTGCCATTTTCAGAAAGGTAAATTGGTTGTCATTTGAGCAAGAAATTATGAATATGACTGGGTGCGTTCTTATGAATATGACTGGGTGCGTTCTACCATACCGTGCGTTATACCCACACGGTATGGTACCGAACAATAGAATTAGGTTCCAACTTTTAGATTTTATGTCCATTCACTGTTCATTACTGTAGCATTCCTGTAGCAAAAAATTGCGGCGCCACTGTAGCTTCGAACCCACCCCGAACCTAAAAACCCAAAATTAGAACCCAAAAACAACACCCCAGGACCCAACTGCGTAAAGCTACCGTGGGAACAGTGCCCACGGTAGCTTAGAATTCACCATATGACTGACTCTTTAATGTGTTGTTAATGAGGTTTTTACTTGGATAATGAAAAATATTTAACTCAAAGTAATATAAAATATGATTATGTACTCCCATAAACAAGACTTCAAAAGGTCTTAAGGGCACATAATTGATCAGTTGCCAAAATTTGATTGCCACTGAGATAACTTTAACAGGTTTTAAGAGTCACAAGTAGGCAAGAGATGACAGAAACGCCTAGGCAAATGGAGAAAAGGATTCAACCAACAATTCCAACAATATTCTAAATTATAAGATAACCAATTTTCACAAATAATATTGGCTAGTCCATTCCCTCACAAGAAGACATTGAGGGTTCGAGTGCTATGTCACAATTATCAAAAAAAAAAAGGAAAAAAATTACAAGCCTGTTACAAGGTGTGTGTAAAGAAAACAAATAGAAAGTAACAATGGAATAAGTTTGCGAACAAATCAAACATACAAATCATATTTAAGCAAAAAGATGGAATCAATCTACAATGGTTTGTATGAAAGCCATCTCTTAATCATAGCCAAACTCTCCCTGGGTTTGTATTCGGGAGCTGTGTGACCAGCACCCTGCATTAACATAGAACAACTTCCACATTAGCATCCATTATTCCCCCATGTTTTGATCCGTATATTATTTTCTAGCTCCAACCACATAAACATAGAATCCCTTCTGCATAAGAATCAATTTTTCACCTACATTTTCCTGGAAATATTACCTACCTTTAAAGTAGCAAATGTAAGATTGTTGGCATATGCTCTTGTGTATCTGAAGAATTAACCAAAACAATTACATCAGCCTGCATTTTCAGATATGTGGATCTATTTGTAGCATGTTATTAGTTCTCATCAAACTCACCCAGCTACTTGGCCTCCAAAGAACCAAGATCTCCAGTCATCAACAATGGAGAAGTTCAGAGATCTGATCCATGCCTGGGTCCCAATATGTGGTATCAACAGATCATGGTCACCGCTTCCAGAAATCAGGAAACATGGTGTCAGTAACAGCAGTATGAAAATTCATTAAAAGAGAACACAGTTTCACCTGTAAACAAGAGCTCGATAACCTCGGCTTGTGAGCCTGTGCTGGTATTCTAGATTGCTTGGAATATCTTGAGCATAATGTAAATAATCGTTGCATCTGACCCATTCTGGCACAGTTCCCTGCTTCCCATAGAAGACAGCTAAAAAATGACTGATAAGAGCAAAGCATATCGGAAATGATCAAGTATCAGGGTGGTCCTTTCCAATGTACCTTCTGGATGTGCAGTGCCTCTCTCACCACACCAGAGTTTGCCCAAATGTAGGATAAATAATAAGCATAAGTCTGAAATGAGAATTATAATCAGTTAGTGAAACACAGAACACCATGATCGTATCCAAAACTAGGAAGATATATATGTGTTCTCACATCGCATTACCAAATGCTCTAAAACATGAAAATGGAAATGACGATAAAACTCACTCTGCATTTGAGAGGAGGAACAGGTGGTGGTGTGATAAACTCTCCATGCTCATCCTTGAGAAATCTCCTTTCTACACTCAAGTCCTCTGGCTTCAGAGATGCTAGCGGACACTTTGGCTCCAAAATGTGGGATTTACGAATTTCATCAAAGAACTGCATGCTCAAGAGGTGACAGTTTCAAGGTTTCATAAGGGAGGTATGTAGAGAGTATGTAATGAAGCATGAGTAACCAAATAGCTTTTTGGCACCTTCTTCACAACTTGAAGCTTCTTAGCACACAGAGCATTGGTAGGATGGTCATAATCCTCTTCTTCACAATATTTAGTGGTGGACTGCAAGAGGAAAATGTTTCTTCCTTCCATCAAATTTAGTTTGATGCAAGGTCAAATTTTCATCAATTCTTCAAATGCTCATTAGAATTGGAATTTACAATTAAGCTAATCGTAATTTGCATAAATCATCTTGTGTTAACATCTATTATAGGTTTAATGTTAAAAGAGAAGCACATAATTACCATATATAGCTCATCAGAAATGATCCCCATATTATGAGCATATGGAATCCGAGCATTGAAATCGACTTTTTCTCCAGTGCTTGGGTTGCCAATCAAATATCCCTGACAGAATAAAATCTTTATTACAGTCCATATCAGATATATCTAAGCAATGTACATATTGTTTGAGTTTACCCTTTCGTTATACTATTTTTAGACACAATTGAACATCACCAACCAGAACAAGGCAACAAATTGCTAAGCTAATTTTCTTCGTGCAAAGAATAGAAACACATTAAAGGATGTATTGTTTCAGTTACAGCATAGGCCAATTACCTTGAGATTCAGAAGAGGCTGATCCCCAGATTCAATGCCTGCATAGAAAGAGCGGCACAGTTTAGATAGAAGAAACGGCAAAGACATCATCAACTAGGAAGGAAGACCAGCTTGTGGGTGATCAGTTACCTTCTGATATCAAGTGAGTGATGATTGGAACAACCTTCCCAGCATATGAATCACCAGCAACATAAAGAGGATTGGAAAGGAATTGTGGGTGTTCAATAAACCACTGAACCACCAAAAGTCTGATGTCAAGTTACATTCAGAGCATTGAATCAAATGCAAGAATCAGAGGAGGAATAACTTTTTAAATAAAAATGTGGTTTATCCACTTTATCAAAAAAAAAAGAATCAGAGGAGGATCATCAATAATGTGCCTGATTACCTTCCTGAGAAACTTGTAGGCTCTTACTGATGAAGTGACATCCCCATCAACATATCCCTCTGGTGTACTTGAGAATGAGAATCCAGACCCAACAGGGGAGTCTAAGAAGATAATATTGGAGGCCTGGAAAATCAAAAACTCAAACCTATTTCACTGAAAGAGAATGGGAAAATTGTTAAGAAATCTGAAAATTCAAAAATCAAATCACCTTAGTCCAAGAGAAAGGATGATACACAAGTGTTGGTAAGCTACCATTATACTCAACACTCCTGAACTTGAGAGGACCTATATATGATCATCAAATCCACTCAAAAAAAGATTTTCTTTTTTTCTTCCAATTTTTATGAGACAAGATAAACAAAAAAAGAAACAAATTAAGAGAAATTACCAACTTCAAAGACGAGGCCGCTGAAGGCAGAGCAACCAGGGCCGCCGGTGAGCCAAAGAAGAAGCGGATCAGTAACTGGATTTCCTTCAGACTTTATGAAGTAGTAGAAGAGCTGCACTTCATTATCCACAGGAACATACCTACAAAAACAACCATTTTTACTTATTAATTAACATCAAGTTTTTCATGGATTTCAGCTAGTAGTTCATCCTACTATACCCAGTCTCTAGGTGGAAGGGAAGTGGACCACGAAAGCCCGGGAGATGAGTGACGATGGAAGCGGAGATGAGAAGCGGCCATAGGAGCAGAAGCAGTTGGATATACATGTTGGAAACCTATCTCTAATTTTGGGATTTATGTGTATATCCAAACTCAGTTTGAGTTTGAGTAGGATCATGTGAGATGAGGCTATAAATAGAAGAGATCTAGTTCCTCCAAACACACAAAAATAATTCTTATCTTCTTCCTCCTCCCATCTTTATCTTTCTTCCTTTGTTGTTTATTTTCTGGAGCAATCTTGAGCAATCGTTGTTCTCCTATTCATGTGTACGAAACAGAGGACTTAGTGACTATTGTATCCTGGGAGAAGTACGCCATTGAGAGATCCTTCTGCACCGAGTTACAAACTCTGTGGAAACGAAATACTTCTTAAGGTCAGTGCGTCAGCACGCCTCAGTCAACCTTCAACTTGATAGCAGTTCATCCTCAACTCAATCTCCAACAATCTTAAGAAGTATCATGGATGCTGCTATGAATACAACCAAGTCTCTTCCGGACGTCTCTAAGATAGACTAGTTCAATGGAACCTGTTTCAAGCGTTGGCAGCTAAAAAGTGTACTCAACCCTCGACATGTTCAACCTGATGCATGTTCTGACCGAGCCCAAGCCTGAACCTGATTCTGAGAGGTACGTTGAAACCCTATCGATCTGGGAAAGAGGTAACAAAATTTGCCGACATACGATTCTCAGTACTCTTTCTAATTAGCTCTTTGACATATACGACAACTATAAAACTACTGGAGAAATCTGGGAATTACTATATAAAAAATAATATAGTTGAAGATGCTGGAAATCAAAAGTATGCAATAGGCAATTTTTCTGATTTCCAAATGTCTTAAGAAAAGGATGTATCATCTCAAATTCATGACTATCATGTCCTGGTGAATGACCTGAAAATGAAGATATAATCCTACCTGACGCCTTTATTGCTGGTTTTCTCATTAAACGTGTAATGCCCCCACCCGAATCCCGGGAACTCGAGCACGTGTACAGACCGGCCGTACCCAAGTGGAGACGAGTCCTTCTCGGACACAAGGCCTAGTAATCATAAACAGATAACAATACTTCTATTAATAACAAAGAGTTACATACACAGCGGAAATTTAAAATTTAATAGTACAGCTTTGGCCCTACAAGGGTCCTAACAAAGTATAATATCTCTCACTACAAGATTTGAGATCCTCGAACCTCTACAAGCAGCTCCTGAGTCTGTAACCGTTATTCCTTTAATCCTGAAAAGAAAAGGAAGACAAGAAGAATGAGCTTTCGAAAGGAAAGCTCAGTAAGTTCCCCGCAGGGATCTCAACGAAGCCAGTCAATAAGCATGATAAGCAATAAGTATTTAATAAATGCAACCAACCGGGACTATGCTCACACAATCAAGAACCTAGGAGCCTATCAAGAATACATCAAGGAAAAGACTCCTAGTCTAAGCAATGGCCCTCGGGCCAGGAACAGAATTCCAAGAAATCGATATCTGCAAACTTTTTCGGTCAGCACCCAGCCTCTCCTGGAATCGACCCTCTGGTCGTACCTCGGTAGCGCCACCTTTCTTACGTGTTGACATGGTCAGTGTACAGTCCCACTAACAGGTTAGACTGCCAGAGTATCCTCCCTCCGACACGGAACTATCAGAACGCTAGGGTGTCCTCAGCCCTGAACGCTCCACTTGAGCATTTGCTCCACTAAACCGGAAAATGAACCCGTCCGGAGCACACTTACCAGGCCAGCACACAAGACCACGTGCCCATGGTCAAGTGTCGATCACAGGACAGCATGTCCAACGAGCATAACAAGCAATGAATAAAACTCTATCTCTAGCTCATAACAACCATGCACATATAAAGAAGGAAAGCAAGCAATAATAGGTACGTGCATGCATTCAATAACCGAAGTTCAACAGAACATGCTAAGAGAAATTGCAATAACAAACACAAGAGAACCCCAAAGATGGGCGGGAATCGAGGCGAAGGTAACTTACTTCAACTGGTACGTCAAGTCGACTAGCCCGATGTGGGATCGAAAATACCCGTCTGGCATCGTGTCTGTGAAGAGACACCAGGCGATATATCAAATCACAAATGTCGTATTTGTTTTGTTTGTGGGTTCTTCCATTCCTAATAGAGGCAAGCCTCTATTATTAATTACCCTGAATAAGATTGCGGGAACCTCCGGTTAAGGGGCAAAAGTACAAGTAAAGGCAATGAATAAAAAAAGTAATTTCATTTTATTTTCAAAATCATAATTTTATTACACATATTTGTAACACATATGTATATCATTTATTTATATATTTATTTGTATATTTCGTTGGCTGCCTCAAGATGCCTGCTTCGCCGCCTTGAAATTTGCACCTCAATATGCGTATCCATCTTTGCCTCAAGATGTGCTGCTTTGAGATTTGTACCTTTATCATCCACCTTGTATGTTCCATCACCGTCTCGAGATGCATGTTGACGTGTTTATAATCGCATCGAAATTTGCATTATCCCATCATTATTTACAATTTCAATTTTATCATCATCTTTAAACTCAGTCATCTCCAAAAAAAATGTTTCTATCCTTAGAAGGGTCTAAAGAAAGCCCATACTTAACGGTGACATCCATAACACTTGGCAGGTCCTTTGTGAAAAATGCTTGCAATTTATATTGCAATTGAGATACCAAATTGGAGATGTGGGCTTATGGGCCCAATATTAATTTACAATAGCTTTCTTGTGAAACTCATTGAACAACCTTCACATGCATGCTTCTTGCCAAGGTAGAACCAGGAGGATCATTTTGAGACCATTGTGATGTTTTTTTTTTTTTTTTTTAGCTTCAATGATTGGTCCTTTGACTTTCAATATCTAGATGTGGGCCCATTTCACCATTTTTTTTTTAAGGATGAAGACCAATATATCCGGATCCAATGTGGGCTTTTGTTTTCATTTATCTTCTTTTATTTACTTTTCTTCTACCTTTTTGATTCTTCCCTAATAGAAGCCTATGTATTCCAAAAAGTCAAAATATCATAAAGCAATTTATAACAATGATTTCCACAATAGGCATTTGAGAATTTCTGAAACATTTCTGCTATTTTATGATACATATTGCTCCATTTTTGAGGAGGTTATCAACATAATTGGAGATCTTGTATATGGACATTTCAATAAACAATAGAAGAGAGTGCCCATAAGTCATGCAGAGGATTTAGAGTTTTCAAAAGGGTAGCTGTGACTTCTATGAGGCATTTCATCAAGCAAGTCTTCAATTTCCAGCAAAAAGAAATCTTCACCATTTAAAAGTTGGCATGAATGGACACTTCAACAAATTTTATAAACCATACAAAATGGCATCTTCTGAGTTCAATCATTGCTTCAGCCTTTCCTTGAACCAATCCTCAAATTACTTTGCTTTGACTTATCTTTCAAAGATTTTATTTATTTATTTATTAGCATCACATCATCCTTTTTTTATTTCGCTTTGACTCGTCTTTCCTTAATTTTTTTCTTGTTTTGGAGCACCACAGCATCCTTCTTTCTCTCATATTGTTGCTTGATAATGAGTAGGACCCCCCTCATTATTCTCATTTCCCTTTCATCGTAGTCATCTGTATATATATGTTTTGCAAACACTTGAAATTGGAACAATCTTTGTGCTTTTATTGAAGCTCACTTCCCATATCCATAACAATTGGAGGGTACTCAGAAATTTCAGTTGTATGACCTGCAAAAGCTGATTCTTTTGGGCATTTTATCAAACATTTGGAAGGCTATCCGTTCCAGCAACAACTTTAGTCTTCTGGAGCATCTTAGGAGCTCCAAAAGAGCCACATTCTTCATTAATCCAATCATCCACAAACCAAATAAATTAGAAAAAGGGAATGTAATATTCCATAAGATTTTTCTCTATTCCTCATGCTCAGATACATCCTATAAACATCGTCAACAATGGTGACTATCTTCCTTGTCTTATCATTAACATTCATCTAATCTGATTTTTTTCACATGCCTTAGACCTTTAATAGCACTTTTCTTCAACACAGAGAAAAGATTCTTTCAAGTTTATAATTTGCAAATTCTTTTGTGGCAGCACAACAACTTCTTCAGCAGCAACGTAACAATGCCATCTTTTCCCTTCTTGTTTTGTTTTGCAGCAACTTGGCAGCAACAATCTTCTCTTCTATGATGGCAGCAGCAGCAGTAGCTCCGTGGCATCAGCACAACAGTTCAACATTAGCAACAGCGCGACAACATCAGTACACCAATAGCATCACAACAACAGCAACAGTAGTCACACTCTTATGTATCTTAGCGCACACTTTCTGTAGGATACGGCTGAGCTTCCTTAACTGAACAGTGTTCTCGTCGAAGTGAATTGACTCTTGCCGTCTATCCCCCTTGGCCATATACATTGTCTTATTGGGGGAATCTCATTGAACCGGTTGTAACCATATTGATTCGGGGTTGAAGCTATCAATACTCCTCATGGCGGAACTTCTAGACCTCCTTCTACTCTATCTCAGAAGGCTTCTTTGCTGGTGGTCACAGGGTTGTCAACAGGAAGCATAGCTCCCCTCTTTTGAGCATCTTGGAGAGCATGACAGCCCATGAGAACCCCCCCTTGACGTTTCTTGCAAGGAGGACTTCGGAGCATTTCTTTCTGAGAACGCTGCAGTAATTCTTCCCTATGATTTCTGCAGCAACAACAGCCCCACACACTTGTTTTTATTGAAGCAAGCTTCTTCAAGGAGTTCAATTCCTTTAGAATTCCCCACGACACCATGAAGAGCTTCTGTTGAAGATTTTGGATATGAGTGTTTGACTGGAGGAGATCAGGTTATCTCCAGCAAAGATGGAGATGTGCGGCAGCGCCTCTCTTCTCCTCGCGACCATCATCTTCATCGCCTTCAGGCAGCATCGACCTTTCCTTTCTTCGACAACCATTGATCAAAGCCGTGTATGTGACAACATTGGTAGCCAAACCTTTCGTCAATTAACCAGCATCTTGAAGCCTATTCTGCTTGCATAGATTATCGATCACCATTGTGTATGTCCAAATGTCCGGGCAGCAGCTCGTCTTCATTGAATTGCAGTAGCTTTGTGTACAATAGCAACGGTTTCTCAAATCATAAACTCATTCTCAGTTGGGTCAGAAGCGACAGTTGCTTGGAGGCCTTGAACATTGGATTCATATTGAAATAGAGCCGCTTAAGCATTTCATCGAACAATATAGAAGGGGACTTCACATGACCAAGCAATTGACATAGCTTTAAAATATTTCTCCTCAAATCTACAAATAATGGTTCCTGCAGCGCCCTTAGCATAGCATTCTCCCACTATTCTAATGATGGATGAATTCTCATATCTTCCACCAATTATCGGATCATCGGCGAAGGCTGCGGAGGTGAAGCTTTCGACCTCCATGAGAGCAGCAATGGCGGCAGGAACAGTGGGCTTCTCCGGTGGCTTGGGTGGTGACCAGCCAGAGTCTTCAATGGCTCGACAGCCGGAATCAACGGTGGTCAGATCTGGCTTGGCATCAAAGGACATCAACGGCACTTTGTCAACAACGATATCTCATCGGTGGCGAACCCGAGCCTGTCTCCTTCGGCAAAGCCATTAGAGACAGGATCAAGTCTGCTTGTCCGACCGAGATCAAACGATGGTGACTATTCTTCTTTCTCCAACAAATGTGGAGGCTTGACGGGGCCGAGGCGACGACGTCCACAAGGGAGCTGAAGTTTGGTGGTGATGGGCTCCCTTGAAGTTTGGTCTATATAATCATCAATCCCCCTTTTGATTTTTCCTTCTCTCGCCTCCGTTACGTCACAGCCACCTAACTTTCCAATTTTATTTAATTTAATTGATATTTTTTTATTTGAATTTGAACCTTGACTTAGATTTAAATTTTGATTTTGATTTGATTGATTTCTTCCTTTCTTGGCCAATATGATCAATCTTTTAATTTTAATTTGAATTGACTGATTAATTTCCTTTTTTTTGGCCAATTTGATTTGATTGATTTTTTTTTATTATGATCATTTTTTTAGAAAATATATTTATATTTTTTCCATATTGCCTCGAGATTGGTTCTTGGGCCATCTTAAGATTTAAGACTTGCCTCGATATATGTTTGCGGGTTATCTTAAGGCTTGAGATTTGCCTTGAGATTTGTCCTCGGCTATCTCAGGATTTGTAGCATTGGCCTGCCTCGGGATATGACCGGATAAATATTTTTTATTTCAAAATATTTCATTTGAATTTATAATCATAATATTTCATTATTGGTCCCTTTCAATTAAACATTGGCACATGTACTTATTTTCAATGCACTTTTTAAGGCACAAACACCCGAGTCCCTCGTAACACGGCTCAGCACTCCAGGTCGATATCTGGTAATAACATCTACAACTCAGTATCGACACCAAAACAATCCATTAATATTAATAATAATACTATTTCGGAATTCCTGAATCTATCACGCAGTTCTACAGAAACCCCAACAACTTTTGATCCAGGAACCCGTTTGAGTTGATCCAATGCTCGTTGGAAAGATCTCTTCCTCATCTTTCCAACGGTACCTTACACGACACTACCAGACGTCTACACGAGACCCAAATTTTACTCAAAGTGGGTAGCCAGACAGCAGCTTCCAATTAACACTAACTTGCTTAACTCTTTATAACTTGACTACATTAAACCTATTTCTTTCAACTTAACTCACTGCCCATCACCAATTACCAATTCCCAGCCAACAAAACTCTAACTCATTCTCTTTCCAAAGTGATCAAGCATCTATTACCCACAATTGATCCATTGAGTAAACCTCATCAACTCGTCACCGAGAACCCACTTAAACCCTTCAATTTAGAAGCCAAAACCCATCATCAAACTCCCCACTTTCATGCTCGGTGTTCATAAACAATCCGTCAAAACCTCAACAGAGACTCATTTTTCTCTAACTATCCATGAACTGAACCTAGTTATCACACCAACCCTCCTACATAATCCAACCCATCCTCACACCCTCTTCTAATCACCATGGCCGGCTTCTTATTATCTCTCAACATGCATATGAATTAAATAGCCTTTGTACACATCATTTCTCAACATGCATGCGTCTTTCCAAGCAAACACCATCGTCATGAATACTCTCATTATTTGTAGAGTCAACCTATGATTTCTATGGCATCATACAAGGTTTATAACTTCTCTAATGCATCTAGTAATTGACTGTTACTGACCATCAAGTAGTCATTAATTTCATGGATCAAAAAATCTACTTTAACATGGCTAACTCCATGAGTTCATGTAACTATCATTCACCCTCCAAGGCCAGTCAAAGATCAATTATAATTATAGTTTCTATTCATCTTAATGCCCACCATCATGGCAGAACCTAAGAAACCAATATCAATGGCACCTAAAATTCCAAACCATCAAAAGCTTTTCATCAATGACCATTTATTTGAAACCCACACACATGGCTACCATGCTTTCTCCATGCATGCTAGTACATCCCAACAAGTCCCTGTTATTGAACAAACTCTCATTGAAAATCAATTAACCATGAATGATTAGCGCTCTCTGTAACTCTAATGATAGATCATACAACATTAACCTTCATTCTAAGGTCAGTTACATATAATGAGTAAGTAATCTTAACCAATTAATTGTTGGTGTAAACTCATGACACATGTATCAGTTATCCTCTAATCTTTATAAGCTCTTGTTACCCATATATATTTCAAACCTATTCAAACAATCATAGAGATTAACTTAGCCATAGAAAACCTGGAACTGCATGAATAACTAAGTGTGTAGCCCTTCAAGACAGGGATGATCTCATGCAATAACCAAACTAGGGATAAGGACTTACCGACGGTTTGCGGCGCCTCTGTTCATCAGTTCAGATCGCCTGTGCCGCTCAAAGACCTCTGGCGCCCTGCTCAGTCACTCCGCACCCTCCTGAGGAGCCATCTCCGGCGAGCTTCCTATTACCTCTCTAACCACTACGCTCCACGTACTTCCCAAGGTGCTTTTTCTCCAGCCAATAGAGAGGGAAAGGAACGACGCCCAGAGAACTACGACGGCAACTCCGATCATCTTGATGGAAGATGGTGACCGCTAGGGTTCTTGGAGACGGGCTTGTCTTATAGGCGCTCGAAATTGATTGGATAAGAAATATCAACACGTGATCTTATCTTCTCCACAGCCGGCCGGTCCCGATGATCGCGGAGAAGATCGAGTTAGAGAGAGAGATCTCTTTCTCTCTATCTTACTATCTATTCGTATTTAAATACAAATATAAATATCTCAATGCATGGCTGTTGTTAGCACTATTGCAATTACCCCCTTATTCCTTTTCAACGTGACATGCATATCCTCCCTCATTTGAATTGTGAGAGAGTGAAATTTTGTACTTTGGTCCAACCCAGTTGAGAAAAAGCCATGTGCATGCTTACCCCTTTGTCTTTACTTTATCCAAACCATTTTTTTTCTTTTCATAATTGACTTCATATCGTATCTCTTCATCTAATTATTATCCATAAGAATATATTTAAACAATATTAAATCTCTTTTTAAGTCTTACTCATATCAATTATCAATTTAACATTTAACAAAAACTCTTATTCTTAACCACAAGTATAAATTTTAAACATCTTAAAATTTAGGATTGGGAACACTATTAATAATAAAGAATAATAAAAAGACTTTTATTCTAGATAAAATTCAAATGAGCCATCCATGGGAGACTCTCCCTTATTCTCTAACAAAAATTGAAAATAATTAATTAAAACATAAATTCCTAAATAAGAAAAATCTTGGCCTTCACAGAACGTCTTCTTGAGTCCTGGAAAGACTATAAGAACAACCTAAAGCACAAGAGGAAGCATATGACTCTTGAGGACGTCATCGTTCACATCCTGATTGAAGAGAAGCATCGCCAAAGGGATAAAGCAGAAAAGGTCAAGGAACTCTCGTCCAAGGCCAATCTGATTGAAGGTGGACCGAACAAAGACCAAACTAATCAACACCAAAACTTCAAAGGCAACCGACGAAATCTCAAGGGAAGTAAGAAATTTGGTTTCAAGTCTAATAATTTTAAGACTAATGAAAACTCTTAAGCTTCTTCTTCTACCTTCAAAAAGAAAGGAACTTGTTATGTGTGTGGCAAGCCAGGCTACCATGCGCCTCAATGCCGTTTCAGGAAGGAATCAACTACCAAAGCCAACTTAGTCGAAGGAGACAATGAAGAGGTGATCGCTGCTGTAATCTCACAAGCACTCATGGTGGCAGATGCAAAAGACTGAATCGTGGATTCTGGAGCCATGAGACACATCTTTGCAGACAAAAGCGCCTTCTACTCTTACACCCCCTTGGAAATAGGTGAGGAGCAAGTTTACATGGGAGATTCATCTCCTTCTCCGGTTCTTGGGAAAGGGAAGGTGTTGCTCAAGCTCACTTCAGGGAAAACCTTAGCTCTCAGTGACGTGCTGCACGCTCTAGACCTTCGTGTCAACTTGGTGTCTGTCTCGCTACTTGGCAAGGCTGGAATAAAGGTCGCATTTTAATTCGACAAACTGGTAATGACTAAAGGTGGAGCTTTTATTGTAAGGGCTATTGTAGCCAAGGCTTATTAATGAAAAGGCATCATCTTCTGCTTACATAGTGAACTCGATTGATTTATAGTATGCGAGGCTAGGACATGTGAATTTTCAGTATGTTAAGAGAATGAAAGAACTAGGATTAACCCATGACATGTCAGATTCTAATCAAATAAATAAATATGAAATTTGTGTAGAATCTAAATCAACTAATAAAGGTTATAAGACAGTTGAAAGAGAATCTGAATTATTAGGACTTATACACTCTGATTTAGGTGATCTAAAGCACACCATGACTAGAGGAGGCAAAAAATACTACATCACCTTTGTGGATGATTTTTATAGACACACTGTCTTGTATTTACTTAGATCATATGATTATAGGAAACTTTAAGTGAATGACTCAGTGTGTCATCACCAATCCCTCCTTTGCGCGAGACAATGACATGCGAATAGTCCATTCATTAACTAAGTGTCTGTTCTTGCTACTTGTATTGTGTCAAAAATCTTTACTATAAAAGATATCTTTAATGCAAATTATATAATTATCATGAATGGGGTACTTTGGCACCTACCAAATCAGACAAATATAAACTTGGAGGCATAGAATATGACACATTATAATCTTAGATTTAGCATAGAACCAAGACATACATTAGTTCACCTTTAGCGTTATCAGCACGAAGTAATAGAAAATCCGATAATCATCACACCTTTGGGCAAGAAAAAATTCTCATTATGTCTTATATATCAATAAATATACTTTACTAAGAATTTTCACACCTTTGGGCAAGAGAAAATTTTTATATTAATACATATAAGACATCTATAATTGTTGATATCGATCAATAGCCTCCTTTGGGCGACCATTGATTAACATCCTTTAATGCAACTTCACTTAAATGGGGAGAAAAGGCTATTAACTCCAAATTCCATCATCTCATCTCCTAAGATGCTTAGTGATCCTTTGGGACAACACATCACATGCCGAATTTGTAAATAATGGATGAAATTGCTTTAACAATTTATAAATCCATAATAATTTCATAATCCAAACATGAAATTAACATAAAATTGCTATTATTTACCATTATCGTAAGTAAAATTTGATTTTTATGCAAGATCAAGTAATATCATTAATGGATTTTAATAATCCTTCAACTATCATCAATTAGAAGATTTAAAATAAATCAAAATTGAAAAATTAACCTTATATTGGACCAAAATAAACATTATAATGACCTGCCTTGAATAGATCCTTGACATTAGGTAAATTTTAAAGTAGTTATTCACTATTCAATTTTCTATCTAAAAAATAGAAAATACTACTTGAACAATTTGCTTTCAACTCCCTATAATTTTATTTCTTTAATTTTGACTTGATAAGCTTGACTATTAATCCTTATATGAACTTAATTTGGTCATTTAATTCAACTTCTTAAATGAATTAATAATTCTATCATTGACCAAATTGAGTTCTCCAAAAATTTTAGCTAAATTGAGGTCAAATAAATTAATAAAATTTTGGTCTACTTTAATGTAAACACTCGTGCTCTAATGTGCTTATATTCATATATATGGTTTATTCACTGATTGGGTAAAACTTCAATAATATAGTTTGAGATCAAATTCAGATCTTTATGCCATAATACAAACCAAAAGAAAATAGGCCAATAAACTCAAGTATGAACCAAAATAAGTATTTGAATTAAAATTATATATTTTGATTTTTAAATTAAAAATTTAATAATTTCAATTCCAAAATAACTTTAATTTTTTTTGGATAAACTTCAACTTTAATTATCCATAAAACTTTCATGAACCTTTCAAATTTAATATTGATATAATAATAAATATCACAATAAACTTTCAAAATTCAACAAAAATATTAGTTAAATTCTAAAAAATCTCTTTTATTTGGAAAATCATTAAACCTTAATTCCATACAATTTTATCCAAAATAATAATAAAATATTTTCTGACTTTATTTAATTATGAAAATTCTTTAATTTCATATTCTTTTAATGTCAGAAAAATAAAAAATATTATCTGAATTTTTCTTTTACATAAATTCTTTAATTTTTGGATTATTTAATATGAAAAATCATGATAATTATTTTTTGAATTTATTTTATTCCGAAAATTATTTAATTTCGGATTCTTAATTTTTTCTTTAATTTTTGGATTATTTAATATAAAAATCATGATAATTATTTTTTGAAATTATTTTATTCCAAAAATTCTTTAATTTCTGATTCTTAATTTCAGAAAAATAAAAAACATATTTTCTGAATTTATTTTACATAAATTCTTTAATTTTTGGATTAAAACATAATAATTATTTTTCTGAATTTCTTTTATTATGAAAATTCTTTAATTTCATATTATTCAATATCAGAAAATAAAATAAATCAATTATTTGGATTACTTAATTCCAAAGTAGAAACAATATTAATAATGGAAATCGTTAAAAAAAAAAAATTAACTTATGAGTTCTATAATCTTTAATCTTGATCTTACTGACTACAATCCATAGAACAATTGTGAGACCCGGAAATTTTGGGAAAAATAAAATTTCCTAGTTATTAGGTTAAGGAATAAAAGGCCTCAAAATTTGGGTGTAATTGAAGTTGATTTGGGAATAAAATTTTCCTAATTACCCTTTAATATAATTGATGATTAAAGAAGGTTATCAAATATGGAGATAATTGAAATTGATATAAAAATATTTTCTGTTTTGGTAGATAACTTAATTAGGGGTTAATTTTTATTATGGATCTTTGGGGACCCACTTGTGATTTTAGAAAAATATGAGAAATTAATAGGAAATTTATTCCTCTTTCTAGATGAGGGACTTGCATGTAAAACATTTGAAAAGGTGAGGGCTTTATTGCAAAATAGATATGGAAGCATACACGTGGTTTTCTTTTATAGTGGACGTGCATGTTGTAATATATATATATATATATATATATATATATATATAAAGATAAAGATATAGAAATATAAGAAAGAGATAAATCCAAATATGGTTGTTGTGAGGATAAGGATTATATAAAAGTTTAAATATACATGGATGAATATATATCGGTTATGATGAGGAACCTACATGTATAGATTGAACATAATGAGGGTATTTTTGCAAAAGGCAAGGAGATATTTTGGAGAGATAATAAAGATAAAGAGAGAGAGAGAGAGAGAGATGGAGGGGGGTTAGAGAGAGAAAGACTTGATCCTCTCCGCTGAAGTCGCACGACCAGCACAGAGAATCATCCAAAAATTTTGGATAAGCCTTATCTGATTCTCTGCGTGCCTCCATATAAGATGACGATTTCCAAACCCTAGCATCAGCGAGCATCTTCATGAGCGGCGGCACACCTCTTCGTGAGAGGAAACAGAGGGAGAGGCGGCCCGTCGATAGGAACGGG
Source organism: Dioscorea zingiberensis (assembly GCA_026586065.1). Classification (NCBI taxonomy): domain Eukaryota; kingdom Viridiplantae; phylum Streptophyta; class Magnoliopsida; order Dioscoreales; family Dioscoreaceae; genus Dioscorea; species Dioscorea zingiberensis. The sequence continues at coordinate 16,651,914 of CM048824.1, forward strand.
AGAACAAGATCGTATCTTAGCAAAGACCGTTGCGACAGTGAACCTCCAGCGCTCCAGCGATCATCGGAGGACGTAGAGGAGCGCTGCCAGAGGACACCAGACGTGGGTGTGGTTGGGTAAGCTCCTTAAACCTTTGTTAACAGCCGGAGTTTGTTTATTTTTTGAAGCATGTGTATGATTAGTGCCTAAACAAGCCCATTAATGAGTGGTCTGTGTTAATGTGAGGTTAAGAAATCTAGTAGTGTTGGGTGAAAGCGTTGATGTGTAGGGCTTGTACATGATTGATGAAGTAAAGTTAATGAGGAAGACAAGTTATAATTAGGTTTGCAGCATAGTTGTTGATGTTCTTGAAGATAAGGTAGAAGGCTTGGGCATAGACAGAAGAACCTTAAGTTTTGTTGAATAAAATTATGGGTGTTCTTCAAGAAATATAGAGTTGGCTTTGATTGTATAGTATCAAGAGGGTCTTTTCTTATTCTTTAATTGATGTTTTACTGAGGAGGGTAATGTTGTTTGATATTGAATAGACATGAGGAGAGGTTTGAATCCACTGTCATTGTAGTATTGGTGTTTTGTTTTTCCCTTGGTAATGGTTGGGCCGGTTAGATGGGCCAGAAATAAAAAGGGATAACTAATAAGATTATTGTGCTCAACTAAGAGGTTGGATTAATTAACTAGTTAGTTAAATTAAGTAAAGATTTTAGTTTAGTTGAATAATGGGCCGAGCCCATTTGGTGAACTTGCATTATGGTAGTAGTCGATCCGAATTACACGGGTATATCTTGAGAGTGGTTTTATGGTTGCCAGATATCAGCATGGATGCGCTGCGAGAATATTCCGTAGAACACCAAACTACGTGGATTTTAAAGGTAAGTTACTCTTGCCTCGCTCCTACCCTTTGTATGGGTTTCTTTGGCATTCTTATTACCTGGTATGGTATATCTTTTGCTGGCATCGTGACTGTGCTTGTTGATATGATTTGGATATCTGTTTTGATTCCCGGTATTCATGTTTTGTTTGATGTTCTTCCACATCTGTGGATTGGTTGATTGGACAAGTTGTTTTGGATGCTCATCGAGGCATGCCACCATGGACCGACATTTCGTATGCGACTCATGGTGCTTGTGTTTAGGTGGGGTTGGTATGTCTCAAAGTTCGCATGCGCATTCTCAGAGCATAGCCACCGTCCGTCCTAAGACTTGACCATCGAGGCACACCTGCGACTTGTGCCGACCGTGGAGGTGTGATTGGCTCCGCTTAGGGGCCCGCTTGATTGACTCATTGTGTTGACCGATTGTCATGATTTGTTTATCTTGACTATTTGAATTTGTGCTTATCGTGGATTTCTTCTCAGTAGGTACTTACTGAGCTTTCCTTTCGAAAGCTCACTTCACTTTCTTTTTCTCTTCCAGGTTAAGAGGAACAAATGACTCAGGTTGGGAGCTGCGCATGGGACTGGGATAGGTTGGAGAGGTCCGAGGACCTCAGGTTGTGTGAGAGTTTCACTTGTAGGACCCTTATAGGGCCTGATTTTGTATAGAGCTTTGTAGGGGACCTGGAACCCTTCATGATTTTTAATTCCGTTGTATGACTCTGATATTGTTCTTTATTATTAATGAATATTTGATTATTATTGTTATCTGCTTATCATTTTTAGGCCTTGTATTCGAAAGCTCTGCCTCCACTTGATACCTACCGACTGGCCGACGACGCGTCTCAGGTCCCAACCGGTCGGGCATGCATTAATATGGTATCAGAGAAATGCAGATAACGGACACCCTAGTTGCCCTAGTGACTTAGTCAAGTAGGATAGATTGAGTGTTGGGTCGGGTATACCAGGACGTTGAACGAACACCCGACGTGTTGTTTGTTTGGTAGAGCTACCATGGTGCGTGGGAGTGACAGACATGGAGGTCGAGCGGGAATTGCCTACTCAATTGGATGCTGCAAGGTCGCAAGTAGCAGGCCTAGACTTAAGGGGGGAGGTGCCCCGTTACAAAGATGAGATTGTACGGAAGGTGATGGATCTATCATTTGGCTACGGAAGAGGCACGGGGGTCACTTGTGATCGTCGAGGAATCTAATTTAGACACTAGGGACTGAGTGTAATTTCGGGGACGAAATTTTTTTAAGGGGGGAGGATTGTGAGACCCGGAAATTTTGGGAAAAATAAAATTTCCTAGTTATTAGGTTAAGGAATAAAAGGCCTCAAAATTTGGGTGTAATTGAAGTTGGTTTGGGAATAAAATTTTCCTAATTACCCTTTAATATAATTGATGATTAAAGAAGGTTATCAAATATGGAGATAATTAAAATTGATATAAAAGTATTTTTTTTGTTTTGGTAGATGACTTAATTAGAGGTTAATTTTTATTATGGATCTTTGGGGACCCACTTGTGATTTTAGAAAAATATGAGAAATTAATAGGAACTTTATTCCTCTTTCTAGATGAAGGACTTGCATGTAAAACATTTGAAAAGGTGAGGGCTTTATTGCAAAATAGATATGGAAGCATACGCGTGGTTTTCTTTTGTAGTGGACGTGCATATATATATATATATATATATATATATATATATATAATATATTAAAAGATAAAGATATAGAAATATAGAAATTAAGAGATAAATCCAAATATGGTTGTTGTGAGGATAAGGATTATATAAAAGTTTAAATATATATGGATGAATATATATATCGGTTATGATGAGGAACCTACATGTATAGATTGAACATAATGAGGGTATTTTAACAAAGGGCATGGAGATATTTTGGAGAGATAATAAAGATAAAGAGAGAGAGAGAGATATGGAGGGGGGTTAGAGAGAGAAAGACTTGATCCTCTCCGTTGAAGTCGCACGACCAGCACAGAGAATCATCCAAAAATTTTGGATAAGCCTTATCTGATTCTCTGCGTGCCTCCATATAAGATGACGATTTCCAAACCCTAGCATCAGCGAGCATCTTCTGCGAGCGGCGGCACACCTCTTCGTGAGAGGAAACAGAGGGAGAGGCGGCCCGTCGATAGGAACGGGAGAACAAGATCGTATCTTCGCAAAGACCGCTGCGACAGTGAACCTCCAGCGCTCCAGCGATCATCGGAGGACGTAGAGGAGCACTGCCAGAGGACACCAGACGTGGGTGTGGTTGGGTAAGCTTCTTAAACCTTTGTTAACAGCCAGAGTTTGTTTATTTTTTTGAAGCATGTGTATGATTAGTGCCTAAACAAGCCCATTAATGAGTGGTCTGTGTTAGTGTGAGGTTAAGTAATCTAGTAGTGTTGGGTGAAGGCGTTGATGTGTAGGGCTTGTACATGATTAATGAAGTAAATGTTAATGAAGAAGACAAGTTATAATTAGGTTTGCAGTATAGTTGTTGATGTTCTTGAAGAGAAGGTAGAAGGCTTGGGCATAGACAGAAGAACCTTAAGTTTTGTTGAATAAAATTATGGGTGTTCTCAAGAAATATAGAGTTGGCTTTGATTGTATAGTATCAAGAGGGTCTTTTCTTATTCTTTAATTGATGTTTTACTGAGGAGGGTAATGTTGTTTGATATTGAATAGACATGAGGAGAGGTTTGAATCCACTGTCATTGTAGTATTGGTGTTTTGTTTTTCCCTTGGTAATGGTTGGGCCGGTTAGATGGGCCAGAAATAAAAAGGGATAACTAATAAGATTATTGTGCTCAACTAAGAGGTTGGATTAATTAACTAGTTAGTTAAATTAAGTAAAGATTTTAGTTTAGTTGAATAATGGGCCGAGCCCATTTGGTGAACTTGCATTATGGTAGTAGTCGATCCGAATTACACGGGTATATCTTGAGAGTGGTTTTATGGTTGCCAGATATCAGCATGGATGCGCCAGGAGAATATTCCGTAGAACACCAGCTTACGTGATTTTAAAGGTAAGTTACTTTTGCCTCGTTCCTACCCTTTGGTATGGGTTTCTTTGGCATTCTTATTACCTGGTATGGTATATCTTTTGTTGGCATCGTGACTGTGCTTGTTGATATGATTTGGATATCTGTTTTTGATTCCCGATATTCATGTGTTGTTTGATGTTCTTCCACATCTGTGGATTGGTTGATTGGACAAGTTGTTTTTGGATGCTCACTGAGCATGCCACCATGGACCGGGACATTTCTGTGCGACTCATGGTGCTTGTGTTTAGGTGGGGTTGGTATGTCTCAAAGTTCGGGTATGCGTACTCAGGAGCATAGCCACCTGTCGTCCGGCACTTGACCATTGAGGCACACCTGCACTTGTCTTGGCCGACCGTGGAGGTGTGATTGGCTCCGCTTAGGGGCCCGCTTTGATTGACTCATTGTGTTGATCGATTGTCATGATTTGTTTATCTTGACTATTTGGACTGCGCTTATCATGATTTCTTCCGCAGCAGATTTCATCGAAGCTTCCTTTCAAAGCTCACTTCACTTCTTTTTTCTCTTCCAAAAGTTAAGAGGAACAAATGACTCAGGTTGGGAGCTGCGCATGGGACTGGGATAGGTTGGAGAGGTCCGAGGACCTCAGGTTGTGTGAGAGTTTCACTTGTAGGACCCTTATAGGGCCTGATTTTGTATAGAGCTTTGTAGGGGACCTGGAACCCTTCATGATTTTTTATTCCCGTTGTATGACTCGATATTGTTTCTTTATTATTAATGAATATTTGATTATTATTGTTATCTGCTTATCATTTTAGGCCTTGTATTCGAGTGGGGCTCGTCTCCACTTGGATTACGGCCGGTCTGACGCATTCCAGGTCCGGGATCCGCCTGTATGCTACAACAATAAATCTGGCTCTGATACCACCTGTTGGATTTTATATATGCAACACACTTAACATGCATAAATAGGATCTTGATCTTATGATTTGTAAATCGTAAAACTAGGATCATTAGTTGTACACGAACACTGCAACATACCGCAACATATTAGCACCACGATCTACTCGAGATCGGTGAGCTACTGATCTTCTCGCCCTCACCCTCCTTAATCAGAACAAGGAACTGATGGATGTTCCCCGGCTGCTGTATGTATGCCTCTGGAGATTCCGAGATTAGGATTAGGATATGGTGGAGGAGGGACCAGAGCTGATAAGGGTCTCTATCCATCAAAATTCTTAATCCAAATCTAATTTAAACTCTGTTGTTTTATCATAAGTAATTCGAATTTGTTCACTTTAATAGATTGGATTTATCCGTTATATATATGAGTTCAATTTTATATAAAATCAAATACATTGGGACACTTTAATCAAAGTGGTTAATTAAAACCATATAATAGAAAATAACTAACATTCGGAAAAACCAAAAATCAAATCACCTTAGTCCAAGAGAAAGGACGATACACAAGTGTTGGCAAGCTGCCGTTATACTCAACACTCCTGAACTTGACAGGACCTATGATCATCAAATCCACTCAAAAAAGTCTTTCTTTTTATGAGAAAAAAAAAGAAGCAAATTAAGAGAAATTATCAACTTCAAAGGCGAGGCCGCTGAAGGCAGAGCAACCAGGCCGCCGGTGAGCCAAAGAAGAAGCGGATCAGTAACTGGATTTCCTTCAGACTCTATGAAGTAGTAGAAGAGCTGCACTTCATTATCCACAGGAAAATACCTACAAAAAACAACCATTTTTACATATTAATTAACATCAAGTTTTTCATGGATTTCAGCAAGTAGCTAGTTCATCCTACTAGCTATATATACCCAGTCTCCAGGTGGAAGTGAAGTGGATCATGAAATCCTGGGAGATGAGTTAAAAATTTACAATGGAAGCAATGAGGACTTGAGAGCAAAAGCAAGAGAAGAAGAACAATGACACTAGTAGTAGAGCAGAAGAATGCATCTTTTGCTTGCTGTTGCAGAAGAAAGACTCTATGCCTCTATGGATGGGTGTTCTTTGTAGAACCAAAGAAATGGCTATTGGGTTTATATAAAGTTGACACGCAGTTAACTAAATTTTTTTTTTTAAATAATAACTTTATTCTAATATATTTTATCCCAAGTATCAATTTTTAGCTTTTCCTATATCTAAGTTTTATTTTTATTTTTTGATATTTCACTGAATAATAATAGATCTAATTTTTCTCAACAAACTAAATACAAGTCTCATGGTACAATGAGCAAGAAAATAAAATAAAATATAGAAAATGATAAATTGGCATTAGTTGTTATTTAATATGAACTATTAAAGTAGTCAATATAAATAGTTAAGCAGAATTAAATAACCAATTATAACTCCAGAGATTGAATGCCTATAAATCAATTAACTATAAGGACAAGTTTAAAAGATTCTATAAATCAATTATCTTATCTTAATAGTTAATTAATAATCACTCCCCCAATAATGAAGTTATTCACTGTAGGTCCCTCCCCAAGGACCCCAATACCTTCCATTATATTGTATGCTATGAAGGCAAGTTGGAATCCATGAAGGAGGACATCACTTCATGGTTGACTGATTAGTTTAGTTGCAACTCGCAAGTGTGGGTCAGTTCTAGATCCAAACTAGTTTAATTATACTGGTTTGAACTCCATTTGATATGTATTTATTACAATTAATTTTAATAAATAAGATTTGATTGGATACGATTGGAAATTTAAATTGGACCTTTGACTTTAAATAGAAATGTATCTTATTTATATCATGATTACATATTAAATAATGAAAAAAATAATATAAGAATTTTTTTAAAAAAAATATATTTTATTTCATGGTAAAAAAAACATGTTCCATTAGATTACAATCCAAGGGCCTATTATTATTATTATTATTATTATTATTATTATTATTATTATTATTATTATTATTGATCAAAACTTGAACTTTTATCAATATATATATATATATATATATATATATATATATATTGTCACTCCCCGACCTGAATCCCAGGACCTCAAGCACGTGAGTAGACCGGGCGTACCCAAGTGGAGACGAGCCCCACTCGGATACAAGGCCTAAGTAATCAAAAGCATGCAATAATATAATCCACTAACTTCACAATCGAGTCGCATGTAAGAATTTAAAACATAATTAAACACCCTACACGGGTAATGACCCTATAAGGGTCCTACAAAATAAAATACAATCTCACACACAAGTAAACCTGAGGTCCTCGAACCTCTACTAAAATATCTCCATCCCTCGCACAGCTCCTGATCCCGAGTCACCTACACCTCAAGTCCTGGAACAAAAGAAGGGAAACAAGTGGAATGAGCTTTCGAATGGAAAGCTCAGTAAGTACCCCCGCAAGGAATGCGAAGAGGTCATGAAAACAATCGTGTAAAAGTGATCCACGCAAAGAAGTACTATAGGAAAGAGTAAGCTAAAAACACACGAGGATCACTATCACTAAGGACAGGCACAAAGTATGAAGTCAAATCAAACATGAAGAACAAACTTGTTATCTCCCCGGCAGCCATCGACCTAAGCCGATCTTAAATCTTATCATCTAGACCCTTGAGTTTGGTAGCGCTCCTACATGTATGTACACGGTCAGCGTATCATCCCACTGACGGGTGGACATCCAGAGTTTCCTCCCCCTGGTAGGACTACAGGACGTCCAGAGTGTCCTCCCCCTGGACGCCCGCATCACAATCTGCACTGAGCAGGAGAATCCACATCACAAGAAGAGCTGAAACACCAACCCGGACAGAGCACCGGCTCACATGTTTCTACGACCATGTGTCGATCAACGGGAAGGCATATTCAGCAACAAGAACATCCAACACACACACACCCGGATGGAGTACAGGCTCACGTGTTTCCACGGCCACGTACCGATCAACAAGAAAGCATGTTCAGCGATCACAAACATATTCAACAAAAGCTAGCATACACTAACATGGGAATTCAACAAAGCAGGTTAACAAATTCGTGTATCTGAATCCAAGCAACAATATACAAAGTATGGTAACATCAAGCCAATATGCAAAGAAGCAAAAACAATGATACTCAATAATCATGAGGCCAATCAACACATTGAAGCAAGATCAAGCATTCAAAGTCAATAAGCCCAAAGCTGGATGGGAACTAGGCAAGCGTACTTACAAGAAACATGAATCAAGAAAGTCAAGAAAGCGCATCACTGGGCAGGTACTAGGCAAAAGTACTTACAAAAGCGGGGAAAGAGCGAAAGCCAATAAATTATCATCAACTGATAGGGGTACTAGGCAGAAGTACTTACAAGAAACATGAATCAACAAAGTCAAGAAAGCCCACCACTGGGCAGGTACTAGGCAAGAGTACTTACAAAAAAAAGCGACCAAGAAATGAGGGGAAGAAAGGCAAAGGTACTTGTAAGTATAAAATCGAGAAAGCAACCAATCAATAAATAAGGGCACGAGGCAAGAGTAATTACCTCAACCAGAAATCTAACTGACTAATCTGTGTCTATCTTGACGAAGCTCAGCGCTCCACGTCGATATCTGGTAAAGACAACTACATCTCAGAACCATTACCATAATCAAAGTTGGTTTATTAACTTGAATTCACTAAACAAAATCTTTTGTGTCTTGCTAACTCATTTACTTGATCCAACTCAACAGATTTGATTAAACCCAAACATGACCGAACCCAACCTCTTTGACATCACTAACTTGACTTGACTAAACCCAAGTTGGTTTAAAATTAACCAACTCACTTGCTTGAATACAACAACTCACTTAAAATATTCAACACATGACTAATAACCAATATTTCATCACTAAATAATAGCCCACACTCATTATCATCCATTTAATATCTACAGAACCTTTGATAATCTCATTTCTCACATATAATTAACATTAGCTATGCATGCAACCATTTTCCTTCAGAATCTTTGGATGGTCAGACACTTTACCATTATCCCCACACAAGAGCTAATAACTATTAACCCTTGAACCCATGTATGCATCTACTCTTACTCAGTAATATTAATGCATGCTCTCTATCTTATCCTTGCTTACCCACACCCAAATCACAGAGAACCCATCTAGAGCCTACACAAACTTCTCCCCAATTTTGCATACCCATGATCCTATATATAAGCTTCCAGGTTTACAAATCTTCTGCATGGCAAATCTTAGAGACAAGTGGACTCACTGGAAGTGGTTGGTTGCTTGAGATGATCCCGACGGTTGCAGCGGTGGCGCTACGGCGATGCCTCCCTGACCTCACCTTCTCTTTCAACGATAGTTTTCTCTTTTCTTAGTGGCGGATAGGGTTTGCAAATGAGTCCGGCTTTCATAGAACTCGCGGGAGGCTGGCTGGAAATCTCTCTTTATCTCTCTATACGTATATATATAGATATATATAAGATATTATTGACTGGAGATCTCTCTCTACATCTCTCTCTCTCTCTCTCTCTCTCTCTCTATATATATATATATATATATATATATATATATATATATATAGTATAATATAATATATTAAAGTATATTTTATAAATCAACTTCTTTACCTTATATAGTGTAATTTTACAATCCAACCCCCAAACTTTCTAAAATTTCGACAATGGTTCTTGGCTTGTGAGAGGGACACAATTTCAGTTAGGTCCCTGGTTTTTTTTTTTTCTGAAATTAGAGATAAGTCCCTGGCAGCCCCAATTAACTCTAATTTGGGCATTTACCATTTAATCCTCTATTCCAGCTAAATTCAAACATGGAAAATTCTTAATCTACAAAATATTTTTGAGAACAAAAAATCATTTATTAATCAACTAATTGCTTAAAGAGCAAATAGAAACTTTTAAATTCTAAATGTTCAAACAATCCCACTTGGGAATTTTCCCTTATTAACCAAACGATTAAAGCTGATAACTAGAAAAAAAAATTATTCCCGAAAAATCCTCAGATTTTATCTATATATATATATATATATATATATATATATATATATATATATATATATATATATATATATAGGGTCATTATGTTGTCGGCCTTATCACTGTGTAAGTGCGGTTGTCTCTTTTTGGCCCACTTGCACAGTATTTTGAGGAAATCCAACCGTATGGATGGAAAGAACATCAAAAAATAAGCTAGCATGTCAATTTTCATACAATTTGGGAACTTGTAGGTCTTCATCTTAAAGGATGAAATTCTGAACCAATAAGATTTTTATAAATATTCACCCGTTAAGATGAAGACCCTACAAGTTCCCAAATTGTATGAAAATTGACATGCTAGCTTATTTTTTGATGTTCTTTTCATCCATACGGTTGGAAATCTTTAAAACACTGTATAAGTGGCCAAATAGGAGTTGACCTTAAATGAACAGTGTTCCGACCGGCCTTATACAAACACCGGTCTATATATATAAAAAAGTTAACACTTAATAAGGTAAACTAAGTTAGGAACTTTGTGTATACTACACTCTCCAAACAGGTCATCGGAGGTTGTGCCATTGAGCGGCGTAGAAAATAAAATAAAATAAAATAAAAAATTAAACATAAACAAGAAGATGACTAAACCAGATACATCAACCCCTCCATATTAGCCACCCTGAAATACTTTAAACCCAACTACCTTACCGGAAGCTTATGCACCACTCTTTCCTATTCACAAAACCTGTGATGCCACAGATGTACATGTCTCTGAACATATGAATTTCAATACTCATACACTATTGTGAGACTGATTGACCACATTCAATATCAACTTAAAAATTTATAACACTGATCAAAACTCAAACACCAGTAACATAATAGCCGCTCAAATTATGAATAATAAAATTTATTAAAACCCCTTATTAAGCCGGAATAATTTTATATGTTTCATAGGTTAATTTTATTTAAAGAAGGGGTTACATATAAAATGGTCTTGTGTAAGGACTTGCATGGAATACAAATCTTATTAGAGGGACTTTAGTGAAAAAGTTATCAATTACATGTGTGAGGAGTTACACCATGACCGTATGGAGCACCTAGATGACCATATATACAGGCTCATACCAGCCTATATGGGCCAGTATAGAGCAGCCAAATAAACATACTGGCTTATATGGGCTATATGGATTTACACTGAAGTCGTATAATGGAGCCATAAGAGCATACGAGCCCATACCAGTCAGCATAAGACCCTTTGCAACAAGCAGAAGGCTATACGAGCTAGTATGTTTGTCCGAGTTTTTTTGGCTAAAGATGTATACGGGCCCATACCAGCCTGTATGGGCCCGTACGACACGCGTGTTTAAGTTAGGGTATAAATATCCTTATGTTCTTCAAGGGTAGTGTAGTCTAAGTTGAGGAGAAACTTTGAAGAGGTGCTTTGAAGCAACAATATTAGAAGGGAGATTGGAGATCAACTTGAAAGCTCTAGGAACTCAGTTTGATCCTTCAAAACGGGGAGAGTGCATAGTGAGTTTGTTCTTGTTTTCTCTTTCCTTGGTGTTGTACTCTTTGTGAGAGGTTTCTTCTTGGAGACGAGCTTGAGGTCTGTTCAAGCCATTGTAGATACTCATTATAGTGGATTCTCATTTCCCCACCCCAGTGGAGACGTAGGCACGCTACTGACCTCCACATATACCTTTGTGTTGTGGTTTGTGATTTTCTCTTTGATCTTGCCCTAGTTTCTTGCATGTGTGTGGAGATATCTTTGATAGATTGTTAGAGCATTGGAATTGTGTGTGATTGGGCTTCTGTGGAGGGTTGAATTGTAGTGTTCTACCCCAACAATTGGTATTAGAGCTATTGGTTTTCAACTTGGGCAATTTCTGCACACAAATGTTCGACGAAATTCTTGAAAGATGTTTTTGACCGGTAATGCAAAGGTTGGGAAGTATGAGCTCGAGAAGTTCAATGGGAAGAACGATTTCTTCTATTGGAAGATGCAACTGAAGAACTTGTTGATATCACAAAGGCTGCACACAAGGCACTTTTGGGGAAGGAGAAGAAGTCGAAGGACATGAGTGATGAAGATTGGGAAGATCATGACATGAAAGCAAGTGTGGCAATTATGCTATGCATAGATAGGGATATCGCTTTCTTGGTGAATGACGAGGAGACGACGGCCGGCGTGTGGTTGAAGTTGGAGTCGAATTCATGACTAAGACTTTAACAAATCGCATGTACTTGAAGACCAAGTTGTACACTTGCAAGATCGAAGAAGGTACTTGTTAGTGCAAATGCACATATGGTCGCATTACTTGACACCATGGTAATGTGGCACAAGCTGACGTGGCAAGAGGTTGACAAGTTCTCAAAGACATGATTGAGAAAGACACGTGGTCAAGCATTGAAGTGTTCCATATGTGTGTGAGCATATTTATGTCTTTTGTTTATGACTGTGAGCACTTTTATGTTATGTCTTCAGTCATAATCAATTTATGTACACAGTAGGGACTTGTAAAAGGTTCTTATACCCAAGTTAGTTTTGTTGGTCCAGTCATGGTCAATCTTGTGTTGTAAGGTTGTTGTAACTAGGAGATACAACCAATGGTCAGTCCGGCAGGTAGAAGAATGTTGTGTCAAATAATGCCAAATGGGGAGATTGTTAGTGAAAATGCACTAGGTTGGCAAGTGCAAATGCAGTAGGTTGGCAATATTTAACACAAGTCAATATAGTCCAAGCTTCTCTCAATCCGGGTGCAGCCCAAGTTTGGAAGAAGATGGCTGAACAGGCTCAAGCTGGCTTAGAAACTCCATGCAAGCAACATGTGCAGAAGATCAAACAGAAGCATGATCAAAGGCTGATTGAATGGAAGATTGAAGACTCCACTGACTGATTGAAGATTCCATGCTGATTGGGAGTTGATTAGGAGACTTCATGCATTGATTGGTGCTGATTAGAGATATGATTGGAGGCTAGATTTGGCAGCTGATTGGTGATTGATGCAGCCTTGATTAAAGCCAAGTCAGGATTATGATTGAAGGCCATATTTGGTAAGCAAATATGGTGGAGCATGATAGGCCAAGCTGTGGTGAATCAAGACCAAGTTTGGAAAGAGATTGGTGGAGCCAATCTACAGCTCAACCTTGCATGATTGAAGATGAAGGTTGATTGAAGATCTCGCGCCATGGTGGGGTGCGACCGTGATGGGCTGAGTATGTGATAGAGAGGTGGATCGGCTAGTTGCGTTGGTCGGGATCAGGTGGATTCGACGTAGTAGACTCAGAACTCAACTAGGAGGGTTGGAGGTGTGTCGAGGTCGAAGAGTAATGGATGCTGTAGCCTTGGTTAGTTCGTCAGTCGGGCCCCGTTGCAGTCGTAGTTGCAACTAGGTTGCAACGACCAAATATGGAAGGAGTCCAATTTGGCAGTCGCGGAGATTCGGGAAATCCTAAAAATGGTAGTTGTCGTGTAAAGGCAGGGAGGCGTCTATGTAAGACCAGGACTCAGAGGATTGAAGTGAGCCGACTAGAGTAGTCCCTCGAAGAAGGGTGATAGTGGTCATTGTCAATCAAAGAGTGGGTGCTTTTAATAGAGTGAGAGAGTGTGAAAGAGACTCTTGTACTCCTGTCTTCCCTACACCTTTAGTGGATGTTCTTCTCCGGGCTTGGCTCCCCAGACGTAAGTCGTGGAAGCCGAACTGGGTTACCAATTCTTGTGTCCCCATTCTGTGTGGTTTACCTTGCTTGTGTGTGTGAATGTGTTAGTTATTCTCCTTGATAAATTCTGTGAGCAGCGAGTTGCAATCGGTGTTGCAACATATCTTACAACAGGCAGACAACCAAACCAACGGAACTTACAGTACTTCAATCCAGGATCACATAAATAAGTTTGAGAGGATAGTTTCAAGCTTGAAGGATGTGGATGTCAAAGTAGATGACGAAGATCAAGCTATCTTGTTTCTACTCTGTTTGTCGTATTCATTTGAGAAATTTGTTCAGAGGTTGATTCTTGTGGGTGGCACTCTCTCCATGGATGAAGTCAGAATGTCCTTGTTATCTGATGATCTTCAGAAGATGGCGATGGGTGGAAGAGTTAACAAAGAGCAAGCACAAGGGTTGGTTGTAAAAGGAAGGTCAAATGAAAGGGGAAAGGGGTAGAAAGGAGACTCAAGATCAAAGTCAAGACTTATTGCAAAAGTAATTTGTTACAATTGGGGAGAGCTTGGGCATTATAAGGCTGATTGTTGCAACAAGAAAGTAAATTGGAGGAACAACAACAACAACAACAACAACAACAACTACAACAACAAGGGGAAACAAGTTAAGCAAGAAGTCGGTTTCGTTTCTGATGGAGAAACTAAAATTGATGAATGCTACATAGTGAGTCAAGGTGGAGAAATCTCCTGAAAGCGGACTCTTAATTCAGGTTGCTTTCACCACATCTGTCCAAGTAGGAAGTGATTTACTACCTATGAGAGCATTGAAGGTGAAACTGTTTTGATGGGCAATGATCATGCTTGCAAGACTGCTGGGCTTGGTTCAATTAGGATCAAGATCCATGATGGCAGGATTAGAACCTTGACAGATGTGAGGCATGTCCCCGATTTGCGGAAGAACCTGATTTCACATGGCGCATTAGATTCCCACTGTTGCAAGATTATGGCCAAGAATGGAGTTCTTAAGGTTTTTCGTGGCTCCATGGTGGTGATGAAGGGTATTCGTCAGGGGAACTTGTATGCTTTGTTGGGCATGACAGTCACAGATAATGTTGCAGTTGGGATCTCCAGAAGTAGTAATCCATCATATTAAACTAAACTTTGGCACTCACAACTTGGGCATACGTCGAAAAAGGGTCTAACCTTGCTTTGGAAAGAGCTAGCTTGTTGAAGAACATAAAGAAACCTTGCATGGAATTTTGCGAGCACTGTGTGTATAGAAAGGCACACCGAGTCAAGTTCACTACAAGCAAACATAAGAGCAGAGGGTTACTAGACTATGTTCATATGGATATATGGGGGCCGGCTAAAGTTGCTTCAAAGGGAGGATCCAGTTATTTTGTCTCATTTGTTGATGGCTATTTGAGATATGCTTCGGTATATTTTCTCAAGCATAAGAATGAAGTATTTGAGACATTCAAGTGGTGGAGAACAATGGTTGAAAACAGAACCGGGAGCACAAGAAAGGAGGTATTTCGCGACGAGCATTTAGCAGCGGTTTTTATAAAACCGCCGCTAAATGTAACAATAGCGACGGTTTATGAGAAACCGCCTCTAAATGCATTAATATAGAGGCGGTTTTACATAACAGCCTCTAAATACAACAGTTAGCAGCGGTTGTAGTTTAAAACCGCGGCTAATGTTTTGCTTTTTGCTGCAGTTTAAAAACACCGCCGCGAAAAGAATGAAACGTGCAGCGGTTTACCTTAAAACTGCCGCTAAGTGTTGACTTTCTTGGCGGTTTCTCAACCGCCGCGACTTTCATGCAGTTAATCAAAATACATTGTTTTAATTTTTTAATTCGTTATTATTTGATAATTTGTTATAAAATTAAAATGAATTAAAGTTCCAAAATTAATTAAATACTTATAGTATAATTATTTTTAATTTATTATTATATTTAAAAAAACTGAAAATATATAGATTATAAATTTGTATATATAAAATATATTTTATCTAAAATAACAAATCTTTTACCAAATAATATTATTATATAATTGAAATTTGTATAGATTATAAAGTGTAAAGTATTAAAAGATTTGATGTTTTTAAAAAAATTTAAATTTTTAAAACATATAGATTAAGAAATTAAAATAACAACTTAACAAATAATATTATTATATAATTTAAATTTATATAGATTATAAATTGTAAACGATAAATCTTAAAAAATTAAAAGATATGGTGCGTTTTTAAAAAATATAAAATTTTTAAGATTAAAAATTAAAACAACCAATTAACAAATAATATTATTATTTAATTTAAATTCGTATAGATTATAAATGTAAAGTATAAATCTTAAAAAAAATTAAAAGATTTTGTTTTTTTAAAATTTAAATTTCATGTGCTGAACTTTTCTTTATAAGTTATAACCAATGGTTACCACCCACGTCAGCAATCCGAGAACCTCAGCTCTCTCCAATTCAAGTCATTCATTTCAAATCCCACGACCATAAATCTCCTTTCAATTTGATCAAACTCTCAAGCAAAAAGAAGCACAAATCCCCTTCTACAAGCCACATCACCAATCCAAGTTTTTCCAAAATTCCAATCTCAACCGTCCATTTATCACCCACCAACTAAATATTCCTCTAATCCCCCGAGAGAGAATCAACATCGCCGTGAATTCAATCCACTCTTCTCCTCTTCGATGGATCAACAATGTGATCGAGCGGCAAGGGAGGCAAAGAGCTTGGCAAGGGAGGCGCCAAGTGTCATCGCAAGGTCCTCCGTGACAACATCCAGCGCATCATGAAGCCTTCGATCCTTTGTCTTGCTCGTCGTGGCGGTGTCAAGCTCATCATAGGGCTGATCTATGAAGAAACACGGGGTGTCCTCAACGTCTTTCTCAAGAATGTCGTTCGTGACGCTGTAACCTACACAGAGTACGCGAGGAGGAAGATGGTGACTTCCATGGGCGTCGTCTTCGTCCTCAAGAGTTAGGGACAAAATCTATGGCTCTAGCGGTTGAGCACAACTATGCCAAGCATTGCAATTGATTTTAGGGTTAGGGTTAGGTTTTCATCTTTGTGTTTCTTTGTTTTCTATGTAAATCTTGAATCGGTCACCGGACTTGATGATGAAATGCTATGAAATTCAATACGAATCTTTTCAATCTTCCTTCTTGTTCCAATTGTGATTGTGTTTGAAATTCAATGATAATTTGGCAAGAAGAATGCGAAATAGGAACCAAGAAAGCAAAAGTAAAAATTGTGTTATTAATTTTGTAAAAAACAAAATAGGTTAAAAATAATTTAAAAAATTAATTTTGGATTCACGGCGGTTCAAACCGCCGTGAAATGCAAGGATTCTCATCCCACCATGACATGTGGCAGCGGTTTACAAACCGCCTCTAAATGCTTATAAACCGCCGCTAAATGCATACTGCATTTAGCGGCAATTATACCGGCGGTTGTCTAAAACCGCCGCTAATGTACTCCTGGCGCTAGTAATAGTGGCGGTTTTCTAACCGCCACAGAAATTGGTTAGCGGCGGTTAAAACCGCCGCTAATTGTATATAAAACCGCCGCTAACAGTTTTTTTTTCCTTGTAGTGGGTGAAGTCTCAGAGCCTGAACCCGGGTCCCGGGCCTTGAGCACGCGATAGACACCGCGTACTTATGGGGTGGCCCCCGCAAGTACACAAGACTCGATAGATATCATGTACAGATCCTAATATAAAAACAACAATGAAATAATTAAAGTAAACCGGGGTTTACACAAACCCTTACAATGTATAAGTCACCCCTAGTGGGTCACACTTAATACAAAATAATATGTATCAAATCCCACACTCTGAATATAAAAAAGTAGAAAGCTTGTTGACCTGGACTACAAATAAAACAAATCTAAGACTCTTGCAAGGAATCCCGTCCTAAATCTCATCATCACATGTAGAAGAAAATAAACAGGGGTTTCTGAACCAACCAACTATAGCTCAGTGGGCACCACAGATAAAACATATGGATAAAAAAAATCCTAAATTCAATAAAAATATCAACAAGAATAAACATTGGGCCCACGAACCAAAACATCAACAAATGTATACACCAGGCCCATGACCCAAATCATCAATCAGTAAAACTGCTGGACCCGCAGCACAAAATATCCATATGTATAAACTTTGGGCCCGCGGCCCAAAACTTCAACTCCGAAAATATGCTATCATAGTGCGTCCAGTCCCCGAAAAAAGCCTTCTCAAGCCCAACTTCCCGGCCCCGGATATATCCCGTCGGATGAGTATGTAAGCCCGTGTCATCACATGGCCTGATGCATGAAGGATTGAACCTAGATCCTCATAAAATATCGATACCGGTATTAAGGGTACCTGCCCATACAAAAAATTCCTAATAGAATCTAGTGGAGTTTAAGAAAAACCACGGAAACCAGTTAAAGCTGTTGTAATGAAAATCCTATCATACCTTTCATTTGAAAATCTATACATGCAAAGGTTAATTTTAGAAATTGCATACCGTGCGTTTGTCGTATGATTACTCACCTTTATTGCTTCTAGGATCAACTCAGGTCTGAGCCTTCCAGTTGGGTACAAGACCACATTACCACATCCTAAACATGGTAAATACTCATCATACAACAATTCATTGCGATAGAATTGCATTACATGCATTAAAACACTTTAATTATGTATTCGCTGAAATTTTGGCTTTTTATTTTAGAGATAAATGACTTATTCGTCCATGTACTTTACCCCAATGTTCATTTCCATCCCAGTACTTTAAAAATGTTTAATACGGTCCCTATATTTTGCGTATTTGTTCAATATTATCCTTGATGCTTACGTGGCAGCATAGGTGGCATACATATGAAATACGACTTATTTTTTTAAAAAAATTATTTACAAGTGGCCATATTTTGCTGACATGACAATTTTTTTTATTTAAAATAATAAATTATATTAGTAATTAGTTAAAAAATTAATAAGTTTTTAAATAATTTTTTAAAAATAATTTCAAATTTTTTTAAAAAAAGTTACAATATTATTAATGTTTTTAAAATTTTTTAAATATAGTTTTCAAAAAATAATTTTTAAATAAATAATTAATTATATTATTAATTTTTTAAATAAATTGCCATGTCACCATGCATTAAATTCCCAATTTAAAAATTATTTTATCATTTTTTTCTTAAAAAAATGCCATGTCAGCACAATACAACCACATGTAGATAAAATATTTAAAAAATAGGTTGTATTTCATCCGTATGTCACATTTACTGCCACGTCAGCATTAGATATAACATTGAACAAAATATGCAAAATACAGGGACCGTATTGAATATTTTAAAAGTACAGAGATGGAAATGAACATTGGGGTAAATTATAGGGACGAATAGTGGATGCCTTTATTTTATAACCGATGAATCCGGGCTCTTAGACACCTGCCCGCTCCATTTTCCTAAGTTTAAATATGCTCCTGAACTACCGGGATGATCGGAATTGAATTTCGAGTCTTTTGGAAATTCATCCAAAATCACCATTCCACAGTAACCCGCCAGAATTTCCTCTAAATTTGGAGCTTAGACTCTCTCTTACAATCAAGCTTTAATATTACAAATAACAACCATATTGCCTATTCATGAAAAATGCTTGCTTCAAATCTTATTCATATTCAAATGTGCATCCATTCCTACCTCAAAATGGGTTGATTACATATCATACTTAGCTCAAGTGTTTTATCACTGGATTCACTATTCATCTCTTCCCAAGTTATTAGGGGTTGCAATGTTGTCCACCCCATAAGTCTTGTAACCTTAGGGGGACCTGAGTCAGTTGGAAAAGCTGAGCAAAGTGTTGCCATATTCTTGCCGTATAGCTACAAGTTATCCGGAGATGTTCTATTGTCTCATCTTCCTCCCCACACATGTAGCATGTTGTGCGGGTTCCCTCCTACCCTCGTTTGTGCAAGTTATCAAGTGTAAGAATTTTGTTCTCCTTGGCTAGCCAGACAAATAGTTTGACCTTGGTAGGGCATGGTTGCTTCCAAAACCCAGCAGTCAGTGCTGACCTAATACCACCGTCCATTATAAACATGTACATTGATTTGACCGTGAATGTGCCTGATGGTGTCAGTTTCCAGCTCCGTGAGTCCTCTCTATCTCCTGGATCCACCATTATCTTCTCTATCAAGGAGTTGAGATCTCTCGCCCCATCCTCTGTCAGAGGCCCGACTGCCAGCAATGGTCTTCCCTGTATTAATTGTAACCGGGCCTCCTACAATGTTTGCATTGGATTTTGTATTAGTCCTTGGAGCGTGGGGTATAATGTAATAGGGGAGTGGCCTTCTATCCAGTTGTCAAGCCATAATAAAGTCAACTTCCCCTGGCCCGAGCGTACTGAGATATTGTGCATCAAGGCCCCAGATTGACTTGTGATATCCTTCCAGAAATGGGATGCTGACAAAGGGGCCCCTCGTCACGGGTTGGGTGTCTGGTTCCGGTAGTATGAATATTATAGTACTTTAGAGCATATCCCAGCTTCCCCTACAATCAGTCTCCACCACCACTTCTCCATCATTGCCATATTGAAGCTTTGAAGGTTAATGGTCCCCCATCCTCCATACTCCTTTGGGCGGCATATCATATCCCGCCGTGCCAGGTTATAAGCCTTAGCCTCCTTATTTGCACCCTTCCAGAGAAAGTTCCTTCTCAAGGCATAAATCTGGTTCACCACCCATACAGGAAGCCGAAATATCGAGAGCCGGTGGTTGGGGATGGCGGAGATTACTGAGTTTAAGAGAGTAATACGTCCTCCTAATGAGAGGAAACAACCCTTCCATAATGTGATGCGCCCCTTGATCCGGTCTACAAGGCCTCGCCAATCTGATTTTTTCGGTTTAGAGCTAGATATAGGTAGGCCGAGGTACGTAATAGGTAATTGCCAGATGCTACATCCCATAAGCTGTCCCAACTCCTGGGCTGAGTGTGTGCGCGACCGAAGGAGGACCACCTGACTTTTATGATAGTTGATCTGTAAACCGGAAAGCCCCTCATAGAGAAAGAAAATCAATTTTAGTATCCTGAAGTGGTTGGCTTCCCCTGTGCAGAACACTAGTAAGTTATCAGCATATTGTAATGAAGATATCTCCGTGTCCCCGCATCAAATACCCCGAAGTATATTTTCCCTGGTCGCGTTTGAAAGCATTGTGCTTAGAACATCTACCGCTAAGACAAACAGTAGTGGTGATAGCGGATCCCCCTGCCTTAGGCCCCTTTGATGCATTATGTATCCCGTCGGACTGCCGTTGAGCAGGATTTTGGATTTCGAGGATGTTAGGATTGCTTTGATCCAACCAACCCACTTCGGGCCAAATCCCCGTGCCTTCAGTATATCAATTAGAAAATCCCAGTCTATCATATCAAATGCCTTCTCAAAATCAATCTTGACTAGGGCCCCATTAACCCTACTTTTCTTCATTCTAAGGATCAGCTCCTCCGCCGTGACAATATTGTCATGGATGCACCTTCCCTTGATGAAAGCTGTTTGGGTAGCATCCACCAACCCTTCCATATAAGGCTTTAGTCTGTTCGCTAAAACCTTTGTGATGATCTTCATCAAGCAGTTTAGCAGGCTTATCGGTCTGTAGTCAGAGGTGGTTGTCGGGGATGATTTTTTAGGGATCAAGAAAATGTATGCCCAATTAAGCCTTTCCGGATCTGCATCTTCATTGTGTAACTCCTCAAAGATCCGCATAATATAATCTTTGATGAACGCCCATCCTTTCTGGTAGATTGTCATGGGGAAGCCATCAGGACCTCCCGCCTTGTCGGGATTTAGCTCTTTGATGGCTGTCCACACCTCCTCCTCAGTGAATGGTCGTTCAATTGTATGTAGATCTACCCTTTCCTTTTGTGCAAACAGTAGGCCCCAATCAGTCATGTACCAGAGGTCCCCTTTGGTGCCCAGTCTTTCCCTTAAGTGTGTAGTTAACACTTCTGCTATACCTTGGTCACCCTCAATGGTCCTTTCACCCACTTGTATTTTGTGAATCCAGTCCCTATTCCGTCTTTCAGTAGTGATTGCATGGAAGAATCTGGAGTTTCGATCACCCTCCTTCAGCCAAGTTATTCTAGAGCATTGTAGCCAATAAGCTTCTTCCCTGGTGATGATGCCTTCATACTCCCTTGTCCGGGCCATCCGCTCCAACTCCTCCTCTAGTGTCAGCTCGTTCCTTTCCTCCTGAAGGTCAAGTCTCTCTAGAATCTTGAGGATGGATTCTTTTTGGGCCTTCTCCTCTCTTCTCCAGTATGCATTCCATTGTTGAAGTCTTTTTCTCATTAAGGTGAGCTTTTTTGAAACTGTGAATGTCACTCCACCCGTGAAGTCCGCTTCACTCCACCATTCCCGTAGAAGCTCCCAAAAGCCTTCTTTGTTGGCCCATTCCCGGTTAAATCTGAAGGGGCCCCTACTGATGTCATGTCTTCCACATTCCATGGCAATTGGAATATGGTCTGATTTTATACGCGGAAGCGCAGTTTGCCATACCCTTGGAAACTCCACCGACCACTCCGATGATAGTAGGAATCTATCCAAGCGTATCACAGTCGGGTTTCGCCTGCCATCTGTCCATGTGTATTTCCTTCCTACTAATGGCCCATAGCTGCAAATCTGTGATCAGCTTGTCAAGATCATGTCTCCCGGGAGCTCTTTGTGCACCCCTGTTGCTATCCTCCGCCAATCTAGTAGCATTAAAGTCACCTCCCACAATCCATAGGCCGTCCCAACGGGTTCAAATATCATGTAACTCCTCCCAAAAGACTTGCTTCCGTGCTCTGTCGTATGGACCGTAGACTGTGGTGCACACCCATCTCTTGAGATTGGAGGAATCTTCAAAGATCGCAGAGATGCTAAATACATCTGTATAGGAGTGAATAAGATTGAATCGATTACAATTCCATCCTATACAGCATCCCCCTCTCGAGCCCTCTGCTGCAAGTGTGATTCTTCCCTTGTATATTCCACCCCCAACGCTCAGCCATGTTTGGAGTTTTACTTAAGCTCGACGGAGGGGGAGAAGGTCTCAGCCGGGACTGAGAAACTTTGGAGTAGGTGTAGGTGTCGGTTGCCACCCCCAGAAGGAGTTTTGACTGACGTGATCGCAGAGGCATGGCAAGCCAGTCTTGGTGGGCTGTGTGCTCACCGATGGCTGCTCCGGTGAGCTCGGCCGAGAAGAAGAAGAAGAGGGATTAGAAGGATGATTATTTGAGTAATTTGTTTAATCTAACTTAATTAATTAAATTGGTTATATAATTAAGTTAAGTTGATTTAAATTGGCTAAACCAAATCAAATTTTAAAGGGGATTTGATTCACTTAGTTTAGTTGATTAGATTGAACCATTATGTGATGATGGTTAGGTTCAACCAATTAGGGTGAATCAATGTTTAAATTGGGTTAAATCTAAATTAATTCTATTGATGTTGGCAAACCATTAGTAATTGAGTGGGGTTCGGACCTAATGAGTTGATTGAGTCAGTTGATTATGAGCTTGATTGATTTAATTAAGTTGGTTAGGTCAAACTGATTAGTTGACTAGGTTTAATTAAATTGGGCTCACTCAACCTGTTAAACCTAATCAAGTAGACTAGCACAATGTGGTTGGGCTAGCCAAGTAACTAAGTCTAATTGATTTAAAAGGTTAATTAGTTAATCGATTAAGTTGATAAGTTGGTTAATTTAGTCTAATCAATCAAGATTTGGGTTCAGGGTTGGGTTCAACCAACTAGTAACAAAGTGAGTCCAAGGGATTTGATTTGGACCAGGTTTAATTATGTTGAATTTGATTGCTTGGCCTATGTGGTTAGGTTCAATAATTCAAGCTAGTTAATTTAGATTGATCAAATTGGTCACACCCAAATGATTTATTTTCTATCCATAGTGGTTTTGAGAAGAGTAATGGAATATGAAAAATGTCATGGGGTTATAAAGTTGAAAGGTTGGAATCACTTGGATGTTGTCTTGAGGTTTATGAGTGAGGTTTAGAATGGGAAGGGTGCCATATATAGGGGTTATAAAGTTGAAAGGTTGGAATCAATTGGATGTTGTCTTAAGGTTTATGAGGGAGGTTTAGAATGGGAAGGGTTGTAGAAGTTACACTTGTAAGGCCTATATAAGGCATGTAATTTTGAAGCTTGACATAGAACAATAACAAATTTGAGAAAGTTTATGCCTGACTATTGGAAATCAAGAAGAGAGGTGAGAGGAAGGAAGAAAAGAGAAAAACTTGAGAGACTTGGATTTTTTGTTCAAAGATTGTTTTTGGTGGCCGGGAGAGTAGGGTTATGGGATGTGAAACAGAACCTATCACTGTTGGTTTCCTGCACCGACCAGTTTCATCATCTGCTTCAATTGGATGATCATTCCTAGTCTGATCGAGCTGATTTTTGGTGAGCGCGGTGAAGACTTGTCCTGCTCCAATCTGAACGGTGGAGATCTGGTTTGGAGGGTCAGTTTGTCTTCAGTGTCTGTCGACATCTATACTCGATTTTGACGTGGCGCCAGGTCAGGAGGAACACGGATCAGTCGGTTTGTTTATTAGTTGAGGTAAGTTACTCTTGCCTCGCTCCTACCCATTGTTTGGGTTTCTTGCTTTGATGAATGCTATTAGTTAGCATATCTTCTTTGTGGTATCTATTTTTCTTGGATGCATGCACATACATGTTTGTTTTGCTCTTTTTCCTCGTATGTGTATGATTGGTATGCTTGTGGTAGTGTTGTTACTACCTGTTTGTTGGAATGCTCGTTTGACATACCCTCCCCTGGGCCGACACTTGACTGTAGGGACTCGTGGTGCTTGTGTGCAGCTAGGTAGGTATGCGTCAGTGGAGTGAGCGGGCTCGCTGAGCATAGCCTCCTATTGTTTGGTATGAGACCAATGAGATACGCGGTACTTGTGTGCTGGCCGGGTTGGTGTGCGCCAATTGAGTTTGTTCTTCCGCCCAGTTCAGTGGAGCGTGCGGGCTCCGGTTTGGGGAACGTTTAGGGATGGGACACCCTGACATTCCGGCATTCCATGCCAGAGGGATGATACTTTGGTTGTCCTGCCTGTCAACGGGATTGATATGCTGGCCATGTCGACATGTGAGAGAGGTGGCACTACCGAGTAGCTTGATGTGTTAGTCACGGCAACAGTATGTTGTGTGTTGCCGACACGGGATGTTCACGACTTTCTTTTGAGTTCCTTTTGGGCCCGAGTGCGCCATTAGGCAGAGTCGTAATCGCTGCGATGGTTGTGGTAGACTCCTAGGGTTTTGATTGTGCGGGGCATGGCCCCGATTGTTTGGCTTCTACTGATGGATGTTTTTGATATGTCTATCCATTATTATCAGCTTTGGCTTCTTTGTATTCTCTGCAGGGTACTTACTGAGCTTTCCTTTCAAAAGCTCACGCACTTGCTTCCCTTTTTTTCAGGCCCCGATGAGTAGGTGACTCGGACTAGGGCGCTGTGAGAGGGGTTGGGCTAGCTTTGCTGAGGTGCGAGGACCTCAGGTTTTCTTGAGTGAGAGATTGTATTATTGTAGGACCTTTATAGGGCCTTGACCAAATTTGAGTTATTTGTTATCTACTATGATTTTTTAGGCCTTGTATCCGAGTGAGGTGCGCCTCTACTTGGGTACGGCCGGTCTGCGCGCGTGTCCGAGGTCCCTGGATCCGGGTCGGGGCGTGACAATCACGATGATCCAATTCTCGGAACACTCTGGTTAACTCTCCATAATATTCGGAGAGAGACTTTATCAATCGCTTCACTTTTTGATTTTCACCATACCATCTTTCATAGCAATCTTCATGTCTGCAGGTGGCTATGGTTTACACCGAATATAAGAGAGTTTCTCTCTTTCGGCGAGATGCATCTCCATCAACTGAGACCAAACATCATAATTTGATTCATTAAGAATAACTCCAGCATTAAAAATACCTTCAGATTGGATAATAACAGGAACCGATCTTCTCTGGGATGATTCTGACATGTCATTGGAGGAAGCTATCATGTTGGGCGTGATGATTCAACAGCTAGAATAGGAATTGAACCTTCAGCTCTGATATCATGTTGAAAGTTGCATAGAAAGTTGAAACAAAGAAACAACAAACAGACGGAAGTAAAAAAAAAAACAGGAATATTGGAAGTTGCATAGAAAGTTGTAACAAAGAAACAACTAACAGACAGAAGCAAAGAAAACAAAAACAACTACATGTTGAAAGTCTTTTTATTTCATTTTATCATTTCAGACTTCCATACTCACTTGAAGCAATTCATTACAATTTATAGAATTTCACCTAACTATGAAAATAAGGAAAGAAAATTACATATCTGGAAATATTTCAAATAATTAAAAAAATCCTTTAACTAAGGAATCCTCCGATCAAGAAAATATCCAATTAAATAGATCTTCAATCAACTGATTTCCAGCGGATTTCCAATCAATCTTCAAGGTCTTCAAGCTGATTTCCAGCCGATTTCCTGTCAATCTTCAACATGTCAATCTTTAACAGAAAAATAATAAAATAACAAGTTTCAAAACCCACGGTAATGGAGTCTTTCAATACTTTCAAATTCTTAACTACTAAGTTTTCTAACCATTCCTTTCTCTCTCTTCAATTATCATAAATATCTCTCCACTTTGATTAAAATCAAAGTATTGTTCAGTAGTGCTGGCCGTCACATGTGATATTGAATCTCGTTTCCAACTGTTCATAGAGGGCTATATACTAAGAGGGAAGTTAAGGACGTTAACTGGAGCTTTATATAAAAGCAAAAGGTTGAAAAATATTCTCATATTTTCCACGAATGTACATATAAATCTTTATGGTTATCTGTAGCACAAAAATTATCCTGTGGTGTTTAGAAAAGACACAAATAGACCATTAAAATTAACACTATTAACTTGCCGCTAAGTTTATTAATTAATTTTATTAAAATAAAATAATTAATTAATATTTATATTCATTTGAGAGATAATGTTTTCGTAATTGCACACACAAAAATGTATCCTATTAGATACTGTAATATTTATGTTTTGAAAAATAAATTTTTAAGGGAAAATTAATTATAGGTCCCTAGAAGTTTCAAAACTTCTCAAACAATCCCTTTGACATTTGTTTTACCTAGACAGTCCCTCATTTTAAGTATCATTTCTTTTAAACCCTTCAATCTCACACCATAAGTTAAATAGTTTTTGTATTTCCAACTTTGTCCCTGTGTTTGGTAGGAAAAAACCTACCAAGTCTTATCCAACCTTTTAAATGTTGTACTTCATCCATCACATCAACAACTTTTTGCCATCTTTTCACTTACTTTTTATATGTTTTCTGAATTTTTTTATCTTATGGGAGAAAAAACATGATTTCTATGTTTTTTTTTTCTTGATCAATCTCTTTTATTCCCTTTTGTTTCTATCTAACATCGATAAATTTGTCTCTTTTACCATCTATTTGTTGTTATTTATTTTGATACCATCCATTTGCTCTGCCTCGGTGACAAGCTCTGTGACCATCTCTTCCTCAATGAGTTACCGCCTAAGGCTACTTGAAGAAACATCCACCTTCGCCGTGAGTTCTTTTCTCGTTTTTTCGAAATTTTTTTGGCAAAAATGCATGTTTGGTCTCTGTACTATGGTATATTGTTCATTTTGGTTCATATCCTATGAAAATGTTCAATACAGCCCATATACTTTTTGACTTTTGGTAATTACGGTCCCTAGGGCTGACGTGACAACCAACTGGTATACGGGCTGAATACATGAATTTTTAACATGACATGGCATGCTGACGTGGCAAAATATTTAAACTCCCGAAATATTAATCATTTAATAATGACGTGACACACTGCATGCCACGTGTCAGAAAATTTAAATATTCTAAAAAAATTTCTAAAAAATAAAAAAAATTTAAAAAAATATAATAAATCTAAAAAATATGTTTAGAATTATAAAAAATTCTAAAAAATAAACAGGATTTTTTAAAAAAAATCTAAAAAATCGGGTTAGAATTCTAAAAAATTCTAAAAATTCTAAAAAAATAAAAAATTTCTAAAAAAATAAAAAAAATCTAAAAATTATAAATGAAATTCTAAAAAATTCTAAAAAATAAAAAAAAAATCTAAAAATCCTTAAAAAATGATTTTTTTTTTTAAATTCAAAAAAATTCTAAAATAATTCTAAAAAAAAAAAAAAAAAAAAAAAAAAAAAAAATCCATTTTTAGCCCATGGCATGTAGATGTGGCATGCCACATGTAGAAAAAAGAAAGATACAAAAAATTCTACAAAATCCTAAAAGAATTCTAAAAAATAAATAGGATTTTATAATGTAATTACAACAATCAACCTACAAAAAATAGTAAAAGAATGTGCTTGTATGTTGTGATTGTTGTGATTAAAGACCAAGGTTATTAAGGTTATATATGAAGAAGTTGGAATGGTTTTGAAGATGTTCCTTTTATTTATTTATTTTGTACATTTTTTATTTTTTTTCCTAGGTTGATTGTTGTGATTACAAAGCCCAATTTCATTTTATAAATTATAAAACATATTCTTTTACTATTTTTCTAGGTTGATTGTTGTGATTATATTATAAAACCCTATTTATTTTTTAGAATTTTTAAGGATTTTTTGGAATTCTAACTCGATTCTTTTAGAATTTTTTATTTTTTATTTTTTTTATTTTTTTTATTTTCTGAAATGTGGCATGCCACATCTGCATGCCATGGACTCAAATTGGATTATTTAAATAATTTTTTAGAATTTGCAAAAAATCCTTTTTATTTTTTTAAAATTTTTAGATTTTTTTAGGTTTTTATTTTTCTCAGAATTTTTATTATTTTCATTACTTTTTTTAGATTTTTTTAATTTTCTAGATTTTCAATTTTTTAGAATTTTTATAATTTTTTAGAATTTTTTAGAATTCTAACTAGATTTTTTAGAATTTTTTTAAAATACTGTTTATTTTTTCAAATTTTTTAGATTTTTTTAATTTTAATTTTAATTTTAATTTATTTTATTTTTTTAGAATATTTTAGAATATTTTATAATTTTTGACACGTGGCATGCCACATCAGCATGACACATCATTATTAAATTATTAATATTTCAAGATTTTAAATATTTTGCCATGTTAGCATGCTACGTAAGATGCCACGTCATGTTAAAAAAAAAATTCATGTATTCATCCTGTATACAAACTTGTTGCCACGTCAGCCTAGGGACCGTAATTGTGAAAAGTCTGAAAGTACACCGTATTGAACATTTTCATAGTATAGTGACCAAAATGAACAACATACCATAGTGCATGGACCAAAAATACATTTTTGGCAACTTTTTTTTCCATATCTCGTGTATTATAAAACCATGTCAGTGTGAGGTGCTCTTGCTGCAGGTTGGCAATAAAGACCCTTGGTGCAGTTGCTAGATATAAGGGGGACGGACAAGTATTGCAGTTTACGGTGTTGACCTCTTGGGCGTCAGTACTAACCGAGATATATGAGCGATGAGGTCTTGAAGTTTCCCGTGTAAGGGTGAAATTTGTCAAACTGGATGTTCGCTGAACTTTTGCCCAATTAATACCGAGGTGAACTTTCAGCGTATGTGCCACACATACCACATGTGCAAAACATTGTAGTCGACCTCATTGTTAATACAATTGAAGAGGCAATGGACGTACCCTCGTGCTCCTTATTACCACGTATTTATCATACCTTTTCTTGGATGACCCACCAACACGTCAGCGTTTCAATGGTCCATCTGATATTTCTTCTATTTCGTGTATTTCATGTTTCCATCACTGTGTCAATGCTTTATGTGTTATTTCACGTATTTCATGTTTCCGCTTAACAAACACCAATTTTTCTTAAATATATGGGTTTACACTTATTTTTCGCTATTTCCATCTAGTATTTTGACTTTTCGCTTAATATATCACATTACCATTAAACATTATAAGCTTTCATTTAAAGATTAGTGTTGGTTGGTTAGATTTATTCTTATCTCCCTTGTGATATATGCACCAATAGGAGGGATTCATTCTCGGAGAGCATATTGTAATCTAATCCTAACTGACAATCTTTGTACCAATTACTGACTGACAAAGGATGATTTATACATATCAAATGTAAAACGGAAACAATTAATCTTTGTTAAACAGAAACTTAAATGGAAATAATCTTTGTTAAACAGTCTTAGTCTAATCCTGCAACTCCACAACTTAAACAGAAATAATTTTTGTTAAAATATGTCAAATCACGCCGCCCATCAATCCTCATTAGTCGCTTCTTTCTTTCCCGCTTCAGATTTTCTACCTCTGCGGTTAATGTTATTGTCGTTCATCAGTATATATGCCTGCAACGTAGCACAAACGCATGAGAGGTACGATGATCCTGGGGTGAATGTTGAACGAAAACTTAAATATTTAAATGAGAAAGGTACACATTAAATGGAAACCAAAATAAATAAGCGAAAATGGCGGGCAATAAGGTGAAACTAGGTAGCTTAAGCTGAAACTCGATAGAATAAGGGGAAATGTAGCACAATAAGAGGAAAACTTACTTGTCAATTTTCAAGTTGAGATATATTCGAATTGTTGCATGTTCCATCTTGTCAAACTGCATGAAACCTGTTGAATGTTTCTTCTTCAATATAAAATTTGTCTTCATTGGATTTGTGTCCTCATTGACCATGCAAGGATCACGTTGATTGCCACTGGATTGATGGCCGCAGATGATAGTTCAATGGCGATGGTCGGTAGCTTGGAAAGGGAAACTGGTTGTTTAGTTCCGACAGTCGATTATTCCATGCATGATGTTGGTGGTTCACTAACAGCGGATGACAGTTCTGTGTAGGTGGTCGGTGGTTCATTGCTGTCAGTGGGTAGCTCAAGATTTGGTGGTTCTGAGTCCATCAGTTTTTCAGTTTAGGTTACCGGTGGTTCTTTACTGGCTGTCGATGGCTTAATGTCGGTAGTCGATTGTTCAGTGTCGATCTCCTACAGTTTACTACTAATGGCTAGCACTAAGCTATGTGTGGTCGGTGGTTCATTATCTACATTTGTTGGTTTATTAACTGGTGGTTGAGAGGCGATGATGGGTACATAGACTGCAGTCGGTATTTAAGCGGACGTTGTAAGAATTTCATTATCGGTGTCCATTGGCTCACTGTCCAATGTGTCATCCTTCGGGTGCATTTTCGCTCCTTATTTTTGTGTGTGATTCGACTATGCTGGCAAGGGTGACTAGGTTGTCATCGTCGACATGGGTTGACGCTGATGGACTTCACTCGAAATCTTTATTGTTTTGCCCTTATGGGCAGTCTTTTTTTTTTTATGGCGGGGCTTCTTCGCGATGAGCGGCTTGTATAGACTAATGTCTGGTCGCCCTGGTAGCCCATGTAGTGGATATTCTAGGGACTACAGTATTGCGGGGTGAGGAGGGATGCAATTGAAGCCGAGGCTAGTGGGTGTGTTTCTTGTAGGTGAGTTTCTTCAACCACATCCTCGTGTGAAGGGATGATGCCATTGGCATCGCCAGCTCATTTTTCACATGCGGCAGAGGTGTTTTGGAATCATCCAAGCCGCCGGTTCGTGACTTGAAGGGCATTTTCATCATATTAGAGGTCATTTTCCCATATTGTTTCAAATTCATTCCTTGGAGGGCATTTTTGTCAAATTAAAAAGTCATTTTCCCATGTTTTGGAACAGCCCCAGTTGCCAATTCATGACTTGGAGGACATTTTCACCATATTAGAGGTCATTTTCCCACATTGTTTAAGTTGTTGCCTTGGAGGGCATTTTTGTCATATTAGAAGGACATTTTCCCACATTTTAGAACTGCCCCAGCCGCCGATGGCCCGATTCGTGACTTGGAGGGTATTTTCGTCATAGTAGAGGTCATTTACCCACATTATTTTAGATTGATTCCATGAAGGGCATTTTTGTCATTTTTCCACATTATTTTAAATTCAAGCCTTGGAGGGCATTTTCATCTTATTGGATGGTCATTTTCCCACTTTATTTTAAATCCATGCCTTAGGGGGCCAATCCATCATGTGGACCGTTCCATTGAGTTCAGGAGGCCTTTCACTTTAATGCGGAGTTTACTGCATTAATTAAATTTTTTAGTATAAAGCTGCCCGTCGCAGTTCTCAATCATTAAGGAAAGTTTTGATTTTTTCTTGTTTTGAAACGGAAATGCAAAAAAAAAAATAAACCCGGGTTTTCTGAGCAAAGAATCAGTCTTTCTATTGGGATTAGATTGAGCTTTTTTTTTTCATTCAATCTTTCACTTTCTCCCAGCGAGAGAGCACAATTTCTTTCTATACGAAAATAGGCCACCCGAAAGAAGCATGGAAGCAGTGAAGCTGGAACCTCCAAGGCAGTCGGTCAGATTGAGCCCGCGCCGAGATGGTCACCCGCAGACTATATCACATACGAGCCAAATGTGTGTGCAGTGGAGCCATTCATGCCCAGGCTAACCTTGCAAGCAGCGCCCAACATCATCTCGCAGTGGCCAAACCTCCATCAATACCCACTTTCCAAGCAGCACCTCAACTTCCACCTGTGCCCACTTTTCAAGCAGCACCTTCCATCCGACCGATACCAACCTTCCAGGCGGCACCCCCACCGCAACCCTTGATTACCCTCGCAAGGGCAGAACCTAGGTTAACCCTAGAAATGGCTCCCCCTCCAACTAATCCTGCAATTATCCGACCAGCTCTCAGTCAACCTTCCACCCATAGCAGAAGAGAGTACATGCCCTGCTGCACCGGATAAAGAAGATCTCGTTGAGTTTTAAAACGTAAGTGACGAGACCGTCCATCATCACTGGTCCATTGCTGAGGCTCTGGAGGGGGCCCCATGTTTGACTTTTGTGCAATGAGAGAAGATTATGGGCATCTCATCTCAAGTGGATGAATTGATCGCTCACTCTGCTCGAGGAGAACCCATGTCTGTCAGCCTTGATGGGGATGAAAGAAGGTCTGATCGATCGCATCCTTGATAGTCAAGCCCGAGGATTGGTCTGACTTCTCTCAATGTCCTGCCTGCTTGAAGTGATTGATAAGGTGCTTCTCAGATGATCTTGACGATTTGCTGTTGACGAAAGTCCGTCGTTCTTCCCACTGACCCTTTGAACGCGAGGGATCATCCAAATCAGAGTAGGGGGATTGGATGGACACTGAGGAAAGAAAAAAGACAGGCGATATAGTTTGAGAGCACGGGGGAGCTTACGGAAAGTGGAAATGGAAGCAGATTAGTATCGAATTATT
Organism: Dioscorea zingiberensis; assembly: GCA_026586065.1. Classification (NCBI taxonomy): domain Eukaryota; kingdom Viridiplantae; phylum Streptophyta; class Magnoliopsida; order Dioscoreales; family Dioscoreaceae; genus Dioscorea; species Dioscorea zingiberensis. Next base: position 16,684,704 of record CM048824.1, read on the forward strand.
GGATACTCTGAGATAGAACGAGAAAAAACAAATTTTATTAATGCTACGAGCCGACGAAATTAGTAATATTATCCGTGAACGTATCGAACAATATAATATAGAAGTAAAGATTGTGAATACCGGTACCCTACTTCAAGTAGGGGATGGTATTGCTCGTATTCATGGTCTTGATGAAGTGATGGCAGGCGAATTAGTGGAATTTCAAGAGGGTACATTTGAATAAATATAACTCTGTTAGTGGATAGAAGGATTTAAAAATCAATGTTGTCAAAAGGAGGGATGTTTTGAGAAACAACAAACTTGGGTGGACTTTGTGTAGATTTGTGGAACTTTAGGATCTTTTGTTCATTACCACTTTTTTAATCCATACACTTTAATTTTTTTTTATTTTAGAAATAATATTTTTTATTTAAATCATGATTCATAAATTTGAAATAGCTATAAAAAATATAAATATAAATTGATTTCTTAATTTTTATTTAAAGCATGATTCATAAATTCTAAAAAAAATATACATATGGCAAACAATGTTAATTTTAAGGGCCTATTTGCATCTTTCTTGAGTACCACAAGTGATTTTTGTGCTAAAGATGACCATAGGACTAATATGTACATTCTTGCAAAATATGAGGGGATTTTGTACCTTTCGCCTTATATAAACTAAAATAATAATAATAAGTTAATGCTATTTAAAACATTAGTGAATTCATGGCATGTTGTGGTGGTGTTTTCAGAACACTCCAGGTGTTTGAAGAGTTGTGTGAGAACAGGTGAGTAAGCTTCCTTTCTTCTTCAGGAGAGGCGAAGACTTGAAGTCCCAACACTAACAGGAAGCTTCTCTTCTCTTAATATCTGAATCTCAGCTCCAACATCCCTAGATATTTTTCAAACTTTTTGTTTAATGGCTACACCTTCCTCCTCCTTCACATCAATCAGATTAAGAAACATCTTTCCTTCTTACTGTCCATTGAAGAATATCAAAGCCTGCCAGAGATTGGAGACTTACAGATGGAAGGAGAATCAACACACCACTTCTTTTTTTTTTTCCAAAAAGGAACCTAGAAGCTCAGCCTCCATCTCCCTCTCCTTCTTGTGGAACCTATTCATCGTGAGAGGACCATCAAAGTTGTTAGACTTCATGTTCATCTATTAGTTTTTTATGAGGAAAATAAGTTGAGAATCACATGGGAGGATCCAGTCAAGTTGAAATAGCCAAAGACCTCAGGTGAGGGACTGTCACTGTACTTGGATACATTATTGATCAGGTTTTATAGGCGGCTTTGTTTACATGCTTTTGCATGAGTTTTATATCAAAGCTTGTGCAATGTAGCTGGTTTTGTATTATGATCCTATTACTAGCGACTAGATTGTTTTATTCTTGCACTGTGAGTGCAAATGCATATGTGAAAGGAAATACAGAACATGAACAAGATAACAAATGAATTGAGAATATCGTGACGTGCACCCTACGCAAAATATGTCTGTTTATACAAGAAGGTCGCTGGGGATTGAGATACGTTCCACCCCAGACCTAGATGGTATTATTTTGGGACATTGAGTTGGACGTGCATATGAGGATGATATGATCAGAGGATTGCATAGGTGTTGAGACACTATAAATGCATGTGTTATTAGATGTATCCGGATTTGGTTTTCTAAATGCTTGGCATAATATCTGATTAGAAGATATTCCATATGATTAACATTATTTCGAGATCTATATATTTTCAATATGTTCATTTTTATGCTTCCTTCTATTAGTGGTTTTCTCTCACTAAGCGCGTGAAAGCTCATCCCCTTTTTTCCCCCATAAATTACAGGTACATCCAGTTCAGCATAGCTAGACCCAGAGAGGTGCTTAAGCGGGGTTGACTATTCAATAGATGGCTCTGACGTACCGATGTGGGTAGAGTACATTATGTCCCGTATTGATATCTGTGGCCATAGTTGGCCAAATATCTTATGTTAGATATGTGCAGATTGATCAGATTTTATGTGATCTAGTAACCTGGTTGTTTTCTTTGTTATGATTATATTGGTCTATACAGGTTATCAAGATATCGGGTTAGACAGCCTTCGGCTTGGGTGCAATCCTAGCTTGGCTGGTGTGACATTTGCCTGAGTTGAGAGGCGGGTGTTACAGTATTATCTGAATGTATCTCTATGTTCAAAATTACCTATTTAGTGTGTTGTAAGCATTTGGTTTTAATGTTAGAAAAACTTTATGATGTTTATTTTATTTAGTATTTCATATGGATTTAGTTTAAATGTTGTTAAACTTTGTGTTTTAAATATGAAATGAGACTTGTTTTGTTTAATATATTTTGTGGATTTGATTAAAATATTAGCTTATTATTTAATATACTATATTTTATATTTTTATTTATTAAATCCGGTTCGACCCAGACGTTAAACCCCGGTTGGGCCTCTCGACACGTTCAAAAGTGTGGTCTGGTTCTACCTATATTGGTTGATAGTGGTGCTTCTGTCCATGTTATAGCTATAAGGGAATTGTTCACGTCCTATACTCTTGGTAATTTTGGCAATATGAGGGCAGTTCATCATGGTGTCATTGAATGTGTCGGGATTGGTGAGGTTTGCTTAGAAACCTTAAATGGATCTAAAATAATTCTTAAGGGTATTAAGCATCTTCTAAGTGCACACTGAATTTGCTTTTAGTTGGCAAACACTGTGATGAAACTATAACAAGGTTTACTTATATGATAACTACAAAATTTTAACGGATGTCATTGTTATGGTTGTTGGATTTTATTATTCAATACACTTAATATGCATAAATAGGATCTTATTCTTATGGATTATAAATCTTAAAAACATAATTTACTAACTTGGTGTTACGTATGTTGTATCCTTAGATGTAGCCTCAAGAACATATAATCTACAATATACCGCAACATATTAATGTCAGGATCTACTAGAGATTAATCAGGATGGGGAATTGATGGATCTTCTCTCGGTTGTTGTAGATCTATAATGAGGATTTGGAGATTCATATGGTGGAGAGAGAGACCAGAGCCCTTTATATAATGATCAGGATAAGGGTTTCTATCCATCAAGATTCCTAATCCTAATCCAATTCAAACTCTGTTGCTTCCTCCATAAGTAACTGGAATTGGTTTACTTTAATAGATTTGGTTTAATCTTTGATATGTGAGTCCAGCTTTATATATAACAAAATACATTGGAACACTTTACCCAAATTGGTTAATTAAGATCACATAATAAAACATATTCTAACATTCTCCCACTTGGCCTATATTTACCACTTGAATTATCCCATGTTTAGTAAAAACAAAAAACCTTTTCTTTTCATTTTTACAAAATAGAACTCAAAACTTTAAAAGATTAATCAAAATACGCTCACTTTGAAAACATATCCCAATCAACCACATTCCAAAATTACACCTTAATACTTTGATCAAATACAAGACCACTAATGGGGATCATGACGATTATATCTCGTTAATTGACATACTCTCTTTCATAGATCACTACATCAATAGCTTCTACTTAACTCAATCTTTAATGATGAGCTATATAAGCTACAAAATAAAAAATGCCTGTCACGCCCCGACCTGGTCAGGGTCCCAGGTACCCGACAGACGCCGTGTACCCATAGGGTTACCCCATAAGCACGCAAGGCATAATATCAGGAAGATATAATTAAAACAAAATTAGACATAAAGTCAACGGAAGAAAATATAGCATGCTTTACAAAAGTCTTACAAAGTCTAACATGTCCTGAACAAAATACAACTCTCACTCAGAAAGGAATGGGGGCCCGTAGTCCTCAGCTCAAAGTGCCCCATGCCACTAGGCTGTCCTACTGCAGGTACACCTTCCTAACAACTAGTTGTGACTTGGAATGAGGGAAAAACAATGGGGATGTGAGCCAAAAAGAGTTCAATGAGCACCGACTAAAAACTATGTGGCGGCCTGCCAAATTCATTTATTCGAATCAGAAGTACAAAGCTAATATTCTCGATCACTATCAAAGGATGTCCACCCATGCAAACACCCTTCAATAAGAGACAATGAATAATAGCGCAAAAGTAAAAGTGTCCCGAAAACCAGATACTGAATAAACAAAATACTTACAAAACGAAATTGAACAAAGCTATATCTTAACCCAGAGAACAAAGTCTACAACGTGTGGATGTAGTAAGCCATAGCGAAATAGAATACTCTCGTAAGCAATGCAGGCAAAAACCTCATGTAAACAGATAAATACACAAGTATATCTCCCTGGCTATATCAGGACAAAGTCAAATATATCACGGTAATAGTGGCATCATCGGCAGAAGCCGGAGTCGACCGCAGTAGAAGCGAACACACATGTTTGGTAGTACTACTACAAAGAGACGCATCGACACGACCAACGTTTACTCCCCACTAGCGGGTAACAATGATAATACATAAGGCATACCGGCGTTAATTCCCCACTGGTAGGTAATAAAGATAATGCCCAAGGCATACCAGTGTTTACTCCGTATTGGTGGGTAACAAAGAGTTAGCCAAGCTATGAAAAGAACTAGAAAACATACTACAAAGCAATAAGGGGCACGTGTCAGCCCGAAAAGCATCTTGCTCACGGGGTGCCACGGCAAGGCCAGCTCCGGGCGAATAGAGCTAAGCTGTCGACCCGACAGAAATACCTTGCTTATGTGGTCCCGCTGCTAAGGCCAACTCATAGGAAGACACAGTCAAAATAGTACGAAGTATACTTTTTTTCAAAAGAAACCAAGTGTTCATATTAAGCAAGCATGTGTATAAAAATACAGCATTAAGTGTGCAAAACAGATATAGGAAACTTAGGATTTCACAGTAAAGCAAAACATCATTGCACAAATCATATCAGTTATGCATACCATAGGGTTTTATAGAAAATAATCCAATTAATTAGTAATTAAGAAGGTAGTTAATTAACTATACTTCTTTGGGAGAATAAAGTATTTAAAAACAGATATATGTTAAAGAAATGTACTACTCTATTGTTTTTTGGTTCTTTACTTGAGCTGATGTGTTCCTTGATATCTACTACAAGTATAAAATAAAAATTAATTATCAATATGGTTATCTTTAAGCCTCTAATAAAAGGTGTCATTTTGGTCACAACCTTAAACTTAAAATTAAAAGCAACATGAACCTTAGAGACATCATCCTGCCATCTTTTAGTTTATCCATAATGCAAGCTCTTCCACCACCTTTCTCATTTTCCTTCTTGGTTTCTCATGCCATGGAAACACCAATACCTCTACCCTCCAATGGAGGCCTCATGCCAATCTAATGCTTCTCCTCCTCCTCTTTCTCTTCCAAATCTCTTCCTTTGTTCTCTCTAAGCTTTTCAATTCTCTCTACTCCAAAAGAGCAGCACTAATCTCCCAAGAGTATACATGCATGCTTAATTTCTTTTATGATTAATCTATTTGCTTTCATATATATTGATCAGTTGGAGTGGCATACCTTCTATTGCATGGATTTACAGGTCCAAAATAAGTCTCAAAATGGATGCATTTCTTGCAATTCAGTTGCCGATGAGGTTATCGGAGACGGAAAAAAACCTTATATATATTTTTGTATGCACAAACCACCTTGGAGGTAGATGATGATATTGGGGCATTAAAAAAAAATGGGAATCTTATGCAATCTCTAAAGATAATTTTTAAAAATGATATTAGGGTACTAGAAAAAAGGGAGGGGTGAAGGACATTTCTCTTTCCACATATAAATGATTAGGGATGTTGAATATATGGATTAACTACTATTAATTAATTTTAGACGGTATTTATAAAGTTTGATTAAAATGGTGATGGTTTCAATGTTGGTTATTTAGCTATCTTTTTTAGTATTTTAATGACAATATATAATGTGTATTAGTAAATATTATTAATTGTTAATAAAGTGCAAAATAACCTTCATACCCTTTTGTTGATGATGTGAATTCGAGCATCCTCATAATTGAGGACGGATTCTTATCAACAAATGAAATCTCAACAGAAATGGTGAATTTATAGTTGATTGGTTTGGAAATTGAGCTGAGATCACTAGATTTCGAACTATCACGGTCTTGAGAGGCTGCGAACCTTTGAATCGTGATCACACTCTTGCAGTGGAAGTCCTTGGACTTCTCCTTAGACCCTTCGACATCAAATCAGTGGGAGTGATCGGAGGAGGAGAAGAAGATCAAGGAAAAGGGGAAGAGATTCTCAAAAAGATTGAAAGAGAGAGAGAGAAAGAGTATGTAAGAGAGTGAGAAGAGCGTGAGCCTCTAGAGACCCCTCTTTCTCTCTCCTCTGCCCCTTCAATACTTTCAGACAAGGTCGTTAGGTTGGTAACTTATGTCACAAGTAATGACCTGCTAGGCGATTACTCGCGCTTCCAGCTGGCGCCATCCTACTGCCAGCTTATCACGGGCTATTGAGCACTTTCTAGAAGCCTTGTTGGCTAAGCTCCGTTACTCTTAGGCCATTGGATCATGCAATGTGTACGGATGGATTTCCCATAACACTTGTCTCCAACTTGTTAGGGCAACAAGACCTCGCCTCGAGTCGACCTAGTAAGTCAAGTTGTCAACATGATCCATTCTGGGAGTGTCTTAATTTCTCCCTCTTGCAGCCTCACCCTCATCAGTATTGCAAAGGTCTTCCTCTGCTTCTTGCTACTTACAAAGTGTTCTAAAGAGGTTGGATAACTTCTTGAACGACAAGATCAACATAGAGGATCTGTGAAAAAACCAGGTTTGAGTTGTCTCTCTCAATGTCGCTTTACTAAAAAACTAAACACTTACGCAAAATGATAAACCCTTTACTTGAATATTAAACACTTAGCAAAATAATAAACACTATACCAAAAAAAAAGCGCTTAAGAAAAATAACGAATGGTTTACCAAAATAATAAGTGGCTTACACAAAATAATAAATGCTTTACCAAAAAAATAAGCGTTGGAGCAAAATAATAAACGTTCAGAAAAATAATAGCTGAAGTAAAATAATAAATGCTTAGGCAAAATAATAAATGCTTACACAAAATTATAAGATCTTCACAAGAAAAAAATGTGCTTAAGAAAAACAATAAACACTTTATCAAAAAACTAAGAATTTGCACAAAACAATAAACATAACAAACCTCCTTGCTTTCCACTGCTTTCAGTAACTTAAAAATTGTTTCCTACTTCTTGAAGTTGTTCTCGTTGAAGCACATAATGTGTAGGGTCTTCTTGAAGCATACTTTGGTACCAGTTCTAGTCACCTAGTAGAACCACAAAGTAAGGGTTAGGGTCCCCCTTACAGGTGGCTTGACGTTGTGAGTTCCCCCATAGCAGGGGCCTTCACACGACCTGCGGCATTGAGGATCTCCTTCATTAGCCACTTGTGGATGGTCTATGCCTACACGTAGTCCTTTAGCGTAACGAGGTTGTCAGCGTATGAAGCAATCCATTGTGGGGCTGCACAGGAGGTGCTCATGAACAAAAAGGTCCCTTGGAAGTAGACCACTAGCATCTTAATGAAATTCTCCTCCTCAGCCTTGCCCTTCACAATGATGCTGAGAAGAACCTTTTGCTATTACGGTCTAGGTCAACGTCTTCATTAGGAACCTACATTCGAAAGCAGTCTTTGTAGCCTTTGGCCTGAAGTTTACTACAGAACTGTAGCATCGGAGGTTGAGTATCATGCTGACATCCTTCGCCCAGAACTCCAGTTGAGCAGAACCAATGTCGAAGGTTTTGGTCTTCACATCATACATCGCCAAGAGGGAATCCAGGAGCCACATCTCTGGAATGATGGGCTCCAGCTGCATAAAATGTGCAAATGGAGTTCTCTCAAGCATCTCCAACTCAATATTTGATGAGGCCGTAGTTTCTCTTTGTCATCTTGCAAAGAACTGCACATTATAACAAACAACTTCATCAAGAACAATAAATGCTTTCGCTAAAAAAGAAAAAGAAACCCCCTCAAAAAATAAAAGCTTTCACTAAAATTAAAAGAAAACCACATAAAATAAACTCTTTTGCTAAAAAATAAATGGAACCTCCAAATAATAAACACAACTGTGTTCTAATAAACAACTAGAACAATAAAGGCTTTCGCTGAAAAATAAACTGAAAACCCAAAAAATAAATACAAATGCGTTATGATAAATGCATTATTACAACCAGAATAATAAACGCTTTCTCTGAAAAATAAATGGAAAAAACCCTAAATGCGTTTTGATAAATGCACATATCTTTAATAAGAACAGTAACCCTAAATCTCAAAAATTAAACACGGATGCCTTCTATTAAATGACCAATATTGCAACCAGGAACGCTACATGTGCCTTAGAATCCAAAATAAACTTCATCCTTTGAATCACACACAGTAATCCCAAATATTGAAGAGCTTTTTGTTGGGAGAGGTTTTTTTTTTGTTGGATCTACATACTTGGAAATGGTCGCTAGACCCTATGAAGCTTGGAAGAGCTGTGGAAACTCGTGAAGCCGGAGAGACTAGTGCAAAGAAGATGAAATAGTTGCTTTTAAGGGTGAATCGGTGGGCAACTCAGTCACACTGGTGAGAGACCGCCAGCCCACAAGCCTAATCGTGTGCGAAGTTCCAACATCCAGTCCATTAAAGGTGGAAGGCCATTCTTGTAATTTCTTATATTAAAAAACCTATATTATAATTCATATGGGCATTCTCATAATTTCAGCGAGCACTTTAACTTCATTAGTGGGTTGCCGGATTGACATGAAATTAACTGAAAAAAGAGGTGCCTTTTAAGGATATGCAAAATATGGGGGATTTTTTTTTTGTATAAACCAAGTTTCAAAGGGTTTTCTGTTACTTTGCTCAATAAATAATTGGTTTACTATGGTTTGTGATTTTGAAAAGTTTCAATTTTTTTGTGTTATTTCAAGTTTACTTTGCTCAATTAATAATTGGTTTACTTCTTTATGCCTGGTAGATCTACAACAGAAGCCATACCTTTTAAGGAGTTTGATGGAGATCTACAGAGAGAAGAAGAAAGATCTTCATATGGTTTTCATTGACCTAGAGAAAGCATATGATAAGGAACGAAGATAAGTCCTTTGGTGGGCATTGGAGAAGAAAAACATTCATGTTAAATATATAAATGCTAATAAGGATATGTATGAAGGAGCAGTTACGAGTGTGAGAATAGTTGGAGGAGATACAAAGGAGTTTCCTATAACAGTGGGTCTACATCAGGGATCGGCCTTGAGCCCATATTTGTTTACACTAGTAATGGATGAGTTAACTAGTTGTATCCAAGATGACATCCCATGGTGTATGTTATACGTAGATGATATTGTCCTAGTTGATGAGTCTTGAGATGGAATTAATCAGAAGTTTGAATTATGGAGGAACACCCTTGAGAGTAGAGGCTTTAGGCTCAGTAGAAGTAAAACTGAATATATGCATTGTAATTTTAGTCAAAGTAGGAGGGACGGAGGGGAAGTGACACTAGGTGGAGTGGTAGTGCCTAAGTATAACTATTTTAAGTATCTAGCTTCCATTTTTCAAGAGGATGGGATAATCGATGAAGATTTATCCCATAGAATCAGAACAGGATGACTGAAATGGAGAAGTGATACGAGTGTCCTATGTGATAAGAAGATGCCTAACAAAGTGAAGGGAAAGTTTTATAGAACGGTAGTTAGGCCCACCATATTATACGAGAGCGAGTGTTGGGCAACTAAAGTTTAACATATCCAGAAAATGAATATTGCAGAAATGAGGATGTTAAAATGGATGTGTGGCCATACAAGATTGGATAAGATTAAAAATGAACACATCCGACAGAAGGTGCATGTTGCACCAATTGAAGATAAAATAAGAGAAGGCCGTTTAGGATGGTTTGGACATGTGTGTCGTAGACCCCTAGGTGCCCCGGTTCTAAAATGTGATAGTTTGATAATAGAAGATAAAAAGAGGGGTAAAGGTAGACTGAGGATTACATGGAGAGAGGTAGTATCTAAGGACCTACATTTATTAGATAATGATCCATATCTTCTCTTTGACAAAGCTACATGGAGACAAAGAATTCATATAGCTGACCCAATCTAGTATGGGATTAAGGCTTAGTTGTTGTTGTTATTGTTGTTGTTGTTATTTCAGGTTTCTTGAAGTATTTAATTAAAAAATTAATTATATGATTAATTGGTGAATAATGATAGATAAGTAATTTTGGTTTTGTTTTTTAGAAAAGGAATAAGGGTTAACCTCAAAACAGTAATAATAGATATTTTTTCCATTGAACTCCATGAAATATCTATATTTGCCATATTAGTCCCTAACTTTGATATATGACACGTTACTTTGACTCTCTTCCATTTTCAGGAAGGTAAATTGGTTGCCATTTGAAATGAAAATTATGAATATGATCAAATCTTATATGTGTTGTTAATGAGGTTTTTACTTGGATAATGAAAAATATTTAATTCAAAGTAATATAAAAGATAATTATGTCCTCCCATAAACAAGACCTAAAAAAGTTACTCCTCAGGTCAAACAATGGTAATGAGTACACAGATTCAAACTTTCAAGAGTTTTATGAGCAATATGGGATTAAGAGACACTTCAAAGTTCGCAAGACACTACAATAGAATGGTGTAGAAAAATGGATGAACCAAATGATAGCTAAAAGAGCTCGGATTCTCAGGCCGAATCCAAACTTGCAAAGAACTTCTTGGTAGAGGCGATGAGTATAGCATGTTTTTTTATTAACAGATCACCGATGGCATTACTAGATGGGAAAGTAGCAGAGGAGGTATTGACAGGCAATACGATAGACTACTCCGTGTTGAAAGTGTTTGATATCCAACCTACATACTTGTTTCTAGTGAGGACAGATTAAAGCTTGATGCAAAGTCTAAATAGTATATCTTTTTGGGTTATCAAAAGGGGTGAAAGTCTTCAAGTTGTGGGATCCAAAGGCAAATAAGGCGGTGAGTAGTAAAGATGTGGTTTTTGATGAAATCCAATGTTACAGCGTACTCAAGAAAAAGAGAAACATGTGCCAGGAAATTGCAGCAACAATGAGCATGTGGTGCAAGTGGAGTTAGAGACCCATGATAGTGATTTGACTGCACATGATTCAAAGGGCATTACACTACTACTACATACAAAATCCTCAAACCCGTACACACTATTAGGCCATCCACCAGGTACGGGTTTGAGGATTTTGTTTCTTATGCAGATATCACTGGTAGATGAGATCCTACTACTTTTCAGGAGGTAACACTCAACCAAAAGAAAAGTAGATGGATGAGAACTATGGTAGAGGAGATAGAGTCTGTATAAGAACATGATATGAGATTTGGTGTAGCTTCCAAAAGGAAAGAGAGTGATAGGAGGCAAATGGGTGTATAAGAACTTGGAGGAGCATTATCAGAAAAAAGGAAAGAAATGTTCAAAGCTCGTCTAGTAGCAAAAGGTTACTCAAAAAAGGAAAGGGGTTAATTATGATAAGATTTTTTTCCTTTGTGGTCCGACACACTTCCATTAGGATAGTGTTGGCTTTGGTAGAACATTCAGACATGTATTTAGAGTAGATGGATGTAAAGACAACTTTCCTCCATGGAATAGCCAGAGGGGTTCAGTTATTTTGGACAGGAGCACTTGTTCTGTAAATTGATGAAATCACTTTATGGGTTGATGTAGCCTCCAAGGAAATAGTACAAGCGATTTGACTCCTACATGATCTAGATTGGCTACAAATGATGTCAGTATGATTGTTGCGTTTTGTTAAAAGCCTCAATTGTGGTTCATTTGTTTTTCTGTTACTCTATGTGGATAATATGTTGATTGTTGAAAAGAATATGAGTAAGGTCAACAAGTTGAAGACTTTGTTGAGCAAAGAATTTGACATGAAAGATTTGGGTGCAGCCAAGAAGATTCTCGGGATGGAGATTCGCAAGAATAGAGCTTCCAGGAGATTATGGCTATCGCAACGTAGCTAGGTTGAGAAGGTTTTGGACAGGTTCAACATAGGTAATGCAAAACCAATGAGTACACTATTGGCGCATCACTTCAAAATGTCTACAGTATTGTGCCTGAAGATAGAAGATGTGGTTCAAGATATGTCAAAGGTTCCATATGCAAATGCAGTGGGATGTTTGATATATGCTATGGTTTATACAAGAACAGATTTGGCACAAGTTGCCAATGTTGTGAGCAAGTTTCTATCAAATCTAGGTTGACAGGTTTGGGATGCAGTTAAGTAGATTTTGAGATACTTGAGGGGTACTAAAGACTATGGCATCACGTTTAGCAGACAGCAAAATGATCCTTCAGTTGTGGGATATGTGGATATTGATCATACAATGAACTTGAAAGGCAGGAGGTCTAACATATGATGTGCATTCACTCTTGTAGGATGACCTATTTATTGAAAGTCCATGGTATAGTCTTTAGTTGCAATATCTATTACTAAGTAAGAGTATATGGTAGTAGTTGAGGTTGTCAAGGAAGCTTTATTTCTTACAGGGTTAGTCAAGGAGTTGGGGGTCCAACAAGATGGAGTTCAGTTGCTTTTTGTGATAGTCAGAGTGTCATCTAGTTTACAAAGAACCAAGTCTATTATGTGAGGACCAAGCGCATAGATATGAGGTTTCACAGGGTCAAGTAGCTGGTCTTTTCTTGTGAACTACTACTTTAGAAAGTTCAAACTTTTGAGAATGCAACAAACATGTTGACAAAGCCTGTTACCACACATAAGTTCAAGTATTGCTTGGACTTAATTAATGTCTACAGTATCTAGATAGGAGATACCCCAACCTAGAGTCCCAGGTAGAGTTTCGGGATGTACTCTTTCTCCTAAGTGGTGGATATTCGCCAAAGTGGAAATTTTTGAAGTATGTGCTCATATTTGCTGTATGCATAGTGGCAAAAGAAGCAAATGTTGGCACGAGCGGAGCTTGTACCGACATTTGCGTTGCGTAGTTGATATATTTTGTATGGGACGCCAATTAGGATTGGGGATGCGAGGGCAACTCCCCCGTGGTAATGTACTTGGTATTTTCATAATTTTCCGTGCATCTAGAATTAGTAAAAATATATACGATGTAACACAATTTTTAATGGCAGTAAAAAAAAATTACGTATGCTTGCTCCCATAGATATAAGTACATCGCCGAACCATGTAAATCTCTATGTGCTATTTTTTCTCTTGATTTCTTAACCGTTTTGTTTTATTTCATCATAATTGTTGCACCATAAACAACAACCTTTATAAAATCTACCATCTCCACTCTATACATTAAGGTTGAAAATGAAGGAACAACCTAAAGGTCTCTCTTAGCATCATCATTCCCATAGCCATACACAGGTTTCTCCATGACTTTCAGATAGTTTGTCCTTCAGCATTGTTCAAATAGCTTGATCTAAACCAGAAACAATCCATTTTGTAACTCTAGAGAAATATAGCAGATAAAATCAAACAAACAAAAAAATTAGAAAAGATTGAGATAGAATAAATTGGGGCATATTTACTTGAAAGAGTGAAAGTTATTTACCATCATCTATAACAAACTAAAACATCTCTCAATCAATGGCTAATTTCTCAGAAAAGGTGTTGTCTTGTAGTATAATAGTGTCCCTATACCTAACTCGATTGAAATTTAAATAGCAAATTCATGATTATATTAGTTATTATTCCCACCTAGAAAATGTGGTTTCTCTTCATTGTTGTCCATGACGAACTCCTTGTAATATAGGTACTCATGAGGAAAATACTATGGATTAGATTTATGTGTACAGAAGCCATGGTAGCAAAGATGCAAGCCACGATGCCTCGTGATGTGTGCCCTAGCCCGTGATTTGTGCCCTTTTGTTTTGGTACATAGCTAGGGTTGTCTCCAAATCTGTGATGCGCCCTTTAAATGACACAAGAGATGTATGCTCTCTATTTAGATAATTTGTCAAGTGGTTTTAATGGTCAATGATTAGGGAAGAGATGGAGAGGTAGAACCAAATAACAATGTTGTAAAAAATAGTCCCATAATATTCAAAGCATTAATTACACTATATGGTATTTGCAAGCAAAACAAATACACAATAAGGGTAAAATAAGGAAAGATTTGTATCCGGATCTCTATCTTAGCATATTCTCTCATTCTTCTAGAATATTCTCTTATTAAAGGAATCATTTTTATCAAAATCTCTCTTAGAATATTCTCTTATTCTCATAGTCCAAACATGTATACACTAGACTCTAGAGCCTTCTACCGAAGCCTATATATTTTAACCCTTTGTTATTATTTAGTATACTCAATACTTTGACTTTTCATGGTATCCGAGCAGCTCAAGCAAATGCCTCATTCTTCCTTTTGAGACTCGTACAGACATCCCTTGGATGCGTTCCCTAGGCCCCATTTTGTCAAATCCTCATCTTTGTATCCCCTCACATTATCTCATCCTCTCTTACAATTGGCCTCCCGATCTCTCTCTCCCTCACTCATTGTCGGCCTCCCCTCTACCTCACTCTCCCAGCAGACCTCCCCCCTCCTCTCTCTCTCTCACACAACTGGCCTCTTGATCTTTCACCCTTTCTCCCACAGCAAGCCAACCCTCTCCCTCTCTCTCACAGTCTTCCTTTCCCCTAGCTCTTTTTCACAATCGTCCTTCCCACCCAGCCTCCCCCCTCTCTCTCTTCTATAGAGACCCCTACTATGTAGTACAATAATCAATCAACTATTGCCCTCACCACCAACCCCGTTTTCCACGCTCGTACCAAATATATAAAGATTGATCATCACTACATCCCAGAGCAAGTTTTAACCGGTCACTTGCATTTCCGTCTTATTCCATCCCTAGATCAACTCGTTAACATCTTCCCCAAGCCACTTCCCATTGCCCAATTTCAGACTCTCTTCCAAACTAGTGGCTCTTCACCCGCCATAAGTTTACAGGCGTATATTAAAGGAAAGATTTGTATCCAGATCTCTCTTAGCATATTCTCTTGTTCTCTTAGAATTTTCTCTTATTAAAGGAATGATTTGTATCTAAATCTCTCTTAGAAAATTCTCTTATTATCCTAAGGGTTTCCAAACATATGTACACTAGACTCTAAAGTCTTTCAGTGAAGCCTATATATTGTAACCCTCTATGTCATTATTTAATAATTTGTTTGTTAAATTATTTTTCCCTATGTATCTTTTTTATTTAAGAACATGTATTTGTTTCTTAAGAGAATGGGAAAGATTTGAGGTTTTCTCCTTTCCCTTTATTTTCTTCCCTCATCTCTCTGTATTTCTGACATGGTATCAGAGCCATAGGTTCGACCATCTAGGGATTTTTTTTCCTTCATGGCAAACAAGAATCTGTAGAGAACTGAACTGTCATGGTGCAATTACTACAAATGCTCATGGCATACACATGAAAGTTGCTAGAAGATTCATTTCAAGGCCCAAAACTGGAAGAAGAAAATTGTAAACGAGTGTCGTGCACTTCAAGCTAGTGTCTCAGATCAAGATAAGAAGACTCTTTCAAGCTCGTTTCCTTTCATCAAGGAACAAATAGACCAATTATACAAATTATCTGACAGCAACACTCCTTAGTGTCAATCCTGATCGTTCCTAGATTATTGATTCGGGTGTAACCGATCATATGACAGGAATATCAAACCTTTTTTCATCATATAGTCCTTGTTCAGGTAACCAAAAAATTAAGTTTACAAATGGCTTTCATTCAGCCATTGTAAGGAAAGGTTTTGCTATGTTGTCTCCAGCGCTGACTCTTCATAATGTCCTTCACTTTCCTAGGCTATCTTGTAACCTTTTGTCTCTCAGTAAATTAGGTCAAGATAAACAATATGAAACTATTTTTTTCCTTCTCGTTGTGTAATTCAGGATTTGAACTCAGAGTGGATGATTAGTAATGCTGAGCAGAGTAGACTCTACTTCTTTGTTGATGGATTCGAATCAAAACAACAATTTAAACCAATAAGTTCCTATTTTGAATCTACTTTCTTCCTAGCTTGTTTGGTAATAAAGACCCTTCTTTATTTTATTGTGAAATATGTGAATTTGCAAAATATTACTGTATATTTTTTCCTTCACAACCATATGAACTATCAAAACCTTTAACTGTTTTTCATAGTGATTTCTATGGTCCTAATAAAATAAGTACACCTTCTAACAAAAAGTGGTTCATTACATTTAGAGATAATTATACTAGGCGTTGTTGGGTGTACTTATTAAAAGAAAAGCCTAAGCATGAACAAGTTTTCAAAAAAAAAATTCAAAATGTTGTAGACACAATTTCAAACTAACACACATGTCTTTAGAAGTGACAATGGAAAGGAATACTTTAATATGATACTAGGGAATTTGTTTTTTCTTGAAAAAAGAATAATTCAACACAATTATTGCATAGATACATCTCAGAAGAATGGTACTGCTAAGAGAAACAACAAACATCCACTAGAGGTAGCTCATGCATTACTATTTTCAATTAAAGTTCCTAGGTATTTGTCCGGAAATGTTGTTTTAACTGCTATATATATATACTTAATTAACCAATTGACATCCAATGTTTTGAAATTTCAAACCCCTTTCCATACATTCACAAAATGTTTTCCTACTGCACGTCTTTCAATTGATCTACATTTAAATTTTTTTTGGACTTAAAGCCTTTGTTCATGAACATAGGAAAATAGGGAAAGCTTGAACCACGTGCAAGGAAATGTGTTTTCATTGGTTACTCTCCAACACAAAAAGGCTATGTTTTGAACCCATATAAAAAAAGGTGTTTGTATGTATGGATGTCATATTCATTGAAAAACAAACTTTTTTTAAGGATATTCATCTTCAAGGGGAGAATTCAAGAGAAGATTTGTTTGATTTAGGAGATGTGTTTCTTTCAAATAATGTATTTGAGACTTGTACCACAACACCAAAAGTAAAGGCCCAAGATCTTTTTTGAGACTTCTTTAAACCAAACTTGTGGAAAAAAAACCTTTAGAAACTGAAAATAAGAAAGAGCCAACTTTAATGACGCAACTTGATAACTCTCGCAAAGAGATAACTAGCAGGTGCAAAGACAATGATCGAACATAGAAGGGAATGTGTACTTGAAGAAGAACCATAGGAATAGAGAAGATGGATTAACTCTGTAGCATAACAATGATTCCAAGCTGAGGAAAAATCAAGAAATTGATTCCAATATAGGTGAGTTTCCTTCAAAATCTAGTACTCATGTTGAGTCTTCCTAGTCTTCCAATGTTTACATACCAATAGCACTTTGGAAAGGTTTTAGATCTTGTACTAAATACCCTTTGTCTAAATTTGTGACATATTCAAACTTGTCTTTATCTCTTGTTGTGTTTACCTCTTAGTTGTCCAGTGTAGAAATTCCTAAAAATGTATAGGAGGCTCTAAAAGTTCCAAAGTGGAAGGAGGTTGATCTTGAGGAGAACAACACTTGGAGTGTTATGGCATTACCCACTAAAATGCCTATTGTAGGCTGTAAGTG
Source organism: Dioscorea zingiberensis (assembly GCA_026586065.1). Classification (NCBI taxonomy): domain Eukaryota; kingdom Viridiplantae; phylum Streptophyta; class Magnoliopsida; order Dioscoreales; family Dioscoreaceae; genus Dioscorea; species Dioscorea zingiberensis. The sequence goes on from CM048824.1 coordinate 16,702,196, forward strand.
GGAGGAATTGTTGAGTATTTCAATAATTTCAAGGAGGGTTACAATATATAGGCTTCAATAGAAGTCTCTAGAGTCTAGTATACATATGTATAGAAAGCCCAAGAAGAATAAGAGAATACTCTAAGAGAGATCTGGAGGCAAATCATTCATATAATAGTATACATATGTACAGAAAGCCCTAGGGGAATAAGAGATATTCTTGATATAAATCATTCCTTTAATACACCCCTGCAAACTCATGGCGGTTGAAGAGCCATTAGTTTGTAAGAGAGAGTCTGAAATTGGGTGATAGGGAGTGGCTTGGTGAAGATGTCAGCAAGCCGATCCTGGATGAAACATGATGGACCAGCATGTGAAAGACTAAAACTTGCTCATGGATGTAGTGATGATCAATCTAAATATATTTAGTGCTAGCATGGAAGACATGATTGGCGGTGAGAGGAAGAGCTGAATGATTGTCGCACAACATAGTAGGCCGGGCTCTCTGTAGAAGAGGTGCCAAGGAGCTTAAGAATCATGTATACGTAGACTATCTTTATAACTGTGTAGGAGAGGATTTGATACTCGGCTTTAGTAGAGGAGCGAGCAATTGTTTCCTGCTTTTTGGAATACACACACACACACACACACACACACACACACACACACACACACACACACACACACACACACACACACACACACACACACACACACACACACACACACACACACACACACACACACACACACACACACACACACACACACACACACACACACACACACACAGCTGCACCACGGTCGTGTCTGAGTCGGCTTGATCGTATGCGAGATCAGCTGAAATCCTCCCATTCAGGCTCTTGGAGAGTATTTCAAGGATTTCCAACCGTATATATGAAAAAATCATCAAAAAATAAGCTAGCATGTCCATTTCATACAATTTGGTGACCGTTTGGTCCTCCCACTTAACGGTTGAAATTTTAAACCGTTAAGATTTCTATAAAATAAGAATCGTTAAGTGGGAGGACCAAACGCTCACCAAATTGTATGAAAGTGGACATACTGGCTTATTTTTCGATGATCTTTCCATCTGTAAGGTTGGAAATCCTTGAAACACTCTCCAAGTGCCCAAATGGGAGGCGGCTGGATCTGCATAGTGATCCGGTCAACCTCACCATATCATAACTATATATATATGACTGGTGATATAGTCAGGCCGGCCGCAAGTGTGGCTGACCAGACTGTAACACCACTAATATATATATATATATATATATATATATATATATATATATATATATATATATATATACGGGCATGCTACTATGTGGCCAACCGCAACACTTTGCAAGTGCGGTCGCCTCCATTTGACCCACTTGCACAGTGTTTTGAGGAAATCCAACTTTATGGATGGAAAGAACATCGAAAAATAAGCTAGCATATCAATTTTCATACGATTTGGGAACTTGTAGGGTCTTCATCTTAACGGGTGAAATTTTGAACCGATAGAATTTCTATAAATTTTCACCCGTCAAGATGAAGACCCTATAAGTTCCCAAATTGTATGAAAATTGACATTCTAGCTTATTTTTCGATGTTCTTTCCATCCATAAGGTTGGATTTCCTCAAAACATGCTTCAAGGATCAAAATGGGAGGCGCCCTTACCAGAACAGTGTTCCGGCCGGCTTTATAGTAGCATGGGTCTATATATATATATATATATATATATATATATAGAGAGAGAGAGAGAGAGAGAGAGAGAGAGAGAGAGAGAGAGAGATGCGCGGAGGCCAAAAGATCTGGAAGCCAGCTATGAAAGAAAAAGGAAGGGGAGGCTGGTTGTGATGAGGAAGAGCTAAAGCATGAGAGAAAGGGGCATGGCTAGGTGACAGAACGAGAGAGGAGGTGAGGAGACACATAAAGGAGGGTCAGTAAGAACAAAGCTGGGGAAGGCTATTTGTTGGTGTCTGCACAATCTCAAAGGGGAGAGGAGGTATTTACTTGACTTATACCATGAAAAGTGAAAAATTTATTGAGTATATTAAATAATGACAAAGAGAGTTACAATATATAGGCTTTAGTAAAAGACTCTAAAGTCAATTGCACATATGTTTGGAAACCCCTAGGAGAATAAGAGAATATTCTAAGAGAAATTTGGATACGAATTATTCTTTTAATAAAAAAAATATTCTAAAAGAATAAGAAAATATGCTAAAATATATTTGGATACAATTCCTTTCACTTTCCAAAGTTTATAAGCAAAGTGAAGTACTAGCAATTCAGAGTCTCAGACAAACTATAAGAATCATATTTAAGAAAAAGATGGCATCAATCTACAGTTGTTTATTTGAAAGCCATCTCTTAATCATAGCCAAACCCTCCCTGGGCTTGTATTCGGGAGCTGTGTGACCTGCACCCTGCATTAACATAGAACAACTTCCACATTAGTATCCATTATTCCCCTTCCACATTAGTATCCATTATTCCCCCATGTTTTCACCAGTATATTATTTTCTATCTCCTACCTTAAGAGTAGCAAATGTAAGATTGTTGGCATATGTTATTGTGTACCTGAAAATTTAACAGAAAGATCAGCCTTTGTATTCAGATATGTGGATCTATTTGCAGCTAGTTATTAGTTCTCGCCGAACCAACTCACCCGCCTACTTGGTCCCCAAAGGACCAAGATCTCCAGTCGTCAACAATTGAGAAGTTAAGAGATCTGATCCATGCCTGGGTGCCAACATGTGGTATCAACAGATCATGGTCACCACTTGCAGAATCAGGAAACATGGTGTTAGTAACAACAGTATGAAGATTCATCAAACGGTAACATTGTGTCATAGAGGATCTTCACCTGTAAACAAGAGCTCGATAACCTTGGCCTTTGAGCCTTTGCTGGTATTTTAGATTGCTTGGAATATCTTGGGTATACTGTAAATAACCATTGCATGTGACCCATTCTGGCACAGTTCCCTGCTTCCAATAGATGACAACTCAAACCACTGATAAGAGCAAAGCATATCAAAATGAGGAAGTATCAAGGTCCTTTCAAATTTACCTTCTGGATGTGGAGTGCCTCTCTCACCACATCAGAGTTTGCCCAAATGTAGGATAAATAGAAAGAATAACTCTGAAAGTTGGTGAAACACCATGATCATATCCAAAACTAGGGGGGTATATGTTCTCCCATCACATTAACAAATGCTCTAAAATATGAAAATGAGGATAAAACTCAAGTGGTGTGATAAACTCTCCATGCTCATCCTTGAGAAATCTCCTTTCTCCACCCAAGTCCTTTGGCTTTCGAAATATTCGCGGACACTTTGGCTCCAAAATGTGAGACTCATTAATTTCATCAAAAAACTGCAGGCCCAAGAAGTCAAAAGTTTCAAGGTCTCATATGGAATTATGAATAGTGAATGTAATGAGGCATGAGTAACCCAATAGCCTTTTGGCACCTTCTTCAGAACTTGAAGCTTCTTAGCACACATAGCTTCGGTAGGATGTTCATAATCCTCTTCTTCACAATATTGAGTGGTGGACTGAAAAAGGAAAATGTTTCTTCCTTTTATCAAATTTAGTTTGATGCAAGGTCAAAAAATTTCATCAAATTTTCAAATGCTCATTAGAATTGGAATTTACAATTAAGCTAATTGTAATTTCCATAAATCCTCCAGGCCTAAACACCTTTTATAGGTTCTAGGTTAGAAGAGAAGCACATTACCATATATAACTCATCAGAAATGATCCCCATATTATGAGCATATGGAACCCGAGCCATCAAATCGATTTTTTCTCCTGTCACCGGATTGCCAATCAAATATCCCTGACAGAATAAAATCTTTATTGCAGTCCATCAAATATATCTATGCTCTTTTTAGAGACAATTGAACATCATCAGCATCATCATCAACCAGAACAAGAACACAAATTGCTAAGCTATTTTTCTTGGTGCAAATAATAGAAACACATTAATGGATGCATTGTTTCAGTTACAGCATAGGCCAATCACCTTGAGATTCAGAAGAGGCTGATCCCCAGATTCAATGCCTGCATATGAAGAGCAGGACGGTTTATATAGAAGAAACAACAAAGGCATAATCAACTAGGAAGACCAGCTTGTGGGTGATCGGTTACAATTTTTATATATTCATGTATCTTAATTTTAATTTTAATTTTAATTTTTTTTGATATTTCACTGAATAATATATCTAATTTTTCTTAACAAACTATAAATACAAGTCTCATGGTAGAATGAGCAAGAAAATAAAATAAAATATAGAAAATGATAAATTAGTGTTGATGCCAAAAACTGGTCCGCCTCACGCTTTGGTTGTTGTTGTCTCATGATCTGGTCTCAGCCTTCGACAAACGGCTGAGATTTGTAATTGATGTGGACGCTTACTTCAGAACATTGGATGCCTTGGAAGACCGAGTGTTTGGATCGATGAGGATGATCGGACCCCTTTTTGTTTCTGGCTATCTGAACAAGTCTGTAAAAAGGAGAGGGAAGTGATCGGAATTGGGCCTTTCTGCCCGGATTCAACTCCGATGATTAAGTCAGAAATCTTGTGAGAAAGAAGAGGATTTGGTAAACTTCTAAACTTCTTGGACACAAGTTAGTCGATCCCCTTTTTCTTACTATAGTTCTTCTTTTATAGAAAATTTGAAGGCGGTTCAGGAAAATATATGGAGAGGCAGTTGTGGAAATATCTCGTAAGGCGGTGAGAAAATATCTGCCTATTGTGTAGGTAGGTAAGTAAAAAATATCTGGCCACTGTAGAGGCAAGTGGAGAATATCTACTTATTGTAGAGGCGTTAGATATTTTCTTCCTTAGGGAATTAGGTGGTCATGAGTATCTCATAAGACCTATAATTCCGATCGGATTTGTTTGTAGAGTTGAACATAGTTGAAAGATGGCAAATACCTCTTTCTCAATTACTGTTCGGAATTTCGCTTGAACGATAGTAACAGAAGATTTACTATTAGGTGGTATTGCCGCGTCGCCAGAGGGATGAGGCGCCGTGCATAACACGTGGCATTTGGGTAGCTGACATGTGGTTTACCAAATATTTTCGTAACAATTAGAATTAGTTGTTACTTAATATGAACTATTAAAGTAGCCAATAGAAATAGTTAAGCAGAATTAAATAACCAATTATAACTCCAGAGATTGAATGCCTATAAATCAATTAACTATAAGGACAGGTTTAAAATATTCTATAACTCAATTATCTTTATCTTAACCCAATACTTTCCATTATATTGTATTCTATGAAGGCACGTTGGAAACCATGATGGACATCACTTCATGGTTGACTTGGTTGCAGCTTGCAAGTATCACGTGGGTCAGTTCTAGATGCAAACTAGTTTAATTATACTGGTTTGAATTCCATTTGTTATGTATTTACTACAATTATTTTAATAAATAAGATTTGATTGGATACGATTGGAAATTTAAATTGGACCTTTGACTTTAAATAGAAATGTATCTTATTTATATCATGATTACATATTAAATAATGAAAAAAATAATATAAGAATTTTTTTTAAAAAATTATATTTTATTTCATGGTAAAAAAAACATGTTCCATTGGATTACAATCCAAGGGCCTATTATTATTATTATTATTATTATTATTATTATTATTATTATTGATCAAAACTTGATTTGCATATATCTTTGAACTTTTATCTATATATATATATATATATATATATATATATATATAAGGTCATTATGTGGTCGGCCTTATCACTGTACAAGTACAGTCGTCTCTTTTTGGCCCACTCTCATAGTATTTTAAGGAAATCCAACCGTATGGATGGAAAGAACATCGAAAAATATGCTAGCATGTCAATTTTCATACAATTTGGGAATTTGTAGGGTCTTCATCTTAAAGGGTGAAATTCTGAACTAATAAGATTTCTATAAATTTTCACTCATTAAGATGAAGACCCTACAAGTTCCCAAATTATATGAAAATTGACATGCTGGCTTATTTTTTGATGTTCTTTCCATCATATGGTTGAAAATCCTTAAAACACTGTATAAGTGGCTAAATGAGAGGTGACTTTAAATAAACAGTGTTCTGGCCGGCCTTATATAAACATTGGTATATATATATATATATATATATATATATATATATAAAAGTTAACACTTAATAAGGGCGTGTTCACTTGCAGGAAAGTGCAGGGAAGTGTGAAGTGGGCTGAAGTGCAGGGAAGTGCCAGTTCCCGAAGTGGGCTGAAGTGAGCACTTCTGGTGTTCATTTGCACCAAAGTGAAGGGGTATCGAAGTGCCCACTAATCCACTTCTGGTGTTCTTTTTCACGAAAGTGAGATCAGTTCGGTTTGCACTTCAGTGGAGTGTTCTTTTCAACGAAAGTGGGGAAGTCGGAAGTCCCAATATTTTATATATATTTTTAATTTTAATATATTTTAATTAATTACAATAATTAAATTGTATTATTAAGAAATATTAGATTTGAATTTTTTTTCATTTTTATAAAAATAAACATGTCTATGATTTATTGCTTTCAATGCAATTGTGTATTGAATAGAGTGTGCTAAATTATAAGAAAGAATTAAATTTAGAATTAATATTAAATTTATCTTGACTAATATAATTAATAACCAATGCATTGACTCATAATAATCAATAATTATATTAATCACCTGTTTCATTTAAAAATAATTAATTATATTACACAGTTTAGAAACAAAATGAAGGACCAAAATCATCAATATATGCATCCAAAAATATATTCACATACACATACAACCAATGGCTTGTGAACCGTACCAGCAATCACTCTACAAAATAGTAATACTTTTATGGTGGATACTTCAGATATCTCAATGGACTCAATGCTCTCCCACTTGTTGTAGTTGTGAATATACCCATAGGTCCCTTCTCCTTTTCCATGGTGAATCCATAGTATTTGGCAAATACTACATCCTTTTGATGTATACCCTGTTAATTCAATGAACAAGTGACAAAAAACTGAAATTGGGATTCTCATGAGTTTTCTACAAACATCACTGCATACTGAAACTCCACATAGATTGTATAACCCTGTTAATTCAATGAACAAGTGACAAAAAACAAGACAAGCTCAAAGTCAAGCTCAAAGTATTCAAATAGACTATATCATAAAATGCTCAACATGATAATCAATTCATACAACAACCCCAAAATACCTAGACAAGCTCAAAGTCAACATAGAAAATAAAAAAGATAGATACAAGTCCACAAAATATCCATCAAGTCCTTCATACAACAACCCCAAAATACCTAGACAAGCTCAAAGTCAACATAGAAAATAAAAAAGATAGGAATACAAGTCCACAAAATATCCATCAAGTCCTTCATACAACAACCCCAAAATACCTAGACAAGCTCAAAGTCAACATAGAAATAAAAAAGACAGTAATACAAGTCCACAAAATATCCATCAAGTAATATCCCAAACAAGCACTACTCGGAACCTTTTTGATTGGCAATAAAGTTATCAAGCCATATTTTGCGAAGAGATGGTTTCCTCAAATAGAAGCCTTCAGCCAGCTTCCTGTCATCTCTTAAGATCTCAAACACCATATCCAAATCGGCATCACTATAACCCTCCATGCTCCACAAAGCATCACTCAACATAAGTTTCCAAGGCTTTGGTTTAGAAGCTTCAATTGAGTTGGAAGTTTCAATTGAGGCAGATAACCGATCAAACTTCTCTCCAAAGTGATCCATAATAAAGTTCTCATTACTAAGCCTAGAAGCACGTCCAGTTCTTGCAGTTGAAGAGGAAGAAGTGTTCCTTGGTAACTCCTGCTGTTGGTCATTAGGCTCAGGTGGCACAGGTGGCTCAGACTCATGCTCAAGCTCATTGGTAGGAGTTTCATTGTTACCTTCGGTGTCTGGGTCATCAGATCCAAACCGATCGAAGATTGATCGGGCGAAATCACCTGTGGCATGATCATCGCCACATACAATCCGGAGGTCATCATAGTGGGGGATCGGTTTGTTCAACAGGTCCTTTGCCTTTGGAAATGACTGTTAATTCATAGAGCATTAAAAATTTGGAGATCAGTCCACATTAATAGTTAATGCAAATATTTATTACAATGGAATAAACTAATGCATATACCTCGACATATGTGCGATATGACTCAATCTCAAGGACTAACATTTTGCTGGTGTCGTTCCATCCAACACCGCTGAGTCCCATGACCTTCTTCAGCTCTTGGTACTTGATCTTAAGGGTGCGCAAACGGCTCTCTACATTGTTTGCATCCATATTCGCACCAGGGATTTTGTTGTTCACTACCCTCGCTGCCTCCATGAAAGCTTGCCGCTTGAAGGACATATCGACCTTCAATCCGGCTTTCGCTTGTTCTGTAAGGCAAGGAATGAGGACATCATCCATATCTTTTGTCCACCTCCTGTTCGGTGTACCTTTGCGCTTCTTAGAAGATGATTCCGAAGTTTGGGATGCCATTTTCCTGTAATAAATGAGAAATTTTGATTAGTGCCTTAGAAAATGTATTCAAGAATAAAACAAAGAGTTAATATACTTAATAACTTGGGATTAAAACAGAAATAAAAAAAAATAAAGAGCTAATTGGTGTTGACAATTTTCTTAATTAACCAGCAAAACAGAGTAGTCACCAGTGATTTCATTAAGATTAAATACTTTATAATAATCAGTATTACAACTTTATTTTTGCAACATGAGAACTTCATCTCTTTTAGAAATCTAGTCAAATCCAAACATAAATTGTCATGCTAGCTAATTTGGTTGAAATAAATTCAATGAAGTATAAAATCCTCAGAGTCTGGAGACCTCATTCAAGCTTTTCCCACAAACTATATATCTATCAATGTTTTAGGCCGGCCCAACATACTCAGTCGTTTTCTAGTTAATTAATATGTGTATTTCAAGACCAAACACATTGAAGTACTTACATAAGAGTGCTGACAATATCCTTCTAAACCCTAAAATTAATACTCAAGAACAAGTTCATCATCCTAGTAACATATATAGATCCAAGCAAGTTGCATGCATGATCACAGAAGAGATGAACAGAGATCTTTCTGATCACTTCCCTTAGTATACCTCTTCATCCTAGCTCATTAATGAAGACAAAGGCAGGGAAAAATGATTGGTGACTTAATAGCAACAAAAAGCATGCATGCATATATGCTGATCAGAATTAAATTTATGTCAGGATTTCCTCACCCCACATTCCCTCATGGATCACACAAATCAAATCCTCACCAAAAAGATAGATTACACAATGGAAGATTAATTAAAAGTTTCTATATCAAACAAAAATACTGTACCTACAATCAATACTTTTCTTTCTTAATACTAAAATGAGTGTTCCATTGAAAACAACATTATAATAACAATATTGAAGTTAACCAAACACAATCATGGATAACCTTGTCCATGCCACCAGTCCAAACATTTAATTGTTTGTATATGTTTAGAATGCCATATAATATATAATAAAAAGATCTAAGTTAACCCAACACAATCATGGATAACAAGATCAATGCCACCCAGCCAAACATTGCCTACAAAGTACAAACAATCCAAAGATAGCTAGCATTTCATTCCTATAATAAACAAATACAATATGAGATTATGATCAAGTACTACAGACACATCAGGATGGAATTATGCTCTGTTAAAGGGGAGCTGCCTGTGGACCTGCTGCTCCCCTCCCATGGAATTCAGCCCTCCATTATCACTCGAAACACAGACAGGACAGGAACATCAACACAAAAGGACCACCACATTCACTATCACCTAAAACTGCAGAATTTGTTATACTGCAGAAATCTCTATGTTTTTGAAAATCAGCTTCAGGATTCACAAATTCAATAAATATTTGTAAAGAGGCACTGATGCATTTTCTGCAGACAACTTTGGACAGTATCACAGAGGATATCTGCAGAGTTGTATTGAAATTAAAGCCATTCAATACTTGCTTGGTTTAGATCTTGACTGAATTCATAGAAATCTCATGAGATGAATATACCCTTGAATGGATTTCTATCCTCAGTACCATAAATAAAATTGTGCTGTAAATTACCATATCATTAGATTGAGAAATTAAATTTCTCCTAAAATGGAAGAGAAGAAATAATTTCAAATACAATGGATTTTTTATCTTGAACAACTATACAAAACGTATATATCTGATTACAAACTCACTAACAAGAAATAGACTAATATTTACTAATTGAGATTGAATTCCCTAACATCAATCTGAAGCACTTGATAGTGATAATCTGGAGAAATAGCAACAATTAGGCAGAAAGTTCACCTACCAAGATTTGAGGTACACATAGATAAATTATCTATCATTCTTAATGAAATGAGCATGGTCTTTTCAGGTCCTCTAAGAAGGTACAACTATTGTGGTTTGATTGAATTCAAAATCTGCCATTGGCTTGGGGCTTTAGGCTACAATCCTTTCTGCAGTTTGTGACACCATGACATCGAAAATTTTTGTTTCCTTCTGGTTTGAAACTTCTTCTTGTATGAAATATTTTTTGAGCCAATTTGCTGATTCCTCAAATACCAACTGATAAAATGATCTAGAATCTTAAGCAATCAACAAACTATATGGAGAAAATTTGCAGAATATTAAGCTATCTAGACTGCAGAAAGTAATAAATTTTATGGAAATAAATTTCATCGATTAAATCAAAAGATAAGTAACCAGACAGAATGACCACTTTGGAAGCTGAATGGTGAGATGACGATAGATAAGGTTTTTTTTTTTTTTCCTGAACATTGGATCATTTTCAATACTACTTATGGTGAGGAGGAACACAAGGAAGATGGCTTCATGGACTATAGACAGAGGCTTCATCTTCTTGATTCAAAGATGGTGGATTCCTGAACTCATTCTGTGAATTCATACATTTATAGAAGTTTACTGCACAAATTCAATTGGCCCTGCAGAATTTCTGCAGTTAAGATATCAGTTCATAAGAGTATTAATGTTGTATACAGTGAATTAGGAAAGGAAAAGCATCAACACCACTATATTCAGTCTTGAATATTGGGCAACAGTGTTTCAGAGTTTATACAGATATCACTACGGAAAACAGTGTTTCAAAGTTTCAAACAACATATACTACAGACAAATGCATCAAAGTAGAAGTATTAGACACTACGGACAAAGTTTTAGGTGGCTCTTCGTGAACTGTAGATAGCCCACAATTCTTCAACTATCTTCTCCCGGAGTTCTCGCCAAAGGATGCCAGCCTCTCGATCCCTGGATATGGAGATCGGTTGTGGTGTAGGATCATCCTCAACAATAACATTCTGCCGCATGAGCATATCTTCGGGATCGACAACCTTGATGAAGTTGTGCAGGACAACACATGCAAGGACAAGGTCCACCTGTGTAGTTAAAGGATAAAATGGCCTTGAGTCCAAAATCCTAAATCGATTTTTAAGAATCCCAAAAGCCCTCTCGATCCGAGATCTAAGGGAAGCATGCCGTAGGTTAAATAATTCTCTCGGAGTCCTTTGTGTATGCCCATGTTGTTCTCTGAGGTGATACCTAACTTTCCTAAAAGGGGATATAAACCCCGTTGTTGTAGTGTACCCGGCATCAACGAGATAGTATTTACCTAACATCAAAGTGTAAAACATAATTAATACATGAATATTATAGGTACGTAATAATTATTTCATAGACAGAAGGTTTTAAACCTGGGGGAACATATAGTCCAGAAGGTGGAGGACGTGATAACGCATCCTTCAAAACCAAGTAATCATTTGCAGATCCTTCCCAACCAACTAGAACGTAAGTAAATTTTAAGTCTGGATCGCACGCGGCAAGCACATTTTGGGTGATGCCCTTGCGACCACGAAATTTACCTTGTAGCTCAATAGGCACCCTTGCTTGTATGTGGGTCCCATCAAGGAATCCAATGCAATCCTATATAATAATCAAAATACATGGCATATTATTTTCTATCCACAACTATATTATCCATTGAATAGTCAGAGGATATTACCTTGAAGTATGGATAGTAGAGTGGGTTGGATTCTATTTCAGGATGCACTGAAGGGCCAGGTTGCTTCACAAATTCATCTCTGATAGAACAAATGGCCCGGAGAACGGCATTAAAATAGCGGCTCACCGTAGCACCTGATCTAATGAAATCAATTTTCATTGATCGGTTTTTTGAATGGTGGCCTACTATATGCAAAAACATAGCAACCTGCTCTTCCACTGACACATGAATAGTATCTTCTAGGTGGCCACGCTCGCGTAATATAAGGCATAGTCTCAAGAATGTCCCCTTCTTCATCCGTATGTACTCCACACAATTACGGATGCCTCCATCCAATATCCGGGTCATGTGCGCACTCCTACGGATATCCCTAAATGGTGAAGGCTCTCGGAGTAGCTGCCCGCCGCCGTCGTCGAGCCAACATGAGTATTAGCACTGTTACCACGGCGACCAATGCAGGTGCCTCGATATAAATGGCACGACGTATGCTCCTGTTCGCCATCCTATATGATGCATCCCTATTATTAATTTTTTTAAATATACTTGATATCAAAGTATACATCAAAGATCACAAGAACTATAATGAATGAATTAATCAGTTCACATTTGATTTTATTGATGATCTTACATCTTTTTGGGGAAAATTCTTTAGAAAAAATAGAAAACAGACAAGTTCTATAAGAGAACATACTGATATCAAGTACAAGAGAAATTGTTAATAGAAGAACATCAAGTATATTGGAAACACTTATTTAATGTTAAGTGGAGACATAGAACTGCATCTTCTATTGCTATGAAGCCAAGACATTTTGAGTAATTATTTAATTCAAATGAGTGGGAAAAAAAATGATGATAGATGCCTAAATTCAACATATGTAGTGAAATTATTAATTGTCCATATACTATTAACCTCTCTGATCACAAAACTATTTTTGCTACTTGCTAATATTTTAATCAATGATGTTGTCACTATCAATATATAGCTTGCATGCATCTATTTTACTCTTTGTACATTGACATGAGTTTCCTAGTATAAGAAGAGTATAATCAATCACAAAGAACTACAACAATGAATTAATGAATGACCCTGCATATTCAGAAATGATATCAAGAATGAATTTAATGTGTAGATGCAATTTCTGAATATGCAGAGTCATTCATTACTTCATTGTTGTAGTTCTTTGTGATTGATTATACTCTTCTTGCTTCATTTAAACTTTTATATAACATTGAATGTGAAAGATAATGGTAGTTGTCTGAAGTCCACAAAGAAACAAACAGGCAATAATGAATCAAATATTAGGATCTTATTCATCGGAGCAAGAAAATTTTGTCATCAATATGACTAATCACATCTACAAAGAGAACAACCAATTCCCCAACAAATTGATTCACCAAATCAACTGAAAATTTCAACAAGTAGAAATAATTGCATCAGTTTAAAATTTAGATCGTTTTGGAATACAAACTGATATCATCCATGACAAGACAGAGAACGAGGTGTTTCTCTTAGATACTCTAATCAGAAGAAAAAGAAAAATCAAAGTCTTCCATAAAAAAAACAAACTGGAAAGAGGTTCTTTATTTGTTTTTTTTTAAAGAAAAGTGGAAAACATCCCAACAATTCTATCAAAACAGAATAATAAACACCACAAACTATTAAGAAACAAGAGTATGATGAAAAGACAAAACTAAAGCAAATGAATACATCTTGGAAAATCTAAGAAAGAACCACAATTTCATCTATCAGGCAATCCCATAAGGAACCGACAAAATCCTCCAAACTAAACAATCCCACAAAAAGCTAACAAAGAAATTAACTTGAAAAAAAAAAGGTCCCACAGCAAGCCCTCAACAGTTCAGTAAGCAAATGAACCCACAAATGGAACCAACCAAATAGAACAGAAGTGAAAAAAAAATGAACCAACCAAACAAGAAATGAAATCATTACCAGATAGAATTTTATTCTGAGCTTTTATAGAAAGAGGTTCTTTGTGTCAGGGGACGTACGTAAAGTAGAAGACGAGGACACTGGAGGCGAGCGCGAGATAGGAGATTATACTCTTTGTTATTGGTAATGAAAGTATAGGAATTTAATCACCCAACAAAGAACACAATGTATTGAAACTTATGAATTTATTTGGTTCAGAACAGCAAATTGAAACTTCTGCTAATAAAGTGAAATCAAGCAATTAAATTTGATTATATACATGAAAAAAGAAGGAAACACAATTAAATTTGGTAATAAAGAAGCTTTTTTGACTGTTATAGCTTCTCAGAACCAAACCTAATGCACTGAAATATATACTTATCCACACTCTTCATATATACAATCCAATTCAAGCTTCTAATGAGAGCCGATTTTTGGAAGTAATTGTTCAAATGCTTCAAACTTTAACTAGATAAAAATTGAAACCATTTAATTGTAACAATTCGAAACTTTTTAATAAAAATTTCTAGCACAAATTGAGAAACATAATCAATCAAATACTTGAAAAACAAACATGAGATGCTTTTTCTCAGAATCAAATATGTTATCCTAAAGACAAATCCATCATGTTTGAATTAAAATCACTAAAAAAAAAAAAAACAAATTGAAAGGGAAAAAGAAATAAGGTAGAAGGGCTACCCTTTCTCTCTCTCTCTCAGGCTGTTGCTTCAAGTCTCAGAGATTGCTGCGGAGAAGACCGGAATCTCACTGATTTTTAAGGAGAAAAAAGTAAATCAGAGGGAGTAGAGGAGAGAGGCAGAGAGAGCTGGGGGGGAGAAAGGGGGGAGGGAGAGAGGGAAGGAGGATGATGGCATACCTGGCCACGGAGAAGGCCAAACGATCGTGGCCAGTGGCCCAGTTCTTGCGGAGAAGACCGGAATCTCACTGATTTGGAGAAAATAGAATCAGATGGTGTAGAGGAGAGAGGGAGAGAGAGCGGAGGGGAGAAACGGAGAGAGGGAGAGAGGGAAGGAGGATACCTGGCCACGGAGAAGACCGGCGATCGACGGCGGCCGGTTGGCTGCAGAGAAGTCCGACGATGGCTGGTTCTAGGGCACGGGAGCTCGCGATTGGGAATCGGGATCGCGCTGGAGTTCGGGTTGGGGGGGAAGTGGCTGAAGTGGGCTTTTATATTAAGCCCACTTCGGCCACTTCGGTAAAAATTATACCGAAGTGGCCATAGTATATTTTGGGGGAAGTGGCCACTTCGGGGAAGTGGGCCGAACTGCCACTTCCCCCAAAATGAACGCCCGAAGTGGCGGAAGTGGGCCACTTCCCCACTTCCCCCTGCCACTTCGCCGCAAGTGAACACGCCCTAAGGTAAACTAAGTTAGGAACTCGGTGTATAGTAAACTAAGTTAGGAACTCGGTGTATAGTAGACTCCAACGAACAGGTCATCGGAGGTTGTGCCATTGAGCGGCGTAGAAAATAAAATAAAAAATTAAACATAAACAAGAAGATGACTAAACCAGATACATCAACCCCTCCAAAATAGCCACCATGAAATACTTTAAACCCTTACCCAACTACCTTACCGGAAGCTTATGCACCACTCTTTCCTATTCACAAAACCATGTGATGCCACAGATGTACATGTCTCTAAACATATGAATTTCAATACTCATACACTATTGTAAGACTGATTGACCACATTCGATATCAACTTAAAAATTTATAACACTGATCAAAACTCAAACACCAGTAACATAATAGCCGCTCAAATTATGCATAATAAAATTTATTAAAACCCCTTATTAAGCCGGAATAATTTTATATGTTTCATAGGTTAATTTTATTTAAACATATAAAATCGTCTTGTGTAAGGACTTGCATGGAATACAAATCTTATTAGAGGGACTTTAGTGAAAAAGTTATCAATTACATGTGTGAGGAGTTACACCATGACCGTATGGAGCACCTAGACGACCATATATACCGGCTCATACGAGCTTATATGGGCCAGTATAGACCAACCAAACAAACATACTGGCTCATATGGGCCTATATGGATTTACACTGAAGTCGTATAATGGAGCCATAAAAGCATACGAGCCCTTTGTAGCAAGCAGAAGGCTATACGGGCTCGTATGTTTGTCCGAGTTTTTTGGCTAAAGATGTATACGGGCCCATACCAGCCTGTATGGGCCCGTACGGCATGCGTGTTTGAGTTAGGGTATAAATATCCTTATGTTCTTCAAGGGTAGTGTAGTCTAAGTTGAGGAGAAACTTTGAAGAGGTGCTTTGAAGCAACAATATTAGAAGGGAGATTGGAGATCAACTTGAAAGCTCTAGGAACTCAGTTTGATCCTTCAAAACGAGGAGAGTGCATAGTGAGTTTGTTCTTGTTTTCTCTTTCCTTGGTGTTGTACTCTTTGTGAGAGGTTTCTGCTTGGAGACGAGCTTGAGGTCTGTTCAAGCCATTGTAGATACTCATTATAGTGGATTCCCATTTCCCCACCCCCGTGGAGACGTAGGCATGCTACTGACCTCCACATATACCTTTGTGTTGTGGTTTGTGATTTTCTCTTTGTTCTTGCCTTAGTTTCTTGCATGTGTCTGGAGATAACTTTGGTAGGTTGTTAGAGCATTGGAATTGTGTGTGATTGGGCTTCCGTGGAGGGTTGAATTGTAGTGTTCTACCCCAACAATTGGGAGTAGAGCTTTTGGTTTTCAACTTGGGCAATCTCTGAACACAAGATGTTCAACGAAATTCCTGAAAGATGTTTTTGACAGGTAATGCCAAGGTTGGGAACTATGAGCTCAAGAAGTTCAATGGAAAGAATGATTTCTTCTATTGGAAGATGCAGCTGAAGAACTTGTTGATATTACAAAGGCTGCACACACGACACTTTTGGGGAAGAAGAAGAAGTCATAGGACATGAGTGATGAAGATGGGGAAGATCATGACATGAAAGCAAGTGTGGCGATTATGCTATGCGTAGATAGGGATATTGCTTTCTTGGTGGATGACAAGGAGACGACGGCAGGAGTGTGGTTGAAGTTGAACTCGAATTTCATGACTAAGACTTTAACAAATCGCACGTACTTGAAGACCAAGTTGTACACTTGCAAGATCGAAGAAGGTACTTGTTAGTGCAAATGCACATATGTTGGCATTACTTGACACCATGGTGATGTGGCACAAGCTGACGTGGCAAGAGGTTGACAAGTCAAAGACATGATTGAGAAAGACACGCTGTCAAAGCATTGAAGTGTTCCATATGTGTGTGAGCACACTTATGTCTTTTGTTTATGACTGTGAGCACATTTATGTTATGTCTTGAGTCATAATCAGTTTATGTACATAGTAGGGAGTTGTAACAGGTTCTTATACCCAAGTTAGTTTTGTTGGTCCAGTCATGGTCAATCTTGTGTTATAAGGTTGTTGTAACTAGGAGATGCAACCAATGGTCAGTCTGGCAGGTAGAAGAATGTTGTGTCAAATAATGCCAAAGGGGGAGATTGTTAGTGCAAATGCACTAGGTTGGCAAGTGCAAATGCAGTAGGTTGGCAATATTTAACACAAGTCAATATAGTCCAAGCTTCTCTCAATCCAGGTGCAGCCCAAGCTTGGAAGAAGATGCCTGATAGGCTCAAGCTGGCTTATAAACTCCATGCAAGCAACATGTGCAGAAGATCAAACAGAAGCATGATCAAAGGTTGATTGAATGGAAGATTGAAGACTCTACTAATTGATTGAAGATTCCATGCAAAAGATTGCATGCTGATTGGGAGTTGATTAGGAGACTTTATGCATTGATTGGTGCTGATTGGTGATTGATGGAGACTTGATTAAAGCCAAATCAGGATTATGATTGAAGGCCATATTTGGTAAGCAAATATGGTGGAGCATGATAGGCCAAGCTATAGTGAATCAAGACCAAGTTTGGAAAGAGATTTGTGGAGCCAATCTATAGCTCAACCTTGCATGATTGAAGATGAAGGTTGATTGAAGATCTCGAGCCATGGTGGGGTGAGACCGTGATGGGCTGAGTATATGACAGAGAGGTGGATCGGCTAGTTGTGTTGGTCGGGATCAGGTGGATTCGACGTAGTAGACTCGGAACTAAACTAGGAGGGTTGGGGTGTGTCGAGGTCAAAAAGCAATGGATGTTGTAGCCTTGGTCAATTTATCAGCCAGGCCTCGTTGCAGTCATAGTTGCAACGAACAAATATAGAAGGAGTCCAATTTGGCAGTCGTGGAGATTCGGGAAATCCAAAAAATGGTAGCTATCATGTAAAGGCAGGGAGGCGTCTATGTAAGACCAGGACTCAGAGGATTGAAGTGAGCCGACTAGAGTAGTCCCTCGAAGAAGGGTGATAGTGGTCATTGTCAATCAAGGAGTGGGTGCTTATAATAGAATGAGAGAGTGTGAGAGAGACTCTTGTACTCCTGTCTTCCCTACACCTTTAGTGGATGTTCTTCTCCAGGCTTGGCTCCCCAGACGTAAGCCGTGGAAGACGAACTGGGTTACCAATTCTTGTGTCCCCATTTTCTGTGGTTTACCTTGCTTGTGTGTGTGAATGTGTTAGTTATTCTCCTTGATAAATTCTGTGAGCAGCGAGTTACAATAAATGTTGCAACATATCTTACAACAGGCAGACAACAAACCCGACGGAACTTACAGTACTTCAATCCAGGATCACATAAATAAGTTTGAGAGGATAGTTTCAAGCTTGAAGGATGTGGATGTCAAAGTAGATGACGAAGATCAAGCTATCTTGTTGCTACTCTCTTTGTCGTATTCATTTGAGAAATTTGTTCAGAGGTTGATTCTTGTGGGTGACACTCTCTCCACGGATGAAGTCAAAATGTCCTTGTTATCCGATGATCTTCAGAAGATGGCGACGGGTGGAAGAATTAACAAAGAGCAAACACAAGAGTTGGTTGTAAGAGGAAGGTCAAATGAAAGGGGAAAAGGGTAGAAAGGAAACTCAAGATCAAAGTCAAGACTTATTGCAAAAGTAATTTGTTACAATTGGGGAGAGCTTGGGCATTATAAGGCCGACTGTTGCAACAAGAAAGTAAATTGGAGGAACAACAACAACAACAACAACAACAACAACAACAACAACAACAACAACAACAACAACAACAACAAGAAGGGGAAACAAGTTAAGCAAGAAGTTGGTTTCTTTTCTGATGGAGAGACTGAAATTGATGGATGCTACATAGTGAGTCAAGGTGGAGAAATCTCCTGAAAGCGGACTTAATTCAGGTGGCTCTCAACACATCTGTCCAAGTAGGAAGTGGTTTACAACCTATGAGAGCATTGAAGGTGAAACTGTTTTGATGGGCAATTATCATGCTTGCAAGACTGCTGGGCTTGGTTCAATTAGGATCAAGATGCATGATGGCATGATTAGAACTTTGACAGATGTGAGGCATGTCCCCGATTTGCGGAAGAACCTGATTTCACATGGCTCATTGGATTCCCACGATGAGAAGATTATGGCCAAGAATGGAGTTCTTAAGGTTTTTCGTGGCTCCATGGTGGTGATGAAGGGCATTCGTTAAGGGAACTTGTATGCTTTGTTGGGCATGACAGTCACAGATAATGTTGGAGTTGGGATCTCTAGAAGCAATAATCCATCAGATTAAACTAAACATTGGCACTCACAACTTGGGCATATGTCGAAAAAGGGTCTAACCTTGCTTTGGAAAGAGCTAGCTTATTGAAGAACATGAAGAAACCTTGCATGGAATTTTGCGAGCACTGTGTGTATAGAAAGGCACACCGAGTCAAGTTCACTACAAGCAAACACAAGAGCAGAGGGTTACTAGACTATGTGCATATGGATGTATGGGGGCCGGCTAAAGTTGCTTCAAAGAGAGGTTCCAGATATTTTGTCTCATTTGTTGATGACTATTTGAGATATGCTTTGGTATATTTTCTCAAGCATAAGAATGAAGTATTTGAGACATTCAAGCGGTGGAGAGCAATGGTTGAAAACAGAACCGGGAGCAAGGTGAAGTGTCAGAGCCTGAACCCGGGACCCGGGCCTTGAGCACGCGATAGACACCGCGTACTTATGGGGTGGCCCCCGCAAGTACGCAAGACTCAATAGATATCATGTACAGATCCTAATATAAAAACAACAACGAAATAAATAAAGTAAACTGGGGTTTACACAAACCTGCACAATGTATAAGTCACCCCTAGTGGCTCACACTTAGTACAAAATAATATGTATCAAATTCCACACTCTGAATATAAACAAGTAGAAAGCTTGTTGACCTAGACTACAAATAAAACAAATCTAAGACTCTTGCAAGGAATCCCCTCCTACGCCCCATCCTAAATCTCATCATCACCTGTAGAAGAAAATAAACAGGGGTTTCTGAACCAACCAACTATAGCTCAGTGGGCACCGCAGATAAAACATATGGATAAAAAAATCCTAAAATCAATAAAAATATCAATAAACATTGGGCCTACGAACCAAAACATCAGTAAATTATACACCGGGCCCATGACCCAAACCATCAATAAGTAAAACTGCTAGGCCCGCAGCACAAAATATCCATATGTATAAACTTTGGGCCGCGGCCCAAAACTTCAACTCCGAAAATATGCTATCAAAGTATAAAACACTACCAATACCCGAGTGGCCACTTGCTTCATAGTGCGTCCGGTCCCCGAAAAAAGCCTTCTCAAGCCCAACTTCCTGGCCCCGGATATATCCCGTCGGATGAGTATGTAAGCCCGTGTCATCACATGGCCTGATGCATGAAGCATTGACCCTAGATCCTCATAAGAGATCGATACCGGTATTAAGGGTGCCCGCCCATACAAAAATTTCCTAATAGAATCTAGTGGAGTTTAAGAAAAACCACGGAAACCAGTTAAAGCAGTTGTAATGAAAAGCCTATCATACCTTTCATTTGAAAATCTATACATGCAGAGGTTTTAGAAATTGCATACCGTGCGTTTGTCGTATGATTACCCACCTTTATTTGCTTCTAGGATCAACTCAGGTCTGAGCCTTCCAGTCGGGTACAAGACCACATTACCACATCCTAAACACGGTAAATATTCATCATACAACAATTCATAGCCATAGAATTGCATTGCATGCATTAAAACACTTTAATCATGTATTCGTTGAAATGTTGGCTTTTTATTTTAGAGATAAATCACTTATTTGTCCATGTACTTTACCCCAATGTTCATTTCCATCCATGTACTTTAAAAATGTTTAATACGGTCCCTATATTTTGCGTATTTGTTCAATATTATCCTTGATGCTGATGTGGCAGCATAGGTGGCATACATATGAAATATGACTTATTTTTTAAAAATTTTTATTTACAAGTGGCCATATTTTGCTAACATGGCAATTTTTATTTAAAATTATAAATTATATTATCAATTAGTTAAAAAAATCTAATCTCTTAAAACCTTTCTAGAAGGAGTTAATCATAAAATCTTATTTGCTTGCCTGACACTAGAAAACTGAATTCTCACACTAGACAATTTAAATAAAAGGAATTGGGGAGGGGAGGGCACCATATGCTATTTATGCGATGAGGAGGATGAATCTGTGCAGCCTATGTTCATCTCATGTCCCTATGTAACAAACATCTGGAACCAGTTTAGGAACATGTTTGGGGAAAGAAGGGAGGCGACTGACTTGAAAGCCTTTTGGGGATCCAGGGCCATCTCTTTAGGGGTGGACCTATACTCTATTGGTTGGATGCAACTCCAATTGCCAAGCGTCCAAAGTTGGAGGCGGAAGCAAATCTAATGAAGCACACCCTGAAATTCTCTGTTAACATCCCCGGACAGGGTGGCAAGGGAAGGGATCTCTTCAAGGATGAACCAGCCGATCAAGAAATTGCTTGAGGAGGTTTGCAAAGACATTTCACAGTCAGGAGAGTGAGCTAGCAAAGCACTTGTATTTCTTTTCCCCTGATTGAACAATGTACTCTGTAATTGACTCTTATTATCTACTATCATAAATAAAGGGGTTTACCACTTATTCAAAAAAAAAATCATAAAATCTTATTCATTTTATTTCATCTAACCATCATCATAATTTACATTATGGACTTCATTTCTTTTATTGTCTAGCATTGGAACTTCAACTAGTACTCTTAAATCCTACTTACCATTAGGAGTCACAACTTCAGCATTTTCAACTACACGGAATTCCTAGCACTGAACCCTTCAATCACAATTTATTTCAGAAAAATCTAATCATTGAGCATCCATCCGAGAACATCAATATTGAAATGGTAATTTCACAGTAAGAAGAGTTCATATATACCAACCTGTAGAAATTCCTAAGCTTTCGAGGGTAGCATTATCTCAGATAGGCCAACTGGTCCTTGTAATGCTTAGCAGGAGCATCTATCCCTCTACCAGTAGCAGTGCTTCACCCTCATTATCCTCAACTCCGGAGAGGAAGAGAAAACCTTCCTAAGTTTTAGGGAGCTAGGGGTAGGTCCCGGTGAGGCTTCTCCTTGAAGCTTTCTCAAAGAGTAGATGGTGAATGAGAATGTTGGAAATCAGCCTTTATTTGTGGATTAAAGAAGAGACAAAGCAAGTAAGGAGATAAGGTTTCAGAGAGAAGAGGTTTGGTGCTAGAGAAATAACAATAGAGAATGTTATTTTATGAGAAGACAACACACTAACTGTTAGCTACAAGACAAGTAACATAAATAGATAAAGCAACATCTAACATCATGATCCTATTATTACTCCACTATCTCATCCAACTAAGTAACGGTCAGATAAGAATAGTTGACTTCTTCTCCTCACGTGCTCCCTTTATTCATGATCCCATTGGACCATATCAGCTATGAATTCATTCTCAACACCACCCTTGGATTCATAGCTGCTAACTCCCAGCTTCGTAAGAAAATAACAGAACTTCTGAGCACTTAAGGGCTTCAAAATGTTTGCAAGCTGTTCCTCAGAACAGCATAACTTCAGAACTATAGATCCATCTGCAACTAAGTCTCGTATAAAATGAAACCCAATATCTATATACAACTGTTAGATCCCGGGGGCACCCCACACTTCACACATGTAGCAATATTTTCCGCTCTGGGACGGAGCTCACACGGCTTTGTTTTTGGATCTCCTGAAAGGCCTTGCTACTTTGAAGTGTGTTCTCACATATATGCCTCTTCACTCTTCTCCAATTAGTCGATGTGGTACTATTGTTTGCCTACATCCCAACATAGAGAGCTTATCTTTTGAGTATTCTCCAGCCTAAAGGGATGCCTATATTTCCTTATAGGTCTTTAAAGTAATATAGGGCATGTGCTTCATTTCATCTCTCCTTTTACTTTAATGATGAGTCAGTTTAAAAGCTCCAAGACAATGATCCTCCTACTGTTGTAACGGTTCTCTTGACCCAAATAAACCTGGGTGCTAAGGCAATAAGGAAAATGGTGAATTACTAATGTGTCTTCCAAAAATGTGTCTTCCATGCAACCCCCTTTTAATATCTTTTGCATTAAAAACCCTCTACATTAGGGTATTTCCACCTCATAATCAAATGACAACAATTAATACTAAAAATTTCAAATTTTACCAAAATTTTCAGAGTGGTTATTACAATCTCCCCCTTATAAAAAATTTCATCCTCAAAATCTGCATCCATATCATCTCGAACAGATGGAGGGTATAAATAAATAATCATAATCATCTTTCTATCTCGTACATCCCAAGTATACTAGGGTTATGGACCCACCACGCTTCTGTTGCACTACTCTGATGGAAGCACGGAAAACGATATGAATCTGAGCAAAGTTTGGAGGTAGGACAAATTTGTATGCCACAACTTCCTTTCGCTCTAGAATCTCTAGGGGTCATATATAATGTGGGTTGAGCCTCGCACGCTTCCTAAATATCATAACACCCTTCCTGGGTGGTATCTTTAGAAATACTGTATTGCCCGCCTGAAGTTCCAGGTCAGAGCGACGTTTGTCAGTACAGATCTTCTGGTGGCTCTGAGCTATCTTCGGTCTTTCCCAGATTAGTTTAACTTATCAATAGTAAATTGTATAATCTCCGGTTCAAGGAGCTTTTGTTCTCCAACATCATCCCAGCATATAGGAGATCAATGTTTTCCCTTATTGAGAGCCTCGTAAGGCGTCACCTGAATACTCACGTAATAACGTACCATGCCAGACAGAGATGAACAAGATGAGCAGCTACTGCATCTCAACATTATTATTTCATAAACATGAGTTACTCGAAGTATCAAAAATGTGACTGGCATATCGGTAGTAACTATATCAACCATTCCTAACCTATAGGCACCCAATCTCAACAACACTAGCCCTGCTTCCCAACTCAAAATCGTACTCACAAAACCCAGCTCGTTGGATGTATACAGAGAATAGGATGGTCCTATGGGTCACAAGGCTCCTCTCCCGAGCTCTGATATAAGTATATCTCGACTGGTGTATACATTACATAGGTTTCGATTGATATAAGAAATATGCCAAGTTAGCTCTACCATGAGCAAATACATGTACTTATTGAGAATATCATTTCCAGAGTACGTCGATACAAATATCGATATGACATCATATAGTTAGGTCGACTACTATAGTTCATGTGCTGACAACTCACATGTATTAGTCCAAATGAACTGAGTTTCTTTCCGGGTCAGTCTGGTCAACGATGCCTCTAGTCACGAAAACCCATCCCCAAATCTCCTGTAGTAGCCGGTCATTCCAAGAAAGCTCCCAATCTCTCTGACTGTATTCGGTCTCTTCTAGATCACTATCATTTCTACTTTCTTGGGGTCCACAGAAACCCCGTCTATACTAATAATGTACCCCAAGAACGCCACGCTATTGAGCCCAAAGTCACACTTGGAGAACTTGGAGTACAACTAGTACCGCCTTAGAGTCACCAAGAAAGTCCTCAAATGTTTCATGTGTGCTCGAAGTCTACATGAGAACATCAGAATGTCGTCAATAAAGATGACTACAAAGTTTTCTAGGTAGGGTCGGGACACCCAGTTCAACAGATCCATAAGAACTGTTGAGGCATTAGTTAGCCCGAGTGGCATCACCAGGAACTTGTAGTGCGTGTATTGCATGCAGAAAGCACTCTTCGGGATGTCCTCACCCCTAATCCTTACCTGATGGTATCCAGATCCCAAATTTATCTTTACAAATGTCTGTACTCCTCCGCCTCCTGCTAATCCTAGCGAACTCCATGGACATTCTGCTACTTGGTGCTCCAAGTTACTACACTGGTAGCATGTGCCAGATGCGCATCTATACTATATATGTAGGTGCGGTCCTCCATATCTGAACATCAGATCGGATGGGAGACACTAACTTTCGATCCCCTAACTCCATATCCGATCAGTGAGGGAGAAAGTCTACTATATGACCACGCCCTGTACACAGACTTTGAACGTTCGGATTCAATCCCATACGACTAACACCTCTACGAGTTCTGACCCCTAGCCCGCCTCGGCCCATATCGACTCGGGTCCTGCGTCTCCTGTGAGACAATTTAAATTCACTCGGCTCAAGTCATGATCTCCCCATAGCTCAACAACAGAAATAATATCAATCCTCGCCTAATATACCATCGCAGACCGCCCTCAAACCTGCAAGCTCAGCTCTCATCATCAGCCAGTAAAGATGGTGTGTATCGGGCCAGTCGGTCGAACTCTATCTCATATCCCTCCATGGTCATGCTGTCTTGAAGTAGGAATACAACAATCTGTACTCTGTCAGAATCAGAACTCTGTATCACTTCACACATTTGCTCCACCTCTTGGATCCAACGGTTAGCTGTCCCGTCGAGTAGTGACGATCCGTTGTCTAAAATTCTACTAGCACGCCTTGACCTCCCTCCTCAGCTACGGGTGACTTCCACTGGTGTTGACGCTGCTCGCGTACCATCTCCATCATCTCGCGTATCAACTCCATGACCACTATGAGATGGGGGTGTTCCTCCATATCGAGTACCACCGCCTGTGGTTCCTCATCATCAGATTGAGAAGGGGCCTCCTTCTCCCACTCCATGCGCTCTAGGGATGGGCTTGGTGGCCTCCTATAAGGTCGCCCTTGTCCCCTTTGCATCTTGATGTCATACCAAAAACAAGGTCAAGTATGTAGAATAGCTACTCTACTGAATACTCTGATAAGTGCATGATCGTACATAGATTTCTTTCATATTTACATGCACTTATGCCGTTTCCTAGTATCAATTCTCTATTTTTATGCTTCTTTGGGTATTTCTGTCTAATTGGACAGGTAAATAGGTACCCAGGAGCAAAAGGAATAAGAATCGGGATATTTCATAGCAAAAAGGGTGAAATATTACACATGCAAAGAAGTGCACGACCATGCTCTTACTCAACACGAGCGTGCTGATAAAGCACGGGTGTGTTCAAACCCGTGCAACTCTCAGATAATTGAAAACACGTTAATCGCGTCGCCAAATGAAGAGCATGGGCGTGCTCGAGGTCAATACGAGTGTGCTTTAGATCAACACGGCCGTGCTTCAGATCAACATGGTCGTGCTTCACAGATTCGAAAATTATAAAAAGCCGTCCACTTAATCCTAACCAAGTAACTTTTGGCGGAGCAGTCTTGGGCGATTCTCGCAGCGACGGTTATGATTCCACGAGAGGAATCGAAGGCGGAAGAGGCATAAACAAGGGAAGATTTCTATGTCTAGTTGTATAACCTCCTCTTGTATCTCAGTTATGGTAGGCCATAGCATGAGAGGCTAAACCTTCTGTGGTGCCTCGGATACCTGAACCCTAGGATGAACTTATTATTGATTTCCTATTATATTCGGTTTTTTCTTTATTGATAATTCCTGTGTAGCATCTTGATTGTCTGTGTTTCAAATTCTGTGTGGTTTTCCCATGCATGAGCCTGATCATCCACCTCCTCAGGGGATAGCGTCAGCACATTAGTGTTCATGTTGGATGGTTGTGTGGTTGTTATTTCATTAGCCCGAAGTTGTTATATTTCTAGATTTCCTTGTGTGGGTTTTTCGTGCATGAGCCTCGAGTCATCTACCTTATTAGGTTAGAGCATCCAACACCACAAGTGTTTATGCAGTGATCAGAATGGTTAGAATATCGCATTAGCCTAGGGATTCATCTAGATAGGTTCCAGTCGGACACAGGTGTTAGGGTGTGCATGAGTATCACGAGAGATCGGGTGTTGCGCTGAGAAGTGTATTGTTACATCCTCCAAGAGTTATCAGTAATTAGCCAGTAATAGAGAGTCGATCATTAGCAAGGGAATCCTAGGGGTATTATGATCCGAGGTGCCATATTTCATCTTTGATTACCCTCAATCCACCAATTGTTTGCATTAGCTTTTAATTAGGATATTCAATTAGTTTGATCACACAAATCATCATACAGTTTAGGCTAGGTAATAGAGGACAATTAGTACTAGTGGTCAGTCCCTGTGGATTCGATTACCCTACTTGTGGGTACTTTACTACTTGATTGACCCCGTATACTTGCGGGAGAAGTGTTGCGCATATTCATGCGTGCATCAGAGATTCTTCTAGATGGGGATGTGTAACATACTTCTTTTGCAGGGCCCTACAAAGGAAGTCCAAGGAATCACCCCTCGGACACTCTGACGATCAAGTCAGGCAGCATTCTCCGCGGGATGAAGATCCATAATGGCATACGAAAGACGTTCAGTGAATCAAAGAGAAAGACAATAGAGGAGGATGGAGAGAACGAGAGGGAGAGTGAGAGCCTCTAATCAGAGTAAGCCGGAAGAGTCCCCTGCCTTCTCCCCTCATTCCCCTTTTATACATTTCCACCTAGCAGCATCTCTGAAGCTTGATACGCAAGCTTCCTCCCACATAGATGCTAGCCGGATGCTAGCGAGATGCCAATAGTGCGCTAGCGATGTGGCCAGGGTGGCGCCAGCAAGGTACCAGCTCAGCCAAGCTTTCTAGAAGTTTCACCGAGTTTTTGAGTACCTCAGGTGATCTTTTCGTCATTCCCAGCTGAGCGGCCACCATTGCTACTTGGCCAGGATGACTGCGCTTGGTTTCCTTTTCTTAGTGTGGCCACGTGTCCCTAGGGGCAAGTCGCGGAGATCGTGCCACATGTATTGAGGATTTTCACTCATAACAACAAGTAATTGTCTACTTGACGATTAGTAGTGCTTCCAGCTGGCACCATCCTATTGCCAGCTTGCCAAGGGCCATTAAGCACTTTCTAGAAGACTTATTGGTTAAGCTCCGTTACTCTTAGGTCCTTGGATCATGTCATGTGTACATTTGGATTTTCCCCATAACACCTTTGATGATGCATATGATGTATGAGAAGTTATGATTAATTATTTTAATTATTGATTAATTAGCTAAATGACTTTTCAATGCTAGCGACCTTTCAATTACCACCAAGGGTATTTGGGTAATTAACTTATGGTTGTCAGTTTTAGGGATTTTTTATGGTTAATCTGATGATTAGATGTTAAATTCTAATGTTTCTCAAAGTAGGATCAGAATTAATAAATAAAAATTATTTTTTAGTTCCTAACATATTTATATCTAACCGAACAGTTTCTCTAACTTTTGGTATTCGAATTAGTTCCTCCTTTTTGAAATTCTTCTCTATCAGTCCCTCCCATCAGATCACTATGTAGAATGTTTTAACACAAAAAAATAAAAATACATTTTTTTTGCTTTTTTATATTAAATCAACCAAACTGGAAGGATGACTTTCTTTCCATCCAAGCAAACACCTACTAAATGAGATGAAGTTTCTCCCTCACTTCACTTTTCATCTTTTTCTATTTGGAGGGTTTTTTTCAAGAAATAATGCATTCGCTGGATAAATTCACTTATTTTACACAATTATTCTGGTCATGCCTTCTCCTCTTTACTTTCACATTTACCCTTGGGTGCTTTAGCGGGAGATCTCCCGCCCAATCATGTCGTTATCACCATTCCTTCCCATTGCTTGTCTAGCAAGATTCCTCATCCCCTCCACCTTGCTCCTCTGTCCAGTGAGAGCGTCTTCAACTGAACATCTGCCCATTTAGCAGGTTGCCAATTGAGAGCTCCTTTGTTGTTGTAAAGTACAAAGAAGAAAGTTATGTTGTCGAGTTTAGCATATTTTCAACGTGACAGTCTATGTTAGAGGATATATGCAAATGTTGGAGCCTGAAAGATTCCCACATGAGAGTGAAGCATGTTATCCAAAAAGATGACAAAACTATATGCTCCATTGAGTCAAATGGGGATTTCTTGCGGATGTGCAGTGTGTATCTTATATATAAGAAGATCGTGGTGGACATAGTCCTTGACGATAAGGGTGTGACAACGGAGGATCGGCCGAAGTGATCCCAAGCCCTATAATTAAGACTACCTTATTCTTTGTCTTTGTTGGGATTTTGTATGTTCATTGTTTCAAAAAACTATGTTGTTTGTTTTAGAATGGAAGTATATTTCACGTACATTTGCCCATGATTTTTAGGGTGTTTGATTTTTTTTTTCCGTTCTGTGTGTATTGTTCGGGGTTTCCGATTATTTTTATGGAGTTCCTATTTATTTTTTAGAGTTTTCATTTCTTTTTTTGTTTTGTTTTCTCGCTTAGTAAACGGTTGGTGCCACATCTGCCTTGGTTGGGAGGTGGGTGTGACATTTCTTGGTATCAAAACTTAGGTACTTACTGTACTGACAGATATTTGTTTGGGAAGACATTTGTTGGTATTAATACCTGGATTTGGAGGATTCTAGAGTCTAGATGACATGATGAATATACTCAGTTGATCCTAGGTCTTAGAGTCCTAGGGGTGGACAGAGCCATAGGATGAGAGTCTGCATCGGTAGACCCAATTGGAAAATAAGTACTTTGTAAATACTTAAGGAATGTGATACCTGAGCTGTCTAGGAGAGGACATGGTACGCAGCCTTGGGGTCACATCTTGACCAAGTCGAGGCGCCAAATATAGTGGCCTCGGGAATGGAGATGATAAAGGAGATGCATTTCAGGCTCCTCCTATATAGTGGCATGACTCGGAGACGCAACAGATTCTAGAACGCTTGGCACAAACCCTAGAGGCTTTTCCACGATATTAGTAGGATAGGCCTAGGGAGCAGTATCCTTGCACTAGGGCTAGGTAGATTGGAGTCAGTGATCGCCCGTTACCCAGGCCTTGAGACTTTACAGTGGGCCGACTAAAGGCGAGAGTTGAACCAGTAATACGTACCCCAGAATTGCAGGGAAGCAAAATAGGTAGAAGTCATGTATCTGCTGATACAAGTATTCTATGACAGACGGTGATGTAACTCCCCGACTCGGATCCAGGGACCTCGGGAACGTCAACAGATCGGCCGTACCCGATAGGAGACGAGCTCCAACCGAATACAAGGCCTAAATAATGATAGGCAGATAACATAAATATTCAAAAACCATCAATAATAAATGACAATATCCTCAAACATCTCAGCAGAAATAAAATAACAAGGGTCCATGTACCCTAAGCAAATATAGGCCCTACAAGGGTCCTAATAAGCAAATAACAGTGTCCTTACACAAAAGAAAAATCCTAGGGAGATCCTCCGACCTCAGCAAATATTCCACCCAACTCTCGCACGTCCCTGAGCTCGAGTCAACCTACTCCTCAGGACCTGAAATGAGAGAAGGAAAATATCTTGAGCTTTCGAATGGAAAGCCCAGTAAGTACCCTGCAAGGATCTCAAACAGTAAGATGAAACAAGATATCACAATCAATGAATCATCAAGCAAAGGGGGCTACACCCCATGCAATCAGATCCTAGAATCCAGCTATGGCCCTCGGAGCCCTGGATAAGAAGTCCAACAATAGCTCAACAAAGAATCCCGGACTGGCCCGACCTCGGTACGTAAACCATAAAACGCGACCTCGGTGCAAACAACATCCTCGAGTACATGGCGGCGAACAACTGTCCGCACTTTCGGTAGCGCCACCTCTTCACGTATCGACACGGCCAGTGAACCAACCCCACTGATAGGGAAACGGAGCCTCAGACTCCATTGCAACCGAGCGGAAGATCATAACTCAGTTGACACATACCTCCCGATCAGCACACAAGACCATGGCCGTGGTCAAGTGTCGGCCCACGGATGGGTAAGTCCATCAGAGCAATCCAACAACAAGGTAGCCTTTACACTACCACAAGCATATCACACATACACATATGAGGAAAGAGAGCAATAACTATCATGTATGTGCATGCATACAAAAACAACAGGTGTCACCAAGAAAGATATGCCAACAACCAGCATTCAGCAAAACAAGAAACCCAAGCAATGGGTAGGAGCGAGGCAAGAGTAACTTACCTCTAACACAATCCAACTGATCGCTCCGAATCTGTCCCGTCGAAGTACCAAGCTCCTCAGCAATATCTGTATACATAGATCTATACTCAACACATGTACAAGTGCTCGTAACAATATTTTTCATATTATATACACTATTAAATGGGCCTGGCCCATAATCTCCACTCAAACCTTTAATTAATCACATTTACCTATTTAAATGAAAATAAACCACAACTCTCCCAAATTGGCCCAAAGGCCCAACAAATAAATCTATCCCACTTGATCATAACCAAATGAACTATTAACAAATTAATTCATCAAAATAAATCTCACAGACCATTAATCAACCCAAGATTATAAGCACACCCAACACCCTCTAACAACTCCAAAATCATTCTACAATTCCAATATAGAATCATCCCACTACCATCCAAGCAACCAGATTCCTCAAAAGCAAAGCAGTGAACCCCCTATATAAACAATCATGCCTATATCTAGATCAAGAGGGTCTCCACTCCTTCTTAATTAACCAATCTTTATTTAAATTAAAACCCAGCTAATACCCCATTCCCAATCCATTATCCTTAGATAATCAGAACCATCACTGTGTCCCAGTAAACACTTACTGACCCATACATGACAGGAAACCATCAACACAACTTAAAACCCTTTAAGTCACCAGCCTTTATACATATTAGAATTAAAATAATTAAATAAACAAATCAATCCAACCGCCACCTGTTTTAAATAGCTATTATAAACGTTTACATAACCAGTCAACTTAACACAATCCCATCAAAACCATTTCTCAAAACCAACACTAATAGAATGAAACCTAGTACCAACCTCCCTTCTATTAACGCCAGCACACACACTAGCTTTCAAACACAATGCACAAGAGTATATTAAAATAAACATCCTCACAATCACCACATTTCACTATCATAAAACATAAACTAGTCTTAAAATAAGCACCAGTCTCACAAGTCTTCAAGCATCACCAAGTTCCAAGATTCCTTTCTAATCTACAGACAGTGATTGAAGCTTCCATTGACTTTCTTTCTAAAAAAGAAAATGAAAATAAATAAACATCACTCAAGTCTATTAAAAACAACACCCCATATCCTTTCTACTCACAGATCTTTTGAGCCTCATCCCATGTAAACGTAAGCACGACCAATCAATCATTAAATCCTAGTACATAACCTTTAATACCTTCATCCATATTCTAAATTCATAGATTACTTATGCAAAGCTTTATGGAATCTCATGCATGCCAACAAATATGATCCATATCCCAGAGCCTCCGTCTAACTAATGAAAATCAAACATATAAACTATGCAATAACACATGCACTGAACCTATTCATAGTACTCAAGGACAAGGAGGCTTACCTCCTTGCTTGCCGGGTGACGACCGCATCGCTCCCCACAGCGTCTGGAAACCCTAATCCCGGTTTCCTCTTCTCTCCACCAACCCTCGTTCCTTCATTTCTCACACAAGGAAACCCACCGCCTCTCAGAGACTCCGTTTAGGGTTTGGAGATCGTGGTTTCATATATAAACCCTCGAGGTGATAGGATTAGTTGAGACGTTCGGATAAACCTCTACCATCCGATCCGAGTTTATCTATTAATTTCAACCTTTTTCAAAAAACCCTTTTAATTTATTCAAAATCAGATCATGTTTCTCACTGAATTAACACATGAGAGAGGAAGATTTCATTTCAGTCCCTATGATTTTTGAATTTTACATCATAGTCCTCAAAATTCTTATTTAATCACAAAACTTCCAAATAAGTACTTAAATTGAATTAACTCCCATTTTCCACTTAATCAAGTTTAGGGAATTCATCCATACACCAAATTAATCAAAAAATAAATAACTTTCAATTTATTCATAAAAACCCTTGGTTTTACAGGCGATATTGAGAGGTCATCCTCATTACCAAAGATTCTTAAGGGAAGGAGGCACACCCACCCCAACATATGTTGTAGAGTGGGAACAGAACGGAGTTGCTCATCCTAATGACGAGTGACCGGAGGTCGAGGGACTTGACTTGAGGGGTTATATGGACCCCCATGATGGAGTTGATGCGTGAGGTCGTAGACTTGGTCAGCGAGCAGCGGGAGTACCATAGTCAGCCCCCACCTATCACTTAGAGAAGTGACAGAGGACTACTGGCAGAGTTCTGGAGTATGGGATTTTCCCATTTTGAGGGGACTATGGAGCCGCAGGTGACCGAATGTTGGATCTGAGAGATGGACAAGATGATCAAGGTATCTGAGAACCGGATCTTGTGAGTATAGTTTGATATTCTTGTTGTAGCGCTTGATCTTTGGAGATTAGCTACATGCGAGATGTGACTCAGTAGATGCGCATTGTTCGAGACTTGGGAGCAATACAAGATGACGTTCTATGCCAATTATTTCTCTCAGAGCTGATTAACGCAACTGGAGCACCAGTTCCTCCAGTTGATACAGAGCGACATCATGACGGTCAAGCAGTTCGAGACCGAGCTCGACTGGCGGGCTAGATTCGCCCCCAGCATTTGAGGCTGACGACACAAGTCAAACTCGCAGATTTGAAGGCGATCTATGTCGTACAAATGTTAGCTCTCAAAAGAGAGCTAATTATAGGGATTAATATGATATTTTAAGAATAAATATGGGCCTTAAATGATGTATTTAAGAGCCAATTTGTGCTCTAATCTATAAATTCTACCTTAACTACCATGCACACTTGTTTTAGTGAAATTAAATATCAAATGGATCAGTTTATGCACTAATGCAAGTGTTTTTAATGTTGATAGATGATAAGGCTATTAGAGCGCAATTGGGATGATCATTGGCAAAAAGAGAAAGGTGTTCTATGACAAAGGAGAAAAAAATGGGAGAAAGGAGAGAGGGCTGAGAGCATCTTGAAAGAGAAGCTGAGATCAAGAATTTACTTGAAGAGCATCTAGGGTCTGCTATCTGTTCTATCTAGAGAACTCTCTCTGATACCACTTTAATCTGTAACGCCCCGACCAGGATCCCGGGACCTCGAGCACGTCAATAGACCGGCCGTATTAAAGAAGAGATAAACTCAACTCGAATACAAGGCCTAATAATGTGATAAGCAGATAACAATCCATAAAATTAAATAAACTCGTGTTCCAAGGAACATAGAGTCAACAGGGTCCATAGGCCCTAAAACAGTCTGGTCCCTATACGGGTCCTACAAATAACAATGCACATAAAGTAAAAGATAAAGATAAAGGAGACTCCTAAAACCTCTGGTCTCTCTGTGCCCTCCCCTCAGGCTCCACTCCCTCCTAAACCTCGGAATCTGTAAAAGAGGAAGAGAAAACACATGAGCTTTCGAATGGAAAGCTTAGTAAGTACCCCTGCGGGTCACAATGACAATAACAGGAAGTATGTCAACCAATGAGATCATAATATCAACAGTATAATCCTAGGAGTCTACCAGAAACAAATCAAAGGTACGACCCCTGATACAGAAGCCCTCGAGCTCTGTAATGAGTTTCAAGAGAACTCAAGGTTCACTCCCGGCCAGTATGTCCAGCTATTTGCTGTAAATACAACCTTGATGGTCGTTTGACCCTCCGGTCACAGGTCGGTAGAACTACCTCTCCTACGTGTTAACACGGTCAGTGTACCACTCCCACTGACAGGTAAGACCTCCAGAGATTTGCTTCTCTGGTAAGGCAGACAGGAAAGCCATGGGGTCCTGTCCCTGAACATTCCTTTATTGGAGCTTCCCTAGCTCCACTGAGTCCGGGCAGTAGAACATAGCAAACAGGGACACCAACGTCCCGAATACATACATACATGCTCAACAGGAATCTAAAATAGATACGAACAGCATGTATGGCATCAACAAGGCATGTAATAAGAATACATAGCATGTCCAAGAAAACCCGAAACCGGGTGAAAACTAGGCAAGTGTACTTACCTCTGGCGAGACTAAATGTCTTCCTAGACTCCTTTGGAATGCCTTACGTCTCCCCTGAGAGTATCTGGCATACATAGACTCTTATTAGAGTCAATTTTTCAACAAGCTTCTAGTTTCACATACATGTCCAACGTTCTTGTTGGGCTTAGGCCCACTAACGGGTCCTAAGGACCATCTCTCGGGTTACCAGCCCTTATTCCCGCCTCTATGTCCTTTAGTTGACTTTTAGACCTACTTTGGTCAAACCTAGTCAACTCTAGTCTATTTGTCGAGTCTGACTCTCATTCAGTCATTTCAGTTGAGTTGGGCCTATTCAACTTGATCTTAATCCCTTTTTACCATAGAAGGGCATTTTGGTCATTTGGCGACTTTTGACTCTAAAGTTTAGGGTCCTATTTGGTTAGGGCTTATTTAGCCCCTTTTAGCTTCCTTACCAAATAATTTCCATAATTTAACCAATTATCTAAATTTCGGAAATTAATTAATTTCTATTTGTCACACTTCAATATTTCATAATATTTGTTATTTAATCATTATGTCACATAGTCTTAGTTCCTTATAGTTGTTCAACCGTACAACTATTTGATCAATTTAAATGTCACACCAAGGTTTTAATCTTTTATTAAAACCTTAAGTTTTCTAATTATTAAATCGTGAGTATAGGTTTCTCAATTTAATACTTGTCACAAAACCTAAGTTTTATTATCATTTAAGAGAAACTATACCCTACATTTGATTTATTAATCATGTGTTACACTTTCATAGTTAGTAATAATCAATATTCCTTGGTTTTATCATGCTACCAAAATATTTTCCACTATGATATTTGTTATATAGCTAGAGCCCCCTTTTTAGCTATTTTGATTTTGCAAATAATCATTCAATTATTTGTCACATTATCATAGTCACTATTAATTATTTGTCACACTACCCATGCTTCACAAATAATTAAGATTATACTAACTATTGCTACACTAACAAAGCTCTATATAGATATTTCGACAATAAATCAATTTAGTGTCACACCTCTATAGTTTCCAAGGAATAATCAACTTGATTTTGTCACCTATAGTTAGTGTAACTATATTAAATCGATTAATTTTATCTATTGTCACACTCCTAATAACCTGCAAAACTTTACTAACGATTTATAAAAATTATGTGTCACAAGTCCATAGTTTCCCATTTTAATACCATATCTAGCTAATTACTATTTATAATAATAATTAACTAATGTTTAAATTTAAAAGAGAGAGGAAAATAAATATTTATTTTAATTAACTATATAACTATCACACCTATGTAGTTTTTTTAATTATCTTAACTAATTAATTAACAACTAAATTAATCAATTAAAAACCATTTTTTTTATTTACTATTCTAAACCTCATCTTCTTCTTCGTTATTCTCTCTCTCTCTCGCGACCGACGGCCCCCCATCGACAGTCACCACACCGGCACGCTCTGAGCACCTGCCCGTGCTCGATCCTCATCGCGGAGGGTCTCACGACCACGACGGGCTTTTCTGGAGCGTCGCCGGCCTCACCCTCAATGCTGCGACCCTTGAAGCTCACGGCCGACCTCTCCTTCACTTCCGGCGAGGTTCTCACAACGTAACAGACACGCAACGACGGTAAATTGAACAGCGCGAAGTAGGGAACTTACCAGAGGTTCGAGCAGCTCCTCAAGTTATAGCTTGGCGAATCCGATCTTCTCTGGCGAGCTCGGCGGACGCTCCTGCGTGCTATGCTCCCTTCTTCCTCAGCGTAGCAGCCTTCTCTTTCCCCCGGAGTTTTTCCAGAGTAGTCCCGAGCCTGACAGAAAACCGAACCACCGCTGCCCTTCCCTTTTCTTCTCCGGTTGCGACCTCGCCGGTGCACCACAGCTCACTCGCTCGATGGTGTCTAGAGACCGTGGGAAGGCTCTATTTATAGCCTCTCAACTCCCAAAGTAACCGCAGCGAACGCTACAGTACCGCTGCCTCGAGGCCAGGCCTCCTCGGCGGTAACGGGCGCTGTAAAGTGGCGGTGCTACGCCAGCGCCTTGGCGTTCCGCCGCCCGGGTGAGGCCGTATGCCTTGGGATCCGGTCTCGCTGAGTTGGCGGTGAGGATCGCTGATCCCTTTCAGCGGTCACGATTAAACCATCTAATCTCCGGATCAAGCACACTCTAGATCTACGGCGCAGATCTCATCGCATTCAACGGCTGATTACAACTTTACGCCTCGAGATCTAAGCGCATCTAGATCAACGACGAGATCCCGTAGAGGGGTTTAACGGTGATTTTTAGCCCAACGCCTTCTGGATAAAACCATCGGGGGATGAGCGGTGACAACAACCCCGTGACCGCGGGGTCACCTCCGGATTAACCACTTCTCTTGCCTCGTATCCGGTTATGATCGGATAGATTTACTCACGAGGCGCCGCGTGGCTCCTCTCCGCGGCCAGTTATAACGTCTCGAGATTTAACACGGCATGAGATGATTTAATCTCAGCCGTTCATTTCCTCTCTATAGAGTTGTTCTCGTGGAAAATTTATCAGCGTTCCCTGATACTTTTAAATTTACACACAGGTCCAAGACTGTGAGAGGGGAAAACTTCTTTAAGGTCCTCAATTCTTTCAAAATTACTATTAGGTCCCTACAGACCCCATAATAATTTAATTTCTATTTAATAAATCATTTAATCCCACATCAACACTAATCGCGGGAAATAATTTAATATTTTTCTCAAGAAAATAATAAAATATTTATTTCCAAAAATTCATGGATTTTACAACTATGATAAGAGTAGGCAATGTAGATGAGCTAATGGGCACATGCGTGGTAAAGAGGGCTTTGACTGGCTTTCATTACCAGTGGGTTAGAGGAATATAATAATATAAAACAAATGTGATAATGGTGCCTTGACCAAGATCCTATGAAAAGTAAAGGATTCATTACAAGCTAGTAAGTACACTGACTATTAAATATCTACAGAGAAACTAATTCACCAACATCTAGCTATGCCCCAATAATTTAGAAGAAAAAAAAACAAAAGAAATAGTCAGTGTGACATCATGACTGCCTTCATATTAGATGGAGTTTTAATAAATAGGAATATTAATTATTAGGATGGAGGTTTGAATATATGGTTAAATGGACCCTCAGATTGGTATCTCACATATGATAATATAATTGTGAGCATGGTTAAAGGATGAGGTGTCTTCACAAAGAGAATGGGATAGGTGGCAGCATAGGAGTTAAGAATGCTACTACCTCACGCTTGACTTCTCATTAAGCTGTTCATCCACCTGTGAGAAAGATCTATCCATTTTTGGTCAAGGGGAAGCTCTATCAAGGATGTTAGTAATTGATTGAAGATTTCACACTTGGAGTAAGATTTGCAAACCTCAGAATGAACTGCAGATCTGAAGATGCACTGTAGTCCTAGAGATGAATTGCAAATCTTGGAGATGAACTGCAGGCTTGAAATTGAACTGTAGACATGGAGAGGAGAAACAATTAGAACAGAGAGATAAAAACAGAGAATAAGACGAGGATTTTCATTTCTTAGCAAGGCTCTTGCATTCAAAAGCTTCTCGTAAGTTCCATTACATTACAACCTTAGTTTTTATACAACACATGTCAGTGGACTCTAGACACATCTAGAAACATAGAAATACACTAGTTACAAACTTTTGGTCTTTAGCCCACTTAGGGAATGGGCTCAATTCAATAATTCTACTTAATGCGCATTTCCTGGACATCCAGCATGCTGTACAACGGTTCAAACTTCACTCTAGACAATGTCTTAGTAAAGATATATACAACATGTTCCTCTGTCCAGTATTTTAATTGAATCTCACTGTTTGTTCTAACTTCTCTTAAGAGGCGATATTTGAGATCAATATGCTTCGATCTGTCATGGAAGACTGGATTCCTTGACATTGCTATTGCAGATTTATTATCACAATAGATTGTTGTGGACTTTCCTTGTATTTCTCCCATGTCTCCAAGTATACGTCTTAGCCAAATAGCTTGACATGCTGAGTGTAACGCCCCGACTCGAATTCCGGGACCTCGAGCACGTAAATAGATCGGCCGTACCCAAATGGAGACGAGCCCCACCCAAGTATAAGGCCTAAATAATCAAAGCAGATATCAATTAATAATCGAATGTCTTAACAATAATAACAATTATCCATAAATAACTACAGTGGAAATAAAACAAGTCACAAAGGGTCCATATGCCCTAAACAAATACAGGCCCTAAATGTGTCCTAAACAGAGTGCCTCTCACACAGGAATAAAAGACAAGGAGATCCTCCGACCTCAACAAATATCCCACCCCGACTCTCGCACGTCTCTTGAGCTCGAGTCACCTACTCCTCATGACCTGAAATGAGAGAAGGGAAAAAGTGATGAGCTTTCGAAAGAAAAGCCCAATAAGTACCCTGCAAGGATCTCAAAGATGTAAACCAATAAAGATGATATCAAATCCAAGAACAAATCATCAACACAATGGGGCTACACCCCCCAAAATCAAATCCTAGGAGTCTACCATAAACAACAGCAACGGTATGACTCCTACCAGCGCTCGGGCTCTGGAAGAGGATTCCAAGAATAGCTCAACAACGATCCCTCGGACAGCAATACAGCCTCGGGCTGCAAGCGACCAACCTGTTGCACCTCGGTAGCACCACCTCTCGCGTTTCCGACACATCGGTGAACCAACCCCATCGGCACAGGGCATGACGGAGTATCATCCCTCTGGCATGGCAAGTCAAACACCGTGGTATCCGTCCACAACGCGTTACCTAAGACAACCAGAGTATCGTTCCTCTGGCATGGCAAACCAAAATGCCAGGGTGTCCGGTCCCAGAACGTTCCCCCAAACCAGAGCCCCCACGCTCCACTGAATCGGGCGGAAGAACGAACTCCGTTGGCGTATACCTCCCGGCCATCACATAAGACCATGTGCCTATGATCAAGTGTCAACCCATAGGTGGTCATGTCCAACAGAGCATTCCAACAAACAAGTAGTAACAATACTACTACAGACTCATCAATCACACACATACGAGGAAAGAGAGCAACAACTATCATGTATGTGCATGCATCTAAGAACAAGAAATATCATAAAGAAAGACATGCCAATAACCAGCATTCATCAAAACAAGAAATCCAAACAACGGGTGGAATCTAGGTAAGAGTATCTTACAAAAGAACATGAATCAACAAAGTTAAGAAAGCCCATCACCGGGCAGGTACTAGGCAAAAGTAATTACCTCTATTAACGAAGTCTGGAACCCCATGGGATCTCCTCTACGGGCTCCCCGGTGGCGGACTTCTCTTGTGACTCCCCCTCTCTCTCTTGGGCGGCGCTAGGGTCTTGATATGGCTGCTCTATTTATAGAATTCGCGGAAATATATGGATAAGGTTGAGATCTATTTTATCTCATGGTTTAAACTCCTTCACAACTGATCGGCAGAGCAGATAAGGCGGCGGTGCGCGTGCTCTCTTGCGATGCGTTTTCCCCTTTCATGCATTGACCTAAGCCGTTGGATCCCTTCCGTGTGGCGAAACTTATGCAAGGGAACCCATTTCCCTTTCACGCGTTTTGTTTCAAAATCAAGCCATGCTCATGATTCAAGTCAACACAGTTTCACGCGTTTATTTATTTATTTTATTTAAAACCAGCCTTGCATGAATCTTCAAATAAATTACGATTTCTTTTTATTCAAATCAAACCACACCATGCACGTCATCCTCCATATACACAGCTATATACATGTAAAACATTATCATAACATCCTTCACATCATGAAAACTAATTCCCTTACATAACCGTACTTATATATATATATATATATATATATATATAAACTATATCCTATTTTTATCATGATTATATATATTTAAATATATAAAATACCCATCCCTCAAACCTTATCTGAATCATGAATACATATATATGATATACATATATTTATATAGTAATACTCATCTATCTAATATTCTATCCGGTTTTATGTTTGAATTTACTCAACATTTCCACAGCTGAATCATTATTTAATTTCATATATATATATATATATATTATCATTATCATATTTTTAATTTTTAACCACCAATAAGATATATATCCATTTTATATTGAACACTAATTAATTATGCCAAACTTTGAGGATTTTTAATCATTAACCTAATAATTTAAGGAAATAACTAGAAAATTTATTTCCCTAAAATTTCCGGATTTTACACTGAGCCTGCAACAGCTATATATTCTGCTTCTGCTGTTGATAATGCTACTGTGTCTTGTTTCTTAGATGCCCAAGAGAAGAATCCAGAGCCCAATGTGAATCCATATCCTGAGGTACTCTTCATGTCATCCACTAATCCTCCCCAATCGCTATCAGTATATCCAACCAACTTAAATTCAAAAACTGCAATATACCATATGCCAAATTCCTTTGTGCCTTGCAAGTATCTCAGGATTCGCTTTGTTGTTCCAAAATGAAGTTGATTGGGATTCTGCATAAATCTTGATAACAGGCTAGTAGCATAAAGAATATCTAGTTGTGTGGTTGTAAGATATAAATTTCCAATAAAACTTTTGTATATTGATGCATTTGCCTTTGCTGAGCCACCATCCTTCTTTAAATTTTTATTTGTCACAAGGGGAGTAGCTACTGGCTTGCACTGGCTCATATTAAATTTCTTCAGGTCATTTGTGTATTTCCTTTGTGACACAAAAATGCCTTCATTTTCTTATCTTATTTCTAAGCCAAGAAAGTAATGCATTAAGCCTAAGTCACTCATTTCAAAAGCCTTCATCACGTCTTCTCTCCTTGAGCATCTTTTCATTGCTTCCTGTATAGATGAGATCATCCATATATGGTGAAATAAGAAGAGTATTGTGTGTACCTTAGGTCTTAATGTAGAATGTTGGCTCACTTTGGCTCCTCCTGAATCCATGACCTGTGAAGTTCATCAATTCTGCTATACCAAGCTCGAGAAGCTTGTTTTAGCCCATATAATGCTTCCGTAACTTTAGAACCTTGTCAGGTTGCTCTACATATATTTCTTCTTCAATATAGCCATTAAGGAAAGCTGACTTAACATTAAGTTGATGCAGTTTCCACTTCTTTTGTGTTGCAAGTGTCACTAAAGCTCTTATAGTGTCTAGCCATGCAACTGGAGCAAATGTCTCATTATAGTCTATACTAAACTGTTTTGCATACCCCTTTGCTACTAGCCTTGCCTTGTGTCTTTGTATTGAACCATCAGGATTCAGTTTGGTTTTGTAAACACATTTGACTCCAATGACTTCCTTATTTGTTGGACGATCTACCAACTCTCAGGTTCTATTCTTCTCTATCATTTTTATTTCTTCTTTCATAGCTTCAATCCAAACCTCTTCTTTTGCAGCACATCATAGCTTTCTGGTTCTATATTATGAAGTTGTAGCTTTGGTAAATTTTTGCAAGTGGCCTATAGTTTGTAGAGCTCCTAAGATGAAGTGACCAAACTGTTGATGCCATAACCATGTGTCATCCACCTATACCTTCATAGCGACTTCTTGTGCATATCTCCACTAAATTGGGAAATTTTGATCTCTCTCCATTTTGACAACAACAATTACCTTTCTTTTGTTGTTCTTATCATAAACAGTGCAAGAATTATCTTCAAAAATTATGGAGTACCCTCTTTCTATCATCTAGCCAACACTTAGTAAATTTTGTGCAAGACTAGGCACTAGTAATACATCATCAATCAGTTTAGTTCCTACCTTTGTTTTAATAGCAATGGTACCTCTTCCTTTTGTCTCCACTAGTTCTCCATTTCCCAGTCTCACTTGAGATTTTACAGTTATATCTATATCAAAGAATGCATATTATCAGGTGTCATGTGATTGCTGCAGCCGCTGTGTCTAGGTACCACCGCCCATCTTCCTCTTTTTCTAATGTTGTTTCACAAACATAGAAGAGATGCTTTTCATCACTTTCTCTAGTAAAATTGGCGTGATGATTTCCTTTGAATCGACATTCACTTTCATCATGTCCATATTTCTTGCAAAACTTACATTGTGGTTTATTGCGTAACCAACAGTTTTTCTCCAAGTGATTTGCCTTTTTGCAAATGCCACAAGGGGAGAATTTGCATTGTTTCTCCCCTCGATTTCTGAATCTTGGACCTTCTCTGCTTCTAGAGATTTCACCTCTTCTAGAATATTCTTTGTCTCCAGAACTTTCTCCTCTCAAGAATTCCTTTGGCTTCTTCTCATTATTTTTAGTGTTTTGAGAATGTAGGTTTAGCTTAGATTGAAATGCACTCTCAATTGGATCTTCAGTGCGTTTACCAATCTTTGTTCATATGCTTCTAGAGAACCCATTAATTCAGCCACTGAAAGTGTAGCTAAATCCTTTACATTCTCAATTGTAGTAACAATTGGATCAAATTTTTCAATGACACTAATCAATATTTTCTCCACCATCCTTGTGTCAGAAAAATCTTCACCATATGCTCTCATTTGATTCACCAATTGCTTAATTCTTGAATAATACATACTCATTCACAGTCTCAAAATCTTTCATCTTAAGATTTTCAAATTCTCTTCATAGAGTTTGGAGTTTGACCATGCGTACCTTGTCCAAGCCCTGATATTCTCCTTTTAAGATTTCCCATGCACTCTTCGCACTTGTAGCTCCCATGATTCTTGGAAATATTGAATCTTCCAAAGCTCGCTAAAGAATGCTAAGAGCCTGTGTATCCTTTAGTTTATCCTCCTTTTGCATCTTTTGTTGCTCTGCAGTAAGGGTTGATGCCTTATCTTGAAGAACACCAGCTTCAACTATGTCCCATAGATCATGAGCTTCATATAATGTCTTCATTTTTATTTTCCAAGCATCATAGTTATCTCCATTGAAGATAGGAACAGGAATGGATAAGGACGAGCGAGAGAAATCACCCATTTCTTAGAAGAGAATAGAAAGCAGAAGATGATGCCCAATATGGATCGATGGGCTCTGATACCGCTTTAGTAATTGATTGAAGATTTCACACTTGGAGGAAGATTTGCAAACCTCATAATGAACTGCAGATATGAAATTGAGCTGCAGATCTGAAGATGCATTGTAGTCCTGGAGATGAATTACAAATCTGAAATTGAACTGCAGGCTTGGAGATGAACTATAGATCTTGAGAGGAGAAACAATTAGAAGACATGGATTTTTTTCTCAGCAAGACTCTTGCATTCAAAGCTTCTACTTAGTTCCATTACATTACAACCGTAGTTTTTATACCAACACATGTCACTGGACTCCAGACATATCTAGAAATATAGAAATACACTAGTTACAAACTTTTGGGCTTTAGCCCACTTAGGAAATGGGCTCAATTCAACAGTTGAGCAGTGAGTTAGTTTTGAATTCTCCATTTGCTTAACCTATGGAAGTTACTGTCCGTGAGCAAGGGGTTTCATTATTTTCAGTTAGGAATTGGTATTGAGTTCTCAGTTGGAGCGGGAGCTGGAGTTTCACTACTTTCAGTCAGGAGTGGTGTTAAGTCCTCAAGTTTTGTTAACTAAGGAAGTTGTTATTGTTAGCATGGCGTTCATCAAACAACTGCTGGAGGTGCTAATC
Organism: Dioscorea zingiberensis; assembly: GCA_026586065.1. Lineage (NCBI taxonomy): Eukaryota > Viridiplantae > Streptophyta > Magnoliopsida > Dioscoreales > Dioscoreaceae > Dioscorea > Dioscorea zingiberensis. The sequence continues at coordinate 16,747,084 of CM048824.1, forward strand.
ATATTTTGAAGATCTCCAACAACAACTAAATTGTGAAGCTTTGCAGCAGCTGAGGTTTTGGAATAAACTGGTGGTTTGCTTAGTTAATTATATTAGTATAGGTTGGGAGATATTGTGGGTTGTAAGGAACTATAGCTAAATCTAGAAGGAGATCTTGTGCAGTTTCTGTGTGGCAGACAGCAGCACCAACTCCTCCAACATGGCGAGTCACAACGAGCGCAGAGGCAAGGGAATGTTGGGACCCAACAAATACAAAGACTTTGTGATGGATTAGCATTAGATTATGTTGGTTTAGTGTTTAATTAAGTATCTTTTGTAATTCTAGTGGAAAGGAGTCTATGTATAGACTGAAGTCATAGACGGGTCGTGGATGCACGCCCTCTGTTTGATGTAATGCCTCTGAGAGGTATTGTCTTAGAGTGGTTACAAACACTGCTATATAGGATAGTAATGGAATGGAATGGATAGAGAATCCTATCCTTATCTTCTGATTCATTCTTCTTCTTCCCCGATCTTCCTTTCTTCTCCTCCTTCCCCACTCTTTAGCTCTCTTCTCTTCCTCCCCATTCCCTTCACTAACCTTTCTCCCCTGGAATCACGCTTCATTTGGTGCTTTCATTGAGATTGAACTCACACAAGTGCTCGAGGTCCCGCACTCACACAAGTGGCAACCCTAACTTCACTAGGAAAATCGGCTTGCCTAGGGAGGGTTGGTCCCCACTTATGTGTACACTACTACTCCAAGATTAGGCGATGTGGGAGTAAACATTGTTACAATACCCCCCACTCGACATCCTGACGGCCTCGTCAGGCCCAACTCTAGGGTGGCACCCACCCGGCACCCTCGGGCAGCAGACTCTGGGATTTTTCCCCGCTCCGCACCCGACTCGTTTCATGACTCTGGGACCCGTCGCTCGGATCAAGACGCTCACCAGGTACAAGCGGAAGTCCCAACACCAGTCCCTCCCAATGAAAGCACCAATGTAGCGTGCGTGCCCGAGGGCCCGCACTCACACAAGTGGCAACCCTAACTCCACTAGGAAAACCGGCTTGCATAGGGAGGGTTGGTCACCACTTATGTGTACACTACTACTCCTAGATTAGGTGATGTGGGACTAAACATGTTACATTCTGGTTTACAAAAGCTCCAGCTTTGATCAAGTTTTGGAGGCAAGCTTCTTTATCTATTGTGGGAGATAACAAGAGTTGTTAATTTGTAATGGAGATCAGTTGGTTAGTAGCTAGGATAGGTTCTTCTTATTCCAGATATTTTTGTTTGAGTTGCTGTTATAATTAACACAAGTTTTTTCTTGAAGGGGGTCGGGAACTTGTGAGCATATTAAACTTTATTTATTGGAGTTCTTGGAGTTACTACTTTGTAAACCATCAAGAACATGAACATGTCTAGGTTCTATGGCTGCATAAACATGAAGTGAGGTTGTGGAGAGTTAAGTTTATTAGCTTGTGTGTATGTTTGTTATTAAATAGTTGGTTGTTGGGTAAAGAATAGTAATAACCAGTTATATTGTGTGGATATAATGTAGTGGAAACCGTCTGGAGAATTCCATTTAGTAAAAGAAGATGAAACTGGTATTATGTTGTATATAGTTTGTAATTACGATGTGCTTTTTATTAATTGATATGACTATATGGAGGATGAGGGTTTAAGGATGGGGGTAAGCTAGTTGAGTTATAAAGGGATTTTGAAGGGTTAAAGAACCTTTAAATAAATACAATGGTTCTAAATATAAATTTCTTATACTTGTATAGGACGGAGGGAAACCGGTAAAGGATCACGCGGAAGGATTCAGTCAAGATTAAGTAGCGAAGGACATCAGGTGAGTGGACACCACTGGACATCATATTTGTGTTATTGGGTTTTGTTGTCGGTTTTATTTAGATAAATTTACATGAGGTTTTATCATAAGTTTGTGCCATGTCATTGGTTTTATATGTATTATATTGCGAGCAGTTTTCTTGTTTTGTTATGTGCTGTAATTGAAAATACATGTGAGAAAGTGAAACAAAGTATAAAAACAGGACAATAGATAAATTGGTAATATCGATGCACCTGCACCTTGCATAGACATACGTGTTTATGCCAGAGGTGGCTTAGTGATGGAGCCAGGGAACTAAGGTACTAAGTTAGGGAACAGGTCTTCTATACTCTGATTTTTATTCCCTAACTATCTTGTTTCAAACATTCCGTTTTTGAAATAAAAAACCTATTTCCTATACAAGCAGGGTGCTCGATACACGTATATATATTTGCCTACGGTCATTGAGTTTGCCAGATCGTGGGGCTATGGCGTTGCCAAAGATATCCATATTTATATATCTGGTATTATTCATGCTTATTGAAGTAGGGTCCATACAAGATCGATATGAGGCCTATTTGGTATTCATGACATGATACTATACATTACTGCCTACAATCGTTGAGATAGCTCCAACCAGGAGGCTAGGGTGTTGATTGGTGTAGATATATGTTGCTTTTATGTTATGACATGATGAATTTCTGTGATTGTATTTATGCAAGATTTTCGTTAATGTGTGGCATGCTTAACAAAATGGAAGATAATGCATTGACTAGCATTCCTTCTGGTTTCTTATACTTGTACATGATCTTTTGATAGCACCTGATCATATACCATATAGTGGTATTAATACTTACTAAGCTAGAGTAGCTCATGTCCCTTTTTCCCCTCATGTGTTTCCCTACAGGTGTTAGAAAGAGACCCAGCTAGTACTTAGTACAAGAGAATGAGAGTTGCGTATTCTATAGTTGGCTCTGACGTACTAGTCTATTGATGAGTCTATCTCTTTTTATTATTTAGTATTTGAGTCTGTTATTAGTCAGATATCTTATGCAGATTATTGGTGTATGAAATTTTCATTAGACCGGTTAGATCATGTATGTCTGATAAACAGGTCTAAATACTATATTTGATGATTATATTAGTATGTTTAGATTATCAAGTTATCTGATTACATAGCCTTAGGGTTGGGTGTACTTCCGGCCTGGTTGGTGCCATATCTACCTTGGTTGGGAGGCAGTTGAGGCACAAATAGCGCATTGATCGCTGATTAAAGCACTTTCAACTCATTTACGATGAAGGCCAACATGTCCTCCCCTGGGGGGCCTCCAACCGAACAGTATTCGGTAAGACTTCTTCCTCGGGTTCCTCCTCCGTCTCCTCTTCCGCCCATGCTTCGAGGTTGGTAGATTCTTTTTGCAGGAAGCCAAACTAACCTAACAAGGTGCTGTTCTTGGTGGATCGGATTGTACCCGATCAATTCAACCTTCACCGAGTTAAAGGGAAAATGCTAAACAATAGTAAATAACCACTTCACTAAATCGAAAAGTGTTAAAAGAAAAATAATAAACGCTCACGCTATTATAATAAATGCTTTACTGAAATAATGAATGCTCACGCAATATGATAAACGTTTTACTAGAATAATAAAAACTTGCGCAAAATAATAAACCCTTTACCAGAATAATAATTACTTACTCAAAATAATAAACCCTTTACTGGAATAATAAACGCTTACACAATAATAAACACTATACCAAAAAAATAAGCGCTTAAGAAAAATAATGAACGGTTTATCAAAATAATAAGCGTCTTACGCAAAATAATAAATGTTTTACCAAAAGTATAGGCGCTGGAGCAAAATAACTAACACTCCAAAAAATAATAGTTTAAGTAAAATAATAAACACTTAGGCAAAATAATAAACTCTTACGCAAAATTATAAGTGCTTTACAAGAAAAGTATGTGCTTAAGAAAAACAATAAACACTTTATCAAAAAACTAAGCATTTGCACAAAACAATAAACATAACCTATATACCTCCTTTCCCTCCACTGCTTTCAGTAACTCAAAAATGGTTTCCTGCTTCTTGAAGTTGTTGTCGTTGTAGCACAAAATGCATGGTGTCTTCTTGAAACATACTTTGGTGCCGGTTCCGATCACCTCGTAGAACCACAAAGTAAGGGTGAGGGTGCACCCTCCCAGGTAGCCTGAAGTTGTGAGTTCCCCACGGCATGAGCCTTCACATGACCTGTTGCATCGGGGATCTCCTCCATTAGCGACTTGTGGGTGGCCTACGCTTATGCGTGGTCTTTGAGTGTGACAAGATTTTCGGCATACAAAGCAACCTACTGTGGAGCGACACAAGAGGTGCTTGTAAACAAAAAGGTCCCAAGGAAATAGACCACCAACATCTTAACAAAATTCTCCTCCTCGACCTTGCCCTTTACAATGATGTCGAGGAGAACCTTTTGCCATTGCGGTCTTGGTCAACTGTCTTCATTAGGAACCTACATTCGAAAGCAGTCTTTTCAATCTTCAGTTTTGAAGTTTATTGCAGCATTGTGGCATTGGAGGTTGAGTATCATGCTGACATCCTCTGCCCAAAACTCTAGTTGAGCAAAACCAATGTTGAAGGTTCTGGTCTTCAGATCATGTATCGCCATGAGGGAATCCAGGAGCCCCCTCTCCAGGATGATGGGCTCCAGCTCCATGAAATGTGCAAAAGGAGTTCTCTCAAGCATCTCCAGCTCAATGTTTGATGAGACCGCAATTTCTCTTTGTCATCTTGTAAAGAACTGCACATTACAACAAACAAGTTAAGTGCTTGAACATGTAATCGAAACAACAGCTTCAACAAGAACAATACGCTTTCACTAAAAAAAATTTAAAAAAACCCACAAAAAAAGCTTTCACTAAAAATAAAAGAAACCCCTATAAAATAAACACTTTCACTAAAACATAAACTAAACCCCCAAAAAATAAACACAAACATGTTCTGATAAACGCACACTATTACAACGAGAACAATAAACGTTTTCGCTGAAAAATAAATGGAAACCCCAAAAAATAAACACAAACGCGTTATAATAAATGCACATTGTTACAACTAGAACAATAAACTCTTTCATTGAAAAATAAATGGAAAAAATAAACCCTAAATGTGTTTTGATAAACGCACATAAATTCAAGAAGAACAGTAACCCTAAATCCCAAAAATTAAACACGAATGCCTTCTATTAAACGACCATTATTGCAACCAGGAACACCACATGTGCCCTTGAATCCAAAATCAACTTCAACCTTTAAATCACATGCCATAATCCCAAAACTGAATAGTTTTTTGTTTTTTTTTTACGATTAAAGTGGATAAACCACATTCTATTATTCAGTAGAAAAGTGGAGTTAGTACATATGAAGCTCGTAAAAGAGCTCCCCCCAGTGATCCCCCCAGGGGTCTCTGGGTTCCCTGGTTACATGGTGTGACTGGGCCCCCCTTGTGGTGTCGACCTTGTGAACTCCTCTTCGAAATCATCCCGTCGGTTGGCACTTGAGGTGGGCTAGCGTGGATGGTGGCCAGAGAACTATGAACGACGAATGATACTGAACTCAACTTCTCCTTCATTTGGGCATTGACTCCGTCTAACTAGGAAAGCAAGAGAAAGGAGATATCACGAATTATCCGAGAGCAAACGCGTTGTTTATTCTGGAAGCATCTTTGATTCCTTTCAAGCCAAATGTTCCAAGTGATAGCCATAACCGCAAGGTTCCACCCTAACCGATCTTCCTTGGGCAGCTGTTCTCCCAGGCCATGATATCCCCAGAGCGCCTGTGTCTCTTGAGGACAGTTGGGGAGGTTGAACAACTGGCGGTAGTGCTCCCAAATTTGCTTTGCGGTCGTGCAGCTGATAAGAAGGTGTTGTACCGTTTCAGCTTGCTCGTTGCACAAATAGCACAGAGTGCGGTTCCCTTTCCATTGATGCTTGATGAGGTTGTCCAGGTTGAGGATTTTATTATCCGCGGCCAGCCAGGCGAAGGTTAGAATCTTCTTTAGGCATGGAAGACGCCAAAGGTTGATTGGGAATTGGCTCTGCAGACCCCCATCTACCGCGAAGGTGTAAAGTGACTTGACCGAGAACTCCCCATTCTTCCCCCAATTCAAGTTCTGGAGTCCTCTTGGGCTAGCTGAGTTGTGGTAATTGCCCTTTGGAGTGTGTCTAGCTCCATCAAGCCCTCAGTGGTCAGTGGCCCTTGCTTCAGTAGTGTTTGCTCAGGGTTCTCACATGCCTTCCTCAGCGAGAGGTGTGGGTCCATTGCAATATCAGCGCTAGATGGGAAGAGTTTGCTCGGTGCTTGCCCTTGGATACATTTGTCGTGCCAAAGATTGACTGTGTCGCCCTTCCCTGCCCTGACGACCATACCCATCTCCACCATTTTCCATTGGTCTGCCACTCCTTTCCAGAAGTGTGATGCTCTCGTCGGCACGCCTTTGTGTGGGTTAATGAAGGAGTTTCAGAAGTATTTGTTAAGGATGATGTTTCGGCATATGTTGGCCTGCCCATTAAGGAGTCTCCACCACCACTTTCCTATCATGGTTGCATTAAAGCATCTGAGGTTCATGATGCCCCACCCCCCAAACTCTTTCGGTCTACTGATGCGCTGCCAATTGACCAGCCGGTATGCTTTGCCTTTGAGTTCTGGGCCATGCCAGAGGAAATCCCTGCGGAGGTTATCGATTCTTTTGGTGACCCACATTGGTAGCTTGTATATTGATAGCCAATAGTTCGGGATGGCCGAGAGGACCGAGTTGATGAGGGTGGTTCTCCCCGCAATGGATAGGAGACGACCCTTCCAGGTGCAAATCCTCCTCCTAATTTTCTCGATTAGTTGGGTCCATTTCGGACGCTTGGGTTTTGTTCCATAGATTGGGATTCCCAAGTAGTTGAGGGGAAGTTTGCCGACCTGACAGTTGATAGTGTTGGCCAATGCCATTGTTCTTGATTCGGTCAGTCTGAGAGGGATGAGTTGGCTTTTGGAATAATTGATGCGGAGCCCAGATAGACCCTCCAAGAGATAGAATATGAGCTTCAATGTTCGCATGTGTTCCAGGTAATCCGAGCAGAAGACCAAGAGGTCATCGGCGTATTGAAGTGAGGTTACTTCATCTTTCGGCCTGTTCCCATATTTAATGCCCCTGTATATGTTGCCTTCGGCTGCTCTTTTGATCATTGTGGTGAGGGAGTCTGCTGCTATGATGAAGAAAAAGGGGGAGAGGGGATCACCTTGTCTCATCCTTTTCTGTGCCTGATGTATCCCCTGACTTAGCTATTGATGAGCATATTTGACTTAGAAGTATGGAGAATTTCCCTGATCTAGGAGACCCCAAATCCTTTGGCTGTAAGGATCTCCAATAGGAAGTCCCAATCTACGGTGTCAAAAGATTTCTCAAAGTTAATTTTGAGTATGGTTCCCCCCCTGACTCTGAGTTTTCATCCTGTGAATGGTCTCCTCCGTTGCGATTATATTATCTTGGATTGACCTTCCTTTGATGAATGCCGTCTGAGATTCATCGACTAGCCCAGCGATGACCCTGTAGTCTATTGGCGAGCACCTTGGTGATTATTTTCATAGAGCAATTAAGGAGACTGATCGGCCTATAGTCAATAATCATCCTCGGGGATTCCTTCTTGGGAACGAGGATGATATGGGCATAATTGAGTCTCTCCAGTTGGGCTTGTCCTCTGTGGAAGCTGTGAAATAGCTCGGCTAAGTCTTCCTTGATGAACTCCCACCCTTTTTGGTATATGGTCATCTGGAAGCCATCCAAAAGTACCGCTCTATGTATTTCTTCCATATTGAATGGGTCTTCCAAGTGGCTTAGGTCTGGTGTCGGCCGGTCACCAAACAACTCGTTCAAGTTTGTGGTATATCGGTCAGTACAGGTTGTGCCCAGTAGATCCCTGAAGTGGGTTGTTATTGCCTTGTCAATTTCAGACGCTTCCAACAGCGTATGACCAGTGGCCTCTATGTTGTGAATCCAATTACGAGATCTTCTCTGGTTGGCGATGGCATGGAAGAATCTTGTGTTGTTGTCCCCTTCTTTCAGCCAAGTAATCCTTGATCGTTGACGCTAATGCGCTTCCTCTGCCCTGATGATCTCGTCATATGACTGTTGTATGGTGATGTATTCTGAGTTTCCACCAACATGGAGATCTCAATTCTTCTGAGTGAGGTCTAACCCCTGAATTTGGTGTATAATCTCTCCTTTCTGTCCCCTGGAAGTCTGGTAGATCTCATAGCTCCATCTCATTAGCTGTTTCTGATTAGAGTGAGCTTTTTGGCCAAAGTATATGCTCCATTCCCTTCGTATGATGCATTTGACCACCAGTCTTTCATCATGGCCGATAAACCCTCCTTGTCCCCCCACTCTCTATTGAAACTAAATGGGGGTTTCACTTTGTCATGATTATGTACCGCAATGCAAGAATATGGAGGCATGGTCTGATCGAATCCGCGGGTGAGCCATCTGCCATATTCTGGGGAAGTCTGTGATCCATTCTGTAGATAGTAGAAATCTGTCTAGACGTGCCATGGAAGGGGTGGCACATCCATTGGACTAGGTGAATTGACGGCCTTGTAATGGTGGGTCAAAGAGTTGGAGTGCTTGTATAATTTGATCAAACTCCTTCGAATTAGTGTCTGAATGACGCCCTCTATTACGCTCCTCCGGGGTTTTGGTGGCATTAAAATCCCCTCCTAGGATCCATGGACCACTCCATTGGCTTCTCACAAGCTTCAGCTCATCCCAAAAGAGTCTTTTCTGCCTTCCGTCACAGGAGCCGTATACGGTTGTCAGCATCCAGTTGTATCGACTTGTGACTTCCTCCAGAATGAGAGATATGGAATATGTGTCTGTAAATCTAGCAATCTCCTTGAACTTGCCTGGGTTCCACCCGATATATCATCCTCTGTGAGTGTCATTGGTATGCAAGCACCGACCTTTACGTGTGTATTGCTTCCTCCCACGCACTTGTAGGATGTAGTCATGTCATAGCCGCCGATTTTGTTTCCTGTAGACAAAAGATGTCTACCATTTGAGACTGAAGGTAGTCCCTGATAAGGAATATTTTCTTCCTTTTCCCCAACCCCCGTACATTTCCTGAGATGAGCTTTATAAACAACTTATGTCAGCCCCTCATGTGAATGTGCGCTCACAACGACTTAGGTGCTGGCTCCTTTTCCCTTGAGGACTTTGTTTGCCTCCAAGTTACGCATATGTGTAATGTAGGTATCTAGTCCTTCCCTATTTGCCCTAGCGGGTCCATTCCCACTATTGCTGCTGATGTGATGATTTTCCTATTTGGCCATTAGGTTAGGGTTAATGGAACCAGAAAAAGAGTAGAGTTCGTACCAGACATAGGGGCTCCGTCTATATAGCTGGTGGAAGTAACATACTTGTTGTGTTTGTTGGCCTTCTTCTGAAACGTCGGCTTTTGCATCTCTTGAAGATTTTTCTTTGGGCAGCCCCGTGGACGAAGTGTTCTTGTTGGAGCTTATGGGGTCCTCTGTGCATTTCTGTCTTGAATTTTTGGTAGTGGGCCATCATCTAGTTCCTTTTGTTGTGGTGGGCCGACATCTAGTTCTTTCCTAGCGCATGTTTCCCATTCCTCATCGGTAATGAAATTCCATCCCCCTTTTATCTCTCTTGGCTTTAAAGTGGTAAGGTCAATAGTGCCCCTGTCTTCCAAGTAAATGATTTTAGGGGGCCCAATCGGAGTTTGGCCCTCTTCTAATTCTTTGCTATTTGGTCCTCTGGTGATTGGTTAGTGTTAAGGATTATGGCTGTCTGCCCTCCTTGTCCTTATTTTCCTGACAATTGTGCATATTTGTAATATGTTGATGATGTGTGGTGGTACGGGAGCATAAGTAGAGAGAATCATTTCTTAGGCTTTCCATTTTCTTGTTAATTTCAACAGTTACACAATCTGATTCTAAGCCCAATTCTAAGCCCAAGTCTAATGAGTCTTCGCTTGTGTTGAAGCTAAATGTATCATCCTTGTCTACGTCCAGGTCTAAGCCCAATTCTGGATAATTGCCATATCCTTCTTGCTGAGCCCTTTTGGGTGAGTTGGGCCCAATGTTTGGCCCATCTGGATAAGGTTGAGAAGGCTCTCCGTGACCCTATGGCTTGAGTTGGTAGACTTCAGACCCCTTTGGAATGTTGTGCCCTCCACGTATCATGGTGGGCTCGGGTGAAGAATGGGTCCTTGGTGCTAGGTTGACAGCAGTACAATTTTTGTCTTTTTTTCCCAGGGGGCGATGGTGTGCAACGAGGTTTCCTAGCTCGCCTGAGCTTCTAGAGACCTGGTACCTGGGTTCTGGTGCCCGCTGCGAGTTTGTCCTTCTGACCAGACCCTGGGTGATGGTGGTGGGCCGACCGATCTGTAGGAGGCGCTAGTGGTTCTCCGTCTTCAATTGTGATCCCGTTAGTCCTCCGGCGAACTCTGGGCTCCGGCGAGATGGTCATCTCCATGAGGATGTTTTTCCCCTTCTCCTCCATGGTGAGCCTTTCTGCCTTCTCCGTCATCCTTTTCCCTCAGTCGCTTTTCCCCTCTATGGCTGTCATTCCTTGTGTCTTGGTACACTGTATGCCAGGAAGGTTGACGGCGTGGTTCCTGGGTGACGCACCAGGGGAGAGGTAGTTCCCCTTTGTCTAGTTCCACCGTGAATAGGTATTGCCTGAACCCTATGCTGGCCCAAATCCTCGCCGGCAGGTTTTGGCCTCGCCGGATTCTTACCAAAGCCCTGATGATCTCTACTGCTGTCTTTCCCTTCTCGTCTACATGCACCAGGTCGCCAATCGGGTTGAGGGGCTCCGTCGCTGAATCTCTGTCCCAGCAGAAGAGCGGCAAGTGTTTAATAGTGACCCACCGCCATTCTGCGGTCGCCCTTCCTTGCGACCAGAGGTCAGTGGTCCAAGGTTCGAAGCGCAAGCTGAAGTTCTGGAGGTGCACTGCCCCTTCTTTGTCGAGTTCACGTGCGACCTCCGGTGATGTGCATGCCACCATATACCGTCGCCCATCCTAGAACGGCTTCGCTGTCAGTTCCATCCGTCGTGCTCGTAGCCCGCCTTTATGGCCTCAGCGATGGTCTTGCTATATACCATCCTTTCCCTGACTTTAGTGACCATTGCAATAGAGAAGCTTCTCAACGCCGCCTTCGCCTTCGCCTTCGCATGGTGCTTGTAAGAGAGACGGAGAGCACATGCTCTGAGAAGCGCTCCCCCTCCTCCGACGGCCTTGTGATAACCGCCTCCTTGGGTGGAGGCTTTCTTGGCTGTGGATGCTCCACCCCTGTCGTTGCCTTGCATTCCTTCAGGGGGGTGTTCTGTGGCAAGGCCTGCGTTATTGTAGGAGAAGACACGCTTCGTCGCTTAAGAGTTTCCCACGAGCTTTGGCGTTTTCCAAGTTTCTCTGTGCCTTTGTTCTTGTATTCATAAGCTCGATGGCCGTAGCCGCCGCATCTCCGGCAGACGATCTCCCTTCTGCACCCATCCGCCATGTGTTCCGGGCGCAAGCATTGACCGCAGACTTGTATTGGACCTTCTTTTGTATGGATGGTAGGCGGGGAGCACCGTGCTGGTTCGTGGTAGTGCTCTATACTCCGGGGAGTGCTGGTCTTCTGCAACTTTTGGCTTCGCTTCTTCTGGACCTTCTTCCACTCGCCCTCGGCTGAAGTTAGGTCCACGGAGGATGCTTCGTGTGGGGGAGTTGGTGTGGTGAGGATCTTCTCATGGGGGTGGAAGGCGGTGGTAAGGGCCGAGATGAGGAAGCTTGGCCCTTCCTCTCCTCTTACCGCTCCGGCGTACGTAACGTTCTCACGCTGGGGGCTTCCAGTCATGTTCCGGCGTTTAGGCACCTCTGAAGTCCTGCCTGCGTTTCTGTCCCTTGCTAGGGACGCCCTTCTTTGCTAGACCCTAGCCATGAGTTTTGTTGAGCTTCACTGTTGCGCCGTCGTGTTCGCCATCGTGAGCGCCGCTGGACTCTTCGAACAAGAACAGCCACCAGAGCGCACAATCCCCGATTTTTAATAGTTTTTTTCTAGGAGAGACTTTTTTGCTAGATCTATGTACTTGGAAATGGTAGCTGGACGCTATGAAGCTTGGAAGAAGAACTGTGGGAACTCGTGGAGCAGGAGAGACTAATGCAAAGAAGACGAAAGAGTTGCTTCACAGGGTGAATAGGTGGGCAACTCAACCGCACGCGTGAGAGACCGCTAGCCTGCAAGCCCAATCACGCACGAAGTTCCAATGCCAGGTCCATTAAAGGGTTGAGGGGCATTCTCATAATTTCTTGTATCAAAAAATCTATATTACAATTCACATGGGCATTCTCATAATTTGGGCTTTTTAAGGATATGCAAAATATGAGGGGTTTTTGAGGATGAACCAAGGGTTTTCTGTTACTTTGCTCAATTAAAAATTGGTTTAGGATGGTTGATGATTTTGAAAAGTTTCATTTTTTTTTTTCAGGCAGTAGCGGAACCAAGATTCATCGATAGGGATGGCTAAGGCAAAATGTAAAAAAAAATATAAAAACAAATCAACAAAACAATTGGCTCAAGTGTATGTAAAAAAAAATACGATAATATAACTTTGGAAAAATGCATTTTTGGTCCCTGAATTATAGTATATTGTTCATTTTGGTCCCTGTATTTTTAAAATGTTCATTACGGTCTCTATATTTTCAAAGTTTTGGCAATTACGGTCCCTATGGCTGATGTGGTGGCCACCTGACATACACTCTGAATACAGATATATTTTATTATGACGTGACGTACTGACGTGGCACAAAAATCAAATTTTCTAATACGTTACTAAATTATTGCTGATGTGGCAGCTGACGTGGTATGCCATGTCAGCATGCTAATGTGGCATGCCACGTGGTAGAAAAAAATATATATGAAAAAAAAAATCAGGAAAAATTTAAAAAAATATATGAAAAAAATCAGAAAAAAAATAAGAAAATTTTTAAAAAAATATGAAAAAATAGATAAATTTTGAAAAAAAATATGAAAAAATCAGAAAAAATAAGGAAAAATAAGGGGAAAAATATATTTTTTTCTGATTTGTTTTTCATTTTTAAAATTTTTAATATTTTTCATAATTTTTTAAATTTTTCCTATTTTTTCAGTTTTTTCATATTTTTTTAATTTTCCTTTTTTTGATTTTTAATTTTTTTCATATTTTAAAAAAAATTTCCTTATTTTTTCTGATTTTTTTTCATATTTTTTCAATTTTTTTTCATTTTTTTCCTGCCACATGGCATGCCACGTCAACATGCTAACATGGCATACCACATCTGCATAAATTTAGTAACATATTAGAAAATTGGATTTTTTTGTCATGTCAGCACGCCACATCATCTGCCATGTCATATTAAAATATATCCGTATTCAGAGCGTATGCCAGATGGCTGCCACTTCAACCCTAGGGACCGTAATTGCCGGAACTCTTTAAATACAAGGATCGTAATGAACATTTTAATAATACAGGGACCAAAATGAACAATATACTATAATTCATGGACAAAAAATGCATTTTTGCCTATAACTTTTAATTAAAACAACCATAATTTGAATGCATACACCGGAAAAAGAAAAAAAACATAAAATGGCTATTTATGCACACTTGAACTAAAGCTGACGCCGGTAACGGTGCTAGTGCCAGATATGTGAGGCATGCAATTAAGATGAGGTAATTGCATTCGACGAGTTCACATTTTTTGAAAATGATGTAAAATCTCTTTATTGTCAATAGTTGCAAAAACTTCCCGTTCGATATAGATAACTCAGGCTATCATTCATCCGCTCGATCTCGAGTTGTTCACGAATAGCTTTATCATTTGCAGCCCTACTCATAACCACTATTATATTTTTGTGATTAAAAAAATATAATATAATTTTAATTTTAATCCAAATTAATTACTCATTGATGTTTTATATGCAAGCTGAGTTCAAACTTTTATTGAGATTTTTTATTTCTCTATAAATATTATTTTTTAAATTATATAAATTAGTGAAACATGGTGATTTTTTTTTGTCATTTTTCACTGTAGTAACAATTCTTTTACATTTATCTATTCATTTCAATAAATAAATGAATAAGAAATTAAGAGCATGTCGATGCACTTGTAATTTAATAGTTTTATAAGGGTGTAATGTATAAAAAATCCAAAATAAAAATAAAATAAATGATTTTAAAATTTTGACAAAATATAAAATAAAATAAAGCAATGTTAACTGTGCTAGTGTGTTAGGTAAATAGAAGGAAAGCGGTTACAATCTCGAGGCATCGGCATCTCTGTTGATACTTGGCTCCTTGCTATTATGGATCCCGGTGGCTTCCACCTCCTCGTCTCCCTCTTTGTCTTCTACTTCTCGTCTATGGAGATCGATCCATACTTACGATATCGACTTGAGAGGGGGTTGATGCCAAGGGCAATTTTGGTGAAATCCGGTGAGATCGCTCGTCGACAACCTTACCCAAGGGCAAGGATTCGCCCGTGATTTCAGGTGTCTTGAAATATTTAATTAAAAAATTAATTATATGATTAATTGGTGAATAATGATAGATAAGTAATTTTGGTTTTGTTTTTTAGAAAAGGAATAAGGGCTAACCTCAAAACAGTAATAATAGATATTGTAACGCCCCGACCCGAATCCCGGGACCTCGAGTACGTCAACAGACCGGCCGTATTAAAGATGAGATAATCTCAACTCGAATACAAGGCCTAATAATGTGATAAGCAGATAACATTCCATAAATTAAATAAAACTCGTGTTCCTGGGAACATAGAGTTAACAGGGTCCATAGGCCCTAAAGTAGTCAGGTCCCTATACGGGTCCTACAAATAACAAAGCTCAAATAAGCAAAAGATAATGGAGACTCCTATAAACCTCTGGTCTTCAGGAGTCCTCTCCCCAGGCTCTCTCCCCTCCTACACCTCGGAATCTGTAAAGAGGAAAAGAGAAAACACATGAGCTTTCGAAGGGAAAGCTCAGTAAGTACCCCTGCAGGTCACAGTGTCATCAATAGGAAAAATGACAGTCAACAGGATCATAGTATCAACAATAAAGTCCTAGGAGTCTACCACAAGCAAGTCAAAGGTACGACCCCTGTTACAGAAGCCCTCGAGCTCTGTAGAGAGTTCTAAGAGAACTCAAGGATTACTCCCGGCCAGTATGTCCAGCTTTTGGATATAAATACGACCTAGATGGTCGTTTGACCCTCCAGTCAAAAGGTCGGTAGAACTACCTCTCCTACGTGTTAACTGCGGTCGATTAATACCATACCATACGGGTAAAACTTCAAGAGATTTGTTTCTCACGGTAGGGTACATCGGGGAAAGTCGGGGTCCTAACCACGAACATTCCTAAAATTGGAGCTTCCTAGCTCCATTCGAGTCGAGGCGGTAGAGAACATAGCAAATAGGGACACCAGCGTCCAGTAAACAAGCATACACATGCTTACTTGAGTTCAAGAACAGATAAGAACAGCATGTTTGGCATCAACAGTGCATGTAATAAGAATACATAGCAAGTCCAAGAAATCCCGTCACCGGGTGGAAACTAGGCAAGTGAACTTACCTCTGGTTGGTACTAGATGTCCTTCTAGCTTCCTCTAGGGTGCCAACAACTCCCCGAGAGTATCTGGCATGCAGAGGTCCTATTAGAATCATTGTTCCAATAATTTCTATCTTTCTAAGTGCCCATGCATGCCTAACGTCCTTGTTGGGCTTAGGCCCACTATCGGGTCCTAGGGACCATTTCTCGGGTTACCGGCCCTCATTCCCGTTTCAGTGTCCCCTAGTTGACTTTTGGCCCTACCTAGGTCAAACCTAGTTAACTTTAGTCTATTTGTCGAGTCTGACTTTTATTAAGTCACTTCAGTTGAGTTGAGCCCCGTTAAATTGATTTTAGCCCCTTTTACACTAGAAGGGCATTTTGGTCATTTGAAAATCCTCTTTGAACCTATTTAGCTTCCTTGCTAAACAATTCATATTGCTCAACTAACTATCCACGTTTAAGAAATTATTTATCTAATTTCTATTTGTTTCATTTCAATATTCCATAATAATTATTAATTATTATGTCACACAACCAAAGTTTGGCAATTTAACAAATATAACAATGCTCGTCCAATTTAACGATACTCCAAACAAATTTGTCACACTCTTTAGTTTCACTAATAGATTATTTGTGATATGTCCATGGTTCTTAAATAACTATCACATTTAATTAATTATTGTTTGTCACAATAATTAACTAATTTTCTAGTTCAAAACTAATAATTCATTTATATTATTAGCTTGTCAATATAAGTTAATATTTCATTAACTTTTATTTATTGTCACATGTCCTAAGTTCCCCATTTTAATTCCCATTATAACCAATTATTATTTACAATAATAATCACCTAATGTTTTTAATTAAAGTGAGAAGAAAAATAAATAGTTATTGTAATTAGTTTAATTAATGTCACATTAACTTAACTAATATCTTAGTCCAAGAGAGAAAAATATACTCATATATATTTGATTAATCAAAATTTTGTCACATTATCACACCCCTTAATAATGTGTCACACTAATAAAGTTATTTATTTTAATTAAAACTTTACCCTTGATTTAATTAATTAAAATAACTATTATTCATCATTTTTTTTTAAATTACTTTTCTTCTTCTACGTTGCTTCTCCTCTCCCTCTCTCTCTCGACGGCGCACCACCACCTCACCGACGAGCTCCTCTCACATGCAATCATCTAACTCTACAGGAAGAAGAAAGGGTGCTTACCTGAGAGCCGTGGATGACGAACAGCACCACTAGAAGGGCCTTCAACCGTCTCTGAGCTCAACTGTCTTCTCCGACGAAGCTCATTCACGGCCGCAGTGGACACCGCCTCGGCTTCCCGCTGAAGCTCTGTCCTCCTTCTCCCTCACGAGAATTGCAGCGGCGGTGGATGGCGGTAGAGGGTGGCGTCACTCAATCCCTCTCCTCGAACTCCTCGAACAGGCCGTGGGAGTACCTTACCAGCTTCGGCTCTCAAGGCTCGATTACTCCACCTCAGGCCGAGGCCTCTCCTTTTATAGGCCGCTGAAAGAACAGCAGCCGGCCGATTAATCTTTGCCGTTTCGCGGCCTTTCGACCTCCAGCGTAGCTTGGCGTGAGCGACGGACTTCATGGCTGCCGTTGGTGGCTGGGGGAGAGGGGTGGCGCCGCCTCGAGATGGGCGCCCAGTTGATGGAGGGCTGGGATCGCCTGATCACAGCCAACGGCTGGATTCCGTTCTTAATGCCTCGGTT
Organism: Dioscorea zingiberensis; assembly: GCA_026586065.1. Taxonomy (NCBI): domain Eukaryota; kingdom Viridiplantae; phylum Streptophyta; class Magnoliopsida; order Dioscoreales; family Dioscoreaceae; genus Dioscorea; species Dioscorea zingiberensis. The sequence goes on from CM048824.1 coordinate 16,764,264, forward strand.
TCGGCGTTTCCTTGATCATCGGACGAGATTCCCTCAAGATCGACGGCTGGATCATGGTCTTAAACCCCGAGATCGTGACTCATCTCTAGATGAGTGGTTCTCAACACACCCTCACCGTGGGATTACTTCCACTGCCTCCTTCCACAGCGTCTCGGATCAGACACTCTATTTGATGGATTACATCTTGTCCCACCACGTGGCGCAATGAGAGCCGTAGTAATGCTCCGGGATCGGGGTTCATCTGAGATCCTTTGATCTCAGTCGTTCAACCATTTCTTTACAGATTTTTCACTTGGAAAAATTTACCATAGGTCCTCAACACTTTTAAAATTTCGTACAGGTCCAAGACTGTGAGAGGAAACAATTGTTTTTCAGTCCTCCGTACTTCCAAAATTTACAATTAAGTCCTTCTAGGCCCCCATAAACCCTAGTTAGGGTTTTAAGCCTCTTTTTTTTTTTTACTCACAAAAATCCTCCATTTAGACTCTAAGAGAGTAACAATTAATTTTAAGAAAATTTTATCACTTTTTATTTTTCTTAAATTTTCTCAGATTTTACAGATATTTTTTCCATTGAACTCCATGAAATATCTATATTTGCCATATTAGTCCCTAACTTCGATATGTGACATGTTACTTTGACCCTCTTCCATTTTCAGGAAGGTAAATTGGTTGTCATTTGAGCGGGAAATTATGAATATGATCGCCACTTATATGTGTTGTTAATGAGGTTTTTAGTTGGACAATGAAAATTATTTAATTCAAAGTAATATAAAAGATGATTATGTACTCCCATAAACAAGACTTAAAAAGGTTACTCTTAATGGCACATAATTGATCAGTTGCCAAAATTTGATTGCGAGAGAGATAACATTAACAGGTTTTAATGGTCACAGAGTAGTCAAGAGATGACAGAAAGGTGCAGGCAAATGGCATTTGGAGAAAAGGATTCAACTAACAATATTCTAGGAATTATTCCAACAATATTTCTAAATTATAAGAAGGTAACCAACTTTTACAATGAAAGTTGGCTAGCCCATTTTCTCTCGCAAGGAGAGATTGAAGGTTCGAGTTCAATCGAGCCAAGTCTATGACATGCTTTTCAGAGGCATGTTCACATTTATCAGAAAGAAATTACAAGGTGTTTGGAAGGAAAACAAATAGAAAGTAACAATGGAATAACTTGGCAAGCAGATCATACATACAAAATATATTTAAGCAAAAGATGGAATCAATCTACAGTGGTTTGTACGAAAGCCATCTCTTAATCATAGCCAGACTCTCCCTGGGCTTGTATTCAGGAGCTGTGTGACCAGCACCCTACATAAACATAGAACAACTTCCACATTAGCATTCATTATTCCCCCATGTTTTCATTGGTATATTCTTTTCTAGCTCCCTACCTTTAAAGTAGCAAATGTAAGATTGTTGGCATATGTTCTTGTGTATCTGGAAGATTTAACCAAAGCAATTACATCAGCCTGCATTTTCAGATATGTGGATCTATTTGTAGCTAGTTATTAGTTCTCATCAAACTCACCCAGCTACTTGGCCTCCAAAGAACCAAGATCTCCAGTCATCAACAATGGAGAAGTTCAGAGATCTGATCCATGCCTGGGTCCCAATATGTGGTTCCAACAGATCATGGTCACCACTTCCAGAAATCAGGAAACATGGTGTTAGTCACAACAGTATGAAGATTCATCAATAGGGAACACAGTGTCGTTTAGGGTCTTCACCTGTAAACAAGAGCTCGATAACCTCGGCTTGTGAGCCTGTGCTGGTATTTTAGATTGCTTGGAATATCTTCGGCATATTGTAAATAATCGTTGCATCTGACCCATTCTGGCACAGTTCCCTGCTTTCCATAGAAGACAACTCAAAAAGGACTGATAAGAGCAAAGCATATCGGAAATGATTAAGTATCAGGGTGGTCCTTTCCAATGTACCTTCTGGATGTGCAGTGCCTCTCTCACCGCAACAGAGTTTGCCCAAATGTAGGATAAATAGTAAGCATAAGCCTGAAATGAGAATTATAATTAGTTAGTGGAACGCAGAACACCACGATCATATCCAAAACTAGGAGGATATATGTTCTCACATCACATTACCAAATGCTCTTAAACATGAAAATGGCAATAAGGATAAAACTCACTCTGCATTTGAGAGAAGGAACAGGTGGTGGTGTGATAAACTCTCCATGCTCATCCTTGAGAAATCTCCTTTCTACGTTCAAGTCCTCTGGCTTCGGAGATGTCCGCGGACACTTTGGCTCTAAAATGTGGGCTTTATTAATTTCATCAAGGAACTGCATGCTCAAGAGGTAAAAGGTTTCATAAGGGAGGTATGCAGAGCATATGTAATGAGGCATTAGTAACCGAATAGCTTTTTGGCACCTTCTTCACCACTAGAAGCTTCTTAGCACACAGAGCATCGGTAGGATGTTCATAATCCTCTTCTTCTTCACAATATTGAGTGGTGGACTGCAAAAGGAAAATGTTTCTTCCTTCCATCAAATTTAGTTTGATGCAAGGTCAAATTTTCATCAATTGTTCAAATGCTCATTAGAATTGGAATTTACAATTAAGCTAATTGTAATTTGCATAAATCCTCCTGGCCTTTACACCTATTATAGGTTTAATGTTAGAAGAGAAGCACATAATTACCATATATAGCTCATCAGAAATGATCCCCATATTATGAGCATATGGAACCCGAGCATTGAAATTGATTTTTTCTCCAGTGCTTGGGTTGCCAATCAAATATCCCTGAAAGAATAAAATCTTTATTACAGTCCATATCAGATATATCTAAGCAATGTACGTATTGATTGAGTTTGCCCTTTCATTATACTCTTTTTAAACACAATTGAACATCATCAACATCATCATCACAACAAGAACAATGCAACAACTTGCTAAGCTAATTTTCTTTATACAAAGAATAGAAACACATTATAAATGGATGCATTATTTCAGTTACAGCATAGGCCAATTACCTTGAGATTCAGAAGAGGCTGATCCCCAGATTCAATACCTGCATATGAAAAGCAGCACAGTTTATATAGAAGAAACAACAAAGACATCATCAATTAGGAAGGAAGACCAGCTTGTGGGTGATCAGATATATACCTTCTGATATCAAGTGAGTGATGATTGGAACAACCTTCCCAGCATATGAATCACCAGCAACATAAAGAGGATTGGAAAGGAATTCTGGGTGTTCAATAAACCACTGAACCATCAAAAGTCTAATGTCAAGTTACATTCAGAGCATTGAATCAAATGCAAGAATTAGAGGAGGATCATCAATAATGTGCCTGATTACCTTCCTGAGAAACTTGTAGGCTCTTCCTGTTGAAGTGACATCCCCATCAACATATCCCTCTGGTGTACTTGAGAATGAGAATCCAGACCCAACAGGTGAGTCTAAGAAGATAATATTGGAGGCCTGGAAAATCAAAAACTCAAACCATTTTCACTGAAAGAGAATGGGAAAATTGTTAAGAAATCTGAAAATCCAAAAATCAAATCACCTTAGTCCAAGAGAAAGGATGATACACAAGTGTTGGTAAGCTACCATTATACTCAACACTCCTGAACTTGAGAGGACCTATATATGATCATCAAATCCACTCAAAAAAGATTTCTTTTTTTTCTTCCAATTTTTATGAGACAAGAAAAAAAAAAGAAACAAATTAAGAGAAATTACCAACTTCAAAGACGAGGCCGCTGAAGGCAGAGCAACCAGGGCCGCCGGTGAGCCAAAGAAGAAGCGGATCAGTAACTGGATTTCCTTCAGACTCTATGAAGTAGTAGAAGAGCTGCACTTCATTATCCACAGGAACATACCTACAAAAACAACCATTTTTACATATTAATTAACATCAAGTTTTTCATGGATTTCAGCAAGTAGCTAGTTCATCTTACCCAGTCTCCAGGTGGAAGGGAAGTGGACCACGAAAGCCCGGGAGATGCGTGACGATGGAAGCGGAGATGAGCAGCGGAGATGGCCATAGGAGCAGAAGCAGTTGGAGATACAGACACGGAACCATGTTTTTTGCGGTGTAACTGGATGGCAGATGTACTACTTGAACAATCATCATTTCTTATTATATTCAGAACATTTCCTGTGAAACCTGCAGAAGAATGTTATTTTTGTCTATTGACTAGACGTTTATAATGAAACATTATAGGTTTTTACAAATACACCCCTACATAAATCAGAAATTATAAAAATCTAGACTTTCTGTTATTAGACCACTTACACCCCTCCCCCTAAATTGTTCGAGTAAAAATTGTCAAGACAAAAATTGTCATGACAATTCACTCATCAAAAAAAAAAAAAAAAACTTTCACTCAAAATCTTCAATTGTCCATGAAATCACTATTTATAAATATTTTTTTATATTTTTAGTTGATTAAATATTAGTTTTTATTTATAATTAATGTCTTATTTTTATTTATAATTGGAGGGGTGTTAGTGCTCTTGTAACATACAAACAAATTCATAAATTTAAGATTAAAAAATAAAAATTTTAAAAATAGAAGAATTTTTTAAAAAACTAATGCATAACAATTTTATAAATATAAACAGATTTTATAAAAGATTAGGATCATGGGACACACTATTTTGACACACAATTTGACATCCTTCTTCATTCATTAGTTTGCACAGTGTTTTAACCAAATCCAACCGTATGGATGGAAAGAACATCGAAAAATAAGTAAGCATGTCAATTTTCATATAATTTAGGAACTTGTAGGGTCTTCATCTTAACGAGTGAAATTTTATGCGGTTGAAATTTCACCATTTAATATGAAGACCCTACAAGTTCCTAAATTGTATGAAAATTGACATGCTTGCTTATTTTTCACGTTCTTTCCATCCATCTGATTTAATTTAAAATACTATGCAAGCCAATGAATGAAAAAAGATGTCAAATGGTGTGTCAAAATAGTGTGTCCTATGATCCTAACCATTTTATAAAACATATATATATATATATATATATATATATAACCATAAAAAACTTTATCCATTGTTTTAATTTTTTTAAAAAAATAATTTATGCTTTCTAATTTAACTAATCCAGATTTTAAAAAAATCACTAGGGTTTAAAAAATCACTAATGTAACTGATTCATATTAAAAAATCTCCTAATTTAACTAATCGGCATTTAAAAAAACAATTTGTAAATAATCTAACAAATTTTAAAATTTTTAAAATAGGAAAACGTGGGCCCCACCATCCGCTTGCCGGTGCATGGGTCCCACCAATTGCCCCGGCGATCCAATGCGCGCTGTCAGTTGAATTTACTTTTCAAGTGCTATTTCAGTCCCTTGCCCTGCCATCACCCGCCTCGGTAGAAATGCTCGTGGTGCGGGCTGATTGCCATGGCTAACATAAGCCGGGCATTGTATATCAGTACGGCATGACAAAAAATTTAAGAATTAAAAATATTTATTTTGTTCGGGTGCTTGCCCAATCGCATGGGTCCCACCAATTATCCTGGCAATCCAATGCGCGCTGTCAGTTGAATTTACTTTCCAAGTATTATTTCAATTTTTTGCCCTGCCATCGCTCGTCCTGATAGAAGTGCTTTTAAGCGTGGTGCGGGCTGATTGTCATGGCTGACATAAGCCAGCACTGTATATCAGTACGGCATGACAAAAAATTTAAGAATTAAAAAATATTTCTTGGTCATGCAGATTGGAGGGTTGCTCCATCTAGTGGATTCGGTCAGCGAGGGTGGGCCATGTAGGCATGGTGTAGTTATTTTAATAATCGGGTCATGCTAGACGCAAGCGATCACAAATGGTTGTACGGGTCCTGGGCCATCATGCGCAAAACTCATCACTCGTTGTGCATGTATATATCTGTGTTTGCTAAAGGTATTGGGCAAATGAAATTGGAACCAAGTGGAATTATGTTTAAAATTTATAAAAATATTTAAGGCTAATATATATTGGTGTCCTTCGTGTGTATTGGTTATTGAATTTTAAAAAAATTATTATTACATCTAAACTATTATTAATTTTTTGGTAGAAAAATAAGTGCATTGGAACCACACCAAGTCACTTGGTGCCCAATTCCACTTGCCCAATTTTTTTTACCAAACACAATTAACTTTTATGTTTTTTTAAATAAAATATCAAGTTTTGAATACATATTTCTTTTTTTAATTAATTAATTAATTATTGTTGATGTTGAAATCTGTTTTTCTTTGAAATTAGAGATCAACGAATGAGAGTGATCACATGAGTTTATCACACCTCAGAGATTTGAAGGAAAAGATTGATTGTGTGGACTGTTGAAATATTTAGGAATTTTTTAAGATTTAATTATTTTTTTATTATTTATTAAAGGTGGAATAATTTTTTCAGTTTTCCTCATTTAGGTGTATTTGGTTCATGGAAGTGGGCCAAAGTGGTGGTAGTGTAGAAGTGACACTTCTATAGAACTCAAAGTTTGAGGTGTTTAGGGGGTGGTTGGTTCACGAAGGTGGGGACCGAAGTGATGAAAGTGGACCCACTTTCATCACTTCAGTGTGTTTGATTTACTGAAATGGGGACTAGAAGTCGGATGTAGCACCTCCTTGGAGCTCCATTTCGGCATTTCAACTTCGAAAATAAATTTAAAAAAATTGCAGTATTTTTTAACTAAAGCCATGGAGTTCCACTTCCGCATGTATCTATTTGAGGATGTATATGTTTATATCTATGACTTATTTGATTTATTTTTTAATAAAAACTTGATTTATTTATATTATGTTTTTTATTTTAAAAAATCTAATATATAAAATTTATATATATCTAAAAGATAAAGAAAATATCTATCAAATAAAAAAAACTAATAGATATTTAGACACTATTTGAAAAAAAGTTAAAGGGCAGCCCGGTGCAACAAAGCTCCCGCATGCGCGCGGGGTCCGGGGAAGGGTCGGACCACTTGGGTCTATTTGTGGCCCTTACCGCTTTTTTTTTGCAAAGAGGTCATTTCAATGACTCAAACCCGTGACCTCCTGGTCACATGACAACAACTTTACCGTTGTGCCAAAGCTCCCCTTCTATTTGAAAAAAAAAAATTATTGATAAAAAAAATTATCTAATAGATAAATAAATTATTATTAGATAAAAAATCTAATATATTATAAAAAAATATCCAATTTTGTGGTTAACCTCACCGTTTACAAAAGTAGTGATTTGATCAACACTTCAATAGTTTCACTTCCGTGAAACAATCCAGTCACTACACAGAAGTGCAAACTTCATGACCACTTCGGTGTCCAACCAAACAGCATGCTTCGTTTGCGGAAGTGATGACTCTTCCGTGTACTTCCATTGTTTGGTTTACGAAAATAGGGTTATTGAAGTTTGAGTTCCACACCTTTGCGTGTTTGGTTGGCGGAAATGTGGATTTATATTCACCACTTCCAAGGGGCTAGTGAGGTTACCCTTTGTTATATATTTTATGATTAAATTAATTAATATAATTTGAGATAATAAATACTTACAAATAAAGATTAAATATTCCTATAATTATCTCCTATAATTGAACTAATTTTTTGAAATATTATAGTTTAAGCTAATTTCATTTATTTTAAACTAACAAAATTATTTGAAGTCCCAAAAATTTTAGTTAGTTTTTTTAAAAATTTGAAGTATTTTAAGTTCAACCAATTTAAACAATGTTCATTATATATTTTTTGTGTATATTATATTATTATAAGATCGGCCTTAAGCCTATACTTGTTTACCCTAGTAATGGATGAATTAACTAGTTGTATCCAAGATGACATCTCATGGTGTATGTTGTTTGCAGATGATGTTGTCCTAGTGGATGAGACTAGAGATGGAGTAAATCAAAAGCTAGAATTATGGAGAAACACTTTAGAAAGTAAAGGGTTTAGGTTAAGTAGAAGTAAAACAGAATATATGCATTGTAATTTTAGTCTAAGTAGGAGAGATGAAGGAGAAGTAAAACTAGGGGGGGTGGTAGTGCCTAAGGTTACCCATTTAAGGTATTTAGGTTCCATTTTCCAGGATGATGGGATGATAGATGAAGATGTAACCCATAGAATCAAAGCTGGATGGTTGAAATGGAGAAGTGCCACGGGGGTGTTATGTGATAAAAAGATGCCTAACAAAATAAAAGGAAAATTTTATAGGACGGTAGTTAGACCGGCCATGATATACGGGAGCGAGTGTTGGGCAACTAAAGTTCAACATACGCATAAGATGAATGTGTCCGAAATGAGGATGTTAAGATGGATGAGTGGTCACACAAGATTGGACAAGATTAGAAATGAACACATGCGACAGAAGGTGCATGTTGCACCAATTGAAGATAAAATATGAAAAGGGAATTTAAGATGGTTTGGACACGTACGCCAGAGACCCCTAGGTGTTCCAGTTCGAAAATGTTATAGTTTAGTTATAGAAGGTAAGAAGAGGGGTAGAGGTAGGCCTAGGATTACTTGGAGAGAGGTGGTGTCTAAGGACCTACGTATGTTAAATATTGAGCCGGATCTTGCTTTTGACAAAGCGACATGGAGACAAAAAATTCATATAGTCGACCCTGCCTAGTATAGGATTACCGATAAATCGGCTAAAAGGTTTTCCTTCATTAGCTTAGCTTTGTTTGTAGGGATACTGTTCTGCTTCTACAATCCCAATCTCTCATAGAATTATTTGTTGTTATTATTATTTATTTATGTATTTTTATTTTTAATTTTATTTCATTTTATTTCAGTTTATTTCATTTCATTTTATTTTATTTTTATTTACGTATTTGAGGCGGCTGACGTGAAGACAGAGAATCCATATAGCCGACCCCATCTAGTATGGGATTAAGGCTTAGTTGTTGTTGTTGTTGTTGTTGTATTATATTATTATAGGACTTAATTAAGTCCTATAATTGAATGCAATCTGGCTGCTAGCTTGTCTTATTCCTATTTTTGCTTGCGTTTTTTAGGTTGCTCCTCTTTTGCGAAGTAACTACCCTGATCACAGAATGTGAGCTAGAACCATGTTGCTCAAATACAAACTTCAAAAGAAAAAAAAAAAAAGATAATCATCAAAACAACCATTCATGCGTATAGAATCTCAGTTGATAAAAATAAAAGAAAGCACATAGCAGGTATGGCATATGATTTGTTAGTTCATAACAAATGGAATAGCAAATATTGGCCTCATATAATAATATGTATTAACCTCAATTATTGTAGACTATTTAGATGAATCCTTTACATAATTTCTTCATCTACATTTCCCAAGCCCCATTCATACAAGAGTTCTTCATTTTTTGTAGCATTTATTTCTTTCAAACTGTTTCACCATATGTCATATGTCAATCTCCAGATCACTGAGCAATCTCCAACAAATATCATTATGATGGAATTGTTGGAAAATTTATTAGGAAAAAGCACAGAAAAGATATAACGAAGATTAAAAGAACTTATCTCTGAGAACCGAGATGAGAGGCACGTCTAAAGACGCTGTCCTTAGAGAAGAATTACGCCCACTCACGCACAGGGCTTTACTAGTGCTCTTCTCCCAAGATTCAACCCTTATCTTTCTCAAATCCCTTCCCTCAGTGCCCGCTAGCCGGGGTGTCGAATCTGCTCGTTGTCTTTAGTACCGCTCAAAGAAAGCACGAGGAAAATCGAGAAAAGGAAAAAAGAAAGCTTATTTTTGTGTTTTTATTTTGTATATTTTGAGAGAGGTGGATCCTCTATATTTATAGTCTCTTCATCTCACATGAAGAAGAATATCTATCATAATCTTATTCAAACTCAATAGGATCACTACCAAGTTTGGATATGATTAGTTCTAAGTTTGAATATGATCATTGGTCAAAAGGATAAAATCAAATCCATAAAATATTATTCAAAATTTAAAACAAAATAAAGGAAAATTATCCATAATTTCCAACAATCCCCACATTTGTTTTGAATTTTTGAAATAATCAAAAATAGAAAACGAAAAACATTTAAGCGGTATTATACTATGCATCAGAAGTAGGTACCTTGCTGGTTTGAACCTCTTCCTAGTGACAATCAGTTTTTGCCCATACAAGTCCGAAGTGAACTATGTCTTGAACTATGACTCTTAATGCACAGACAATCACTAAAAGCACACACAGTACAGACTTGAGCAGAATTCTAAACGGGTTCGTACTTTCCGGTCATGCACGATTATCTTGTTTCATGCGTGCTCGTAGGGTTAAGCCAACTCCCATAGACTGTGACCCCACAGTCCCACTCACATAGGTTAGGCCTCCAAGGGTTACTACAACGGAACTAACCCTGCACTTATGCCTCAGTCTAATTAAGAGTAACACTCATCCTAGCCGTAGTAGTAGTAAGCACTCACGCCATAGAAAGGGGCTTATAGTTTTATTAGTGCTTACACAACTGTTCAATCGACTTGTTTCTACCCATTGAACTTTCAGGAAAGGTTGTTCCAATCAAGAGAGTTAGGTTCCTATCGATGATGGTATATCTTTTGGCTTCAACCTCATCTCCCTCGATGTATCTTGGACTAGCCTCCGTGTTAGCCCTTTGGTGAAAGGATCTGCAAGATTATTTTCACTTTTCACAAAATTTAGTGATACTACTCCTTCACCAATCATGCTATACAAAGACTTTTGTCTGATCTTGATATATCTCTTCTTGCCATTGTAGTGTTTTTGTTTGCACACATCAATTGTGGCTTTGTTATCACATAATACTGACACCGCTGGGACAGGATGATTTACAAAAGGGATTCCTTCAAGTAGCTCCTTTAGCCATTGAGCTTGACTGGATGCACTGTCCAAGGCAATTTACTCAGCCTCCATAGTGGATCGAGCAATTAGAGTATGCTTAGCTGATTTCCAAGTAACTGAAGCTCGCTAACATAAACACATAACTACTTGTTGATTTAGTTTCATCAGAATCAGTAATGCAATTAGCATTTGTATATCCTTCAAGCACTGAAGGAAACTCATGAAAGTGGAGACAGTGGTCAATTTTTCCCTTTAAGTATCTACAAACTCTTTTCAAAGCTTCCTAATGTTCATTATTTGGATTAGAAGAGTATCTACTCAATCTAGACACAGCATAAGATATATCAGGTCTTGTGTTTTTTGATACAAAATTCAGACAACCTAATAATTGAGAATAGTTTAATTGTGACACACATTCTCCAAAGTTTTTACTAAGTTTTAAACTAGGATCAAATGGCGTTGTCACAGGTTTGCAGTCAAATAAATTGAATTTTCTAAGGATTTTCTCTATATAATGTAATTGAGACATTAAAAACCCATTAGTAGTTTTGATAACTTTAATCCCTAAACATCAGCAGGACCCAAATCTTTTATATCAAATTTGCTAGATAAAAGAGTTTTTGTATCATTAACCACATCAATATTTGTACCAAAAATTAGAATATCATCCACATATATGCACAAGACAACACTTTTATTGTTATAAGATTTGCTATATAAACATGTATCTGACTCATTCAACACAAAGCCATTTGATAAAATAATTTGAACAAATTTTTTATGTCATTATTTAGGAGCTTGTTTTAGGCCATATAAGGATTTAACTAATCTACAAACTTTTTGCTCCTGACCTGGTACCTTATATCCTTTTAGCTGATCCATATATATTTCTTCTTCTAACTCACCATTAAGAAATGTAGTTTTCACATCCATTTGGTGAACCACAAGTTTATGTATGGATGTCAGTGCTATTAGCACACGGATAGTAGTTATATTTGTCACAGGAGAATATAAGTCAAAATAGTCAATTCCTTCTCTTTGATTATATCCCTTTGCTACTAATCTAGCTTTGTATCTTTCTATTGTACCATCTGTCCTTAGTTTCTTCTTGAAAACCCACTTACAACCAAGGGTTTTACAACCATTGGGTAAATCGGTCCAGTAACTCCATGTGTTATTGGATGTTATTGATTGCATTTCATTTTCAATAGCTTCTTTCCAGAATTGTGCATCAGAAGATTGCATTGCATCTTTATAAGAATTGGGCATATCATCTTCTAGTAAGAGGGTCACAAAGTCATCTCCTAGGTTTTTCTCTTTTCTAGATCTAGTGCTTCTTCTTAGACTATGTTCCAAGTTGGATTCAATAAGTGCCATAGAAGAGTTGGAATCAGTAATTTCTTTACTAGATGTTTTGTTTTCAAAGGAAATATGTTTTCAAAGAATATAGCATCTCTAGATTCCATGATACTGTTTTCTAAAACATCACTCACTTCCGATTTCATAACAAGAAATCTATAAGCCAAGCTATGTAGGGCATAACCAATAAATACACAATCAACTGTTTTAGGTCCAAGTTTTCTCTTTTTATTTATTGGAATGTTCACCTTAGCAAGGCATCCCTACACTTTGAGATGTTTTAAATTGTGTGTCCTATTTTTTCAAAGTTCATAAGGGGTTTTTGGTAACTTTTTATATGGCACTCTATTTAAAATATAATATGATGTTAACAAAGCTTCACCCCACATTTTTTGTGGTAATCCTGAACTTTCTAATAATGTGTTTATCATATCAGTTAATGTTCTATTTTTTCTTTCAACTACTCAATTAGATTGGAGTGAATAAAGAGGTGTTACTTCATGAATAATTTCATTGTTTTCACAAAATTCTTTAAACTCATTAGAAGTATATTCTCCTCCTCTATTTGTTCTTAAGATTTTTATCTTCTTATCCAATTGATTTTTTACCTCAAGTTTGTAAGCTATGAATTTATTAAGTGCTTCATCTTTAGTCTTCATCAAATATGCATAACAAAATTTAGTGCAATCATCAACGAAGGTAATAAAATATCTATTTCCATCACATATTTGAAAAGTAATAATTAGAATAATATGAAATCACTTCATTGGGTAAACACTCAAACAAGCACCACAAAGGGGCTATGATCATAAGAACATGTATCACAAAATAATATATTATTATCATACTTGATTTTAATTCAATACAAACATGGTATGTTGGGCTAAGTTAGTGCAAAATTACAACTATGCCCTAATAAAGTCTAAAATTATCAACAAATCATTGATAAGCTAGACAAAAATAGTTTCGCTATTTAAAAAAAAAAAAATTTAATTTATTATAGATTCTCAGTCTATATTTTTCAAAATATATTTTTTATATTGTGATATATATCTCCCATGTATATCCATGATATAAAGTATCCACATGTAAGTATTGACATCCATCGAAAATCCGATCATATATAGCATATTTAATAAAACATTATCTCATTGATCATGACCATCTTATATTTATCTATTATCATAATTAAATATAACTTTTTGAAAGTTATTTTTCTCAAAATTGCATACTATCTCATAGGTGGATTTAAAAACCCCTCAAATTAACTTGGGTTCAATTCCGACATGTTATTAAATTTATAACATTAGTTGTCTCATAAATCTAACATGCAACACAAAATCGCTAGATAGATATGTATGCAACTAATTGAAATAGTAGAAAATAAAATTACTTCAAATCTAGATGCCATCTTTGATTTATGGTTTTTCTCCAAGTCATACAATAGTTAGTAGGTCCAACAAGAACAACTATGACTATTTATTTATTGTATTTGATAAATACGTGAATTTATCAATACACATAACATCTTTAGGTGTGATTTTTCATGCTATCTTTGCTCTAGAAATAGGTGGGTTTAAACTAATAATGCATGATAGAAGCCCTTCAAAGTTGATCATGGTATGAGGAATAAATCTGCTATATCTTCCTATAATTCTTCTCTAAAATTGTTGGAAAATTTATTAGGAAAAAGCCCAGAAAAGATATAGTGAAGATTAAAAGAACTTATCTCTGAGAACTGAGATGAGAGGCACGTCTAAAGACGCTGTCTTGAGAGAAGAATTACGCCCCCTCACACACAGGGCTTTACTGGCTCTCTTCTCCCAAGATTCAACCCTTCTCTTTCTCAGACCCCTTCCCTCAGTGCGCTCTGGCCGGGGTGCCGAATCTGCTTGTTGTCTTTAGTACAGCTCAAAGAAAGCCCGAGGAAAATCAAGAAGAGGAAAAAGAGAAAAGCTTCTTTTTGTGTTTTTATTTTGTATATTTTGAGAGAGGTGGATCCCTCTATATTTATAGCCTCTTCATCTCACATGAAGAAGGATATCTATCAAAATCTGATTCAAACTTAATAGGATCACTACCAAGTTTGGATATGATTAGTTCTAAGTTTGAATATGATTATTAGTCAAAAGGATAAAATCAAATCCATAAAATTTTATTCAAAATTTAAAACAAAATAAAGGAAATTTATCCATAATTTCCAACAGAAATTTCCAAACAACCTCATCTTCAAAAGATCAGCATCTCATGCCGAATGAGAGAAATAAATGACTTACATCCATCTTCAAACGATGCAATTTTTTTATTGCTACTGAAAATGATCAGAAAGGGTCCACATGAGTTTCCAATAATTTCATATTGCTAAGAAACTCAATATAATTAAAATATCAAGAAAACATTTTGACAATTCTAGGGGATATAATAAAATTCCACGACATTTTCAATGAAGGTTTTAATTTATTTCACTGACCAAGCTAAGTTTGATTATTATAAAATCATACAAGTTAAGATCATAAAAAATAATCACAAAAACATAAAAAAATATAAAAAATAAATAAATAAAACATCAGGTCACAAGATCCATCAGGGATCAAGTGGACATACATCTAATTCTGCGGCTCTACTATTTCTATCAAAGACTCTTCCCCTTTTCTTTTTTCTTTTTTCTCCGGGTCATTTTTTCAACAAGATTGTTGCCACCATTTTTATTATTTTTTTGACAAAGGCGACAAGCGCCCCCATGAGGGAAGTCAAGGATGCGGCCCAGGCGCAGAGCACACTGGATGCGTCTGAATTCCCACTTTTGCAAGAGGTGGGGCTCGATCCCAAATTTTTCTCAAAAGAGTGGAACCTCTTAGCAAAGTAACCCAGTACCAATTGGCCCCTTATGCTGTTGGTTTGTTGCCACCATTTTTTATTGAAGAAGTGTATAATTAAGAAGATACTGGTTTCAAAATTTCCACTGTCGGTCGTTGCATTTCTTCCACAAGCAATATCATCACTTTTTTTTTACCAAAAGAGCGGCTAGCCAAGTGGCTAGCTACTAAGTCAAGGGAGTGCACAGTTCTCGTCATGAGCCAGTAGAGGGTAGGGTGTGGGCAAGAAAGTCCCACTCATTACCACTGTTTATGCACTCAGAAAAGTGCCCTCACCCACGGTTTGAACTCGCGACCTCAACGAGGCGAAGCCCTTAATGGGGACATGAGTACCAATATGACCCAAGGGTCATTGGCCAAGCATGTTGAAACAATGTTTGGAAACAAGCTGGAACACCATCCTTGACTCAACCATTTAAAGGAAAGAGAATTAGTCAAGGATGAAAATGAAGATCATATCAATCTGCTGCCAAATCTGTAGTAAATCACAATATCAATCTGTAGCCGAATCTTCAATCAATCACTAACTACCATAATTATAGGATTGTAAATTTCTGTTAATTTCATTCCTAGAATAGTTATGTTCTATATATTGATACTTTGTACAAACACATACAGAGCAATACAATAGAAAATCAGAGCTTGGTTTTGCTCTCAAAGTTTTGCTCTTTACTTTTCTTCCATTTTGCTTTCCATCGTTAATTTTATCATGGTATCAGAGCTATAAGCTCCTTGCTCAATCAAGCTTGTTTCCTCATCATCCTCTGAAGCCAAACCAAATATCAAAACACCATCCATTTTCATTTTTACAGTTTCCAATCTTAACTTTGGAAAACTCATCATACCCGCCTCTTAGCCACAATATGACAACTGAAATTGTGATACCTCCCAAGATCAATCCAACTATGGATCCATCAAGTCCATATTTCATCCATCATTCATATCATCCTGGCCACATACTCGTTCCAATGAAGCTGAACGGAGCCAATTATTCATCATGGAGCAAATCTGTCATTCATGCTCTCACAGCCAAGAACAAAATTGGCTTCATCGATGGCTCTATCGAATCACCATCACCAACAACCCATCCAATTGAGTTTGCTCAATGGAATCAGTGCAACAGCTTGATCTTATCATGGTTCACCCACTCAGTAGAAACTGACCTGGCCAAAGAAGTTGCTCATGCTAAGACTGCTCAACAAGTGTGGGAAGATCTCAGGGATAAGTTCGCACAGAAGAATGCACCAGCGATCTATCACATTCATAAGTTACTAGCTTCCACTTCACAAGGCACTATGACAGTCACAACTTACTTCACCAAACTCAAAGGTTTCTGGGATGAATTGGACAATTATGAAAGCATCCTAACCTGTAACGAGATGAAGGCACATGATGAGCAAAAACAGGAATTTTGGATGATGCAATTTCTCATGGGTCTCAATGACACCTACAATACCGTTCACACTAATATCCTCATGATGTCACCGCTACCCAATGTACGACAAGCCTATTCTTTGGTTATCCAAGATGAGACACAGAGAAAGATGACACAAGAGTCAACCGAAAACTTCTCCATTGCTGCTGCATTGCAAAGTCACCAACAGAATTCATTCAACAAGCCCCAATACAAGCGATGTGAGCACTGTAACAGAGAAGGACATACAATCAACAACTGTCGAACTCTGAAATTTCATTACAAGTATTGTGACAAACGAGGGCATACTGAAGACTGTTGTAGACTGAAAAATGGCCCAAACAGCTCAAAAACTCAGGGAAATCTGCAGAATCAACCTCAACGCAACTCTCATGGTTCTAATCCTTATCATGCCACCAATGCCTTGGAGCCAAAGAATCAAGTTCGCCCTAACTCTCATGTTGCCAATACATCAAATTCCTCCAAGATGATTCAAGATCATGTGTCAAACACCACAGCTGGATTTTCTACTGATCAACTTCAGCAGCTTGCCCGTTCCTTATCCATAATGAACCAAACCTCAGGTAATGACAATCATTTCATGAATACTGCAGGTTTGTCTGAATTTTCTTTTGCTTCAATTAATTTTGTATTACCTAAGCCTTGGATCTTGGATAGTGGAGCTACAAACCATATCTCCTCAAAGTCCACATTTTTCACTCATACAAAATCCACTCCAATTTCTTCCGCACCTATCACTTCTATTGGCACTATACAATTTAACCAAGATATCACCTTAAATGATGTTTTGTATGTTCCCTCTTTCCAATTAAATTTAATATCCGTAAGCAAACTTACCGCTGCTCTAAACTGTTGTGTACTTTTGTTTCCAACCTTTTGTGTTTTACAGGACTTGGTGAAGATTGAAGCAGTAACCAACTGGAAAGCCCCAACTAACATCAAGGAGATCAGGAGTTTCCTGGGGTTAGCCGGGTACTACAGGCGATTTGTTGAAGGATTCTCTTCTATTACTCAGCCAATGACGAAGTTGCTGCGGAAGAATGCGAAGTTCGAGTGAACGAAGGAATGTGAGCAGGGCTTCCAAGAATTGAAGGACCGGCTGGTGTTTGCTCCTATCCTCACGTTACCCACTGCAGGAATAGGATATGAGATTTATAGTGATGCATCATATCGGGGGTTGGGTTGTGTCTTGATGCAGCAGGGCAGAGTCATCGCCTACGCATCTAGACAACTCAAAACCCACGAGGTGAACTACCCCGTTCATGATTTAGAATTAGTTGCTGTGGTTTTTGCCTTGAAGATATGGCGATACTATTTATATAGTGAAGCCTGTAAAATCTTCACGGACCACAAAAGCTTAAAGTACCTGATGAGTCAACGGGAGTTGAACATGCGCCAAAGACGGTGGATCGAGCTGCTAAAGGATTAAGACTGCACCTTCGAGTACCACCTCGGCAAGGCAAATGTCGTGGCCGACGCGTTGAGCAGGAAAAGTATGGCGCTATTGGGGACCACCAACCTGATCCAGCTCCAAGAATTGAGATCTACTGGAGCCCAGTTCGCAGTAGATGAGGTGGGGGCCCTATTGGCGAATTTTCACATACACCCAACATTGATATCGGAGATCAAGGAGGCTCAATTGCGGGACCCCAAGCTGATGAAGTTAGCTAGGAAGCTCCAGAAGAGGAGGCGTAGCGATTATTCCTTATCTTCAGATGGAGCTGTTATGGTGGGTGCACGAATCTATGTGCCACGCAATGAGGTGGCTCTCAAGTTGCAGATCATGGAGGAAGCTCATAGTTCATCCTACGCGATACACCCTGGAAGTACGAAGATGTATCAGAACATCAAACAAAACTACATCTGGAGGAACATGAAGAAAAAAATTGCTTACTTTGTGGCTAAGTGTTCGGTCGGTCAGCAGATCAAGGCGGAACACAAGAAGCCACCAGGGTTATTGGTGCCCTTAGAGATTCCTGAATGGAAGTGGGAAAGAATTGCGATGGATTTCGTGACTGGTCTACCTCGTACCAGACAAGGCAAAGATACGATTTGGGTCGTCGTTGACAGGTTGACCAAATCCGCCCACTTTATACCTATCAAGACTACATATTCGACGGATCGATTGGCACGGCTATACATGGACCAGATTGTGAGATTGCATGGAGTGCTGGTGTCTATCGTATCCGATCGAGATCCAAAATTTACTTCACATTTTTAGAAGAGCCTACACAAGGCCCTGGGGACGAAGTTGAGTTTTAGTACGGCATTCCATCCTCCGACAGATGGACAGTCTGAGAGGACGATACAAATACTTGAAAATTTACTGCGGGCATGTGTCATGGAGTTGCTTGGAAGCTGGGAGGACAACTTGGGGCTATTGGAGTTCGCTTACAATAATAGTTACCAAGCTAGTATTGGAATGCCACCATACGAAGCCTTATACGGTAGAAGCTGCAGGACTCCTTTATGCTGGGATGAAGAAGGAGAAAGACAACTACTTGGTCCTGAACTAGTGCAACAGACATCAGAGCAGGTGAAGCTCATCAAGGAGCGATTGAGGAAAGCCCAGGACAGACAACGGGGTTATGCTAATAACTGCAGACGAGACTTGGAGTTCGATGTTGGAGACAGAGTTTACCTAAAGGTGTCTCCCTGGAAGGGCGTGATTAGATTTCATAAACGCGGGAAGCTGAGTCCGCGATATATTGGGCCCTACGAGATTCTGAACCGAGTAGGCCCGGTCGCTTATCGACTTGCACTGCCTGAGGAGCTATCGAGGGTCCATGATGTCTTCCACGTGTCGGTCTTGCGGAAATGTCTTTCCGATCCGAACCAAGTACTGAAAGGACCGACCGTGGAATTGGCGCCCGATCTGACTTACGTAGAGGGGCCAATACGAGTTCTCGACAGGAAGGAGCAAACTCTAAGAAACAAAAGTATACCACTGGTGAAAATACTATGGAGTCATCACCAAGTGGAGGAGGCCACTTGGGAACGAGAAGACCAAATGAGGGCCCAATACCCTCATCTGTTTTAATGGAGCTATGTACGGAAATTTCGGGACGAAATTTTATAAGGGTGGGAGAAATGTAACGCCCTGAAAATTTTCATGATTTAATAAATTATTTTCTGGAGAAAACCATGAAGATTAATTAACACATAAAGGAGATTAATTATTTTAGCAACTAAATTAAGGAAAACCAGGAAATTCTGAAACTAAAATCCGAACTTGCAACCATTTGGGCCGAGAAGGCCGTATTGGGCCAGGCCAAATTGGACATGGAATAGTCGGAGATAGACTAGAGAGATTAATTACGGTTGATTAAATGGAGGATTTAATAAGAGTTAATTAATCTAAATCATTTGGATGGGAATACGGGACAAAAATACGAGTTCCGATAAAATATAGATGGCGGGTCAAAAAGCCGGAAGACCAGGATCTCGGTCGGGTGCGTAGTGCGACCCGTGAAGTTACAGTAGGGCCTGTGACCACCGATAGGATGTAAAGAATTTTTAAAATAATATAATAATAAAATATTAAAAGTTCATTCAACCAGCCCGTAATAGATGGATCTGGTCGGACGGGTGTGTGCTCGTGATGCTACAGTGAGGAAAAATAATAGATATAATATAATATTCAAATGGGAAATATTATTTTAATTAAAACTACTTTACTATGTTATAAGGGAGAGAGAGTGAGATTGGAGAGGGATCTCTCTCACGATCTCTCGTTCTCTCTTCCGATCGTTCTCCTCCTTTACTTGTGCACGACGCCGCTACCCACGCTTGGCACCGGTGAACCGATCGGCGGCGCCACCGCCTCGCCTACCTCTCCGGCCGCCACTAGCGGCAACGCTACCGTTTCACGCGGCGACCAACACAGCCCCGCCTTCCTCTTGTTGCGCCGCGCTGCGGCTTCGAGGCGCTGCAGCGGCGAGCGCCACCGCGGCGGCCGCCGTGGACCTCACGGTTCCCGGCCAGCCGGTACTGGCCCTTATTCTCCAGTGCGCGGCAAGCACAAAGCTGCGACGCGCCTCACGCACAGCCAGGCCGCGCCCCGCAGCCGGCCATCTCTGGTTGCCATCAACTCCGATCGAACCTCGGGAATGCCGCTGTGAGATTTCTAAACTTCAGCCATATACCATGAAAGGAAATTGGGGAAAGTAATAGGGCTGTGAATGGTATTGGATGTTAATTAAGAATTGTGTTAGTAATTTAAGTGTTGAGGGTGTTATATGCTTAAATGAGTCATCATGGTTGAATTATGTTTAGTAGGAATGAGATTCATAGTGGTTGTAAGAATGTTTATATGAATTTCGGAGCCCCGAAAACAAAGGGGACTCTGCCGAAATTTCTTCTACCAAACTTGAATCATACACCAGAAACTATTATAGTAGTCAATTACCCCCAAGAGCATGTTAGAGATTACCAAACATGTTAATGGTGAAGTTAGCAAAACCCTAGGCTTAGAGTATTAACCGTATTATCTACATTCCTTGTAAAATATGTAGACACATGTTAACTAGAAACATGCTTAGTTAAGTTAAAGAACTTATCGTATTCGTTCGAGCTTAAATAAAAATACAAGTTAAGAATACGGATTCGTATTCCTAAATTTCCGTGTTTTGATCTCTAGGACAAGAAAGGGGCACGGGTCAGGTCACCGCTGCCGAAGAGCCCGGCCAATCCTAGGGATCTACTATACCGAGGTGAGGGAACACAACTGTAAATCTCCTTATATATTTGTATTTTGATTGTATTGACCTTCGGAGATTTCTTGTTATGAAACCGTTATGATATTCATTAAAGGCTTTTCAGTTTTCAAACTATATTTGCCTATCTATTCGGAGTTGTATTTATGTTTATGAAAAAGCATGTGGAAACATTGCATAGCTTTAGAAAATTGCCATGTTAAACATATTAGTGCATTGCATCATACTTGAATACATGCCTGTGCCAGACGTGGCTCTAAGATAGAGCTAGAGAGTACAGTACTAGGTAGGGAAGGGGTGGTTTTATATGATTCTGTTTTTATTCGTCTAACTATCTGTTTTCAAACCCTTCTGTTTTCCAGAAAACAAAACCCCCTTCCCGTACTCTTCGAGTGCTTAGTATACGTATACACTCTTATAGTTCACGGTTGATGAGTTGATTCGGCCGGAGAGATATTGAGTGTTGGTTTATTCCACTCTGGTGCCGCTGTATAAAAGTAGACGTGTAGATGACACTAATATGATAGAAGATAAGGATTTAAATCCATAGTTTGTCACCTCCATAGTTGTTGATACGGTCCAATCTGGAAGGCTACTGGCTTGATACGGTCAGCCAAGACATTTGTGGAATTTATTTCCCTCAGACGAGGATTTATTTCCATAGCTTGTCACCTCCACAGTTGTTGATACGGTCAAACCTGGAAGGCTACTGGTATGATAAGGTCAGCCAGGACATATGTGGAAATTTATTCCCGTTCTGATTATAAAAGACTGAAGAACTAATTAAGAACATGATATATGTTTCCATTGAGCATTGTCATGATTTTTATTATGATCAACATGCTGTTATTCATGTTTTAAATTATTGTTCAGACTTGGTATTTTAATTTTCGATATTTTATTAATTTAAATTGAAGGCATACAGGTATGTAACCTGGCAGTAGTGTTAGTCCCTCACTGAGCTCCTGTAGCTGACCCTTTATTGTTGATCTTCTGCAGGTAGTAAGCAGGTCATGGCTCTGCTTAGAGTAGGACTTAGAGTTTGGATCATGTTAGTTGGCTCTGACCACCTGGCCCGCGTCATTTATCTTACAACATGTTGTTTTATTTGGGGAGCATGTTAACTCCCATCTAGACTTGTGCGAGATCTTAAGACAATATGTTTTGTAATAATGTTGTACTTGAATTTATATTTCCATAATATTAGTTTGATTATGAGTAAATTATGTCTTTATGCAGCCTTAGGCCGGGGTTCACTCCCTTACCTGGCTGGTGTAACACCTGGGTCCTGGAAAGGATTAGGGTGTTACACAAACAAACTAGACTTCCATTTCCTTCAAGTTATATATCAACTCAAGCTCCTTTTGAATTATTACATTGTGATATTTGGGGTCCACACAAAGTTCCAACACATCTAAGGGCACGTTTTTTTCTTACAATAGTAGATGATTTCACCAGATGTACTTGGGTATTTCTTATGCAACATAAATCCGAAACTTAGAATTTGTTACGAACCTTTATTATATATGCCCATAGACAATTTCATGCCTCAGTTAAAACTATTAGAGTAGACAATGGTGTAGAGTTTCTATCCTTAAAAGCTTTCTTTCAAACTCATGGCATCGGATACCAACATACTTGCGTTTACACTCCACAACAAAATGGAGTAGTTGAACGTAAGCATCTTCATTTGCTAATGGTTGCACTAGGATTATTATTTCAATCTCACTTGCCTCTTCAATTTTGGGTTGAATGTGTCCTTACTGTTGCCTACCTGATAAACCGACTACCTTCACCACTTTTATCTGCTAAATCACCTTTTGAATTATTATACAAACACCCACCATCTTTTGATCATTTGAAGGTTTTTGGTTGTCTTTGTTATGCCACCATTGTTCATGCTACACACAAGTTTGATCCCCGTGCTAAGCGTTGTCTCTTTGTTGGTTTCCCCACTGGTCAAAAAGGCTACAAACTTTACGATATAGAAACTGGTTCATTTTTTGTTAGCCGTGATGTCAAATTTCATGAAACTACTTTTCCTTCACTCTCATCCACTGAAAATCCTATATCATTTCCTTCTCCTCCACAACAAAATTGGGAATACATTTTTCCATCTCTTTCTTTTTTATCTCCAGATTCACCTAACACATCTCCTTCCAACTCATCTCTACGACCTCTAGAAAACTCCCCTCCATCAGCCTCTCCTCTTCCAGACCCAAATAATCATTCTCCATTGTCCTCAAATGAATCACCTCCGTTAGACACTTCTACTCCTTCATCATCTCCTTCACAACCTATAATACAATCCACTCGCCCGAAGAAACCTCCGACATAACAAAAGACTACATACTTTCACAAGGCAATCAATCAACCTTGCCATACAGTTCTACATCAGGTACTGGATACCCTCTTTCCAAGTTTCTCTCATACTCTCATATTTCTTCTGTCCATTGTTCTTTTTTAGCTAATATTACAATTCACACTGAGCCTCAATCATATGCTCAAGCTATCCTTGATCCCAATTGGCAACAAGCAATGCATACAGAATTATAAGTATTACAACAAAACAACACCTGGAGTCTGGTTCCTCTCCCTACTGGCCATAAACCCATCGGATGCAAATGGGTTTATAAGATCAAATACAAATCTGATGGTACTATCGAGCTGTACAAAGCACGCCTTGTTACTAAAGGCTATACTTAAGTTGAAGGCGTTGACTATACCAAGACCTTTTCTCAACCGGCGAAATTGACCACACTTTGATGCCTTCTCACCGTTTCTGCTTCCAGTAATTGGTACATTCATCAGCTCAATGTGCAAAATGCTTTCCTCCACGGTGACCTGAATGAATTAGTTTACATAACGCTGCCACCCGGTCTTCACCGACAGGGGGAGAATACTGTATGTCGGCTCAACAAATCTCTTTACAGTCTTAAACAAGCTTCAAGGAATTGGTTTTCCACCTTTTCAGATACTATTCAGCAAGCTGGTTACCAACAGTCCAAAGCAGATTATTCTCTTTTTACCAAAATTTGAGGCAGTTCATTCACTGCTATTCTTATTTATGTAGATAACATACTTCTCAAAGGCAACGATTTGCAAGAAATGGAACACCTCAAAAGATTCCTCCTCAAAAGGTTCCGTATCAAAGATCTTGAAAACTTGAAATATTTTTTAAGTATTGAATTCTCTCATTCCAAGAAAGGTATCTTCATGTCTCAACGAAAATATGCCCTAGACATCTTGGAAGACTCAGGACTTCTCGGAGCATATCCAGTAGAATTTCCAATGGAACAAAATTTGAAACTTACTACCACAGAAGGCGAATTGTTGAATGATCCAACAAAACACAGAAGATTGCTTATGTAAAATCCAAGATTTTTTCATGAAATAAAGGATTTAAATATTTCCTCTAAATTAATTCGAAATGAATTTAAGTACAAAAGGGTATTTTGGGGATTTGAATAGGATCCAAGGGCATTTCGGTAAATGAAGCGACTTAAAAGGAATGGATAAATTGACTTCATAAATTTATTTGATTGATTAGTGATTTATTTAATTAAATGGAAGTTACCAATTTAATTAAATATGGAAACCCTTGATGATTGATCATGATTGGACTAAGAATGGAAATGGGGTAAATAAATTTAAATCAAGGTTGATTTAATTAATGGGGGAAAGTCCTAAGTTGGTATAATTAGGTTTAATTAAGGAATGAGAGGGAAAAATAATTTAAATTGCAAATTTAAATTATTGGGCTGCCAAGGACCTATAAGTGATTTTATAAAGATTGAGGACTACAAAATAAAACGCTTGTCTCTGGACGGAGGACCAAATTGTAAATACTGAAAGGTAAAGGATTATAAAGTAATTGTGCGTTCTAGCACAGAACAGGGACCCAATGGTAAATTGAAGAAGCTGAGGGACCTACGAGCAAAGGATCAGAATGGATTCTTTATAGGTGGTTGGACGGCTCGGATTAAACAATCCGCGATGAACCAATCTCGAGGCGCCAATCCAACCGTTCATCTCTTCAGCAAAGATAACGATAGGCGCGCCCTCATCGTGCGGTCAAATCTTCAACCTCTCGATCGATGGAGAGACCAATCACTAGGCAGCGTGTCTCTTCTCCCCACCAGCGAGTACCTCTCCCCTCCGCCGTGATCTGGGGACTGCCATTAAAAGAAGGCTGGGAAATTGATTAGCTTGATATCTCCCTCGTTAGGGGGGGATTGATCTCGCCGAGATACTCCACGACCCCTTATAAATAGCGAGCCACACACCGAGAACCAGCAACACAACCTCGTCTGAACGCCGGTGAGGTAGCCTGCTCAGGAAGAAGGCTGTGATCTCAGGCAACAAGGGGGCGAGAGGAAGAGCAGGAGTGGCCATTATAGACGATACCAGAGGTCGAGGAAGAGAGTACTGCCACACTGCGAGCTTTTTCGACTTCCTGTGAAGCCTATCGAACGCACCACCTTCTTCTCCGGTAAGCTCTGACTCTCTATTGTCGTTCTTCTGATATGCATGCATGGTAGTCCATAGCTAGGGTGGCGAACACCGAGAGGAGCCGCTAGACTCTCCGCTGGTCTCTGTTGAGGGGCTGGACGCTGGAGGAAGGGGAGCTTTGAGGCACCGCCGCGGACCTAGAAATCAGAAGGTGGAGGGGTGACTAGTGCCGGCCAGAGGGGACCTCGGGCCTGATTCTCCGGTCAAGGACCGCCTGGGAGTTCGTCGGCGACTACCGGACGGGCACGACAACTCCACCATGGTGGCAGGCGTGGGCTCAACTCAGACGAGGGGCGGCCTGAGAAGATGATAAGAGAAGGAGAGAGAGTTAGCTGTAATTAAACTAGATAATAATTAGTTAACTAAGTTTAATTTTGATTAATATATTAATCAAATTATTAATCTAAGAGTATGATTAGATGATTGGCTGATTTAACGAATAATCAAATATATATAATTAATGGTAAGTTTGGTCATCTAGCTTTAATTAATCAACTAATGATTTTGACTATCTTAAAAGGCTAATTGGTTAGACTTAATCAATTAAAGTGGATCAAGAAATTAAATCTTGACTAAAGTTAGTTAAATTGATCGGATTTGATTAATTAATCAAGTTGGGGATTTAGTTGGGTTCAACCAAGTAACGATGGTTGAGTCCGGATGCAAGGAATTGACTTAAAGGAATGGTCAACTAGAAATTTATTAGTTAATTTATTGGTAACTAATTATGTGACCAGGTTAATAATCAATTAGCGATTTAATTAGCTTGGCTAGTTAGTTGATTGGCTAATTGATTAATTGATTAGATTAATTGACTTAATAAATCAATAAGTTGGCATGGTTAATTAAACTTGGTCAAATTAGACTTAACCACCAAGCTACTAGATTCTACTTATGGAAATAAATAAGTTTAGTCATTTAAGGGAGAATGACATAAAAATGCGAGGGAAGGCCCACAAGTCAGACTTGGGCCCGTTAAAGCATGCATTGCAGATATAATGCTCATAGACATTAATTAAGAATAGAATTGTCTTTATCAGATATTGACGTGGATGCGTCGGGAAGTCCCGTGGAATACGAGACTCTGTGATTTAGGTAAGTACACTTGCCTTGTTCCACTCTTCGGAGTTTCTTGATATGTCTTATTCATGACATGCTGCTTGTGTTCATTCATGCTTCTTGATTTGTTGAAATCCTTGTTTAGCATGATTGATTGTTTCGGGATGTTGGGATCCCTATTTATTATTCTTCCGCTCGGATTTAGTGGAGCGTGGGTGCTCCTTTGCGGAAGTTCAGGGACGGGACACTCTAATGTTCCGGCATTGCCATGCCAGAGGGACCGATACTTTAGTTGTCCTGCCCGTCAGTGGGAATGATTACATTTGGCCAGATGTCGGCGTAGAGAGGTGGCGCTACCGACATCTGACCAGGGGCCGTAGCGGCACGGATGGTCGTGTTTGCGATGGCTTCTTGATGATCTTGTGGGGGAGACATTTGTGGAGCTTCCATTGGAATTCATATCAGAGCCCCAGGGCTTCCGTAGCTAGGAGTCGTTACCTTGCTTGTTTTTGTGGTAGACTCCTAGGGTTTGTTTTGAGGGGCGTGCCCCAAGTTTGATTTTGATATTCTTACTTGTTGATATCATGTTATTCTTGAACTCCGCAGGGGTACTTACTGGGCTTTTCATTCGAAAGCTCATGCACTTTTTTTTTTCCCTGTTTACAGATCCTGAGGAGTAGGATTCTAGTACGCAGGAGCCGATCGTGGGTAGGGAGGATTTGCAGAAGTCCGAGGACCTTGTTTATCTTTTTATTGTATATGAGACACTTTATTTTGTAGGTCCCTTGTATTTGTAGGGTATATGAACCCTTTTATGATTTTTCGTTGAACTTTGTTATTTTTAAATAATTAAGTTGTTTTATTGCATCATCTGCTTTACTCACTTAGGCCTTGTATCCGAGTCGGCCCATCTCTACTTGGGTACAGCCGGTCTGTGAATGTACCTGAGGTCCCGGGATCAGGTCGGGGAGTTACAGCTTGGCAAGTTGATTTACCTCACTGTCACAAGGCCTGACATTGCCTACTCCATTAGAACACTGAGCCAGTTTATGCACCAACCTCGAATTCCTCATTGGCATGTTGCACTTCAAGTTCTCAGATACATCAAAGGAACTCCTGGTCAAGGTCTATTCTTTTCTTCTAATAACAATCTTGTCTTAAAAGCTTACTGTGATTCAAATTGGACAGAATGTCCTACCACAAGAAGATCAGTCACGGGGTATTGTATCATTCTTGGTGATTCTATCATATCATGGAAATCTAAGAAACAAACCAATATTTCTAGATCATCTGCAGAAGCCGAGTATCAATCTATGGCAAACACATATTTGGAACTAACTTGGTTGCGCTACATATTACAAGATTTAAAAGTTCTACAGAATGCTCCGACGCCACTATTTTGTGATAATCAAGCGGCATTGTACATTTCAGCATATCCAATCTTCCATGAACACACAAAGCACATTGAAATTGATTTTCATATTGTTCGAGAGAAATTGCAAGCTGGAATGATTTGTCCTTCATATGTTTCTACTCGCTCACAATTAGCAGATGTGTTTACAAAGGCGTTGGGCAAAGATCAATTTGTAACATTACGTTCCAAGTTGGGAGTTCATGACATCCACTCTCCAACTCGAGGGGGAGTGTTGAAACTATGTATGGAAACAAGCTGGAACACCATCCTTGACTCAACCATTTAAAGGAAAGAGAATTAGTCAAGGATGAAAATGAAGATCATATCAATCTGCTGCCAAATCTGTAGTCAATCACAATATCAATCTACAGCCGAATCTTCAATCAATCACTAACTACCATAATTATATGATTGTAAATTTCTATTAATTTCATTCCTATAATAGCTATGTTCTATATATTGATACTTTGTACAAACACATACAGAGCAATACAATAGAAAATCAGAGCTTGGTTTTGCTCTCAAAGTTTTGCTCTTTGCTTTTCTTCCATTTTGCTTTCCATCATTAATTTTATCAAAGCAATATCATCACTTGAGAGACAAGATTCATCCACTATCCTGCACATATCATATGTCTCAACTTATCACTACAACTTTAAATTCTTCAATGTTGTGCTCTTATAAAAGCAATTAAAATTGAAATTCTCCACATTCACATACTGTTCTTCAACCATAGGAAGCATTAACTTGAGTTGCTACCACAACTGGACAATAACTGATCAGAACATGGAAAAAGAATTCACCAGTAAAAAAGCAAAGAAATGCCATTCAACGATTAGAGATAAAAGTCCAAAGAATTCTACAAAAAGTCTTTATTCATAACTTTGGTCATGGTAGAGAATATAGGCCTACAGATGTACATGAGAACAAATAAGTAAGATAATGTCAATATGTCTATACATGTTCAAGAGAAAAAGAAGTTATTCATGCAAAGAGCGTAAATATAATACTTCTCCTTCTTGCCATGTATGTATAGTACTATAAAACAGAAGAGATTTTTTTATGTGATTATCCATGATAAAATAGACAATGGTTCTTTTTCAAACACCATCTTTTAAATCCTAACACTAAGAAGATGCAAATGCAGATCCAACTATAAAAGAAACTCTGCAGATAAAAATATGTATCAACTAGTTGAGATGAGTTAAAAAGGAAATAAATAAATAAAACATACCGTCCATTAGTACCCTCCAACAATTTTGGCCCAACAAACGTGCCCAGCACATCCTGAGACCACCAAATAAAAATTAAAAATTAAAATCAAAAGTTTCTCACCAATAAGAATGCTCAAAAGAGACAAAATTGAAAAAAAAAAAATTAAGAATGAATACAATTTGTCCTAAACCTACCAAGAAAAATACAATCCTGCTTGGAAGCTGATATCCACTGATATTATTGACCTGAATCAAAATTTACATTTTATCAAGCTCTTCAAACTTGTTGGGGAATTACTACAGCTTAGAAGTATTTCTGCAGGTTCTATAGAGTTAAGAGCAGAAATCTTACAAATTGAGATGAAACTTTAACCAATTGCAATGGATTTTCAAAAGACTACTGTCCATCCAAGAACATTTTTATATTCTTGCAAGAGAAACTTTAAAAGAGGAGAATCATCGACAGCACTTCAACAGAACTTCAATTAACCTGGAAAAACAGAGAGGAGAACAACCAACTTCAGGGCAGCAACTTCTCTAACCTCAGCCCTCTTTTCACATCTTTTACATTAACTTTACAGCACATTCACATAAAGTCAAAGTATTCATATGATATTAAAAGACATAGATGACTAGTCAACACAATGAAGACACATTACTTAACATAATTTCCCCCCTTAATGTGCTCTTCTTGAACTCCAAGCATTTCTCCGAAGTAGAAAAACTTATCCTTTGGAAGTGCTTTTGTCAAAATATCTGCAGCTTGTTCTTCTCCTTTGAAATACTTGAGATCAACTTCACCATCTTCAATTGCATCTCGAATGAAATGGTGTTTGATTGCAATGTGACGGGTTCTGCTGTGATAAACTGGGTTTCTTGCAATATTTATGGTTGATTTGTTGTCACACAACAACATGGTAGCTTCCTTTTGCTTCTCACCAAGGTCTTCAAATATCTTACTTAACCAAATAGCTTGAGAAGTTGCAAAGCTAGTTGAAATATATTCAGATTCTGCTGTAGATTGTGCCACACTTTGTTGCTTCTTGGATGCCCAAGAAAACACTCCAGAACCCAATGAAAAACAGTAGCCTGAGGTACTCTTCATGTCATCTATGCAGCCACCCCAATCACTATCACAATATCCAATTAACTTTGCATCAACACCTTTGTTGTATTTGATTCCATAGTTGATTGTGCCTTTAATGTATCTCAGCACCCTTTTTGCAGCTCCAAGATGTAATTGGCTAGGATTATGCATAAATCTTGACAACAAACTTGAAGCAAACATAATATCTGCCCTTGTAGCTATGAGGGACATCAAATTTCCCACCAAACTTCTATATAAGATGGCATCAATCTTCTTTTCTTCATCTTCCTTAACAAGCCTTTCATTAACCACAAGTGGTGTAGCCACTAATTTGCAATCTAGCATGCCAAATTTAGCAAGTATATTCTCAGCATACTTTCTTTGGAAAATAAAAACTCCATCTTGTTGATGAATCTCCATACCAAGAAAGTGATGTAGCAAGCCCATATCATTCATGTCATATCTTCTCATCATTTCTTTCTTGAAATCAACAATCATCTTCTCATTGTTGCTTATGTAAAGTAAGTCATCCACATATAATGCAACAATTAGGATGTTTGATGCACCTTGAGCTTTCACATATAGTGTTGCTTCACTTTTAATCTTTTGAAACCCTTGCTCTAAGAAATATGAGTCAATTTGGCTATTACATGCCCTTGGTGCTTGTTTCAACCCATATAATGCTTTCATCAATTTATACACCTTGTCTTCTTCACCTTCTATGACAAAACCTTGAGGTTTATGAACATACACCTCCTCCTTCAATTCTCCATTCAAAAACGCAGATTTAACATCTAGTTGATGTAAATTCCAACCTTTTTGGGCAGCAATGGCAATTATGGCTCTAATGGTATCAAGTCCTGCAACTGGCGTAAATGTTTCATTGTAGTCGATACCGGGCTATTGTGAGTAGCCTTTAGCAACTAACGTTGCCTTCTTTAATTTTAGCTTTAATTTGTAAATCCACTTCACTCCAATAACCTCCTTGTTTTTAGGCTTCTCCACTAGCTTCCATGTCTTGTTTTTCTCAATGACTTGAATCTCTTCATCCATGGCTTTTCTATAATCTTTGTCTTGATTTGTTTCTTCAAAATTTTCAGGTTCAAGAATGCAGAAATTACATCTAGCATAAACATCATTCAAACTCTTCATTTTCCTTGGAGTTGAGGTTGAGCCATTAGTGCTTGAACTTGGAGATGATGGTGCATTACTTGTTGGTGATAAATCTTCCTCTATTTCTTCTTCATTTGCTGAATTTTCACTTTCTTCATGATACACAACAGCATGCTCATCTGCATCTTTTTCTTTCCAATTCCAAGTAGCACTTTCATCAAACAACACATCACGACTTATGAAGATTTTGTTAGTCTTCAAGTTAAACAATCTATAGCCTTTAGATTGTGAGCTATAGCCAACAAAAATGCACTTTTCACTTACTTCATCAAGCTTGTGCCTTTTCACTTTTGGAATTTGAGCATAGCAAATGCTTCCAAAAATCTTCAAGTGCTTCACCGATGGCTTCCTTCCATTCCAAGCTTCAATTGGAGTTTGATTCCACACCGCTTTAGTTGGACTTCTATTGAGTAAATATACAACTATGTACAAAAAAATTTGGGTAGACTTTTGTCATGTAGCATGTATTTTGCCATTTCCATTACTGTTTGGTTTTTCCTCTCGGAAATACCATTTTGTTGCGGAGTGTAGCCAACGGTCAGCTGCCTTTCCATGCCTTCATCTTCACAAAAATTTTGAAATTTATTTGAGGTGTACTCCTTGCCACGATCACTTCTCAAAATTTTAATGTGATGGCCACTTTGGTTCTCAACAAAACTTTTGAACTTCTTAAAGATTGAAAACACTTGAGACTTTTCTTTCATGAAGTAGAACCAAGTCATTCTTGTAAAATCATCTATAAATAAGATGAAGTATTTGTTACCTCCATGTGAGATAGTCCTCATTGGCCCACATACATCGGTGTGAATTAGTTCTAGCATCTTCTTGGATCTCCAAGCAACTCCTTTAGGAAATGGTTGCCGATGTTGCTTTCCAAGTGCACACCCTTCACAAACTTCATGCTTCTCTTCAATTTTTGGTAATCCATAAGACATGCCCTTTTGTTGAAGTAGTTTAAGACTGCAAAAATTTAAGTACCCAAGCCTTTTATGCCATAACCATGCATCTTCTTCAACTTGAGCCTTCAATGCTTGATTTCCTCCATAGTTGAGATTAATTGGGAAACTTCGGTTTGTCTCCATTTTGATTTTTGCAATCAGCTGTCCACCATCTTTTTGATCATAGATAGAGTATTGATTATTGTCAAAGTTTAATGCATACCTATGCTCAAGTAGTTGTCCAAGACATAGTAAATTCTGGTCTAAATCAGGGTCTAACCAGACATCATGAATCAATTTTGTGCCTTTCTTAGTTTGAACTCCAATTGTACCCCTTCTTTGTCCTTGTACAATGCCTCCATTTCCCATCTTGACTTAAGTTTTTTATAGACTCATCCAAGTCAACAAAGATAGATCTTTTCTTTGTCATATGGTTTCTACAACCACTATCAAGAAACCATACATCTTCATTGGTTTCGGTTGCCATATGACAAGCAAAAAATAAATTTCCTTCACCACCTTGCTCCTCTTTTGAAAAATGTGCTTGTTGATTGCCTTTGAGTCGACAATACTTCTCAATATGACCAAGTCTTTTGCAATGGTTGCATTTTGGCTTACCCTTGTGCCAACAATCCTTCTCAAGGTGATTGTCCTTGCCACAAATGTTGCAAGTTCTAAAATTTTCTGCAGTAAATGCTCTTGGAGGAGTATTTCTGCCTCTACCTCTGAAATTTCTTCCTCTTCCTCTGCCTCGGCCATATCTTCGACCTCTACTTAATTCTCCACCTTCATCATTCTTGGGGCTAAGATTTAGCTTTATTTGGAAAGCACTTTCAAGTGATTTTTCAGCATGCCTTGCAATTCTTCTATCATGAGCCATCAAGGAACCCATCAACTCTTGAACATTCATTGATGAGATATCCTTTGTCTCCTCAATTATAGACACCATAGAATCAAACTTTGGAGGCAAACTTACAAGAATTTTCTCAACAATTCTGCTGTCTTTGATCACCTCACCAAAGGCTTTCATTTTATTCACAACTCTAATGACCTTTGTGTAGTAGTCTTGCACATTTTCAGCATCACCCATCTTCAAATTTTCAAGCTCTCTTCTCAATGTCTGAAGAGTAACATTTTTCACTTTAAGATTCCTTTGGAACTCTTTTTGTAAAATTTTCCATGCTTCCTTGGCTTGATTTGCTCCCATGATCCTTGAAAAAATATTTGCACTCATACCTTGTTGAATATATGAGAGAGCCTTGGCATCCTTCCTTCTATAATCCTTGAGTGCTTTAAGTTCTTGATTGCTAAGATTTGTGGTAGATGGGGGTTCCTCATAACCATCCTCAACATATTCCCATAAGTCTTGAGCTCTAAATAGAGTTTTCATCTTAACACGAGTGCATGCTGAAATTGAATTAAGTAAATCAGCCCAACTTGAGACAGAAATTGAACCTTGAAGCTCTGACACCAATTATGTTGGGGAATTACTGCAACTTAGAAGTATTTCTGCAGCTTCTACAGAGTTGAGAGCAGAAATCTTACAAATTGAGATGAAACTTTAACCAATTGCAAAGGATCTTCAAAAGACTACTGTCCATCCAAGAACTTTTTTATTTTCCTGCAATAGAAACTTTAAAAGAGGAGAATCATCAACAGCACTTCAGCAGAACTTCAATTAACCTGGAAAAACAAAGAGGAGAACAACCAAACTTCAGGGCAACAACTCCTCTAACCTTAGCCCTCTTTTCACCTCTTTTACATTAACTTTACAGCACATTCACATAAAGTCAAAGTATTCATATAATATTAAAAGACATAGATATCTAGTCAACACAATGAAGACACATTACTTAACAAAACTTATAGGCAAAGAAAGAACTAAATTAAAGACATCAAGTTGTAAAATGAGTAGTAATTAAGACAAACAATTCTATGAAGTTGTGAAGTAAAATTAGTAATTAAGACAAAAAATTCTGTCAAGTTGTAAAATGAGTAGTAATTAATTAAGACAAAAAATTCTATGATTGTTGTAACTCTCCAGATATTTTTCAAATAAATAAATTAATTTTTGGAAAATTTCATGATATTAATTAACACAGAAAATGAGCTAGTTACTTCTAAACTCAATTAAGAGAAAATCAGGAGTTTATGAAATTAAAATCCAGTCTCGCAACTATTGGGACCAGGGAAGGTCATATTGGGTCGGGTCACTTTCATTCAAATAGTTGGAGGTGGATGAACAGACGGATCCCCGTTAATTAATTGAGAAATTTATTAAGTATTAATTAATCTAGAGTAATTAAGTAGGAATATCGGACAAAGGTTAGAGTCCCGATAAAGTAGATGGGTGAGTCAAAAGTAGAAACGGATCTGGGTGGGAGAAGGGATGACGTGATCTTCTGATCAGGTACATCAGGGGTCGCATTATGACCCGATTCCTAGATGCGGGTCTGAGAGAGACGAGCCCGTTAACATTATTAGTCACTTACGTGGCGGCACAGTAACAAAATAATATTATGAAAAGTTATTCGGCCTTTAGTAGTATATATTATTGAAAGATATCATAGTTAATTAATTTCTTTTGGAAGATAAGTTATTAAAATAGTTTAGATAATAAAATATAAGATAAATAAAAAATAAAAATAAAAATAAAAATAAAAAAAGAAATTCTTATACTTACAAAATTATAGATGAGAAGGGAGAGAGAGAGGGGGAGAGAAAGTAAAGTTCTCTCACCCTCCCTCTCTCTCTCGATCCATTCCACCAGCCCACTCGCACCCGAGCGCAGCTGCCCCCGAGCGGACCGGCGATCACCTCCGGCGAGACCAGCAGCCAGGCCGGCCGCACTCGCGCCCTAGCTCGCCAGCCGCCGCGGTCCGTTTCCCCCTTACTGCGTGCACCTCGCGAGTCCCTCCACCGGCAGCCGCCCGCGTGATCTCTTCACATCGCCGGTCAGCCTCTTCCCCGGCCGCGCTCCACCGCGAGGACCCCAGCCGGCAACGATCCTGCGACCCCCGTCCGTGCGCGTGCGCACCTCGCAGCTGACCGCCGTCTGTCCGATGTATGTGCGACATGCACAGCTGCCCCACGCTGCCAGCAGCCGGCTCCGCCGGCTTTCCCTTGTGGCCACCTTGCTGCTCCGACCAGCCACCCACTCCGCACAGTCAGCCGCCTCCTCTCTCGCCATTCGTCGCTCAGCTGCGCCGCTTCTTTGTTCCAGTCGCCGGTGAGCATTTGTGAGGGCCACATCAGCAGCCGCTGCTGCTCTAACCGCTATCCGCCGAGGTGTTGCTGCTCGATCTGCAGCCTACGCCGACGAACAGGCCTACTCTCTTCAAGTAAAACCCTAAGATTGAATTTGGGGAAAACTATAATTAGATGCATGATTAAATGGAATTTATGGGCTATTAATAGGGGATTAGAATGTGTATGATAATGGGTTAAATTCATACTTAATATGGGTGAATGGTTGTATTATAATTTAAACCCTGGAACAGAGGAGATTTTGTCGAAATTTTGTCGATTTACTTAGATTAATCATGCCATGTTTAGCAAGTAGTATTTTCAAGGAAAGCATGTTAGAGACTTTTAAATTCCCATGAAAGGCATATTTAAGCTTCTATGTTGGTGTAGTAATGATTTGTTTAAAAGAGGAAGAGCATGCTAGTGGTTTTCCAAGTTATGATAATGATGATAATAAGTATAGTTAGCAAGAAGAGTAAACCTCGTGCTTCTATTGTATTCTAACGAGTCTAAGTAGAATACGAGATGAAGATACGGTTTTCATAATTCTGAAAATGCCGTATTTTCATTTTAAGGACAAGGAAAAGGTAAGGGCAAGGCCGCTGCTGCTAAAGGACCTAGCCAGCTTTAGGAACTACTTAGACTAAGGTGAGGGAACACAATTGGAAATTTTCATATTTCTTCCTGTATTTTTTTCGTATTGATTTCTTTGAGAATTCATGTTATGAGTTTATTAGTTTTCATTAATACTGTAAATGTTCAACCATGAATTTATTGATCATGTTTCGGTATTTTGAAAACTCATTTATGAAAAGCATGTGAAAAGCACACATAAATATTATAGAAATTAAAATGATAGAAATATTAGTGCACTACACCGTACTCACATACATCAGCACCAGAGGTGGCTCTACGATAAAGCCAGAGAGTACGATACTAGGTAGGAAAAGGGTGGTTTTCCATAAATCTGTTTTTATTAGTCCAACTATCTGTTGTCAAACCCTCCTGATTTCAAGAAATAAAACCCCCTTTCCGTACCCATCGGGTGTTTAGTATACGTATATATATTTATAGCTCTACGGTCGTTGAGTTGGTCCGACCGGAGAGCTATCGAGTGTTGAGTTGGTCCACTGGTTACCACTCTGGTTCCGTTGTATGGTAGTAGAGGTGTAGATGACACTAATATGATTGATGAGGAGTATTTGATTCCACAAATTGTCAACCTTCCCGTTGTTGAGTTGGTCCAACCGTGAAGGCTACTGGCTTTGAGTTAGTCAGTCAGGATATATGTGAAAATCATATCCCGTACTGGATGATAAATGACTAAAGAAATGCATATGTGCATATCATTTTGATTTATTTAGATATTAGCATGAATCATGTCTATGATCAGCATGTTGTTTTCATGTTTAACATCGTTCAGTATATATCTCACTTTACATTATTTTTATTACCTACTGTTGAAGGCATACAGGTATGTTATACCTGACAATGGTGTTAGTACCTGATGCAGGAGAGCCCGAGTCAGACGATGCTGAGCTGTCTGATTGCACCATGAGAGCTTTGGCATACCACGACTTGGCGGACCGACGTAAAGGCGGGAGGTGATCAAGCCAAGTCCGGAATTGGGGAGCACTTTGGACACGTTTCGGTATTTTGGCCATAACTTTGGCTACTGATATTGGATTCGCGCGCTCAACCCCAATTCGGAAAGCTCATCTCGATGCGCACGTGGGGTCCATCCTGCTCGATGGACCCTTCCTTCATCCTCAAATTCCACTATTTTCCCCGTCATTTCTTCGTTTCTCGGTGTTTCTTTCAATTTTTGGCAATACTTCGTATGCCAATTTAGGATAGGATATGAATCTGATTTGAACTAGGATTTTTAAGAGTTATCTTTTTTGTTTAGTTGTTTTAGAATTAGATAAGTTTTTCTATTGGACTAAAAATTTGCCTATTTGGACAAATTTAGATAAGAAGATAGAATTTCTAGGTTATCTAGGTTAGTTTTTTTTAGCTATTTAAACTCGGCTTGTGGGTTGAATTTTATTCATTGATTATTGAGTTATATTTTCTTTTTAAAGCTTCAGAGACTTTTCTTCTCTGTTTTTCCTCCCCTTTTCTTGCTCTTTTATCAATCCCCCTGTTTACCACTGCCCGCAGGTTAATCACTACCCTGCTCGATATCAATACCTCACTGAGCTCCAGTAGCTCACCCTATTGTTATATGACCTTTTGCAGGTAGTAAACAGGGACATGATCCTGCCTAGAGTGGAAGATAGGGTTTTGTCTACCTTAGTTGACTCTGACCGCCTGGCCCGTATCTTATATTGTGTTTAGTGGTTATGATTTGAGGAGTATTGTTAACTCCTATGCAGATTTGTGTTGTATTTTAAGACCTTATGGTTTATATTAATGTCATATTTGACTCTATATTTTCATAATATTAGTGTTGATTATGAGTAAATACTTATTTTATACAGCCTTAGGCCGGGGTTCATTCCCTGACCTGGCTGGTGTGACACCTGGGTCCTGAAAAGGATAAGGGTGTTACAAGTGTAGTATTGTTTTAATCCATGTTACCCATCGTTATCCAAATCCTCTTGCTGTTAGTACTTCCAACAGGAACTCCCAGTCCACCATGTCAAAAGCCTTTTTGACGCCGGGCGGGGTAGCGATTATCCTGCGGGCTAGCCGGATCCAAGGACCGCAAGGAAGAACAAACGAAGAACCAAAATAACCAGAAAAAAATACTCTAAAATTCATTAAAATACTTTATCCAGAATTCAATAATAAAAAACTAACCCACAAACCGGGTTAAATAGCCTCAAATATTAACCTAGAAACCTTATCATCTAATCTAAATTTGCTAAAATTGATAAATTATTATTTAAAACTAAATTTATCTAAATTTAAAACTCTAAACAAATCAAATAACTCCTAAAAATTCAAGATCAAATCGAATTCAAATCTTATCCTAATTTGACATATGAAATATTACCAAAAATAGAAAAAGACCGAAAATCCTAATTCAGCGGATTAAATATTTCTAAAAATATAAAAAATAAATAAAATTTTCTCTAATATGACAGCACCATGTCATGCGCGCCGCAAAGAGCTTTCCGAAGTGGCGTTGAACTCCCAATTCTGATATCAGTAGCCAAAGTTATGGTCAAAATACCGAACCACACCCAAAACCGACCCAATCTTGGAATTGACTCGATAACTGCTCGTCTTTACGTTAACTCGCCAACCCGGCACCAACATTTGACTCGAGCCTCCTACATCACTTTTCGAAATCAATCTTGAGGATTACCCCATTTTGGTCCCGGGTCTTCATTTTGTGTATGATTTCCTCAACCGCAATAATGTTATCATGGATGCACTGTCCTTTTATGAAGGTCGTTTGTGATTCATCAATCAGGGAGTTAATTGTAGCTTGGAGCCTATTTGCCAAAACTTTTGTGATAATCTTTAGTGAGCAGTTTATCAGACTTATTGGACAGTAGTCCTTGATTTGTTGTGGTACTTTCTTTTTAGGTATGAGTACAATGTTTGCCCAATTAATTCATTTCAACTGGGCATTCCCTTCATAGAAGTCATCAAACAATTTAAGGATATCTTCTTTAATAAATTCCCAACTGCCCTGAAAGAGAGTCATATGAAATCCATCAGGGCCCGGAGCCTTATCTGGATTAAGCTCTTTGATTGCTCCATGAATTTCTTCCACGGTGAAGCGTTGTTCCAGATGTTGTAGATCCGTCCGCTCCTTGTGAGAGAATAAGTGGTCCCAGTTTATGCGGTATCGGGATCCTCATCCTATGCTGATGTAGGAGAGCCCGAGTCAGACAATGCTGAGCTATCTGATTGCACCATGAGAGCTTTGGCATACCATGACTTGGCGGACTGACGTAATAGCGGAAGGTGATCGAGCCAAATCGGAAATTGGGGAGCACTTTGAACACGTTTCGGTATTTTGGCCATAACTTTGGCTACCGATATCGGATTCGCGCGCTCAACCCCAATTCGGAAAGCTCATCTCGACACGCATGTGGGGTCTATCCAGATTTGATCAATGGACCCTTCCTTCATCCTCAAATTCTACTATTTTTCCAGTCGTTTCTTCATTTCTTGGTGTTTTTATCCATTTTTGGCAATACTTCGTATGCCAATTTAGGATAGGACATGAATCCAATTTGAACTCGGATTTTTAGGAGTTATTTTTTTTTTAGTTATTTTAGAATTAGATAAGTTTTTTTATTGGACCAAAATTTGCTGATTTGGGCAAATTTGGATAAGAAGATAGAATTTCTAGGTTATCTAGGTTAGTTCTTTTTAGCTATTTAAACCCGGCTTGTGGGTTGAATTTTATTCATTGATTATTGATTTATATTTTCTTTTTAAAGCTTCAGAGACTTTTTCTTCTCTGTTTGTCCTCCCATTTTCTTGCTCTTCTATCAATCCCCCTGTTTACCACCGCCCGCAGGTTAATCACTACCCTGCCCGGTGTCACATGCCATGATGTCTCAGAAATGGTTAGTAAAAGCTATTGCAATGTCCTCTTCCTTGGTATTGACCTATTCCTGGTGAGTAATGCTCTGAATCCAGTTTTTACTCCTCCGTTGATTCGCAACCGTGTGGAAGAATTTGGTGTTGTTTTCCCCTTCCTGTAGCTAGATGACCCTGGAGCATTGCCTCCAATGAGACTCCTCACCCCTTGTAGTGCCAACCATTCCACTCTTTCCTATTGTTCCAGCTCCCTTTCCTCCTAGAGTTTGTCAAAAATTTATAGTTTAGTGAGCCTCTCCATCTTCGTCTATGTTGATTGTTTTCTCATTTCCAAAGTCCATTTCTTAAGTCGTCCCCTTATGAGTTGCAGTTTCTAGTCTAGTGTGTAGGCCGCATTCCCATCAAATGAGCTTTCCTCACACCACTCCTTGATCATTTGCCAGAAGCCATCTCTATTGCCCCACTCTCTGTTTAATCTAAACATGCTTTTGCGGGAGTCCTAGTGTCCGCATTCCAGGCATATTGGTGTATGATCCGATCTAACTCTCGGTAGAGTTGTCTGCCACAAGCTTGGATAATTTATTAACCACTCAGTTGTGAGTAAGAACCGATCCAACCTTGCCATGGTCGGGTTGGCCCTTTCGTTTGTCCATGTATATTGTTTCCCATGGAGCGGTGGATCAAAGAGGTGCAAAGTTCGTATGAGATGGTCGAAGCCTTCTGTATCCACATTGGCATGCCTTCCTTGGTTCCATTCCCTTGGTATTCTTTTAGCATTAAAGTCCCCCGCTATAATCCACGGCCCATCCCATCGTGCTTTGATTGATATGAGTTCCTCCCAGAAAGGCCCTTTTTGTTGTCTCTCACAGAGTCTATAAGCTGTTATGATCATCCACGCATATTTGGTTTACACGTTCTCCAGGATGACCATGATTGAGAAATGGTCCACAAATGTGGTAATGAT
Organism: Dioscorea zingiberensis; assembly: GCA_026586065.1. Taxonomy (NCBI): domain Eukaryota; kingdom Viridiplantae; phylum Streptophyta; class Magnoliopsida; order Dioscoreales; family Dioscoreaceae; genus Dioscorea; species Dioscorea zingiberensis. Next base: position 16,805,534 of record CM048824.1, read on the forward strand.
ATTATACATGCCGTTGTTCCACCCGATGCAGCATCCTCCCCTGGTTTGTTCCGCTGGTAAGATGTGATGTGCATCATATGTGGAACCCCCTATGGATCGCCATATGTGATTGTCCATTAGTGCAATCTTCGTTTCTTGCAAACAAAAAACATTGACCTGGTGAAGTTGTAAAAAATCCCTGACCAGATAACACTTCCTGTATTTGCCCAACCCTCTTACATTCCATGTGATGAGCTTCATAAATCACCCAAGAATAGCCCATCTGGAATGTTCCATAGTGACTTATTTGCCACCCTTAGCTGCCCTCCCAGCTCTTTCAACTTCAAGTTGTCTCATATGCGCTAGGTATGTGGACTTGTCATCCCCTGTTTGTTGTATGTCTACCCCCATCTTAAGTGTTGTTGTACTCATGTTCTTGTCAGGCCAAGTGGCCAAAGTTAGCGTTACAGGGATACCTTATGTTTCATCTAGTTGGGCCTTCTTTTTGTGTTTTCTAGATGTTGGTCCATGTAACTCTTTAATTGGCTCATCTTGCTTAATTTTTTGTAGGCGTCCTCGGGTTTTTGGAGGAGGGGCGACTTCCTTGTCTAGTTATTCACTTGTTTCAGGGGTGGCACCCTTGTCTTGTTCTTCACTTGTTTCAGGGGAAGCACCCTTGTCTTATTTTTCACTTAGTCCCATAATAGGGGTAATTTGGTCATTTGCGTGTAATATGTTGTCTTCCTTCCCAGTCAGAAGTGACCAAGCTTCTTCTATGACTAGTTGCCAATTCTCCTCTAATTAATCTTGGGGTCATTTTGGTAATGTCAAGTGTGAGCCCATTACCCAGATTAATTATGTGCTTCCTTGGTTGAGGAGTGATGAGTTAGGGTCAATTAAGTTTAAGTTTTCCTACCCACTATTTTCCTCCCTTGATTCCTGAGAACGTGAGTAATTGAAATGACTTTTTGGGCCTTTATTCACCGTGATAAAAGGTGCTACATCATTTACTAGGCCAGCTGAGTGGGCTAGATTCACATCTGAGCGCTTGTGTACATGGATGGGCCTTTCCGGGCTCAGGAGGTCGGGTGTCACCCGCCCATTCTCAGGCCCGCATTCCGCCCCAGTGGGTCCCCCCTCACCAAGCGTCTTGCGAGTATTGGGTGGTCCACTTCCCTTGGTGCACTTCCTGTGCACCATAATTGGAGACTTGTTTGTCCAACTGAAGCTTCGTGAGTAATTGGAGTCTTCTGTACCTGGTCCATCAAGAAGTTGTTGTCAATATCTGACCCAGCTCCGCCCCTATACCCTGCTACTGCCACTAGTGCACCGTCTGATACGTTGTTACCATCCAGTCCTTCTTTCGGCGGCCTCTGACCCCATGCGCTCCCCCGTAATGATTGCTGGTCTGTTGTGGCGATCGTACGGCCAATCCTTCCGGTTCTCCCTATTCCTCAATTCCGCCGAACGTCGATCATCATCCTGGATAACGATGCCACCCGGCAGTCTTTTTCTCCGGTTGTCTAGATCCCCCATATCTTCATTCAGTTTGCCTTTACCCTTGTCTTCCCTCGTTGCACGCGGCTTCACTGTTCCCTTGCTGAGAATTGGTTGGACTTCCTCACCCCTGGCATGCTCGTCGGAGTTATAGGTGGCAATTTGATCTTCTCATTGTCGTCATCCCAAGGGAGCCTGGGTTGCCCCCTCCCCATCCTTACATGTAGAGTATACTTCCTGGTGCCTATGTTTACATTGATGATGGTCGGAAGATTTTCACCATGTTGGATTGAAGAGCCGCTCAGACAACGTTGACGAAGGTTATGCCCTATTCATCAATACAAATTAGGTCCCCCCCCCGGCTTCAGTAATCGATCCGCCACATCCCTCTGCCAACAAAAGCGCGGCATCCCCTTGATCTCCACCCATCGGCATTCTCCGTCTGTCGTCCCTGTCACATCAAATTTGGGTTGTCTAAGGTTCACAGGAGATGCTGAAATTGGGCAAATGTATGACACCGACCCTCTCCAGTTCCCCGGCTTCCTCTGGTGAAGGGCAAGCAACTATGAATTGCCCGTTGGTGAATTGCTTGGAGCTCTACCCTTCTCTCCGACCAAGGGCGTCTTACAGGGTGGCACTGAGGATGCCGTTGGTCACCATACCTTCTCTCACCTTTGTGACGGTGATGATGGTGTATATTTTCATGGCCTCCTTTCCACGCACCATCTCACTGCCTAGTGGTACGAAGAGGTAGTGTTGCTTGGGCTCTGTTTTTCCGTCTGCCCTGTTTTGCATCTCCAACGCGGTTCGCTTGATGTCGGTTGTGCACCACCGCAGCTGCCCATCATTGGTTTTCTTTTTCCTCCTCCTAGCTGAGACCTTTTGAGTCCAGGTCGAACGCTACTTGGTCGCCATCCCCTTGGATTCCGTACACCCTGAAGCTTGGTAGCCAACTACGCCACACCATCAGCAGGTAAGGACTTTCCGACATTCGTCTGCCTTGTGTCCCGGGAGTAAGCATTGGCCACATACTTGAATGGGCCCCTCCGATGTCTGAACTACAGGTGGTGATCGGGGGTTGGGTTCCATTCTCGGTCTTGGCCGTTGTGGGCTATTCAAGCCCCGTCGACGCTTGTAATAGACCTCGTCTCGTTCTCCGTCACCCTCGCTCTCCCCTGGTGTCTGGTACAGAGTTGTGAGCGTTGAGTTGAGGAAGGGAGGTTCCCTTCCTCCGCCAACTACTGCACCGTACGAGAGCTCCGCTCTCCAGTGACTGCTCTGATCGGGTTGTTGTTCTAGCGAGGGGGTGCTCATCCTTTCATGATCATCAGGTTCGGTCAACCTCATTGAAGCTTTCCGTTTCCAGACGCGGCCATGTGCCATCTCACTGCTCGTCGCCGTGCTCCGCCATGCTTCTACGTGCTCCGCCACTCCCCAAAAATCACACCGCCACTCAACTTATTGGATTTCTACTACAATTTGAAGCTTTAGTTTTCTCTCTCCTTTCTTTTCCACTCTTTGGCTTTCTCGTCTCCCTTTCATCTCTTATCTCACTTCCTTGCCATCTCTCCCCTAATTCTCTCCTTTAAATCTAGTATCTTACGCAGCTTGTTATATTATGACTAAATTAACACATACATGTCAAGTATATTTTAATAAAAACATATAAAACCTGAATCATAATGTTTGAAATATGCACTGTGAGCCTTTTCTCATCACTGCAAAAGTTTGTAAACAATCAACCCAAGGGCATAAATAAAGTTGAAGACATAGAATTAATACACATAGTACCAATTTGGTTTTCCTTCTTAGGTCAAAATCTACGGCTCAGTGCCACCTTAGCTCAAAATCCTTGGCTCGGTTCAAATTGAAGCACCATCATTGGCATAAGTTTCCCTGCTATGCTTGCTTGCCTCCATTAAAACGATAGGTACAATGGGGAATATGAACCAAACCAAGATACAAGAATATTTCTAACAACCCTAATACAAAACCAATCAAACTCCCAAAAATCAACTGAGCTATTGTTCAAATTCATTCATCACATGAAAACCGACATAAGTTGGATACAGAGATCCGGAGAAACCCTAAAAATGGACAAACCAGAATATTAACACTATGGAAACCCTAAATCACACCATGGAAACCTTAAAAAAAAAACGATTCAAGCAATTAAAAAAATTAACTTTTAGATGTGAGTATGATAATTTAAGGAAACTAGAAATAAGAGCAATAGTTGATTATCATGGAAATGAAAATAAACCCGAAGATGACCCTTGTAATCCCAACAATCAGCAACACATCAGCAAATCAACAAATCAACTCTTGTAATCCCAATAATTTTCTTTGCAGAATTCTCACACAGCTTCTTAAGGCTTATTTTCTGCGTATAGAAAAGAAAAGATTCATTCTAAACATCAAATCATGAATCGTATTGGTAAAATTAAGTTATTTTTTTCTTTAATATCCTTTTCCCCAAGTCTCCGATATTCAACTCATCCTATCATATCTATGTGAAACTAATAACAATTACTAATATCTGAAATTAATAACAGAGTCTTCAACACATTACATAATAGTTATTGCTTCAATACAGTATGTGAAAATAGAAACTATATTGGAAGTATTAAATCAATAGCATTGAATTCTATTGTCCAATCAAACTGCAGAAATTTAAGATTCGATGAACATTCAACTAATGAAATCTTTGTAGGAAATGTGAGGCAACCCAAATGGGGACATCTAAAGCAACTCCATGTTGAAATTAAGGCTATGGAGAAAGCTGTCACTCATGGTGAAGCCAATACCACTGATTTTGGGAATTTAGTAGGGGGATGATGCCATACAAATTGCTAAATTTATTAGTTGAAATTGCCCACTTCTTCATAAAATGTCCTTCCAAAAAAATTTCTATTCTTGTTGTGATAACTTATTATCAAATCATAGATATAATACAACATGAAAGTATTTAACAAAGAATGCACATACTAATATTTATATGGGTAAATTTTGTCATACACACCTGTACGTTGCACTTTTTGAAATTTGGCACCTTGAGTTTTTTAAGTGCATCAAATACCCCACAACTTTTTTTTTCAGTGCCTAAATGGCACTTATGGCAAATAACGTTAACGGGCATCTATTTAACTAAGTGGATTAAAACCTAATGAAATCCTTGACTGTTAAGACTCCCTTCTTTCCTTAATTGCACTACTCCCTATTTTGATCCTTTCCCACATGTGTTCAACTGAGCTAACGTTCTCGCCAAGCCAACCACCTCGCCCGCGTCTTTCTCCGACGAGTCCACTAGTGCCGACCACCTCGCCGAACACCTCGCTTGCGTATTTCTCCGGTGAGTCCGCTAGCGCCGACCACTTCATCATCCACCTCGCCGCCTCTTCTTCCGATGAGTTTGCTAGTGTCGACCACCTCGTGAACCCCTTTTGCTACATTCCTAGGGTTTAGGGTATAGGGTCCAATGCAGCGGCTAATCCAACAACAGACAACATATTGGATACCCAAGGGCAAACTCTTGATAAACTCTGGAAGAGTAATGTGAAAGCATCTATCCTACTTCTATCCTACTTCTGCAGGTAAGTTTTGTATATGATCAATATTTGGTTTTATTTAGCTACCTTCTTAAAGGTTCTTCAAATCTTACTTTCTGACCTTTTCTTCAATTCTATCATGTTTGTAGGTAGCGACACCCCACATGAAAAAGGTATCATCTATTATCCTAATATCTTCTATTGGAGGCTATCATCCTCAAGCATCAATGGCCATGTACGGTGTCACCAAGACTACTCTCCTTGGTCTTACATGTTAGCAATATTACTTGTCTATTTTATTAGTTTGGTTACTTAGTTATATTATATTATTAGTGGGGGTTGAATAGTCTTTTTACTTTATTTTTTACTTTCTATGTAATCCGGCTTTCATCTTGTAAATGTTACTATGTTGTTGAATGGAACCCTAGCCACCATGGCCATCTCTTCCATTTACTCTCCTTAATCTCACATGATATTGAAGCTTTGATTGAAGAATTGTTTCGATTGAAGATTCCATTGAAGTTGGTTGGAGGAGAAGTTAAGGAAGCTGAGGCCGGATGAGGTCAACAACACGGTGGGAGTAGATGGTTTCCTTTGTAGGAGTTGAATGAGAGGTTGGCAAAGCTAAGGGTGTTGGACGACATTATATCACCACGACTATTTGCAGAGCTTGAGGACGGCTTGGAAAATATGCAGAAAGCCTGAGGAGTTTTAAGTCTCCAAAGTTGTCGATCTAGGGGTATCTTGTATGCAGATATTTGGGATATTTCCTTTACAGTAAGAACCAATATTTGGGGTTAATTTTCTTGCACAGTTGTTTTGCAACAGTTCTGGAGAAGTTTAAGTTGATAATGGCTGCTGAACGATATGATTCTCTTCAATCTATTAGTGTTAGATTATATGGAAACAACTACCCATATTGGAGTTATGTTATGAAAAATTTCCTGAAAGGAAAACATATGTGGAGTTATGTCAGTAGTGCTATGACAAAACCTACAGATGATAAGGATGGAAAATATGTTGAATTATTAGATGCGTGGGAAGTCAACAATTCGAAGATCTTTACTTGGATTAATAACTCTATTGAGCATTCTATTGGAATTCAATTGCCCAAGTTTAAGACTGCAAAGCAAGCTTGGGACCACTTAGCTCGTATATATACATAATCAAACTTTGCAAGACACTATCAATTAGAATCTGATATATGGGTTGTTCAACAGAAGGATATGAGCATTCAAGGTTTTTATTCCAAAAGGTCTGATCTTTGACATCGGTTAGCCATAGAGCTGGTTTTTGGGCCGGCACGACTCGGCCCAGCATAAGCACGGTCGTGCCCAGCGAATTTCGTGCCGGGCCTAGCACGACACAAATTAATTTCGTCACGGCATAAGTTTTGTCGAAGCCGGCCCAGCAGGAAGCACGGCCCATGCTGGGCCGGACCACGATGGGCAGGTTCTGGGACGGGTAAAGCACGGCCAGTAAGTAAAAAGGTAAAAATATTCTAATAAATTCTAAAAATTTCTTAGAAAATATAAAAAATTCTAAATATAAAATAAAATCCCAATACTTTTTGTTAAAAAGAAAATATAAGAATAAGATGAGGAGAAGAAAATATTATTTACACATAGACCAAGAAAGAAAGAAAGAAAACATATTATTTTCTCTTGTCTCATCTTCCTCTTCCTCAATTCCGGATCTTTAGTTCTTTCACTGGTCTTAATGGATGGAAATCATGTCTTCAAGCTTTCAATCCATTGAGAAAAGAGAAGGCATCAATAATCAAGTCTTCAAGGCTTCAATCCAGTGAGAAATGAAGCTTCAACAAACTGAGGAAGAAAAGAGGAGAAGCTCTCGGTTTTTAAATTAAAAAATTAAAAACATTGACATGTGGCAGCACCAACAGCTATATATATATATATGGGTTAAAGCCATTTTTGGTCCCTGAAAACGGGACCAATGTTCATTTTCATCTCAAAATTCAAAATGTGTTCAATATGGTCCCTATGTATTGCATATTTTGACATTTTGGGTCCCTATATATTCTGTATTTTGGCATTTTTGGTCCCTATTGCTGATGTGGCGATCATGTGGAATACCAATGAAATGCATATAATCTTTTTATTATTATGTTTAGGTAGTTATTTTGCTGATGTGGAGTGATAAGTGTCAGTATATGCTGATGTGGACCGTATTGAACAAATTTTAAATTTTTTGGGATGGAAATGAACATTAGCCCTGTTTTTAGGGACCAAAAATGGCTTTAACCCTACATATATATATATATATGATCTCCCCATCCGTACTATTGAAAATCCTTCAAACATGCTCCTCGGGGCCAAATGGGAGGCGACTGGAAATACACAGTGTTACAGCAGGCCTGATGTTATCATGACTATATATATAATTTTTTAGTGTTTAAAAAAAATGCCACGTGCTGCTATATGGCATCATTTTGGGCTGGCCCGAGGGCTAGGCATGGCCCGGGAACGAAATATTTTGTGCCCGTGTCATACTGGCCCTCAGGCAGTGATGGTTTAGCCCGGCACAGGCACGAAGCCAGGCCGTGCTTGGCATGGCCCGGATCGTGTTGGGTCGTGCCAAGTGTTTAAAAAAAATTCCACGTGCTGCCATGTGGCATCATTTTGGGCTGGCCCAAGGGCTAGGCATGGCCCGGGCATGAAATATTTCGTGCCCGTGTCGTGCTGGCCCTCGGACAAGGACGATTCGGCCCGACACAGGCACAAAATCGGGCCGTGCTTGGCACAGTCCAAATCGTGTTGGGCCGTGTCGGGCCAGGGCCGGCATGGCCCAAAATCCAGCTCTAGTTAGCCCTCACAAAACCTGAGCCTCTTCAATCTAATGCTCATTATATAGCTCGTTGAGAAGGGCAATGTCTTGTTCAATTCTTAATAGCCTTTCGTGATAATTTTGTGGGACTTCAAGGAAATATTTTGCATCAACATCCCCATCCCTCTGTTGATACAATGGTAAGTGAACTTTTAGCTGAAGAGACTCATCTTAAAACACAAGCAAGAAAGGGCTCTTCACCAACATCCAGTCAATGTGTTCTAGGTTTTCAGAGTAAACCTATCTTGAAGAATCAACCAAAGCCACCTGCACAAGTTGGTTTTGACGAGTGTAGTTTTTGCAAACAGAAAGAACATTGGAACGCTCAATGTCCTAAACTTTTGTCCAAATCTCCAACATATCAGCAGTCTTTACCAACACAACAACAATTGCGTGCACAGTTGTGCCCACCATCATCTCCATCACATTCGCGTCGTGGTCATCAATCTCAACAGCCACATCATAAGTCATCACAGCCTAACACTGTAGCCTTTGTGCCTAAGGTAGTATCATCTTCAGATCCTAATGTGGCATCCTTTGTAGAGCAGTTTCAAAAGTTCATTGCTACACAGTAGTCATCGCACCTATATGCCATGTCCACTCCATCTTCTTCATGTCTGACTTCTTCGGATTCTACAAGTAAACTTTCTTCCTTGTGGGTCTTAGATTCCCGATCCTCTCATCATATGCCACCTTCTTCATCATCTTTTGTATCTATGTCCGACTTTCCTTCCTCTATGTCTGTTATGACCGCTGATGGAACACACATGCCTCTAACGGGTGTCAGTTCTGTTTGCACACCTTATTTCTCTGATATTTATTACATTTCTAAACTTACTATGAACCATGTATCTGTTAGTCAGCTTTGTGGCTCTGGACATTCTCTTCATTGTTCTCCTACTTCTTATTATGTATAGGATCCTCAATCCCAGAGGCTAATTGGGACAATCCATAGGCATGGAGGATTATTTATCTTAAACAAGCTGCAAGTTTCTTATGTAGCTACTTTGAGTGTTGATTTGTCCTTATTTCATTTGACTTCTTCATCTAGTTTTTATTTGTCACACTCTAGACTTGGTCATGTTTCAGCCTCTCATTTGCAATATTTGGTTTCTAAAGGATACTTAGGGGATGTAAAACCTCATGACATTTTTGATTATACAGGTTGTAAACTTGCAAATTTTTCTACTTTACCCTTTAATCGAAGTGTTTCCCTTTCTGTTGCACCATTTGACTTGATTCATTCTAATGTGTGGGGATCCTCTCCTGTTGCTACAAGAGGAGGGTCCAGATATTATGTCTCCTTTGTTGATGATCATACTCGATAATGTTGGGTTTATCTAATGAAGCGTAGATCTGATTTTTTACAAATTTATACTTATTTTCGCTCATTAGTTAATACTCAACATTCTGCTATTATAAAGTGCTTTCGTTTTGACTTGGGTGGGGAATATACTTCTACAACATTTTCTCAATTACTTACTTTGATGGTATTCTTTTTCAATCCTCTTGTCCTGACACTCCACAACAAAATAGAGTTGTTGAACGAAAACATATGCATATTGTTGAGACCGCCCACTCCCTTCTTTTATTTGCTGATGTTCCAAGTCCTTTTTGGGGTGAAGTTGTTCTCACCGCTGTGCATTTGATCAATAGAATACCCACCGCTCATACTTCAGGTTTGTCTCCCTATGAAAAATTGTATGGTCACTCTCCTGACAATTATTCCTTCCGGGTTTTTGGTTGTGCTTACATTGTTCTTTGTCCTAATGTCGAGTGAAAAAAGTTGTCTTCTCGCTCCGCTCTTTGTGTCTTTCTTGGTTATGGTGCGAGTCAAAAGGTTTATTGTTGTCAAGATCCTTTATCTCGAAATTATATGTCTCTCGTCATGTTTTTTTCCTTGAGCAAAATCCTCTCTTCTCTATTCCTCCCACATGTCACAATTTGTCAAAATCTAATCTCATACACATTGATCCATTCCTAGATGATCCTCCCGACCATCCATCCTCTACAAACTCCTCTTCCTCAATTGCTGGTTCTCCTCCTCCTATGCAGCCTTTTCCTTTTCATTATTCTCACAGGACTCAATGTGTCTCTTTACAATCTTTGTGAGCCCACCTTCTATTCAGAGGTTTTTCTTGATCCTAATTGGCAACAGGCTATAGCTGAGGAACTTGTTGCTTTAAATCAAACTGATACTTGAGATTTGGTGTCTCTTCCACCTAGTAAGAGTTCTATTGGTTCCCATTAGGTTTATAAAATCAAGACAAAGTCAGATGTTTTGATTGAGCGTTACAAAGCCCGGTTAGTTTCAAAGGGTTTTGCTCAGAAATATGGTATGGACTATAAGGAGACTTTTGCACCAGTTGCCAAGTTAACTACTATTCGTACCCTTATTGCAGTTGCTTCAGTCCGCAAATGGCATATCACTCAGATGGATGTCAAAAAAAGTATTTTTGAATGGGCTTAAAGAGGAAGTTTATATGGTACCTCCTCCTGGTGTATCTCATAATCCAGGGGAAGTTTATAAACTCAAAAAGGCAATGTATAGTCTTAAACAAGCCCCTCGTTCTTGGTTTGAGAGGTTCTCAACCGTAGTTGCCTCTATCAGTTTTTCCTCTTGTGCTTATGATTCTGCTCTTTTGTTACGTCCACCTCTGCTAGTTGCGTTCTTCTTTCCCTTTATGTTTTTCATTGGTCATGATGTTGTTGGTATTACATTGTTGAAGACAGATTTGACTCATTAGTTTGTTATGAAAGACTTGGGCCCCCTATGCTACTTTCTAAGTATTGAGGTTGCTTTCTCTTCTAAAAGTTATCTTCTTTCTCAATCCAAATACATTGCATATCCTTCAGCGTGCTTGCCTTACAGATACTCAGGCCTGTGATACACCTTTGGGAACTTAATGCTCAATATGGCCCTACAGATGGTACTCCATTACCTGATGCCACGTTATATTGTACCTTGGTTGGTAGCCTAATCTATCTCACAATTACCCGACCCAATATTGCTCATATTGTCCACATTGTTAGTTAGTTTGTTGCATCTCCGACTATTGTTCATTGGGATGTCGTTCTTCGTATTTTACGCTATCTACGGGGTACTATTTGTTAGAGTCTACTTTTTCCTTCCAATTCTTCTTTGGACCTTTGTCCATATTCTGATGTTGATTGGGCTAGTGACTCTCACGATCATAAGTCTACTACGGGTTGCTGCATCTTCTTAGGCAATTCTCTTATTTCATGGAAAAGTAAGAAGTAACAAGTCATTTCTCGATCCTCCACAGAAGCTGAGTACCGTGCAATGGCCACTACCACAAATGAAATTCTTTGGTTGCGTTGGCTCTTAGCAGATATGGGGGGTCTCCATTACGACACCTACTCCACTTTATTGTGATAACAAAAGCGCCATTCAAATTGCTCGTAATTCAGGCTTTCATGAGCGGACTAAACATATTGATGCAGGAGATCCCGAGTCAGACGATGCCAAACTATCTGATTGCACCATGAGAGCTTTGGCATACCACGACTTGGCGGACCGACGTAAAGGCGGAAGGTGATCGAGCCAAGTCCGGAATTGGGGAGCACTTTGGACACGTTTCGGTATTTTGGCCATAACTTTGGCTACAGGCATCGGATTTGCGCTCTCAACCTCAATTCGGAAAGCTCGTCTCAATGCGCACATGGGGTCCATCAGCTTTGCTTGATGGACCTTTCCTTCATCCTCAAATTCCACTATTTTCCCCTTTTTTTCTTCATTTTTCGGTATTTTTTTTCCATTTTTGGTAATACTTCGTATCCCAATTTAGGATAGGATATGAATCCGATTTGAACTCGAATTTTTAGGAATTATCTTATTTGTTTAGTTCATTTAGAATTAGATAAGTTTTTGTATTGAACCAAAATTTGCCGATTTTGGCAAATTTGGATAAGAAGATAGGTTTTCTAGGTTTTCTAGGTTAGTTTTTTTCAAGCTATTTAAACCCGGCTTGTGGGTTGAATTTTAGTCATTGGTTATTGAATAATATTTTTCCTTTGAAGTTTCAAAGACTTTCTTCTCTGTTTGTCTTCCCCTTTCTTGTTCTTTTGACAATCCCCCTGGTTACCACCACCCACAGGTTAATCACTACCCTGCTCGGCGTCACATATCGATATCGATTGTCATACAACTCTGCAAGAATTACTGTGAAGGACGATTATATTGTCCTTTATATCTTACTTCATGCAGATAGGTGATTTTTTCATGAAGTCTCACACTGTTCAGCGATTTCGTTTCTTTGATAACAAACTCTCGATGATTCTTATTGCCACATCGTGAGTTTGAGAGGGGGTGTTAGCAATATTACTTGTCTATTTTATTAGTTTGGTTACTTAGTTATATTATATTATTAGTGAGGGTAGAATAGTAATTTTACTTTATTTTTACTTTCTACTTAAACCTGCTTTTATCTTGTAAATGTTACTATGTTGTTGAATGGAACCCTAGCCGCCATAGTCTTCTCTTCCCTTTACTCTCCTTGATTTCATATTACAAAGGTATTTTGTCTATTGAATTGTTCACCTCTTCCAAATTGGTGGTCAAAGAAGAAAACACTTCTGTTTTCATTTCATGGATAAAAAAAATCGGGCTTGTTTTCAATCCCATCACACTTAATGACAATTGTACCTCTCTATTTACAAGCCATATTTTTAAAAAGAAAGATTTATTTTTTTCATCTGATTAATTCCTTATTTAAAGTTGAATGTTATTTAACATGCATAAATTGTCTTTCATGTGAAATTGTAGGCCCTTGCCTCTGAAATGAGCCCAGACACCCGCATCAACTTTATTACTCCTGGATTTGGGCCAACACACCTTTCAGATTTCCTTGTGAGAAATGAAACGATTGTAAGTAGTTCTAATTCTAATCTTACTTATGCATTAATAAATTATTGTCATACTTCCTTGCCAGATCATTTGGTAGGGTTTACCCAATTGACATTGTGAAGGAGAAGAAGGAAAAACTGGGAAAAAAAAACTTACTGCTGTCTGTCTCTTCTTGTTTATCATAGTTACACCCATATATACACAATTGAGTTAAAGGATAAGTGAGATTAGTTACAACAAGTCAATCAGAAATCCTAACCAACTAACAGATTCTGATATGCCCCCTCAAGATGGATTGTAGATGTTCTTAATACCCATCTTAGAATGGAAAGTATGTAGCAATATATATAGCAGGCAATGGCTTGGTAAAGGTATCTGCAAGTTGACTATGAGAACGAATTGGCAAAAGCCTAATGTTGCCTTTTGAAACTTGATCACGAACAAAATGGCAATTCACCTCAATATGCTTAGTCCTTTTATAAAAGACAGGATTAGAAGCAATATGAAGGGCAGCTTCATTGTCACAAAATAGCAAGGCTGGAGAAGGATCAGTGACTTGAAAGTCAATCAATAGATATTGTAACCATAACAACTCACTGGCAATACTAGCTAAAGCTCTATATTCTGCTTCAGCAGAGGAACGAGATACTGTTGATTATTTCTTTGCCTTCAATAAAACCAAAGACCCACCAAGAAAGATGCAAAAACCCGTGACTGATTTTCTAGAGTCAATGCAAGAACCCCAATCAGCATCAGAGAAAGCCTTGAGCTGTATAGAAGCACTGGAAGAATAAAATAATCCTTGTCCAGGATTAGCTTTAATATACCTCAAAATATGATGAACAGCATGTAAATGAGAATCTCTGGGTTTAGCTAAGAATTGGCTCAACTTATGGACAGCAAAAGTGATATCCAGTCGTGAAATTATGAGATATAAAAGTCATCCTACCAATCGCCTATACACTGAAGTATCCTGAAGAAGCTCACCAGTTTCTGAACCAAGCTGCAGTTTGGGATCCATGGGAACATTAGCTGGTTTTCAAGCAAGATAGCCAAAGTCTTCAAGAAGCTGTAAAGCATAGTATCGTTGAGATATCAAGGCCAAGAAAATACTTCAACTGTCCTAGATCCTTAAGGCAAAATTGAGTATGTAAAAATTGTTTAACTAAATCTATCACTCCAACATTTGGTCCGGTGATGACGATATCATCAACATAGACCAGTAAAGCAACAAAAGAGGCACCAGTGCCCTTTGTGAAAAGGGAATAATCTGCCCTGGACTGAACGAATCCAAAATGCACAAGGGACTGAGAGAATGTAGAGTTCCATTGTCGAGAGGCTTGTTTCAATCCATAAATGGATTTATGAAGCCTGCAAACTAATTTGCCTCCATTAATGCTTTGTGAACCCCTATAGTCATACCTAAGAGGAAAATCCATATAAACCTCCTCAAACAAATCACCATTTAGAAATGTATTGTTGACATCCATTTCAAACAAAGACCAGTTTTTGTTTGCTGCCAAAGCTAGCAAATCCTTGTTAGTGACTAGCTTTGCTACAGGAGAAAACGTCTCAATAAAGTCAATTCCCTCTTGTTGAGTGTAGCCCTTAGCAACTAACCATGCTTTATAATATTCGATAGAACCATCAGACTTGTGCTTGATCTTGTAAATCCACTTACAACTAATGGAATGTTTTCCTTTGGGTAAAGGAACAACATACCATGTATTGTTATCCTCCATGGCTTTCAATTCATCTTGCATAGCATAGCGCCATTCTAAAAATTGTACTGCTTGATGGAAGAACTGTGGTTCATATTGAAAAGAAATACTCATGACAAAACTCTTGTGTGACCGAGATAAAGCACTATAGTCAATGACAGAATGCAATGGATACTTAGAGCCAAACATGTCATCTTTGGTCAGAGAATTGCAATGAAAATGTTGAAGATAAGAAGGAGGTCTACTGATTCTAGTGGAATGTCGAAGTGCTGAAGAATCATCAGAAGCGGGAACCTGACAAACATCCTCAATAGGAGTAAAATAAGTGTTATCTCCATGATCAACACTAGGAATGGATGCATGAAAATCAATATCAGTAACATTATCAGTTGGAGAAGTAGCTTGATCAACAGCAAATGGTTTTGGCAAGACTAAATCAGGAAAATGATCAAGCAAAGAATCAACCTCAACTGTAGAGTGGAAAGGAAAAATATGCTGATGAAAGACAACATCTCAACATATGAAAATCTGCTTGGAATGTATATCGTATAATTTGTAGCCTTTAACACCTGTCGGATAACCCAGAAATACACAAACACGTACTCGAGGCTGAAATTTAGTGCGATGAGACACCAAAGTAGATGCAAAAGCCAAACAACCAAAGACTCTAAAAAAAGAGTAATCTGCAGGTACCTTGTAGAGCAACTCAAAAGGAGTTTTATGATGAATAAAAGGAGGAGTTCTGTTGATAATAAATGTAGTAGTCAGAATGCATTCATCCCAGAACTTTATAGGGACTCTGGACTAGAAAAATAAAGCTCTAGCCACATTAAGTAAATGTTGATGCTTTCTCTCATCTACAGAGTTTGTTGAGGTGTATCCACACAAGAAAATTGATGTAAAACACCCAATTTACTAAATAGATCAATGAAGGCAAGTTCACGTGCATTATCTGATCTGAAACTCTTAATGTGCACATTAAATTGAGTAATAATCATATTAAAGAACTTTGGAATAACACTGATGACATCAGACTTTTGCTTAAGCATAAAGACCCAAGTAAAACGTGTGCAATCATCAACCAAAGTTAAAAAAAATAAAAAAATAAAAATACTGAAAACCAGCACTAGAAGTAACATGATAAGGCCCCAAATGTCACATTGAATCAAATCAAAAGGACATTGAGACATATGATTGTGAGAATCAAAAGAGAGCCTCCGTTGCTTAGCGAGAGGACATATGTAGCAAGGTTCTGTAGTTGGAATCTTCACAACATCTACATGTAATAGTGTCCTCAAAACATTCAACCTTTTGAAAGATAAATGTCCAAGTCTATCATGCCAAATTTTGGCAGAGACGTTATTGACAAAAACAGAACTAGAAAGTTTAGCAACAATTCCAGCATCAAGCACATATAGATCATCCAACTTGTTACCCTTGCCAATCATCTTCTTTTTGATGTTCTGAATGACAAAGCCATTAGGCATGAAGTTTACTGTCAAACCTGAATCAGTAGTAAGAGCACTGATGGACAATAAGTTGAACTTAAACTGAGGAACAAAAAGAACATCTTTAAGAGTCAACATGGGACTTAGTGTCACATCACCACTCAGATAGACAGGAATACGGGTATGATTAGGCATAATAATGCTAGAATTCTGTATTGGTTTCATAGATGCAATTACAGCAATAGTAGAACAAATATGTCTTGAAGCACCCGAGTCCATAACCCAAAACTATGGAGAAGATGGAATAGAATTAGAGGTAACTGAAGAGCATGTACCTGTAATGTGAACATCAGGTTGATCATTTTGAGCTTTAGTGGAAGCAACCAAATGGTTAGAAAACATAGTCATCAACTGTTGGTATTGTGTTGTAGTTAAGTTTTAGAAAACATTCCCAACATTGCTTTGGTCATCACCCCTAGCATCATCTTTAGAAACTTGATTAACCACAGTGTTCTTTTGATCATCATTCTTCTCCTGGGCTCCAGGTGGATAACCATGAAGTTTGTAACAATGTCCAATTGTATGGCCATGAAAATTGCAATGTGTACAAAAAAACCTTTCATTTCTCTGTGTCCTAAAATTATGAGCATTTTGCCCAAACTTCTTCCCATCATCAGTCTTGACAGCAAAAGCTAAAGTATTAGCAGAATCAATTCTAGAGTGACTAATGGACCTTTGTCGCTCCTCTTGAGATACAAGTGCAAATACCTTGTTAATAGGAGGAAGAGGATCCAACATCAACAGTTGTCCTCTAACTTGAGCAAAAGATTCATTTAGTCCCATAAAAAAAGACATGATATATTCTATTTGATAATGAGTATTGAGATCTTTAACTCCTCCACATGAACATTTTCCACAATTGCAAGGAGGCCTAAAATTACTCAATTCATCCCAAATAGTCTTCAACTTTGTGAAATAGATGCCAACAGAGGTCTGGTCTTGAGACATATTCATCAATTCACGTCTCAATTGAAAGATACGAGGACCATTACTTTGTTGAAATCTATCCTTTAAATCATGCCAAATCTCATAAGCAGAATCAGAAAAAATGAGACTAGCATAATTCTCTTTGGAAACAGAATTCAAAATCCAAGAGATAACAATGTTATTTTTCCTGACCCAAGCAATGAGTAGAGTGAGATCAATACCTTCTGGCTTGCACCAAACCAGAGGGCAATCAAAATGGCACGACTCCAGGAGGCATAGTTATCTCCTGTGAGAGCCCGTGAAACAAGCACCAAACCAGGACCATTAGAGGAATGCAGAAAATACAGATTCTGTGGAACATCAATAGTTGTTCTTCGATCACCAAGTTGCATGCTCGCCATGGAAGCTAAACAACAAGAAAATCAGTAATAGAAAGGAAATAGGAAGACAATCGGATGCAGAACAATCAGGCGAAGCTGGAAGAGGAATCACAAATGGCACGGAAGTAGAACTGTCCCTGATACCATGTTAAGGAGAAGAAGGAAAAAATAGACAAAAAAAAACTTATTGCTGTCTATCTCTTATTGTTTATCATAGTTGCATCCATATATACACAATTGAGTTAAAGGATAAGTGAGATTAGTTACAACAAGTCAATCAGAAATCCTAACCAACTAACAAATTCTGATAAACATCACAACTTTTCTAGTCAAATTCACAATGTTTCATATCTAAATCATGCTTATCATTCATATTCTTTTATAGCAGGTTATGTTGATTACTACCAGAACATTTAGGTTAAACTAAACACCTTACTTCATCTGTTTCCATGCATGAATTTTGAATAGGTTGTCATGGGATGCAATGAATCCATTTCTGCAAAAGATTTATGTACATTGATGTCCCTTTGTTTGAGCTACTTATACAATATTCAATATCACAAAATTTTGATGGCTACCCAGTATTCATATTGCATTCACTAGTCAAATTCTAGTAGACTTATTTATAATTGTGTGATTGTGCGTTGCAGAGGAAATCGATCGAGGAGAATACACTACTTGGAAGGCTTGGTACTACAGGAGACATGGTAGCTACAACTGCCTTTCTGGCATCTAATGATGCATCATACATAACTGGAGAGATGATTATTATCGTCGGAAAGATGCCTTCCAGACTGTAGAACTCCTACTTGACCTCTTCTTCAATGTTCATATACTTAGCTTTTATAGGTGGATACTCATGCAATTATTTCAAAAATAGTGATGAAATCTTCAGAATAGATATGCCAATGAGAAATATCTAAACATTTCATTATGGTTAATTTTCTCATTTTATTTTTATGGCTTTTGTGATGTATGAATATATTTATAAAAGTTACATCTTTCCTTATGTGTAGCATGAGGAATGAAGCCATGTCTATGGGTCTATTTATTTATAGCCCTTTAAAACTAGATCCTTATCTTATGTTTTGGGTACTTATGCAAGAATCTTGAATTTAGAATGGTGTATGTATATAGAATTATGAGGTTTTCAAGGGGTATATGCACAAATAATTCCTTTTTAATTTTTTTTTTTTAACATTCTCAAAGTTATTTTATTGTGAAATTTTACATATTACAAGCCTTTTTTAGACTGAAAACAAATATTAAGTTTAATATTTTTTTTTGTTAATTTCAAAGCAAATGATCTTAGTCACTGGATATGAAATGTCTTGTCCTGTGAAATGTCTTCATGCCATTGTAATTCAAGTATGTTTGCTAAATGTCATGTCCTGTGATACATTGGCATTGATAGAATCTAGTGATTGTGCTTTTCTCAAGATAAAAGACAAAGATAAAATCAAACAATGAAAGAGCGGTCTGTCCTTGATAAAGGGATGCAGCAATTCAACTAAATAACCATAGTCATCAAGAGATCTACCACATTTGCCATGTAAGGAGCAAAATTTTCCACCATGCTCATTGTTGCAATGTTCCAATGTACATCCATATCCCATGGTCTTTTCATCCTATATATATAGTTTTCAGAATAAAAATAAAATCAGACAATGATAGATCTGCAACCATGCTTGGGAACTAGATTTCCAATGCATATTCAAGAGAAAAAAAAGATATAAACTAGACAACTAAGACTAGTATGAGATAAGAAAAGATATAGGAGATTTGTTTTTCAGATCACAGTTAGTTGAAAATGATTTCAAGCTATTAATTCAAGTAAATGCAGGCTATTAATTCAAACAAATTCTTTACATACAAGAAACTCATATACAATGTGCAGATTTCATTACTACATAAAAATGGTTTCAGATACATTCTTAACTTGATACATCGGCATATATAATCTGCAATTCTTACTAATTAACAAAAAGAACAGTTCACATCTAATACATCTTCAAATGCAAAAAGAAGAAACAGAACACTTTCTGTTATGAATGAACTACACATTTCTTTTCATGCATTGGTCACCTAGGGTTGACCACTATTCTCGCAGTTCCTGCAGATCTCCTTGGGCTAACCATTATGTTATAAGCATTCCTTCTAGATCTATTTGGGTTGGCCACCAACTCAGAAGCATTTGATGCCTACAATGAGGTTCACCATTAGCAAACTAATTAACTGGTTGAGTAAATAAAATGCATGAATTTCAAATATCAATATATGAGTATTTATCTTCTAACTAGTTGACTTGGCTCAACTTCATGAACCTGTTGAGGTAGATCTGATTCATTAATTGGTTGTGAGTCCTCCTAAGCTTGGCCAATATGTTTTTCCCAACCATTTACATCACCTAGTAAATGACCTCCAATTGGTTCACAACCCTCCGGCCCTTGGTCAACTTGATTTTCCTCATTAACTGCAGCTTTCTTCTTATAACGGCCTTCTCTCTCTGAATTCTCATTCTTGTAGCTCTAATAGGATCAATGTGCCCTTACAGGTTTTCACATTATGTCATGTACCTCCGTAATTGCCACACTTTATTATTGTGCCCTCTCTAGTCACCTTGTAAGCATCAACAGCAGTAGGCTCAGTAGGCCCTCTTTACCTAACTCTTTTAGGTCTCCCTGCTCTCCTCCTATTTATAGGAGGGCCAACTAGCTCATAAGGTGTCTGAGGCCAACTCTGTGGATCAGAAACTAATTGTAGTATAGGCTCATAGGTCTTTAAGAACGTTTCCCTACAAAATCAATGAAATTCATAATTAGTCTTAGGAAAGAAAATCAACCAAATCAATAAAATCAACAAAGTTCACCTATGATAACAGATCTCAACAAAGTCTTAGGTATCAGCCTTCGAAAAGAAATGGTTGCACAAGCATGAGCACATGGAATCCCAGAGATGTCTCATCTCCTACAAGTACAGCTTCTGTTATCAACATCCACCACTTCTCTTCCATGGTGACAGTGATCCACCTCAATCTTTCTTCCTCTCCCATACTGTGCCACAGAATCGAAAGATCCCTTCTTATAGAAATCCAACTTCTTTTGAATCCTTGGACATATTGGGTTGTTCAGTTTCTACATACCATTCATCTTCAAATGGAACCTCCTCATGAACTTGTTACAAAAGAGTTAACCCTACCCCTTTATATAGGTATTCTAGGACATTCCATGTTCTAGGACATTCCACATTCTAGGACATTCTACATTTACAATACAAGATTTCTTGAAAATGTTCTAGAATAGATTATTCTAGATATGCTCTAGATATTTCTTGGAAGTATTCTAGATAAGGAAGCTTTGGTCAAAAGTAATTCTTAGTCCATTCTCTTTGGCCCAAAACATTATTGGCCAAGTCAAGTTTATTCACCAACACCTCCCCTTAAACTTGATTTGGTGACTCCAAGTAAAGCCCTTAGCCTTTTAAAATCATCATTCTTGAGAGGTTTAGTAAGGATATCTGCAACCTGCTCTTGAGATCTTGTATACTTTAATTCCACCTCTTTCCTTGTGACACATTCTCTGATGAAATGATAATGAGTGTCGATTTGCTTGCTTCTTTCATGAAAAACTGGATTTTTTGCAAAAGCGATTGCAGACTTATTATCAATAAAGAATTGAGAGAATTTGTGTTTTCATTTACAAAGGGCAAGGCCGTATTTATACATAATTATGGTATAATACCATAAATAGAGAATCAATTAACCATAAGTAGAGAATCAATCAAATCCTCTAATTAAGGTTTAGATAATATTCACATATATTCTCCAATATTCTAACACTCCCCCACAATTTGGAGCATAGATATCATATGCACCAAGCTTGCTACATATGTACTCAATTGGAGGACCTCTTAGTAACTTTGTGAAGACATCTGCAAGTTGATTGTTGGAGTTAACAAACTCCGTAACAATAGAGCCTTTAACCAGCTTCTCCCTTACAAAGTGACAGCCGATCTCAATGTGCTTGGTCCTTTCATGAAAAACTAGATTGGAGGCAATGTGTAAGGTAGTTTGATTGTCATATATGAGTTTTATTGTAGTCATTTTATAGAACCTTAGTTCTTCTAGAAGTTGTTTGAACCACATAAGCTCACATGTTGCATTGGCCATGGCTCGATACTCAGCTTCTGCACTTGATCTTGCTACCACATTTTGTTTCTTACTCTTCCAAGAAACTAAATTACCTCCAAATAAAACACAATATCCTTAAGTTGACCTTCGACCAGAGGGGGATCCAGCCCAATCTGTATCTAAATAGAAACTGATCTTCATATGCCCTTTATTCTCATAGATTAAGCCTTTTCCAAGTTCTCCTTTGATAAACTTCAAAATACGAAGTGCAGCTTCCCAATGAGTTTCACATGAGGAGTTCAAAAACTTTTTCACTACGCTCACAACGAACGAGATGTCTAGCAGGTTACTGTGAGATAATTAAGTCTACCAACCAATCTGTCATATTTTGCAAGATCTGATAGAGGCTCCCCCTGTCCTGGCAGAAGTTTAACATTCAGATCCATTAGAGAGTCAACTGGTTTGGAGTCTAAGAAGCCAGCTTCCTAAAGAATATATAAGGCATACTTTCGTTGAGATATTGAAACATGTCCTTTTGATTGTGCAACATCAATTCCTAAGAAGTATTTCAGTTTTCATATCTTTTGTCTGGAAATTTTTGAACAAATTATCCTTCAATTGTTGAATACCATTGTTATCATTTCCAATAATAACCACCAAGTAGATGAAATGTGATGATGAGTGACGGTATAAGACATAATGATCAGCTTCACTTCGTATCATTCCAAATGCCAGTACCACATTACTAAATCTACCAAACCAAGCTCTAGGAGATTGTTTAAGACCATAGAGAGACTTACGTAGTTTACATACCAAGACAAACTCCCCTTGAGCAATGAACCCAGGTGGTTGCTCCATATATACCTCCTCTTGTAAGTCACCATGGAGAAAAGCATTCTTGATGTCAAGCTGATGAACAAACCAATTGCTAATGGTTTCCATAGATAAGAGAAGCCAAAAACTTTCCATTTTGACTACTGGGGAAAATGTATCACTATAATCTAGGCCAAAAATCTGTGTGTACCCTTTGGAAACAAGGCGTGCTTTAAGGTGGTCAATTTTTCCATCGAGACCACCTTTGGGAATGAAAATCCAACGACAACCAACTGTTGTTTTCCCAAGGGCAAAGAAACCAACTCCCAAGTACCATTTGAGTGCAAAGCTTCTATTTCATCAAGCATGGCTTGGTACCAACCAGGATGGATAATGTTTCACCTGTAGTTTTAGAAATAGGAACAGTAGAAAGACTATAAACAAAAGTAACATAGGTAGGTGATAAACGATTATATCGTAAATAATTGTAAATGGGATAAGGATTAGTTGTAGATCGTTTACCTTTTTATTGGGCAATGGGAAGATCAGCTTTGTGTGGGACCAAGGCAAGAGGATCGTCCGACAGAGAAAGAGAGTCATTGGGAATTACATTTGGCAAATTGTCGACATCGGTAGTAGGACAAGGATATCGATGATAAGTGATTAATGGAGGATCAGTAGAGGGCATAGTAGGTAGATCCTCGGGAAGCAAAGAAGAAGAGAAGACTGGAATAGGTAATACTGGATCAAGATTTGATGAATTTTGTTGAGTGACTAAGAAAAAGAACTGTTGTTCAAAGAAGGTGACATCTGCAGAAATGAAATACTGGTTTAGGTCAAGGAAGTAGCATTTGTAACTTTTCTAAAGACAAGAGTAGCCCAAAAAAGAGACATTTGAGAGCTTTGGGGGCCAACTTATCATGTCCTGGATTGAAACAATGGACAAAACAAACACAACCAAAGGGGCAAAGTAGAAGGGGATAAAGTAGTTGTATGGGAAACAAAATAGAATAAGGAATTTGATCCTGCAATACGGAAGATGGCATGTGATTAATAAGATAACATGCACTAAGGACAATGTCTGCCCAAAATTTGGTGGGAAGATTGGTATGCAATAGTAAAGTATGAGCAGTCTCGATTAAATGACAGTTTTTTTTCTTTCATCCACCCCAATTTGTTGAGGTGTATAAGGGCAAGAAGATTGATGTAAAATGCCATGGGAAGTCATGAAGTCTGTAAATTGAGTAGAAAAATATTCCCAAGCATTATCACTTCTTAGAGAACGGATAGAAGTACGTACCCAATTGTGTTTTTATTTAGCACAAAAACTCTAAAAAATTATAAACAACCTAGAACGATGTTTCATGAGAAAAACCCATGTACATCTAGAATATTCATCAATGGAGGTGACAAAATAATGGAAACCCAAAATAGAACTGAATTCTTCATGGTATCAGAGAGAATTTTTCTCTCCCTTGCTGTGTATCTCCACAGAGGTTGATCATCTTACTGGTGTCCGATCAGAGTTTTGATCACACTATCTAACGCCGGGCGAGGTAGCGATTATCCCGCTGGCTAGCTGTATCCTAAAGATCTCAAGGAAGAACGCGAGAAGTCATCCACACAAGAGAGAAACATCTCTCAAATTTAAAACAATTTCATAAAATCAAGGCTTACTGAAAACTAACCCACAAGCCAAGTTAAATAGCCAAAAACCTAAACTTATCCAAACTTAAAATTTAGAACAAATTAAATAGTTATCTGAAATCCTAAATAAAATCGGATTTAAATCGTATCATAATTTGACAAAATAATAATTATCAAAAATGATAAAAAAAAAATATCAAAAACAAAGTATTGAAGGGAAAACATTGGAATTTTGCATCGAAAACGGGCCAAATAACTGAATTACATCATCTGGCTCGGATCCTCCTGCATCATTCACCCCGAATTGGAAAGAACTCGCCCTCGAGTTCACAACAACGTCTTCAAAATCCATGAAACAATCATGGTGTTGGACTTACTCATTCGGAACCTGCCCACGATGATCACGATCTAAATCACGCACAGACAGACGGCAAGATAACCCTGTGACTTGCCTTTGCAAATCCTCAATCATCACCTCTAGTGGCGGATCTTGACATTAAGTCTTGGGGGGGCCAAAAAATTCAACGATAAATAATAAAAATCTCATAAAATTATATATTAAATAAAAAGAGCTATGTACATTTGACAAACACACAATCAAGCTCCTAATTTTCTAATTCCCCTTTCGTTCCCCTATTTCTGCCCTAATCTTAGGGTCCCAACCTCTCCAATCAATGTCTTCCCCTCTTATCTTTCCAATATTCTTTAAAAAAACATGGCTAAATATAATAACAATAATAACAATCAATGGCATTAAAAAAAAAGGGATAACCAAGTTACCGAGAGGCCACTTCCACCAACGGATCCGGTGACAATGCAAGTGAGGCCCCGGAGGGGAGGCAGCCGAAGAAACTATGAGATAAGCCTTAAGGTGAGGAACAAGGTGAATGAAATTGAAAATTTAATGAGTTTTTTTTAACTTGACACCCCCTCAAAAATAGTCAAATCACTTATCACGCATTACTTTTCAATAATACCCCGTAACCCCCTCCATTAATTTTATTTTATTTATCACCCCATAGACCAAATTTTATTTTAAAATCTATGATTTCACCAACAACAATTATATTTCTATTTATCCTTGAAATTTTTCATAATTTATAATTATATAAAATGACATGCTTTGTTATTACACCCATATCATGTGTTTGTTGCTTAGATATAAATAATTATTGTTTGTGAAATAGATTTTAAAAATATATCAAATACAAAAAATTATAAATAGGATCTGTTTTAATGGAAATTATTAGTATTAAATTAAATACTTTAAAAAACCGTATTATAGATGGAATCCTGCAAATCTACAATAAAAAATAGAACAAAATTTAAAAAGAAAAAAAAAACAGAAAAATTCTGACTTGTTGGATTCAAACCAGTTACCCATGCCTGCTAAAGTCAACTACTTACCAATTGAGCTAATGTTTATTTTTGTTTGAGGGGGCCAATTTAAAGGTTTTAACTATAACTATATACATAATATTAATAAACAATAATTGTTTTTCAACATTTGCAGGGGGCCAAGGCCCCCCCAAATGTGTACATAGGCCCGCCCCTGATTACCTCCTGAATGTTACGATAATGGCGTTGGACTTTCTCCTTCGGAACCTGCCCATGACGACCACGATCGAAACCGCGTGTCGTCAGACACCGGGATAATTCTGTCGCTTGCCTCTGTAGATCCTCGCTCATCACATCCTTGATATCTCGATCATGGTCCTGGACCTCCTCATTCAGAACCTGCCCACGATGGCCGCAACCTTGACCTCAACCTCTACTAGTAATTAATGCAGATGCGATCTCGTCCCAGGAATATGTTGAGCTCTGGTACCAACTGACGTTGGGCGGGGTAGTGATTATCTTGCTGGCTAGCTGTAACCTAAAGATCGCAAGGAAGAACGCGAGAAGTCATCCACACAAGAGAGAAACGTCTCTCAAATTTAAAACAATTTCATAAAATCAAGGCTTACGGAAAACTAACCCACAAGCCGGGTTAAATAGTCAAAAATCTAAACTTATCCAAACTTAAAATTTAAAACAAACTAAATAGTTCTCCAAAATACTAAATAAAATCGGATTTAAATCGTATCATATAATAATTATCAAAAATGATAAAAAAAAATCAAAAACAAAGTTTTGAAGTAAAAACATTGGAATTTTGCATCGAAAACGGGACAAATAACTGAATTACATCATCTGGCTTGGATCCTCCTACATCACTATCAGACTCACTTTGATCTGACCAGTCGAAACCCTTGGTTCCCGCCCTCTACTGGAAAACTCACCAAAGTTTCTCAGGTTCTCAAGAACCATTTTTCGGTGCCATTTGAGCCTGTTTCCAGCTTCTATTGCCTCAGATTTTGCCTTCAACACTCTAATACCTTGAAGAGTTGAGAGAATTTGTGTGTTTCATTTACAAAGGGCAAGGCCCTATTTATATATGATTATTGTATAATAACCATAAATAGAGAATCAATTAATCAAAAATAGAGAATCAATCAAATCCCCTAATTAAGGTTTAAATAATATTCACATATATTCTCAAATATTCTAACAATCAACATATACTTGTGTAGCTCCACCGTGCAGTAAATTAAGCTCTTTTATTAAGCTCTTCAACCAAATTAAGTGCCTGACAAACACAAGAGGTGGCAGCCACATACTCTCCTTCACATGTAGACAAAGTGACAATTGGCTGTTTTTTAGAACTCCAAGTAAAAGTTGTTTCTCCCATGTAGAAAAGAAATCCAGTAGTGCTTTTCGTATCATCAATATCGCATCCCCAATCACTGTCATAGTAACCAATGAGTTTGAATTCTTAGGAGGAAGAATAGAAGAGCCCATAATCAAGAGTGTCTTTAATATAGCGAATAATTCTTAGTGGGAGCCTCTATAGAGCGACTTATAAGACTAACTCCGAAGAGAATATCAGGCCATGTGCAAGTTAAATATCTAAGACTTCCAACCAAGCTTTTCAAGGTAGTAGGATCTACCATCTCACATTTATCGTACCTTGATAACTTAACTCCATATTCTACTGGAGTGTCAACTAGTTTGCAACTCTGCATCTTGAATTTCTTGAGAATCTCCTTTGCATAGCCTTCTTGATAATGAAATATCCCTTCTCTCGTTTGCTTAACTTCAATGCCAAGATAATATGACATCATTCCGATATCAGTCATCTTGAACTCCTTTGTTATGGACTCCTTGAAGGCTTCAAATAAGACTGGATTACTCCCTATGAATATCAAGTCATCTACATACAAGCAAACGATGAGAACATCTCCTTCTATATGGTTATATAGAAGGCATACTCATGCGGGTACTTTAAAAAATTGTTGTCTTAAAAATATTTATCTATTCTGCTATACCAAACTCTTGGAGCTTGTTTTAACCCATAGAGGGCCTTCTTCAATTTTAGGACCTTATCTTCATGCCCTTTAGTGATGAATCCCATAGGTTGCTAAATGTATACTTCTTCTTCAAGATGCCCATTTAAGAATGTGGATTTGACATCCATTTGAAAGATTCTTCATTTATTATGTGCAGCTAAAGAAATAATAAATCTTATAGTTTCTAGGTGAGTATCATGAGAAAATGCCTCATCATAGTTGATTCTTCGCCACCAATATCGCCTTGTATCTTTCAACTTCTCCTTTGGCATTTTGTCTTTATCTTGTATACCCATTTTACACCAATAGCTTTATGCCCTCTAGGAAGTGATGTAAGCTCCCACGAATCATTCTTCTAGATTGCATTGATTTCTTCTTCCATTACTTGTCTCCATTTTTCATTTTGCACCGCTTCTTTAAAGTCTATGGGCTCACAATCGGCAAAGAGAAAAAATAGTGTTAGCTCATCATTTAAATTTTGGGTTACCTCATAGAGATCTTCAAACCTTCTTATGCGAAGCGTTGCTTCAAAGGAGCTTGACGGTGAAGGATCTTCAACTATTCTTGAAGGTGATGTTGGTGGGGTAGTAGCTGCTTGTGCTTGAGTTAAATGCTCCTCTTCCTCCATGATAGGGATGAAGTCGTACTCATCATTATCTTCAACGTTCCATTCCCATGTGGCTTCTTCATCAAATTCAACATCTCTACTGACTATCAACTTCCCATTTCTTGGATTGTAAAGCTTCTAACCTTTGTTGCACTTGTCATATCTAACGAAGGCATACCTCTCGCTCTTATCATCAAGCTTGTGGCACCCTTGATCAAGAACATGTGCATAAGCTATGCTTCCAAAAACCCTTAGATGCTTCACATTTGGCTTTCTTCCATTCCATGCTTCCAATGGCATCTTGTCTTGTAAGCTTTTTGTAGGGCTTCTATTTGAGAGATAAACCACACAATCAACACCTTCTTGCTAGAACTCCTTTGGCATCATCTTGCTCTTCATCATGCTTCAAACCATATTAGAATGGTCTGATTCTTCCTTTCGGCTACCCCATTTTGTTGAGGTGACCATGGACAAGTAAGTGGCCGGCGTATTCCATGATATTCACAAAAGTCATTGAATTCTTTTGATGTGAAAATTCTCCTCCTTTATCAGATCTCATGGCTTTAATTTGATAGCCACTTTCTTTTTCAACAAGGGCCTTGAACTTCTTGGACATGTCAAAAGCTTGTGATTTTTTTTAAGAAAATATGCCCAAGTATTTCGACTAAAATCATCAATAAAGAGAAGAAAATACTTATTTTTACCAAAGGAACTTGGGTTAATAGGCCCGCAAATATCAACTTGAACAAGTTCAAGTGGTCATTTAGCCCTTGATAAGGACTCTTTAGGAAAACTTTTCCTTGCATGTTTTTCAAGTATACACCCTTCACAAAACTAATCCGGGTGATTAATTAAAGGTAATCCTTTCACCATCTCCTTCTTTGATAATAAATTTAAGCTTTGAAAGTTTGTGTCCAAATCTTAAGTGTCATAGCCAAGTGCCATCTTTTGCATATGCTTTTAGGCATTTAGCTACATCATTTTTAATGTCTAGTAGAAAGAGTCTGTTTTTTGTCATTAGCACTTCGGCAATTAAATTGTTTTCAGCATCTCTTATGCCACATTGTTTATTCTTTAATTGAATATCATAGTTCTTTTCAAGAAGTTGTCCTAAACTTAAGATATTACTTTTCATATTGGACACATAATAAACATCGGAAATAAAATGGCGACTTCCATCTTCGAGGCGGATAAGAATCATAACTTTCCTCCCACCAAAACTTTTGATGTGTCTCCAAAAGTGATGAAGCCAACCACCATCTCATCAAGCTTAAAAAAACATGCTCCTATCGCCACTCATATGGTTGCTTGCACCGGTATCAAGATACCATGAGTTTTCTTCTTTGTTTTCATCTTGGTGGGCCATTAATATTGTTATTTCTTCTTCATCTTTTTTGGCCAAATTTGATTTTTCATCCACAATGTTGGCATGTCTTCTACATTCAGAAGAATAGTGATCATACCCTCGACAATTATAGCATTGTATTTGAGATTTGACATACCTTTGCTTTGAGAAGTTTCCTCTTCCCCGGCCTCTTGTTAAGAGTTTTGGCTCCTTGTATTAGATAGACTGAAATTTTCTCTTCCTCCTTTTACAAAGTCTCAACCTTAAGCATGTCCTCTTCTAAAGTTAGTTGAATAACCTTCTTTCCCCAAAGTGAGCTTGCTTTGGAGAGCTTGGTTTATGGAATCTTCATTTCTCTTCTTATATCTTTCTTTATGTGCTTGTAGAGAGCCCATTAGTTCATCAATACTTATAGTATCAAGATCCTTAGATTCTTCAATAGCCACTACGATATGCTTAAACTTTGGATGCAAATATCGAAGAATCTTTTCTATGATGTGAGTATCACTTAAATCTTCACCATATCTCCTCATTTGATTATAAACTCCCAAAACCCTTGAAATATAATCCGAAATAGTTTCAAAACTAGTCATTTGAAGAGATTCAAATTCACCTCTCAAAGTTTGAAGGCGTACCTTTTTAACCTTGTCAACACCCTTTTGAGACTTCTCAAGAATCTCCCATGCTTCATTGGCAAAGGTTGCACATGAGACCTTCTCAAACATTTCTTCATTCAAACATAGGTGGATCATAGAAAGAGCTTGTTGATCCTTTTTTCCGAGCCTTTTGTAAGGCATCCCTTTGAGTGGGAGATAAGGTGACCTCATCACTTGGCAACTCATGGCCTTTCTCCACAATCTCCGAGAGCCAAGCAAAGCCTTCAAGCGAATTGCCCAACTATCATAGTTCTCCTTGGTGAGACGCGAGAATTGGAATAGAAACATTCCACTCAACATCTTCGCATTATTTCCCAGTGGATTATTGGGATGGTGACTCGTTGGAGACACACACGGCGTCCATCTGCCGGCTGGTCAAGGTTGACGGTCTTACAACCTCTTTATCCCACACAAGATTCGCTCGAGCTTGCTTTGAAATAGATCACATGCATTTCCTGCAAAGCGGGGATTTTGGGTTTGGAGGATGAAGGCAGCGTCTTTGTCTTTGTCTTATATGAAAAAACACTGATTCTATGCTATAGCTGTGGACTGGTGGGGCATGGAGCCAACGCATGTCCTAACCGGAGTGAACCTTCTGTGCAAACCTAGGAAATCAGGCAAGATGGTGCTGATGATGGCCGGATTTCCCCGTGACCGCTCGTCGTCAGGGAGTTTCAGAGTCTTTACTCAACAGCTTTCAAGCTTCTATTGGCCAAGATCCCAGTGTGGAGACGGTTTCAACTGATAACCATGGATAGAGATGGACCAAGGTACACCGCCGCCATGATCGTGGCCGCGGCCGTGGCCGCGGCCGTGGCCGTGGCCGTGGCCGTGGCAGAGGAGCGGGCTTGGCATCACGAGAGGAACACGTGTTTCCCGTACCTTTTCCTGGAGGCCAACAAGCTACTGATGCAGATATCCAACACGTGACAGGAAACTCTCGTCAACCGGCGACACGCGGCCGTGGTGGAGTAGGAGGTATGATGACCCGTAATCCTCTTGGATGCCAGCAAACCTTTGTTCCGGATGTCCAACACGTGGCACACATTGAGACAAGTGGCAAGCGAGCTGACGGTTCGGATGCTCCACACGTCATCCGGTAACAAGTGGTAGAGGAGGACGCGGAGGACGAGGTGAGTCTCATCTCACATTGATTCGCTGTGAGACTTATAACACAAGTAATGTTGACCAAGAGCTGGAGTTCAGACAACAGCTCACAGGATGCATCTATCGTGACGAAGGACCAACTGTGGGATCCGCCAGCAAGGAGAAGGACAGGAATGATGGCTCTACAAGTATGGAGGTTGATATCAAAGGAAAGGCCAAGCATAAGGCATGCTTTCGTCCAACCCCCCGCTATTGATGTCGGACGGAGGTGAGAGAGCTCCTCAGATGCTCATGGATGTTTGTTGAAAGAGTCAAGCAGGCCCTTGGAGCAAACCAGGAACCATCTGAACATCAAAGTGACTCAGATAACTTGGATGAGGACTCGGTTCTGGAGGACTCAGAGGATGAGAGGACTCTATGGGAGCTTCACAAATCCACATAGAAGGGATCCCGAGACAGGAAGGGAGTGCAAGCTCTATCTGCAGTTCAGAAGAAGAAGATCCAGAAGAAGAAAGACAAAGGAAAGGCTGGAGGGAAAAGTTCTTTAGCACTTAGCCCTGCTGATCCTTAATCTTTTAACAGTTAACAGTGCCCTGTTTCTATGTTTTAAGCTTGCCGTTGTATGCCTGTTGCTATATTGGCTGTTATCTTGGATGTTTGACTTTTATTAATATATAGCTACTATGTGGCTCTTTTAGACCAAAAAAAAAAAACATCTTTGCATTCAAAAACCTTAGCTCTTATTCCATTTTGTTAGAATAAAAGAGGTAGTTTGGGAGTATAGATGACTAGAGGAGAATGGAGGAGGAGAAGTCTTCAAGAAGAAACTTGTATTACACGTTGAAACTCTTTGGACTTGTTACAAAAGAGTTACGCCCCACCCCCTTTATATAGAATTAGAGACTTCTAGACTATATTCTAAGACATTCCATATTCTAGGATATTCTACATTTATCTTACAAGATTTCTCAAAAATGTTCTAGAATAGATTATTCTAGACATGCTCTAAATATTTCTTGCAAGTATTCTAGATGAAGAAGCTTTGGGTCAAAACTAATTCTTAGTCTATCCTCTTGGGCCCAAAACATTATGGGCCAAGTTAAGTTTATTCATAAACGTAAAACACGGATAAAATCAAACAGACAGAAAAATAACAAAAGAATGAGATAGAATAAATTGGGGCCTATTTACTTGACAGAGTGAAATTTATTTACCATCATCATCTATAACAAACAAAAACAGTTCTCCATCAAAGGCTAATTTCTCAAAAAAGGTGCCCTCTTCCAGCATTGCAGGTACCTAACGGCTATACCTAACTGGATTAAGATTTAAATACCAAATTGAGGATTATATAAGTTATTCTTCCAACATAGAAAATGTGGTTGGTTTCTCTTCATTGTTGTCCATAACGAACTCCCAGCAATATAGGCACTCATGAGGAAATTACTATGGATTAGATTTATGTTGACAGAAGCCATGGTAGCACTGTAATGGTTTTAACCAACAAGGTAGAACCAAATAACATTTCAAGAAAAGGTTTTAACAAACAATGATATAAAAAAATATTCCCATAATATTCAAAGCATTAATTAACACTAGATGGTATTTGCAAGCAAAACAAATACACAATAATGGTAATAAAAGTCTGTAAGCAAAGTGAAGTGCTAGCAACTCAGACAAACTATAAGAATTATATTTAAGGAAAAAGATGGCATCAATCTACAGTGGTTTATGGGAAAGCCATCTCTTAAACATAGCCAGACTCTCCCTGGGCTTGTATTCGGGAGCTGTGTGACCTGCACCCTGCATTTACATAGAACAACTTCCACATTAGTATCCATTATTCCCCGTGTTTTTATCTGTATATTATTTTCTAGCTCCTACCTTAACAGTAGCAAATGTAAGATTGTTGGCATATGTTCTTGTGTACCTGAAGATTTAACCGAAAGAATTACGTCAGCCTTTGTATTCAGATATGTGGATCTATTTGCAGCTAGTTAATTAGTTCTTGTCAAACCAACTCACCCGGCTACTTGGCCACCAGAGGACCAAGATCTCCAGTCATCAACAATCGAGAAGTTGAGAGATCTGATCCATGCCTGGGTGCCAATATGTGGTATCACCAGATCATAGTCACCACTTCCATGAATCAGGAAACATGGTGTTAGTAACAGCATTATGAAGATTCATCAAAAGGGAGCACTGTGTCATAGAGGGTCTTCACCTGTAAACAAGAGCTCGATAACCTTGGCTTGTGAGCCTGCGCTGGTATTTTAGATTGCTTGGAATATCTTGGGCATACTGTTCTTTATTGCATCTGACCCATTCTGGCACAGTTCCCTGCTTCCCATAGATGACAACTCAAACAACTGATAAGAGCAAAGCATATCGGAAATGATCAAGTATCCATGTCCTTTCAAATGTACCTTCTGGATGTGGAGTGCCTCTCTCACCACATCAGAGTTTGCCCAAAAGTAGGATAAATAGCGAGCATAAGACTGAAATGAGAATTATAATCGGTTAGTGAAAACACCATGATCATATCCAAAACTAAGAGGGGACATGTTCTCCCATGACATTAGCAAAATGCTCTAAAATATAAAAATGGGATAAAACTAACTCTGCATTTGAGAGGAGGAACAGGTGGTGGTGTGATAAACTCTCCGTGCTCATCCTTGAGAAATCTTCTTTCTCCACCCAAGTCCTTTGGCTTTGGAGATGCTGGCGGGCACTTAGGCTCCAAAATGTGAGGCTCATTAATTTCATCAAAAAACTGAATGCCCAAGAAGTCAAAGTTTCAAGGTCTCATATGTAACTATGAATAGTGAATGTAATGAGGCATGAGTAACCGAATAGCCTTTTGGCACCTTCTTCACCACTTGAAGCTTCTTAGCACACAGAGCATTGGTAGGATGTTCATAATCCTCTTCTTCACAATATTGAGTGGTGGACTGCAAATGGAAAATGATTCTTCCTTCCATCAAATTTAGTTTGATGCAAGATCAAATTTTCATCAATTCTTCAAATGCTCATTAGAATTGGAATTTACAATTAAGCTAATTGTAATTTGCATAAATCCTCCAGGCCATAACACCTATTATAGGTTTAATGTTAAAAGAGAAGCACATAATTACCATATATAGCTCATCAGAAATGATCCCCATATTATGAGCATATGGAACCCGAGCCATCAAATCGATTTTTTCTCCGGTCGCCGGATTGCCAATCAAATATCCCTGACAGAATAAAATCTTTATTGCAGTCCATCAAATATATCTATGCTCTTTTTAGAGACAATTGAACATCATCAGCATCATCATCAACCAGAACAAGAACACAAATTGCTAAGCTATTTTTCTTGGTGCAAACAATAGAAACACATTAATGGATGCATTGTTTCAGTTACAGCATAGGCCAATCACCTTGAGATTCAGAAGAGGCTGATCCCCAGATTCAATGCCTGCATATGAAGAGCAGCACAGTTTATATAGAAGAAACAACAAAGACATAATCAACTAGGAAGACCAGCTTGTGGGTGATCGGTTACCTTCTGATATCAAGTGAGTGATGATTGGAACAACCTTCCCAGCATATGAATCACCAGCAACATAAAGAGGATTGGAAAGGAATTCTGGGTGATCAATAAACCACTGAACCACCAAAAGTCTTATGTCAAGTTACATTCAGAGCATTGAATCAAATGCAAGAAATCTTACTGATGCAGTGACATCCCCATCAATCATGTGCCTGATTACCTTCCTGAGGAACTTGTAGGTTCTTAGTGATGAAGTGACATCCCCATCAACATATCCCTCTGGTGTACTTGAGAATGAGAATCCAGACCCAACATGGGAGTCTAAGAAGATCATATTGGAGGCCTGGAAAAATCAAAAACTCAAACCTTTTTCACTGAAAGAGAATGGGAAAAATGTTAAGAAATCTGAAAAACAAAAATTAAATCACCTTAGTCAAAGCGAAAGGATGATACACAAGTGTTGGCAAGCTGCCATTATACTCAACACTCCTGAACTTGACAGGACCTATATATGATCATCAAATCCACTCAAAAAAGACTTCTTCTTTTCTTCCAATTTTTATGAGAGAAGAAAAAAAAAGAAACAAATTAAGAGAAATTACCAACTTCCAAGGCGAGGCCGCTGAAGGCAGAGCAACCAGGGCCGCCTGTGAGCCAAAGAAGAAGCGGATCAGTAACTGGATCTCCTTCAGACTTTATGAAGTAGTAGAAGAGCTGCACTTCATTATCCACAGGAACATACCTACAAAAACAACCATTTTTACATATTAATTAACATCAAGTTTTTCATGGACGATTTCAGCAAGTAGCTAGTTCATCCTACTAGCTATATATACCCAGTCTCCAGGTGGAAGGGAAGTGGACCATGAAATCCCGGGAGATGAGTTACAATGGAAGCTGTGAGGACTTGAGAGCAAAAGAAAGAGAAGAAAAACAATGACACTAGCAGCACAGAAGAATGCATCGTTTGCTTGCTGTTGCAGAAGAAAGGCTCTGTGGATGCCATGGTCGTCTGTACTTATTTTAATAAAGCATTAGTATAGAAAGGAATCTTGCCCGCGATGTATGAAGGTAGATGGGAGATCAAGAACCTTAGGGCCTCAATGGCGGCTCTCAAGTTTCTCTTATTAATCTCATTAATTCTTAATACACTTTACAAACCCTAATCTTTTATATACATACTTTAATATAACCCGGATCCGTTATCCCTAACCCGGATCCGTTAACACTAACTTTCTTAACACTCCCCCTCAAGATGGACGATAGATATCAATCATCCCCATCTTGTTACATGCTTTAACACACTCAAGGACCTAATCCTTTAGTTAAGCAATCAGCTAGTTGTTCGCCAGAATGAACATGATTCAGCTTCAAAATTCCGTCATCCAATCTCTCCTTAATGAAGAAGCGATCAATCTCAACATGCTTTGTGCGATCATGTACAGGATTGTTAGCAATGCTAATTGCCGATTTGTTGTCACACCAGAGCTTCAATGCATCACCTCTAAATAGTCGCAGTTCTGACAACAAACTCCGCATCCAGAGCATCTCACAAAGACTAGCCGCCATAGCCCTGTACTCGGCCTCAGCTGTAGACCGGGCAACCACCTCTTGTTTCTTGCTACGCCAAGACACAAGGTTACCCCCAACAAAGACACAGTAACCTGAGGTGGATCTCCTATCATCCAAGCAGTTCGCCCAATCAGCATCGCAATATCCCTCCACATCCAAGTGTCCATGACTCCTGAACCAAAGGCCTTTGCTTGGGCTTCCCTTCAAGTATCTCAGAATCCTGTATACTGCCTCCATATACTCAACCTTGGGATCATGCATATACCTACTCACCACACTCACAGCATATGCAATATCAGGTCTCGTGTGGCATAAGTAGATAAGGCGACCAACAAGTCTCTTATAGCGCTCCTTGTTCACCGAGTTACCAAATTGAGCACACAACTTATGATTCTGCTCAATTGGAGTAGAAGCTACTCGGCACCCTAGCATTCCTGTTTCAGTGAGTAAGTCCAGAACATACTTCCTCTGAGAAAGCATTATTCCTTCAGAAGACCGTGCAATCTCAATACCAAGGAAATATCTTAGTTGGCCCAGATCTTTAACTTCAAACTCTTTACCCAGCCTTCGTTTTAAGTGAGAGATCTCCTCAGCATCATCTCATGTAATAACAATGTCATCCACATAGACAACCAGAATTGTGACATGGGATTTGGAGTGTTTGTAGAAAACAGTGTGATCCCCACTACACTGCATATAGCCTATACCACACATTACACGTCTGAACCTGTCAAACCATGCCCTTGGTGATTGCTTCAACCCATATAAAGACTTCTTCAGCCTACACACCTTCCCAACTGTCTGTGGAGTAGTAAAGCCAGGCGGGATCTCCATATACACCTCCTCTTGTAGATCTCCATGCAAGAAGGCATTTTTAACGTCCATCTGATGTAACGGCCAACCAAAGTTCGCTGCACATGAGATCAAAGTCCTCACCGTGCTCATCTTTGCTACTGGAGCAAATGTTTCATCATAGTCAATCCCATAAGTTTGGCTATACCCCTTTGCAACTAACCTTGCCTTGTACCTGTCAATCTTTCCTTCAGGAGTTTGCTTCACGGTGTACACCCACTTACAGCCAACTGCCTTTTTCCCAGTTGGGAGAGATACAAATTCCCATGTCTTATTCTTCTCCAAGGCTTGGAGTTCCTCATGCATAGCACCCTGCCACTTAGGATCTTGCTTTGCTACTCACCAGTCACTCGGTATTGGCACTGACTGTAATGATGCAATGAAAGTTTTGTATGCAGGAGATAATGAAGAATAAGAGACAAAATTAGCAATATCATTCTCAAAGCCAAACCTAGCTGGAGGTTTTCCAGCATTGGCGCGAGGTTCTCTACGATGGGCAATAGGCAAATTAAGAGAGATAGAGACATTACCACCCGACTCAGAGGAAGACGGGGAAGATCATGAGGAAAAAGGAACTAAGGAGAGGCCTGAGACAGTGGCATGCGTGGACTGGTCAGCGATCTTAATCATAGGGAGTGTGGAGTGCTGCTGCGGCTGCTGCTCTGCATGCTCCCCTTGGATACCTGTCTGAACTCCCCTCAAGTGCCTCCTTCGGCACACCTTCAATTCTTTTTGTCCTCGTATCAGGTCACTATTAGCATTTCCATCTTCATTTCCATCTTCATTTCCATCGTAACACTCCCCCTGATCCATGTCATTAACCCCACAATCACATCGTTACTATTCTCCCCCTCTCGACCAGCACTGCCTGTGCTAGGAGAGAATTCGTCAAAGAGAGATGTCAAGTCAGTCTTCTCACCATAGAAAGGCTCTGACTCCCTGAAAGTCACATCCATACTCACAAATAACCGACGCTCAGTCGGGCTCTAGCATTTATAACCCTTCTGGCTAGAAGAATACCCAACAAATATGCACTTCACAGCCTGAGGGTCCAACTTCCCCACCGAGGGCCTATGATCTCTGACAAAGCAGGTGCAACCAAACACCTTAGGAGGAACGATGAACTTGTTCTCACCCAGGAGCATCTCGCATGGTGTCTTCATTCCCAGCACTCGTGAAGGCATTCGGTTGATGAGATAAGCTGCTGTCATCACCGCCACACTCCATAGGATCTTTGGCACATTCATCATGAGCATGATAGAGCGTGTCACCTCCAGTAGACTTCTATTCTTGCGCTCAGCCACCCCATTTTGTGCAGGCGTATCTGGGCAAGTTGTTTGATGCAGGATCCCCTGAGCAGACAAGAAGGATGCAAAATCCTTATTAACATACTCGGTTCCATTGTCAGTCCGTACAATCCGAACCTTGGCATTGAACTGAGTCTTTACACAGGCACAGAAGTCTTGAAAACACCGAAGCACCTCACTCTTGTGTTTCATCAAATAAATCCAAGTCATACGAGAATAACAATCAATGAAAGTCACAAACTACTTGAATCCACTAACTGAAAGAACTGGACAAGGTCCCCATACATCCGAATGAATAAGAGCAAATGGTTCCACACTTCGAAGACCAATACTAGAATAAGTAGAACGTGTATGCTTGCCAAACTCACAAGCATCACACATAAGTTTACTCCTATCTACTTTGTCCATTAATTCTGGTTGCAACCGACTTAAGCTATCAAAAGATAAGTGACCCAGACGACAATGTTGGAGTAGCACTGCAGCCTCTACTCCTCCACACACAGCAGCAGCAAGAGCAGCATCAACACTCCCCTGATCCAAGTACCAAAGTCCATCACGCCTGGTACCAGTCCCAAGCTTCCTTCCGGTTCGCCTCTCCTGGAAAAGACATGATGCACGGTCAAAAAGAACTTGGCAGTCTAATTGATCAATAATAGAGCTGACCGAAAGAAGGTTAACGGGGAACGAAGGAACATGCAAGACAGATGAGAGTGTGATTGATGAAGTGCATTTGACCGAGCCAATTCCTCTAATGGGTTGAGAAGTCCCATAAGCAGTTTGGACGGTCTCATTATGAGGATGCCTATATGGTGAATATGATGCAAACTCACTACATGCACCAGTAATATGCCTAGATGCTCCTGAGTCTACAATCCATTCTACATGCGATTTGTTTGTAGATGCAAGTGCGCATGGGCATAGTTAGCAAAGTTACCGAAAGCAGTGGTCATAACTAGATCCTGTGTGGCCTGGCCCTTGCCTTTAGAGCTCTCAGTCCCCATCTTCAACTGTCGCAACTCCTCCAACTCAAAGAATAACGGACATTTCACGACCTTCATCAAGAATCTAAGTTGGCTTTAGGACCAAAGATACGGCCTCCTCCATGTGCACCTCTATAGGCCCTCTGCCTCCACCTCCGACTGTGATTACGGTTAGGCAATTGAAGCCGAGATGCCTTTTTCTCAGCACTCTCTATCATCGGTGATGTATGTGAACCGCCAATGCGAATAAGGGGTGATGTATCACCAGTCATCACCTTCAATCTAAACTCCTCTTGGGCCATTACAGCAATAGCCTCCTCCATAGTGGGAAGGGAAGATTGATGACACATTGTGGCTCTCCTGTGCTCAAACTCTGCATTCAAGCCCTTCAGAAAATGAGTTACCCTCCTGCGCTCGATCCATCTCTTGCTCAAGGCTGCGCTTGTAGTATCTGGACATGCCAAGGGATCATAATGGTCCAATGCAAACCAAAGGTGCTGCAACTCAGCAGCATACTCCAAGACACTCTTCTCCCCCTGCTTCAGATTCTCAATTTTGGTCTGAACCTCAACCATAAGCATGACATTCCCTACTCCAGAATACATCTTGGCTAACATTGTCCACATATCAGTCGCATTATGAATTGCCTCCACCATCCCAGCAATAGTCGGGGACATTGAACTCATTATCCATGCCACAACCAGAGAATTAGTGGCACACCAGGTCCTCCACTCAACGCTCCCCTTGTCGGCAGGCTCCACATGTCTCCTGCACATAGTGCTCAAGCCCCTTTATTCTCAAGATCAGACTCCCCCTCCGAGACCAACTCAGATAGTTCTTTGCCCCTTCTAGTTTCACATCATTGGGCATCAGCTCCAGCCTCTGCACCATCTCAGGCCGTTGCATAATCTCCCGAGTGGATGAGGCATCTGCCTCACTCTTGGCTCTGAATATCTTCGCAAACTCCTCAAGAAGTTCCTTCATATCATGAGTGGTGACTAGAGTCCCCACTACCACAATTCACAAAAAAAACACCGGTCAAAGCTTCGCCCTTCACACGATTCACCAAAGCTTCACACAGGTCAAATCAAAATAGTACAGCCACGCGCCAAAGCCACGCTTCAAATCAGAATAGCACACCTGCACGCCGGTCAACGCCTTCACCAAAGCCACGTGCCTTCAGCGGTCAAACCAGCAAGCAGCCACGCGTCTTCACCGCCTGCAAAGCCACACGCCTTCACCAAGCAAGCAGCAGCCACGCCTTCACCAAGCAAGCAACAGCCACCTGTCTGCTCTGTTTTTCCCTCCTTCAGACGCGCTCAGCAGCCACGCCTTCACCAAGCAAGCAGCAGCCACCTGTCTACTCTGTTTTTCCTTCCGTCAGACGCGCGCGGACAGCCTCCTTCAGGCGCAGATCGAGCACCGTAGTTCTGATACCATATAGAAAGGAATCTTGCCGGCGATGTATGAAGGTAGATGGGAGATCAAGAACCTTAGGGCCTCAATGGCGGCTCTCAGGTTTCTCTTATTAATCTCATTAATTCTTAATACACTTTACAAATCCTAATCCTTTATATACATACTTTAATATAACCCGGATCCGTTATCCCTAACCCGGATCCGTTAACACTAACTTTCTTAACAATTAGCATTGCTAGTATAATGCTATTACTGTACAAATGTCACGATCCCGTAAAGTGGACGTCAGTGGACCGTGCAAAACTATGAGACGGGATGAGACGAGATACGCAACCTTATTATTTGGCACATAATTTTTTGGGAAAATAAGTTTTTCATTCTTTTTTAAAAGTTAAACATTGTAATGTATATATGTACAATTAATAATTGTATATATATATATATATATATATATATATATATATATTTATATATACAATTAATCTAGCAAAATGTAGGTTATACAATTAATAATTGTCCCAGAACTTTAAAATGGCATTATGTATTTAAAAGTGATAAAAAAAAATAGTGTGAAGAAAAGATGGTATAAATTGAAAATTAGAAATTCAGTTAAAAATAAAGTTTTAAATAAGTAAAGGGTTATTTTGATAATTTTATGTACTAATGTTAGCCGAAACTGAAAAATTAACAACAGCTACAAAAGTTGCTGGCAAAGAGATGATTTTAAGAATATAGATAATAAAAAATATATATAACATCACATGGGTCGGTTTATGAAAAGAGGGAATGCATGTACTTTTCAGGACCAATAAGATAAATTTTTAAAGAAGAATTCAGCATCACTCATATAAATACAAACATTGATCACTGTAATGTATTGAGTTTTTATTTTTCTTTTTAATTTTTTATATTTCCATTGTTTGAACTCCTGAATCTCCTACAGCCTCTTGTGATTTCTCAATCTCAGTTCTCTGCACGGGGACATTAAGAAATTTCAAAGTTAGCAGATAATTCTTTGGTACAAACAAGAGTAAAAATATGCAAGAAGATGTTCAACTACCGCAGCAGAATGTTCATATTCCATTGCCTGCACCTCCTCAACGTTGGCTTTCTCAACCTTGAGCCTCTGCATGAGGGAAATTTTACATGGTATTGGATGAAAATATATGAATTTATCTAAGCACTCGATCCATGTTGATCATTTCTTGATTTTTTGAAATAATTTACTTTTTTAACACATCACCTTTAATGCAATATCTGTGTCTTTTCTTGATGAGACAAACATGTTGGCATAAAGCTTTGCATCTCTCTTGTTGTTCTCTAGTTCGAGCTGTTTCAGTGTCATTTGCAGTGATTTCACCTCCCTATAATTCAATCATTTAATTAGAACATGATGCCATACGGCACAATTAGATGTATCAGAGGATTCTCAGACCTGTTCTGTGGATCGATCTCCAATGCTTTCTGAATGTCCAGTTTAGCCAAATCCAGATCAGCAGTTTCGATATAAGATTGAGCTCGTCTATACAATGCCTTCACATTGTGGTACTCAATATCTAGCACCTGAATGAGGAAAAATTTGATTTTTACAGAAGGATCACTGTCCCAGTTAATATAAGAGCTATTTGTTTGTCTTACCTTTGAGCATTGCTTGATCGCGTCATGAAAACTATTAAACTTGAGGCAACAAGCAGCATGATTCAACCAGCAGGCAATTCTCAGAG
Source organism: Dioscorea zingiberensis (assembly GCA_026586065.1). NCBI lineage: Eukaryota > Viridiplantae > Streptophyta > Magnoliopsida > Dioscoreales > Dioscoreaceae > Dioscorea > Dioscorea zingiberensis. The sequence goes on from CM048824.1 coordinate 16,847,890, forward strand.
ATTTAACAAGCTTTTCTTCACCACTCTCAAGAGGCTCATCTTCATTAATGTAGCTCACCGCCTGAGAGAGCAATAACTTAAGTCCCATTAGAAATAGATTAATTATTACTAAGCTAGAACAAGTTCATTTCAAGGCCACCCCCGCCCGCAATACCTTCTCATACTTCTTTGCAGCTCGCTTAAATTTCCCAATTTTATAAAGATCATTGCCTGCTTTTTTCGTCTTCTCTGCAGCTTCAATTTTTTCAGGGCCGCTCATCTCCCATGGTTCTTTTTCCTGTAACTTAAAATTAACTAAAATTAAATGCATTGACATATATCTGAAATCAGTAACTTCATCATCTGATCAGGTGGAACATCACCTTTGTAAAGTCTACCATTTCCACTTGATATATTAAGGTTGAACATGGAGGAACAACCGCAAGGTCTCGCTTAGCCTCATTATTCCCATAACCATACTGAGGTTTCACTGTGACTTCAGATAGTTCGCCCTTCAGCATTGTTCCTACAGCTTGATCTAAACCAGCAACTACCTGTTCTGTATCTCTCGACAAATAAAAATATAGCAGATAAAATCAAGAGTCAGCACTACTGCAGGTATCATGGAAAAAATAAATAGGCATAGAAAAATAACAAAAGAATGAGAAAGAGTATATTGGGACATATTTACCTGAAAAATTGAAATTTATTTACCTTCATCTAAAACAAACTCAAACAGCTCTCCATCGAAGCCTAATTTCTCAAATATGGTGCCATCTTCCAGCATCGCAGTGTACTTGACTGAAATGTGATTCAAACGCCAATTTGAGGATTCTATATAAGTTATTCTTCCCAAATAGAAAATTTAGTGGCTATTCATGGTTGACCATAATGAACGATGAGGAAAATAGTATGGATTAGATTTATTGGACGGAAGTCATGGTAGTAAGATGTATTCTTGATGATAACTAATTTACAAAACATGTGTAAGTATGATTAGTGCACATTGCAAATTCAAAAACTTACTTCGAACAGCCTCTCCTTCCTTTGGTCTATGAATACCTTCTCCGGATCTCAGTACCTTCTTCAAGACCATCAAATCACTGTTAACATCAAGAACCGGCTTCAAAGATACCAACTCAACATCAATACTGAGAACTTCATCTGATGGAATGGCTTGGAATCCATTATTGCCCTCTCTTCCATGTACTCCAAAAGCATCTGCAGGAAAAAGAAGTAAATAGTAAAATGCATAACATTAGGACAAAAAATAGAGCAGGTACAGACCAGAAATGCACAGAAGAACAAAAGTTGGTAAGCTACAAATAGAGAATATTAAATTATGCAACTCAAATGCTTCATAAGAAATGTTTTCACAAGCTCACATGCTGGAAAATATAACTATTTGGGAGAAAACAAATGGGACACATAGCGGCACCCAGCTGAGAGTGAAGGCGTGGCACCACTCCAACCGCCCGGCCTCTCCCTGAGAACCACGTGTAGATTCCCCCATCATCTCCTGGCAGGGGAACGCGTGCTTGTACATATGTCAGGCGCGACATCCTCCTGAACCGAAACGTGCATCCGTACGAGACAGGCCTCTGCGCACGACAGGTAAAAGGAATCTCCAGACGAGAGACTCAGCGCAATGTCAGAGAGGGGGTGTTCCCCGGCTAACGGCCCAAAAGGTTATCGTCCAAGTATAAAAGATGGAGCCAAGGGGAGAGCAAACCAGACTTCTTCTCTAAGAAACCCCCGTGAGAGGACTCTCCCCTGGACTATCCTGCCTCTTTGCTCTTTTGCTTTTCTACCTTCTCCTATTCTACACAAGCTAACTTGAGCGTTGAAGGGCCTGGGCGGAGACCCCGGGCTTCTTTTGCAGGGAGAGGAAGAGGCCCAACCACGGACCGCTCCCCAGCCTCTACGCCTGACGGCTCTTTGTCCCCAACTTACACTACCACAACTCGTTTTTCACAGTTGACCGTGAGGTGGAAGATGGACCCCCGAGGTCCTGACCATTTCAAGCGTTAACAATATCAATGTCCTAGTCAGCATGTCTTCATTAGATCATTCAAAGTGATGCATGAGTGGAGAAAGACAGTAAGATGAAGGGGGAAAAGAAGTTGTAGGTGGATTTCAATAGGATCAGAACACTAATATATAGTAAACATCAAATACCGAACATTTTGCTCCACTTGTAACATAAGTCTAGAAAGGCTAAAGAGGAGCACCACGACCAGCCTGCCCCAGTCAAAATCTGCCTATATCTATAGTTAGGTTTTTGCCCCCTACTTCAAAGTAATGGCAAATCAATGATGGAAAACTGCGAACATTATGCATGCCAGCCCAGATGGTGAACATGTAAATTAATAAATTAGAGTAAACTTGTACATTGTCACAAAGAGTTGACTTCAATAGAGCAAGATGATCAACACTACGCCTAAGGATTGGAAGGATGAGTACACTCAAGAAAAGCAAATGAAAACTATATCATAAAACTTGAAACTATTAAAAAAAATGAAATAAAATAAACAATCTAGCAAATTGGCCCTGAAAAATACTTTTGATGGACAAGGGCTATTCACTGTAATACAAGTTCAAGTGCAAAACAGTTTATCCTTACAAGAACTTCAGTCCTGAAATTCTGGTTAAGATGAAGTTCCAACTGGCAAGTGCAAAACTGAATCAAGTATCCAAATCTAAAGTAATCTGATCAAGATGTACAACAAAAACAATCTTATAATGCATTAGAGATTTTATAACAACTACTATTGCCTATTGGTTATACCCTAAACAGTGCTTCTCAGGAGATTGCCTCAAACTTCAAATCCTAGTCGTGGACATGATTTCATTGATTTATGTCACATAATCGCTTGTCAGGACATATAGTAATCTAGTAGTGAATAAAACTATGTTGAGCTAACAGGAGCAAGTTAGAAAAAATTAACATTCAAACCTTAAACAATCAGGGGCAATTTGCTACATAGACATACATTGTGGTTGAACAGTTACAACAGCCTTCTCCCCTCTTCTCATAGTCTTTAGGACTTCTGCAAAAGCTGGAAAAAGATGCCCTGCATTGTAAAGAATAATCATGTTTCCATACATGCCAGTAAAACAACATTTCCTTAATATAGTACAAGGTTTAATTTCAAACATAGATTAAGGGTTTGTGACAGCGTGTATGAAGGATGTTGACACCATAAAGATTTCAAAAAAACAGTCTTATTAAAGATAAAATATCATAGTTTCGGCTTAACATATTGACAAGAGCATGATACCACAAAATACAGGACTTGTCTAACTCTAATATCAGGTTAGCAGGTTTCAGTACCTTCATTGACGTAAAACTCGGATCCTTCTTGAGGACTTTCTGCAACAAGTCTACCATCTGATAACCTGACTTGGTATTTTACTGAAGAGAACATGAGAAAGGGCCAGTTATGATCATTAAATCCAGAAAAGCAGAGATTGAGGAAAAAAAAAAAAGATTAAAGCACATTGACATAAAAGTTCTCAAAAACTAGTCAATGCAATTCAAAAGGATGGACAAATGAGCCATTTTGTACCTGTAACTTCATCCAGCTCACCAGCTTGCACGTCATCCCCACTTGACATAATTTTCTTGATAATTCCACCATCCTTGCAGATATCTACCACAGTGAGCCACGATACCAATTCAACTTCAAACTGGAGGTCAGCACCGGGAGGAACACCTTGAGTACCAACACTTCCATAGCCCAAATCAGATGCCATTGTGAACAAAGCCAATTCCCCCTTCTTCATTGTAATCACCCCATGATCAAACCCACTGACCACCTCTCCTAATTACATAAAGCATCCATGAGAAACAGCAACACCATGAATAGAATACAATATCTCATCCAAAGAAGCAGGAGAAGTGATTGAACTAAAATCTCAAATTCTACAAGATGAAGTAGTAATACATATAAATGGCAAGAGTACATCGAAACTACGACCAATTAAAACAAACGAAGATACACAAACCATAGGGGAAAAAAGGAACTCGAATTGAAAGAGAACCAATTGAAAACACAAAAAAATTGGTGGGAAATCTCACCATTGCCGAGTTTGAAAGTGCGAGGCTCGCCTCTGTCTCTACTCGAATCAAACTTGCTCCCATCCATCAATCTACCAACGTAGTGAACTGAAATTACACACAAGAAACACAAATATTCAAACTTTGTCAATCCAAACTGACGATACCAAAGAACCAATTCCAAAAATCGGATCTCTCGATTGGCTAATTAGTAGAGAATCTGTTACCTGTGACTTCGTCCCCGAAGACCGGAGTCTCCCAGCCACGGCCTGAGCGGAGGAGCTTCTTTCTGAGGCCGGTCGGATGGATCTCCCGCTCCTCACCGACGCGGAGTGGCGGCGCCGACTCGATGACCTCACCGGGCTCCTCATCGAGATCATCATCGTCTACGACCGCCGCCCTCGCCGCCGCCGACGAGAAGGTGATCCTCGACGAATGCGCCATTGCTAAGTTCCCGTACTCACTGATGAGTGATGAGTGTGATCTCACTCGCGTCTCTCCTCTCTCATTCTCATCTCTCTCTACATGGACGGCCATGATTAGCTAATCGGTTGCGTGGCGGTCAGTAACGGTGGATAACCATTCTTTTTGCATTTGAACCCCTACAAGATATAATATATACAATATTAACCCCTGAAAAAAAGTTCAAATTCTCTCTTATTAATCATAGTTATGAGAACCAACCCGGGCACCGACCCGGTCAAGGCTGTGGGTCACCGGGTCACCGGGTCACCGGTTCAACCGTCGGGTCAATCGGATCAATGCCGATTCAATATATTTTTTAATAATAAAAAAATAAGTAAAATAATGTAAAAAAAACTATTTTAAATAATAAAAAAATTGTTTTAAAATAAATAAATAAAAAAGTATTATTTAAAATAATATTTTATTATTAAAATATTATTAAATATTATTTTAATAATATTTTATTATTAAAATAATCAAAAACCCAAAAAACACTGAACCGGACCGGCCTGCCCACCGGGTCACCGGGTTGACCGGTCGGACCGCCGAGCCGGTCCGGGTTTAATAATTATGCTCTTAATAAATTGAAGTTGAAATTTTAATATTCAAAAATTATGATAATTTCTACTTACAAAACTCCTTAACCTAATACTTCACACACTCATGAAAAATTGTTCATTTACTAATAAAAGAAATGGAGTAGAAGCTTATTTGCTTAAGTAGAGAGCTAAAAAGAGACCAAAAAAAAATAAAAGATTGCGAGTGGTGTACACGTTTCAATCAAAACAAAGATTTTACAATGTAGGGTCATTGATAAGCATTATAAATTACTGGCACCATTCTTTTTCTTGGAATGTGCAAGTGGCATGGAACTCTCATTTTTTTTCCCACACAATCTAAAGATTGTATATGTTTAAATACTTCATTCAAATCTATATGTTATGCTTATCTAGTTACAGAGCACTCTAATTTTCACAAAATTATATAATTTGAAATTTGTTCAAATTCTCTATCATAATTATATTTTGTGTCGATGTTTAATCCTATGTGCTTACTAAATGAAGGTTGTGATATATTTTGGATATTTTTATAATAAAATAATTTTATGAAAGGGTTTTATGTAAGGATTTTAGGAAAGGGTTTAGAGCACTTACACCGCTGCTGTCAAAAGGCGGGCAAAAGTGCTCAAATCGCACTCATGAGAAAAAAAGTTTGACACCGCGAATCTGTTCATCCGGGCGGGTGGTGGTCCCCACCGGCCCAGTTAAGCGCCCGGGCAATCTTTGCCTGGGCGTTTAACCGGGCAATTGGTGTGGGGCCCACCTTTAAAAAATATAAATTAGATTAGTTAGTTTGTAGATTAGTGGTGGGGTCCACATGTTTTTTTAAAAAAAATACTGAATTACTTAGATTAGTTAGCATGGATATTTTTTAAAAAAATAATTAAAACAATGTATTATTTTGAGGTTATATATATATATATATATATATATATATATATATATATATATTATATAAAATATGGATTATTAAAACAATGGATTATATTTATAAATTAATTTGTATATTTTTTTCTTAATTAGCTTTAAGTTTATTATTAATTTTAAAAGTTTTAGATTCTAATCCTTAATTTATCAATTAGTTTGGCTATTTTATATGGATAATTATGTAGATAATTAAATATTTATAAAATCCGTTTATATTTACAAAATTGTTATGAATTAATTTTTTAAAAATTATTCATATTTTTAAATTTTTAAATTTAATCTTAATGTCCTTAATTACTGTAATTACTTTGTTTTAATTAATGTCCTTAATTACAATATAAATAAGACATTAATTATAAATAAAAACTAACATTTAATCAACTAAAAATATAAAAAAATATTTTATAAATAGTGATTGCCCGGGCAATTAAAGGATTGGGGTGGAAGTTTTTTTTTTTGAAAAATGAATTGTCATGGCAATTCTGGCCCGGACAATTGGAGGTTTGGGGTGTAAGTGCTCTTAGAGAAGGGAGAGGGATACATTGAAAAGACTTGAATCATCCAAAAGAGTGTCACCTATGAGAAAGGACTCTCTTCTTCATGATGAGTTGTGTCTCATCCAAAGAAGTGTTACCTATCGAAAAGGACACTCCTTTTTATAATAGGTTGTGTCACATCCAAAGAGGTGCATCATTGGCTATATACAGCTTATGAGTTTTGCAAGTAACAACTTTGCAGAGAAAGTAAGCCATGAAACACTTTCACATGTTTGGTATTAAAATGAACGGGTAAATTTTTTGGGGGGTCACTAAACTTTGTATGGATTTTATTTTAGTTACCAAAGTTTAATTTGTTTCAAAGCAATCACTTAACTTCAATTTTAGTTCAGTGGGCAGTCACCCAAGAGATTTTGGCTCCCATTTGCTGACATGGACGTAGGAGATACCACGTAGATCGATCCACGTCAGCATCCTCTTCCTCATAACGCCCTTCCTTCCCCAATTTAGACTCTCCATCATCCGAAAACCTCTTCCCCAATGCTTCCATCATCCGAAATTGGCTAAGAAAGGGCGTTATGAGGAAAAGGATATTGACGTGGATTGGTCTGTATGGCATCCCGTCCACATCAGAAAATGGGCGTCAGAACCCCTTGGGTGACTGCCTGCTGGACTCAAATTGAAGTTGAGTAAATGCTTTGAAACAAATTGAAATTCGATAATTGTAATGAAATCCGTACATAGTTTAGTGACCCCCAAGAAGTTTACCCTAAAATGAACCATGTAAAGTAATGAATGACTTCTAATTACTTTCCCTTTGAGCAAAAAAAGTGATTTACAGGGGTGGGTGTGTGAAAAGGATTACACAGTTGTTGTGAAAACATAGGATATGTAAAATTTCAATTTTTCCCATCTGTAAACCAACTATTTCCTCTCTTGTCTTACCTTTCTTTTGAGAACCCTAAACTCATACTTCTTCCTTTTAAGAAAATGAACACAGGTTCTTCTTCCTCTCCAAAACCCTAGCGTTAGAGGAGCTCTATTGGTAAGCCCTATAATTTTTTTTTTATTTTTTGAGAATATTTTCTTGTTTGATGTTGTTTAATTTGATTCTAATTTCATTAAGAAAATCAGTGAGAAAATCATATTTGTATATGAATCACTGTTTATTAGACATGGATAAATATAACTTATAAAAAAAAGAGGGTATTTTTGTGTTTTACTTCTCTTTTTAAATTTGTTTTATAAATTATTCAAAACTTTTCATTGAGAGAACTAACTCAATGGGTGACAAGTAAAAATAAATAAAAGAGGGGTTTATGGGGTATTATTGAAAAATGAAGGAGTAACAAGTGATTTGGGTATTTTTTTAGAAGGTGGTAAGTAAAAAACTCTTAACCCAATTTTACTAATTAGAGTAATCAAGGGCAAAATTGAGAATAAACACTACTTTGCATGGAAAGCCTATTAATACCAAATAGAGGAATTATGCATCATTTCAATTATAATTTTCATTGGACATAACAAACATTGTAATGTGAAAATAATTACATGCAAAGACTTTGTAGGGAAAGTCTTTCACTGCAAAACACCAAACGGGCCCTAAAGACATTATGAAGTTTTAGTGCTCCGTACAAAGCATCGAAATTCCGATTCACATTCTTCTTTTTCCATTTTTCAAAAGTTTCACTTTCATCAATACAAGCGCAGGTGAAAGGAAGAAGTTCGGAAACTAGCCGGTAACCTGTTGAACTACAGAATTGGTGGGGGCTAACGTGCCTCGAGACTTCATATCTAGTAAACTCATCTCCCACCATAACACATCTTCAACATGATCATGAGTAACAAATAGTTAATTTACCAATTATTTTTCTAATTTTTAGATTAATCTTAAACCATTTTCATATTTTGTGATGATTTATCACCAACCTATATGCTTACATGCAACTTCTCCTAATTGATTTCTCTAAATAATGATCCAAAATTTTAAAAATAATTGAAAATTTTTGTAAAGAAATAAGCAATTGATGATTAATTATAGAACTTGGGTAGTTGGTGAGATGATAACCATGGAATATTAGAGAACAAAGAGATCATGAGACAATTAAATTTACAATAAAGAGATGTTTTAGGAATTATATCATGAATGAAACAAAGGCTTCATCCATGATTATTAGCAAAGCAGAAAACCTAAACCAAATTAACACAAACATACAAAATATTGTTTGATTTAAACCTAGAATATTATAAACTTAGGCCATTTGTAGGATGCATGAATCTTTCATAGGATCAAGAGTGAGGCCAAAGACAAGTCCCCAAAATTATATTCAAAGTTCAAATTAAATAGATTGCTTGAAGAGTGATCAAGTGTCAACCAAGCCCTTTTTATTAGTAACTAAATACTGTGGAAAGAACTATAGCTAGAGAAATGAACATGAAATCATGCATGAGAAGCATATAACTGTAAAATAAAGAAATCAAAAGACCATTCGTTTAGCGGTATCCCGGGTCTTATGAGTTGAGTAATTCACTTAGTGAGCAAATTAAGCTCTCATGTTTGAGTCTCCGCCTCCTTAACGAAGGGAGCGGTTTGGGTAATTCAATTGGTGGGCAACAAAGCTCCTAAGTTCAAATCCCCATCTCTATACATGCATGTTGAGAGGTCAAAGAGGTTCATCACCTAAGGCCACAACCTTAAGTCCTTCTCACCTGTCATCGGGCGCCATAAGTCCTTCTGGTACAGGTAGTCTTCCATTTGCATTCTCCAGAACGTATAGTTTTCACCGTTGAACTTCTCGATCTTATACTTGGTGCTGTTAGCCATCTCTTCTCCAGCAAAACCGTGGAGCTTTGATACCAGTTGTTGGAAGAAACTGTGTACACTGGAGCAGGTTCTCAACAGCAGCTCCTCGAGTAATTCCCAGCACAATAGAAATGGATCGGTGGAGGGCATTGACCAAACAACCAACACCTTGCACAAAATCAAGCAAGCACATCAACCCACATAATCTTTAATGTGGTTTGGCAACCTACCTACGTCCACGACCCACATCCTTTACTATATTCAGAGATTCTCAAGGAAGAAGAAGATACAAGGAAAAATCCATCTCACTCTAGTGGATATACACTCACTGCTTCAGCACACCTTGAGGAAGATGACAGTTCAATACATTTATCTTCCTTTATTGGTGTGCTTTCCAAGACACATTTTCCTTGTATGACACTCACCTGTCACTTTGCCTGCATTGTCAGACATCATGTTCCCAAGATCCGACGCCATACTCACAAGATTCGGCGTCTTGGGATTACCGCCATAACCTTTCCCAAACCTTGCCCTCAGTTGACCAAATCAACATGTGCATCTCGGCAAGCTCGGTAGCTCACCTCGGTCACCTTTATGGCTCACCATCTTCCATACCTTAGCAGGGACTAACAAGAAAACTGAAAAATAAGAGGGATTGTCCAGAAAACCAGAAATATATCGGGGACCGTAAGTTAATTTACCCTTAAAATTTCAAAACAAATCTTTTTCTATTTTTGTTGAGTCTCGGAACCCCGGACAAAAGTACAATGAGCCAGAAAAACAGACATGGCAATGGCATCATGCATCACTGTCCACCATTAATTAATGAAACATTGAAAGCTCCTTTTTGCCTGCCACTCTTGGCCGCATTACCCATGGTATGCACACTCACCTGTACAAACACTCCCTGCAGCTTCACGCCTTCCCCCAAAAAACTCTCACCAACTCTCTTCTGCTTTGATCTCCATGAGAACGACATTGTTGATGAGGTTGTTTGTTGTGCTGTTGTTCCTTCTCCAAAGTCCACCTCGCTTGATCTCCAAAGAGCTTCTTCAGTACCCATTGATCATAGTTCCAGGTCAAGGAGGAAACCAGCTTGAAGCCAAGCTCAACAAAGAGTACTACTACAAGCCATTGAAGCAGCAGCTGGAGTACTGTAGATCAGGTATGAGAGAAGATGGAGGCAAATGGTTCAGGCTGTGGATGGACTGCTCCATCCTTGAGATCCCTCCCACTTTCCAGTGCTTTGCTGAACAAATGCAGCTCCACTATGACCCACATCTGGATGACTACACTAACGCTCCTGGAGTTGAGACCAGAGTCCCCTTCTTTGGATCTACTCATGGCTTCCACTATAAAGATCCAGATCGCTTGTAAGATCCATCCATCTCCTCACATCTTCTCTTATTATTCTTCTTTATCACTTTTAATTGGGTCTTCATCATTAATCACCTTCAAAGTTGTTTATGCTGATTTTATTATTATGTTCAATATATATATATTATATTATGTTTTGTGGAGTGGAAAACTAATTCTTTTTGTTAAAATGACTATTTTACCACGTCTTTTTTAATTATTTATATATAATTTATAGAATATACTGAAAAATGAAAATATTGTTGTTGAGGGGAATATGGATTTTTATGGAAGTATATATGTATAAATTTAATAATAATAATATTAATAAACAAAAAATTGAATTTTTTAAATTCATAAACAAAATACAAGAAATATCCAACTCCAAAGGGACTCTAATTCCCATTGTTTAATGGATACAATTAAAACGTTAGACTTGTGATTCTTCGTCCATGATTTTGTGATTGTTATATATAGTTGTTTGATTCTTTTATATTCTTATTCTCATTATTTAAGTTGATAGCACATTTAAATACTCATCATTTTGTATTTGTTCACTCTATTTTCTTTTTATTTTTAATAAATACAAATCATTAGAAGCAGGTCGCAGGTGTGATTCTAATCTTTAACTTTTCCTTGTGAAAAGGAATGGATATTAGCCAACATGTTTTTGTGAAAGTTGGTGTTTTTTTTAATAAAGGCTACAAGTGCCTCCACAAGTGAAGTCGTACGCCTCATCTCAACACACCTGAGCCCTCACCTATATGAGTGGGGTTTGAATTCGGTTCGTTCCGAGAGAACACACCCTACATATGAACCCAATAACAATAAGCCAAGAGCCCGTTGGTTTTGTGAAAGTTGGTTGTTCACTTCAAATTTTGATTATGGGTGTTATTGATTTCACTGTCTCTATAGTAGTATCTCATCATCTCCACCAATTTCATGTTCATCTTCAAGTTTTGTAGGAATCAATCTATATACATGGCAAATCTAGTGAAGCATCTGGATCAAATGGGATACAAAGAAGGCATCAACCTCTTTGGTGCACCGTATGACTTCCGGTACGGCCTCGCCGGAGATGGCCATCCATCCAAAGTAGGCTCTCAGTTCCTCCAGAGCCTGAGAGATCTAGTTGAGAATGCAAGCAAAGCGAACAACAACAATCCGGTGATCCTTCTCACTCACAGCCTCGGCGGCCTCTTCGCCCTCCAGCTCCTCCACCGCAACTCTCCAGCATGGTCCCGGAAATTCATCAAACACTTCATTGCACTGTCTGCACCATGGGGAGGCACTGTCCTTGAAATGCTCATCTTTGCTTCAGGGAACTCAATGGGGTACTCCAACATCAACCCATTGATGCTAAGACAAGAAATTTGGAGCTTAGAGAGCAATCGCTGGCTCCTTCCTAATCCAAGAACATTTGGAGACAAACCAATTGTGGTCTCAAAAGATGCAAACTTCTCAGCCTCAGACATCCCAAAGTTTCTCAATGCCATTGGATGCAGTGATTGTGTCCATCCTTATGAATCACGAATAATGCCAATGATCGAACGGCTCAAACCACCCGCCGGAGTTCCAGTGACTGTAATGACAGGGTATGGGATCAAAACTGCTGAGACTCTGGTGTATGGTGATGGAGGTTTTGAAGCACAGCCTGAGATTGTGTATGGAGATGGTGATGGACTGGTGAATTTGGCAAGCCTTTTAGCACCAGAGACTGAGTGGTATGGGTTGAAGCAATTGGAGTTTCTGAAGGTAATTAAGCTCCCAAATGTGTCACATGAAGGCATTCTCAAGGATGATGTGGCTATTACTGAAGTTTTAAAAGAAGTTCATCAAGTTAATTCTTTTGTTATGACTTCTTCTGCCTAGAATTAAATTCCATGCATCTCTTAACTCACTGGGATGATTTGATCTACTGTAGTGACTTGGATTATATAAATTAAGTGAACTCTTCTTTTATTGTGAGGATCTTCTGCTAAGGAGCTGCATGTTATAGTATCTGCTTATCATGAAACTGATGGGCAGTCCTTTAAAAAAGAAACTGAAAGAAATTTAAAAAATAAAATAAAAATAAATCAGCATAATAACCTCCTTTTCTTGACAACACCCAGGAATGAAGGAAGAGTTTGTAACAGGAGTCATCATACCCAGGAGTCACCATACCCCTTTGTGTCTAATCGGCTCAAGGATCTTATTTTCATACCTTTTGGATGTGATTTATCTATTTTATTAAATAATAATAATAATAATTAATAATCTCCTCAAATCAATGTTTGTGCCCATCGCTGACTTCCCTTGTAGAGCACGTGTCCCCTAATCAATAAATAAATAAATAAATAACCTCCTCCTCAGATTTATTTAGAAATCTAGTTTATGTAACATGAAGCAGATGTTTACTGTTCACAAGATATCTTCATTATAAATAATAATAAATTTATGAAGTGTTATTTCAATTGAATCACTGTTTAAATCCTAATTCAATTAAGGTCATATATAAAATAAACCATTTTCATAAAGGTTGAAATTTATTAAAAAGATAGAATCTATTTATATATATTTTGCAATAATCATTGATTTGATAGGATGAAATAATGTACTTTGAATTTATATCCAAAAGTAATTAGAAATCTACATATAAATAGTATGTATCATTATTTTGGGTTTAAAATATATATATATATATATATATATATATATATATATATATATATATATATATCAACAAATGCTAATTTCTTTGTGTTATGTGGAAAAACGACCTTACGTGTGGCACAACCCGACCATAACCAAGTCGGCCTTCCTCTCAAGGGCCACGTGAATATTCCCCCACTACTCATTGACAAGGGATCGCGGAGCTACATGTAGCAGAAGGGGGGCAATTGCCCCCCTTAATTTTTAAAAAATTATTATATATTTTTAATATTTTTTTAAAAAATATACTATATATTTTTAATTTGCCCCATAAATTTTACTATTTTGATAAAAATCCACTGAATATATGAGAATATAAAAAATTTATGGGTTTATCCATATAATTACAAAGTTTACATGAATTTTAAGATATAATTATGAAAATCTTCATGGCTCTCATAGGGATTTGGTAAACAATCATGTTTATCGGATAGAGTTGAGTTTTGGATCCATCCGCATAATAATGGTTGCGGATTTAATGAGCAAATTCCAAACCCGATAATTCCTCATTGCATTCTCTATTTCCCTTCTATCCTTTCTCTTTCTGACAGATAACTCTCATCTTTCTCTAGTGGCCAAACCTAAGGTGATTTCCATCCAACTTTGCACCTTTGACTCTCTCGATTTCCGCTAATATATCGTTTTGATTCATTTATGAATTAGATTCCATTATGCTCTTAATCTTGTTTTTCTTAGATGAATCTGTTTCTTCGTAGAATTCGAAATTGTTGTAGTTCTCCTGTGATTTCTTATATTTATTAAGGAAATAGTATAATACTTTTTAACTGTTGTTTATTTATTTTTTATTTAAATAAAAGATATTCGAAATAATTTACATTAAGTATTAATTAGTTACTTTATTTGAAATTCTTTTTAATGTAGGTTGTGAATTATTTTATTTTTATTTCTGTGAAAATATATTTTGATCTTGCCCCCTTAATATTAAATCTTGGCTTCGCCACTGCTCGTCTACACGGAAGTCAGAGACGGCACCCGTTTGAATAGGAACGCGCGTCCTTATAGGGCAGGCGCATGATTAACAACCCAATAATGGCATCTTCGGCAGAGGGTCCTGTCCTTACACTAGGGGGAACACACCACGACTAACAGCCTTAGGGCGACCTACAAGGTATAAAGGGGGGAATAGAGAGAGGTAAGGAGGGCCTTGGGGGAATCTTCTTTTCCTACGAGGGATTCATCTTCTTCCTCTAGATTTCTCCTCCAAAACTCTCTCAAACGACTCTCCTTCCCCATTGTTACACTGTTTATATAAAAAAATATATGATAAATGTCCAATAAAATTTAAATCTTAATATATCCTAATCTTATATTTAGGATATTCATGATAAGTAAACAAAATTTAATATAAAATTCCTTATGAGATAAATTGACTGTATCTTGGGCCAAGAGTGCAAATCTCGAGGCAAGCCCAAGGCACAAATCCCAAAATTGCCCCTGAGAACATATATCTCGAGGTAATCTCAAATTCCAAAATTGCCCATGAGAACATATATCTCGAGGCAATCTCAAATTTCAAAATTGCCTCGAGAACACATATCTTGAGGCAACCCCAAATCTCGAAATTGCCCCCAAGAACATATCTCGAGGCAATTTCAAATTTCAGGATAACCCGAACACATATCCCGAGGCGATCCTAAATTTTAAAATAGCCCGAGAACATATCTCGAGGCAATCTCAAATTTTAGGATAGCCCGAACATATATCCCGAGGCGATCCTAAAAATAGCCTGAGAATATATCTCGAGGCAATCTCAAATTTCAAGACAGCCCGAACACATATCCCGAGGGGATCCTAAATTTCAAAAAAAAAAAAATAGCCCTAAGACATATCTCGAGGCATTTAAAAAAATATATAATATAAAAAAATAAAATAAAATAATACAAATCCCAAGATACCCAAATGCAAATCCCGAGGAAAAAATTATTTTTGAAATTTAATTAAAATTTAATCAATATTTAATTAAATTTTAAAATTTAAAATTTAAGTTGGATTTGATCTTATCTTTTTGACGAGAGTTGGGATCTCTCGGGAGGGGATTTCTCGTCGTTGGACGAAAGTTATGTTAAAAAGGGAGGAGGCAGGCAAAAAAGGGGACCTTTTTGGCTTCTTTTCACTCAGACAATCGAGAAGCAACTTTTTTGTCTTCTTGGAGAGGCTCACGATTATCCAGAAGGCAAGAAGAAGGTGATGCTATGATAGATTTTATTATAGATATAAGATATATATGTCTAAAGCCTTAGAACCCCACTCGTTTTTTGTTCGTCTTGGAGAATTTAGGGGACATAAGTAAATCTAGAATTGAGGGCGAGTGAGGATGGGAGTCATAAGCAGATTAAAAAAGAAAAAAGTGTGATATATAATATATCTATTTTATAAAAGTAAAAAAATAAAAAATAAATAAAACAATGTTCCCGTCTTCTTGCATTTGCCGCCGCTAGAGGAGATCCCCACCGCTGCTGATGCCCCTTCTCCAGCCACCTCTGAAACCTGAAGCCGCTCCCCACCAAACACCGACGCCGATCGCTGCGCCAACCGCCGCAGCCAAATCCCGTTCTTCTCCTCCGCTGAAGCCCGATGCCGATTCATCCACCCTCTATTTGATAAGAAAAAGCTTAATATTATTGATAATAAGTTGAGGTATTTATAATACCACTACAAGGGTAAAATAGGAACTAAACATATATAGAGATAAATACAAAATATAAATAGATAAATACTTGAAACCCTAATAGGCCCCCTCAAGATGGTGTACGAGAAGCAACACCAATCTTGTCACAAATGTCAAGTAGCCGAGGGCAAGGCAAAGGTTTCGTTAGTGCATCAGCAAGTTGATCAGCAGCAGGGACATGAACAACCCGGAGAAGGGAAGACTGAACAAGATCACGAACAAAGTGATAGTCAATGGCAAGATGTTTCATCCGTGAATGAAACATAGGATTAGCACATAGATATGTGGCACCAAGATTGTCCGAGTAGATAGTGGGTGCTGAAGGAACAGGGACATGCAGTTCATGAAGAAGTGTTTTGATCCATTGAATTTCAGCCGCAGCAGAAGCAATAGCACGATACTCCGCCTCAGTAGATGACCGAGCAACAGTACGTTGCTTGGTAGATCGCCAGGAGATGGGATTGGCACCCAAGAACATAACATATGCACCCGTGGAGGTACGATCATCCGGATTACCCCCCCAAACGGCATCGGAAAAGCCGTGAAGTTGAAGAGGGGAATGTGTCTGAAGCCGAATGCCAAGAGATTTGGTGCCATTCAAATACCGAAGCAAGCGCTTAATAGCCCCCAATGATGCTCAGTTGGCTGATGCATGAACTGAGAAAATTTGTTGACAACAAAAGAAATGTCAGGACGAGTCATGCGTAAATGTTGAAGACCACCAACAACCTGTCTATACTTGGTTGCATCAATAGGAGATGACCCATCATGAAGAAGGAGAGAGGCACCAACAGCAAGAGGCGTAGAAACCGGTTTTGAGTCAAGCATGTTGTGTATAGGAGAGCACACCAAGATCCTTGGTGGAAAATTTAGTGTTAAGTTGCTGAATAATGCGAGCAACTAGTTGAGGATCACTGCCAGTAATCAAAAGGTCATCAACATAAACCAGAAAGTAGACAATAGTAGAGCCAGCTGACAGAATGAAGAGGGATGTATCTGCACGAGAAGTAACAAAACCAAGAGACTGAAGAAATAGTTTCAACTCCTGGTACCAAGCTCGTGGGGCTTGCTTCAAACCATAGAGAGCCTTCTGCAAACGGCAAACATAATTGGGAAAGTGAGGATCACGTATACCAGAGGGTTGCGCCATGTAAACCTTCTCATTGAGATGTCCATTTAGAAATGCATTGTTGACATCAAGCTGCCGAACAGACCACCGGTGATGGAGGGCGATACTCAAGACTGTACGAACAGTAACTGGATTAACAACAGGACTGAAAGTCTCATGAAAATCAACACGGGACGTTGTTAAAACCCTTTGGCAACAAGACGGGCTTTAAACCGTTCAATGGTACCATCCAGGCGACGTTTGATACGGAACACCCACTTGTTCCCAACAAGATTCTGATGTGGAGCAGGAGGAACAAGGACCCAAGTTTTGTTGCGTTGAAGCACATTATATTCAGCTTGCATTTCTTGAAACCATTGGGGATGACGAAGAGCCTGAGTCACTGTAGCAGGTTCAGTATCAGGAGCAACTGTAGCAGAGAGAGTGTACTTCGGATTGGGCTTAAAAATAGAATTCTTGAATCGAGTGGTCATCGGGTGAACATTGGTGGCATGCCTGGGAGCAGCAGAGGAAGAACCCTGACCTGAGGAAGGTGCGTGATGCTCGGTGCAGGCGCCGGGACAGGCCGTGGCTGGAACAGAGGAAGTGACCGGAGCCGCGGGCAGGCTAGGTTGCTCAGAAGGAGGCAGCACAGGAGGTGCTGCTACAGGTGCCGGGAGGGCACTCGGGGGTAACGATGGTCGCGGAAGCCAGGAGGACGCCAAGAATGTCGGGACAGAAGTTTCGGTAGAGGTGGAAGAAGACCGAGAGAAAGGAAAGTCATCCTCAACAAAGCGAACATGACGAGAGATGACAAGCTTGTGGGTGGAGAGATTGTAGCAAATATAGGCACTTTGAGACAAAGAATAGCCCAAAAAGACATAAGCACTGGACCGAGGTTCAAGTTTGTGAGTAGTGTATGGACGAAGCCAAGGAAAACAAAGACAACCAAAAACATGAAGAGATGTGGGAGTAGGGTTCTTGTTGAATAGAAGTTCAAAGGAAGAACTGGACCACAAGTTTGCTTTGGGCATGCGATTGATAAGATAAATCGCAGTAGCAAAGGCAAAGGACCAGAACTGAGGCGGAAGAGAAGCATGATGAAGCAATGACAAGCCGGTCTCGACAATGTGGCGATGCCGGCGCTCAGAATACCCATTGTATTCTAGAGTGTGGGGGGGAGTGGTGAGATGAGTAATGCCATTGGTAGTGAGAAATTGGCGAAGAGTAATGTACTCCCCACCATTATCAGAGTACAAAGTGCGGATGGGGTGTTGAAAATGCTTTTCAACCAGGTTTTTAAAGGCAATAAAGGTCGCATGAACATCGGATTTACGTATGAGAGGATAAAACCAGATATATTTGGTAAAGTGATCAACAAAAATAACATAATATTTGTAGCCATCAAGAGAAAGAACAGGGGATGTCCAAACATCAGAATAGACTATTTCAAGTGGTGCAGATGAAGATATTGATGATTGAGAGAAAGGAAGCTTGTGGCTTTTATTAATATGACACGAAGTACAAGAAAATTTAAGCAATTGGGAATTGGAAAAGGAAATACCAAAAGATAACAACTGATTTCTAAAGACTTTAACAGAAGGATGACCAAAGCGACTGTGCCACAAGGAAAGCAAAGACGAAGACGAACCAAGTAAACTGAGGGCGGGGAAGCGAGGTTTGTGAGCCCATAGATGCAGTGAAGACGAAGGAGATATGGAAGTGGTCGGCCAAAGGTAGACACCATCCTTACGACATCCCGTGACCAGAATTGCCCCCGTGTGACGATCCCGCACCTGAAAAGAATCATCAAAGAACAGAACAGTGACCGCATTAGTAGCACAAAGAGCCGAAACCGATATTAAATTCAAGGACATGGATGGGACATGCAACACATCCTTGAGAGAAAGAGAGCCATGTAACGTCGAAAGAAACATAGAGCCCGTATGCTTAATAGGAAGACAGGTACCATCACCAATAACGACAGTCTCAGACTCATTGTAGGGTTGAGAAAGAGACAGGTTGGACAAGTCGGTGGTGACATGATGAGAAGCACCAGAATCAACAACCTAATCAGAATGAGCACCTGGAGCAGGGTGGTGTGTGGTAGTGTTTACACAAGGAGGACCACGAGGCGGCGCCGGAATGTGATCCCACATATGTGGAGGAATAAGCCGACACTGGCGAGCAGAGTGACCGGTAGTGCCACAGATCTGACACTTACCCTGATAGCCGCGACCAAAGGTGAGCACTAGAGATGGCGGACGTGGAGTCCAGGGTGGCACAGAAGGAGATGAAGAAAACACAGGTGGGGAGGGCCGGTTGTAGGTGGAGGACCGGCGGTTGTGGTGAGGACGGCCACCAGAAGTACCCTACTTGGAGGGGAGAGAACCCCCGCGGGTCTGTGTAGCAAGAGTAGTAGCCGGGTGCACCGGTGGCGATGCAGTGAGGAATTGCTGTTGAGCTTCCTCATGAAGGAGCTTCTCAAACAATTCCTCAAAAGTGATAGGTGGCTCCCGCGCTTGAATGGCACTGGAGAGATGCTTATAGGAGTCATCCAGTCCATTCAGAATTCGAATCGACAACTCATCGAAATCAACAGGCTTGTCCATGAAAGCAAGAGAATCAATACAAGACTGGATGTCTTGCATATATTCGGTGATGGTGCGAGACCCTTTGACAGGAGTAGCAAGCTTGCGAAGCAACTCCATGATTCGTCCACGGGAGTGAGAGATCCAAGAATAGCATTAAGTAACAACTTATCTTGGCGAACCCAAAGTGAATAGGCCGGATTGGGAGTCTCAACATCAGAATCAGGTGCAGTAATAGTACGAGACGGGCAAGGAAGAGAGCCATCAATATAACCGTAGAGATCATACCCAATCAATAGTAAATCAAATTGTGCACGCCACGCACAGTAATTGGTTGCGGTCAACTTGAGAGGAACTTGCGCCGCAACATTGATAGCAATGAGATTTGGAGAGAGATCGGAAGTGGTGGAGAGAAGATGACGAGAGGTAAGACCAGATGAGGAGGAGGAAGCAGCCATGGTGATGATGGGCTAGTCTGCTGATGTGGCGAAGAAATTGGAGTGTCGTTGACCAGAATTGGGTGAGCCTTGACCGGTTGTGCAGGTGCTGAGGCGATGGGAATTGGGCAGCTGTCCGCACGAGGGCGCGCGGAGCGAGGGGAAGAAGCGTGTGAGGCAATCGGGTGTCAGGGGGAGAAACGCGTGGCGGTCAGGGGGAGAAACGCGTGAGGCAACCGGATGGATTTTGGTTGTGATGATGATGTGATGTGAAGATTGGGGTGGCGGTGAGGTGATGATTATTGTGGTGATGAGTGTGGACGGGTGAGGCAACCGGCTTGATTTTGGTTGTGGTGATGATGTGATGTGAAGATTGGGGTGATGATATGGTGGTAGTGATGTGATGATTATTGTGATGATGATTGTGGTGATGAGGTGATGATGATTGTGGTGATGATATGGTGGTGGTGATGATGTGGTGAAATTGGTTCTGCAGGTGTTGACCGGCTGAGAAAGAGTGAGGACTGGCTGATGTTGGTTGGGTGCTGAGCAGGAGCAAAAATATTGTGGCATGCGGTGGTCAATGTGAGAGAAAAAAAAAATTTAGGGTTTTTGGATCTTGGCTTCTGATACCATGATAAGAAAAAGCTTAATATTATTGATAATAAGTTAAGGTATTTATAATACCACTACAAGGGTAAAATAGGAACTAAACATATATAGAGATAAATACAAAATATAAATAGATAAATACTTGAAACCCTAATACTATTGAGCCCTAAATCGGGCGAAATCGTGTCTCTCCCTTGAAGATTCCGGCGCTCAATCTCTGATCTCCGGCGAGCTGCAACCGACAGCCGTTCCTCTTCCCTCTTCTCCGCACCTCCGCCAAGCCGCCGACAACCGACGTCGTCCTTTTCCTTCTCCTCCGTGCTTGCGCCCTAGTTGCCGATCTGAGCTCTGTCCGTCAGCCCGTCGCTCTCAGCCCAAACAACCTCTCGGCTCCGCCAGCCCGCCACCACCGGTCCAATCGTTACGATCCCCGCTGAAACCTACCAAGTCGCCGACCGTTGTCGTCAATCCACCTCCTGCCGTCGTCGCCCCTTTGCTGCGCCACCGGCTACCAAGCCATCGCTGAAGCCTTCAACAGATCGCTAATCTGCTCTAACCGTCGCCGAGGAAGCTCCAGCATCTCGCCAGCCACCGCTTAAGCTGCAGCCAGCCTTCGCCGTTCCCCCTCATTACCTTCGCTGCCGGAAAGACAAAGAAGCTATGCGGTGTTCGACGGACCTGACTCTGTCTCTGATGGCTTTGCCGAAGAAGACAGGCTCGGGTTCGCCACCGACGGGATGCCGTTGGCGATGATCGCCGCTGCAACCAAGCCCGATGTTGCCCCTTTGCGCCTCCCGGCCGATCACCACCGCCCAAGGGTAATGAAGATGATGATAGTGATGGATGTCGCCACTGCGACGTTGTCGCCATGATGCAATCAGAGGCTCTCGAGTCCTGCTATGATGCGAACCTCCACCAACAATACAAACGCAACCGCCTCCACCGGACTGCTCCAACCAAGCAGACGCGGCCAACACCAATGATGTAGAGGGAAAGCTCGGCTACTGTTGCTGCACCAGCATCATCGCCGCAGTCGTCACGTCCAAAGAGAAGGAACCGAGTAGGCGGGTAGAGGTTGCTCGATAAATGTTTGACGAAATGGCTGACAAGACTCCATGTTTCAGCTCATGATGTGGTGACTTTGAGTAAACAGGCTGGATGCTGCGAAGAAATGCGATCTCCTGGAATGTGTTAATTGTTGGATGCATCAGTATCAAGAATCATAGACATGTGCTGGAGATTTCCAAGCAGGAGTTACAATGCAAGATGGAGCCAACAGAGCTCACAGTGGTGTCCATTCTCAGTGCATGTGCAGAGGCATTGTCGATCTAAAGTGATATTCATGACTATTTGAAACACAAATAAAGCACTATGATGCATGATTAATCTTTTGAGCAAGTGTGGTCAGCTCCATAATGCCTTTTTGGGCGATCAAAAGATGCCAAACCGAGTGAATTCAACGCTGTGAAGGATTGTCTTAAGTATTTGCAGGGTGATGAAGATAGAGTGATGAAGATCTGCTAAGAAGAAGATAATGAAAGCCTTCAAATTATATAGTAAGCTTAAACCAAAAGTTAAGCAACTTGGAAGAGGGATATGGACTAGCATTGCGTCACTGTTGTCATTGCTGTAGAAGATCAGGAATATGAGCAATCAATTAATGATGGGAATGCTAATAAGAAAGATGTTGCTAACCTTCACAGGTCTTAGTTTGGTGATGCATCTTTTTGAAGATGAGGAGCTGTTTTGAAGCTGATGTTCACTGATCTGCTGTTGCTACTGTGTGGAAGTTGCAGAAATTGGCAGAAAAAGTGATGGAAATAAATTGGTCAAAGCTAGTGCAGAGGATCAAGTATTAGCCACACATATTTTACTCATTTGTTTTAGTCATTTGCTCTTTTACCCATGTATACATATAAACAAACTGCTGATCATCAATACATTTAGAATGCCTTTCCCTTCATGGTATCCGAGCCCTAGAGGATAAATCCCAAATTCATCTCCTTCCCACCAAGCACTACCTCCCATCACCGGCCAGCCTCACCGGGCGCCTCCACCGCATCGCGGCCGCCATCAATCCTCCTCTCCGCCAGATATCTCCTATCGGCCGGGCTGATCATCCAACTCCCCGCCGCTTCGCCTGATCCAAGCATATCATCACCCAATCTTTTTGCTCAAATTACTTACCTGATCTCTTCACTGTCTTTTGCCATGGCTGAACCCTCTCTTCCTCAAACCTCCACACCCACATCCACTCCCACTTCCTCCTTCACCGTTCCCCACTCTATTCTTCCAACTCTCTCCACCTCCCCAGATCCTCACTCAGCTCTTATTGCCATCAATGCCACTCAGCTCGTCAATGCTCCCTTGTTCCTCAATCTATCTGGGCATCACTTCCCCGCCCACCACGCCCTGCTCCTCACATTAAGGCCCCAAGCTCATACGGCCACTTATTCTCCCCGCTTCCACCTCCCATTGGTTCTGACTCTCGTGCCTCCCACCACATCACCAATGACCTTGCTAATCTCTCCCTCCATTATCCCAGATTCCCCTCGGCTTAATCGCTGTAATCACTGGTGATAGTACTTGTCTCTCCATAGCTCATTCTGGCACCATGCACCTCTCCACTTCCAATCATAGACTTGTTTTAGATCAAGTTCTACATGTTCCAACTATGTTCCGTGGAATCTCCTCTCGCTTTTCTTCCTTATGTGCATCTAATGCAATCACTGTCGTCTTTTTTGATCACTATTTTCAGGTGCAGGACCGTCATACGGGGGCAACTATGGTCACGGGCCAGCGCACTGATGGAGGCGTCTACCTCTGGCCCAACTCATCCCTCCCTCCCTCCCTACTCGCCCTCAGGTTCAAATTGCCGTCCGGCATTGCCTCCTCTTCATCACTTTTGACTGGCATAGTCAGCCTTTGGACATCCCTCGTCCAAGTTCTTAAGAAAATGTTGTCCAACTTTAATGTTGTCTTTCCCTCTTCTATGTTCCAACAACTCTCTTGTACTTCCTCGCCACATCAATAAAAAGTCATAAAAATCCCTTTGCAACCTCTTCCGCTGATGTCTTCCCACCCTCTTGATGTAATTTATTCCTCGATGTATGGACTTCCCCTATTTCTTCCAATCATGGCTTCAAATACTATGTTATCTTTGTTGATCATTTCACTAAATACATATGGTTCTATCCTCTACGCCACAAGTCCGATGTCCACTCTGTCTTTATCACTTTCAAGTCCCTTGTTGAAAATTTCTTTTCCTCCACCATTAAAACCTTGTTTACCGACAATGGCGGTGAATATGTGGGCCTTCGCCTCTTTCTCTCCACTCATGGCATCACCCACCTCACTACTCCACCCCATACCCCTGAACATAATGGCTACTCCGAACGCCGCCATCGCCACATTGTTGAAACTGGTCTTGCTCTTCTTCATCGTGCCCGCCTCCCACCCAAATTTTGGACCTATGCCTTCGCCACAGCCGTGTATCTCATCAATCGCATGCCTAAGCCCTAGCTTTCTTTCTTGTATTCCTTTTCCATACTCTTCAACACACAGCCTCTCCACCAAATTTCGGTCTTTGGATGCCTCTGCTTTTCCCTCGTCTCGCCTGCAGACGCATCTCATAAACTTGATCCCTCGATCATCCCCTATGTCTTTTCCTTGATATTCCCTCACTCAAAGTGCCTTCTACCTGCCTTGATCTCATTTCAAACCGAAGTCTTCGCCTCCGCCATGTTACTTTTGTTGAACATGAATTCCCGTATTCTTCCTTCCCTCCATCCTCTGATCATCCTCGATCGTTCCCTCCCTGGTCCGCCAGCCTCCCTCGCTGTTGCCGCCGGTTGCCCCGCACAAATTCTCTACCGGCTCCCTCAAATTTACACCTTGCCTTTACTCAAGATGTTCTCTCTCCTTCCCCAAATGGGCTCTCAGAAACTCAAGGGCTTCCCTTCCCTCAGCTAGCCCTCAAAGACTCTACTACATGTCAGAGTGTTCTCAAGCAAAGACCAACCGCCACCAATCCCCGCACCTCCGGGAAAGTTGTGCCCCCAAGAACCTCTCTCGTGATCCCCAGCTGCTGAGTCTGCTCCCTCAAGTACTCGCAGATTGCGCCTGAAGTCCCTCGTTGTCGCCCTGCTATGTACCAAGTAGCCTCCCTCTATACCAAAGAACCCTCCCTCAGCCAGCCTTCCATTGTTGAGAGACTGCTCGCCACCGTGAACACTCATCCGATGCTCACTCACTCAAGCACTCCATTGTCAAGTCAATCCCAAATATGGTCTCTCTCCGCTTCTATCCTCTCACGCCAATCAGCCCCTACCAATCGCTTCTCAAGCTTTTGAAATCTTCTTCCCCGGGTACAAAGCTATGAATGATGAGTATCGTGCCCTCCTTCACAATCACACCGGATCTTGTCTCCCCGGCCCAAATCAAAAATCTCATTGGCAATAAGTGGTCTTTTCGTGATCAAGCTGCCATCCCGATGGTTCCATTGGACCGCTACAAGGCTCGCTTAGTTGCCAAAGGTTTTCATCAACGCTCGCGTGGATTTTCATGAGACCTTCAAATCCGTGGTTACTCCCAAGCTACTATTCGCGACAGCTCTAGCTATTGCCCTCCATCATAAGTGGCTTATTCGCCAACTTGATGTTGCAAATGCCTTTTGCATGGTCATCTCTCAAGAAGTTTACATGGTGCAACCGCAAGGCCTAATCAGTCCCCACTCATCCTCATCATGTTTGTCGCCCGCCGCAAAGCTCTTATGGTCTAAAACAGCCCCCGTAAGTGGTACAAATGCATTGACAGAGCTTCCTCTTGACACTTGGCTTCTTTACCTCCTCGTGGCTTCATACTTCTCTCTTTGTTTTCTCCCACAATCACACCACTATCTACTTCTTGGTCTATGTCGATGATCTTATTGTTACCGGTAGCAACTCCTCTTTGGTGGAGCACATTATTCAGCTGTTGCATGCCAAGTTCTCTACTAAAGACCTGGGGCCTCTCAGCTACTTTTGTGGTGTGGAAGTTATTCCCACCTCAACTGGCCTGCTCCTCACTCAGCAAAGCTACATTGTTGATCTTCTTTCTCGCCATCACATGCTTGACTCCAAGCCTGCATCAACGCCTCTGTCCGTCGGCTCCACTTTCTCTGCCTCGGATGGTTCCCCGGCCACCGATCCCACTCGTTTTCGTCAAGTCATTGGGGGTCTCCAACATCTTCGCATGACGCGCCCGGACATCTCCTTTGCGGTCAACAAACTCTCCCAATTTATGCATGCGCCGACTGAAGTTCATTGGGTTGCCGTCAAGCGTCTCCTCCGCTATCTTAATGGTACTCGTAGTCTCGGCATTCGCTTACTGTCTTCTACTCCACTTTCACTCCATGGTTACCCGATGGCCGACAATGGGGTAACTCGATGATCGCATTCCCATCGGGCACCGGCGCCTATGTTATGTTTCTTGGTGCTAACCCCATCTCTTGGCGCTCCACTAAGCAACGAATCAACCGTTGCCGCCTCTACCGAGGTCAATACCGCAAGCATTGCCTGGGCCGCCTAATCGGCAGCGGCTTTCGCTCTCTTCTTATCGACTGTGTTTCTCTTCCTTCCCGGCCCATAATCTACTCCGATAATCTTGGAGCCACTTATTTGTGTTCCAATCTCCGCCTTTCATAATTTGGATGAAGCACCTTTGCAAAGTGGATTATCACTTTGTTCGCGGACTTGGTGTAGTCTTCTCAAGGCCAGTATTGTTCATGTCTCCAAATTGACCGACAAATTGTCCGATGCGCCACCAAATCTCTCCCCGGGCCGAAACTCCATACCTTCTGTCTCAAGATTGGTGTTACTGACTGTCCCCCATCTTGAAGGGGCGTATTAGCCACACATATTTTACTCATTTGTTTTAGTCATTTACTCTTTTACCCATGTATACATATAAACAAACTGCTGATCATCAATACATTTAGAATGCCTTTCCCTTCATCAAGAACAAAGGAAATGCTAACTATGGGCCTCTGATGATTATTATTTTGAACTTAAAGTCGCCATCGATTTTATGGCCAAAGTAGGACAAAGCAAGCAAATTAAATGCAGTTGTTGTAGCATCAAAGGATCACTTGTTGCAGCAAAAATAAAGGGGAGAAGGTGATAGAAAAAAGAGAGAAAAATAGAGCTTCAAAGAATTCTGCTTCTATTGATGTTATAACAAAAGCTTGAGAGAGGTGAATGGGAGGATGCAAGGCTGTTTGTTCCCATGTGCAAATCGTATCAAGTGTTCTTTGCTGTCTTTGGGTTGTCATTTGCTTTTATATTTATTCTGCTTAGGGTTCTTTGCAAAACAAAAAAGATGATATTGTTGCAAGCGAAACAAATGAACGTGGGAAAGAAAGAAAAGGCTGTTGTTGCTTCTGTGCCACTATGCTACTGTAAAATCAAAAAAAAAAAGGAGTTGCTGATGGAATAGATTGCTGCAATTATCTTCATGCACTCAAAGTTAATTCGAAGGATATCAAGTCTAAGATGATTCGGGATCTGCTCAAAGTTTCTACTCATCTATAACATTGGCAACATTCTTAAGTTCAAACACATGGAGATCTAATCATAATGGGAGCTTATTGACGTTATGACAATTCTTTAGCAAACTTCACAGAATCAATTGTTATAAATCATGGATTAATGATTGGAATAGAGATGGAGAAGTAAATGTGGGGATTAATGTCTCTGTCTTAAATTGCTTCAAGATAATGATGATTCAAATCCTTGGTGCTCCATATGTACTGAAGGTTCTCTCTAAGGAATATGAGTTCAAACCTGATAAAGAGTGAATACCAATCTCATTTTTAATGAAACGCTCCCTCATTTATTTGATGAATTTGTCAAGTGGTCAACCCTCCTGTTCAAGTTGTTCTGCAAAATATTATGGTTTTCAATATATTTAGAGGTTCCAAGATAGCAGCTATCTCATCCTTATACTTTCAACGCATGGGCCTCAAAAATTGGTTACTGGAATGGTCCAGGTTATGTAAATGCAATAGAATCACCCAAGGTTTGTGACATGATCTGGAGTTTCATGATCAATGTGCCCAATAAGGTTATGGATGATTTTCTTAGTGTAAAGCCTTATCAAGACGTTCATATAATAGTAGGCCCATTATGGCTTTGTTTAATGAGATGTGACACTCCACTTTCTCATCAATATGTGTTGCTTGTCAAATGAGTAAATGGGTCAAAAAGGGATGATTTAATTAAATTAGAAAAATGGGCAATACAATGGTGCTATGACTAGATGAAGATATGAGATAAAAAGGGGCCCACCTACTCTAAAATTGAACCCTGACTTTCATTCTAAAAAAAATGAATGAAATAAAAATGATGATGAAGTGGGCCCATAGCTAACAAATTCAAAGCCTTAAAGTGTTGAAAGTTAAAGGGGCCAATTGATGAAGGAAGCCAAAGAAGGGAGAGAGATGGGCCCATTTGGAGAAAGTAGTGGGTGAAAACAATAGAGGTCATGCCAAAAGAAAAGTTGGGCCCAAAAAATAATAAAAGAAAGAGAATCGGGCCTATTTGAGGAAAAGGTTTGAAAATGATAAAGGAGGAGCTAAGCAAAATGAAAGGATTTGGGCCCCCATTTCCTAGGATATATAAAGGAAAGGGCTGATTTCATGATTCAAATTATCATCATGGGCATTCTATGGCAGAAATGCAATTTGAATCTCGAGGCGGCAGCTAGATATGCACATTGAATTGGCCCAAAGTACAAATTCTCGCATCTCGGAGCGACAAGCACGCATTTCGAGACGACGGTAGACCACTCAGCTGATAAAATCAAATAGATGAGATCTCAAAATGATACACATTTCGAGACAATGATGGACATACGTCTCGGGACAGTCGATGGAATTCCAAATCTCTGAACCACATGCTTATCAATGCGAATGAAGAAACACGCAGTTTGAGGCGGCTGATGAAATACAAATCCTAAGCGGCATATATCTCGGGGCAACGATGTGGCATTCATCTCGGGATGGTCAAAGACAAGTCTAAAAGTAAAAATGCAAATCTCAAAGCGGCGGTGGAGCATGCATATTAAGATGGCTAAAATACAAAATGGTGCAAATGTTACGGCGACAACGAAGTACATATCTTGAAGCGGCGACATAGCAGCATAAATTCAAAGGTGGCGGCGAGGCATGCAAGGCAGCGTCATAAAAAAAATAAATAAATAAAAATATATATCCATATATTCATGACGATATTCATATGTAATAAATTGTCATATTTTGCAATAAGTTAATTCATTGCCTTTACTTGTACTTTTTGCCCTTAATCGGAGGTTCCCAAGACTCTGTCTGGGGTAATTAATAATAGGAGCTTGCCTCTATTAGGAATGGAAGAACCCACACATAAAAAAATACGATATTTGTGATTCGATGTATCGCCTGGTGTCTTCTTCACAGACACGATGTCAGGCCGGTATTTTCGATCCCACATACACCTTACTCCGTCTGTACTTAATTGACTTGGGCATCTTAGGGTCCAAGGAAAAACCCTGGACTTCTTTTGCAGGAAAGGAGTTCCCGACAATCGCGACTTCGCTGCCTCTTCACACGGTAACCCCCCTGAGGCCGCTATCAAGTTCATCAAGTCCCTAATCCGACTCACTCATACCCTTTAGTTTTGTGGTTGATCTCTGAGTGGAGTGTGGATCCCGAGGTCCCGTTCATTTTGATAGTCAATACTTTGTTTTAATGAAGCTTGTGTTCATCATTTTCATAAAAAAAAATTCTTTCTTTCATGACACATGCGTTTGAAACGCTGTTTTTTCTTTAGGGAAAATTTCAAAAAAAACCCATGTGGTTTCACCGATTTGCAAAATAGGGAATGTGGTATTTTTTTTTCGTTCTCCGATTTGCAAAAAAGAGAAAAACCGTTAACAAAGTTAACCCCTGCTGACGTGGCAGGGGCATTTTCGTCAAATCATATAAATTATAATTGATTAAAGCTTAACACCAATTTAAACTCTAATCATAATCTAATTAACTAATTAATTAAAATAAACCCTAATTAACTAAACCCTAATCTATCCCCTCTCTCTCCTACCCCGCCGCCACCGACCTCTTCATCTTCTTCCTCTCCCTCCTCCCCGTCGGCCAGTCGGAGAACATATATGAGCAGATCTCTGGCATCATCAAGGAGTATATTTTACCCAAAGAGAGCATCATACTGAATGTTCTCTCGGCCGCTGCTGATTTTACTATTTGTGAGTCCATTCAGATGTCAGGCCAAGTCGATAGGAACGGTGAGAGGACACTGGCGGTCGTAACCAAAGTTGATATGGCGCCGGTGGGTCTGCATGAGAAGGTAATGGCTGATGATGTGAAGATTGGACTTGGATATGTTTGTGTGTGAAACCGTGTCGGTGATGAGTCTTATGATGAAGCTCGAGCTGAAGAGACGAGGCTGTTTGAAACTGGCTCGGGGAGGAGGGAGAGGAAGAAGATGAAGAGGGCGGCGGCGGCGGGGTGGGAGAGAGAGAGAGGATAGATTAGGGTTTAGTTAATTAGGGTTTATTTTAATTAATTAGTTAATTAGATTATAATTAGGGTTTAAATTAGTGTTAAGCTTTAATCAATTATAATTTATATGATTTGATGAAAATGCCCCTGCCACGTCAGCAAGGGTTAACTCCGTTAACGATTTTTCCCCTTTTTGCAAATCGGAGAAATCACAGGTTTTTTTCAAAAAAAATACCACATTCCCCATTTTGCAAATCGGTGATACCACATAGGTTTTTTTTTTAAATTTTCCCTTTTCTTTATTAATTTGGCTGATTTTTTTTATTTCTCTTTGTTTTTATATAAAAAAATTGATCCAACCTTATCTCTATCTTGAATAGACACTGAGTATTGGTAATTTGAAATAATAGTTTTTTTCACAGAAATGCCCCCCTTTTTTTGGTATTCCATATATAAAAAATATATATATATACACACACGCATGTGATACAGTCTGTCTGGTCGGCTCTATTACTGTGCATTTCTGGTCGCCTCTCATTTGGGTACTTAGGGCATGTTTTAAGGATTTCCAACCATACGGATGGGAAGCTCATAGAAAAATAAGCTAGCATGTTCATTTTCATATAATTTGGTAACTGTTTGGTCCTCCCACTTAACGATTCTTATTTTAGAAAAATTTTAACGGTTCAGAATTTCAACCATTAAGTGAGAGTACCAAACGGTCACCAAATTGTATGAAAATGGACATGTTAGCTTATTTTTCGATGATCTTCCCATCCGTACAATTGGAAATCCTTCAAATATGCTCCAGGGGCCAAAATAGGAGGATGCCGGACTAGAATAGTATTCTGCCCGGCCGCACAGTAACACGCATATATATATATATATATATATATGTGTGTGTGTGTGTGTGTGTGTGTGTGTGTGTGTGTGTTATGAGGCGCACTTGAGGCCGACCGACTTGTGAGGAGACGGCTTGGGGGCCGCTGAGGCGGTGCGATACAAGTCGGGCCGCAAAAGCGGTCACCGACCATAACACCTCCACACACACACACACACACACACACACACATATATATATATATATATATATATATATATATATATAGGGAGGTGTTATAGTCAGGCCGGTCGGATGACTGTGCTGATCCGACCACCTTCCATTTTGGCCCCTGGAGCATGTCTGAAGGATTTCCAACCATACGGATGGGAAGATCATCAAAAAATAAGCTAGAGTGTCAATTTTCATACAATTTGGTGATCGTTTGGTCATCCTACTTAACAGTTTTTATTTTAGGGAAATTTTAACGGTTCAGAATTTCAACCATTAAGTGGGAGGACCAAACGGTCACCAATTTGTATGAAAATTGACAGGCTTGCTTATTTTTTGATGATCTTCCCATCCGTATGGTTGGAAATCTTTCAAACATACTCCAGGGGCCAAAATGGAAGATGACCGGACTGGAATAGTGTTCCAATAGGCTGCACAATAGCATGCCTGTATATATATATATATATATATATATATATATATATATATATATATATGTAACTTTGGGTTAATTGTAAAATAGACAGTCTAGTTGGTAGTAGCTCGAGTGTACATATATATGCAAAAAGTTGAAAGTTTGAGGATAAAAATAAGATTATATTATTTAGGAGAAATTTCAAAAAACTACCCTGTGGTTTATCACTTTCTCAATTCGGTCCTTGTGGTTCAAAATTGAACCACAAAGACCATGTGGTTTGCCCGTTTATCACTTTAGTACCCTATAACACTGTGCATTCAAGGGTGCATCTCGTTTGGCCCCCTAGAGCATGTTTGAAGGATTTCCAACCGTATGGATGGGAAGATCATCGAAAAATAAGCTAGTTTGTCAATTTTCATACAATTTGGTAACCGTTTGGTCCTCCCACGTAACGGTTGAAATTCAAGACCGTTCAGATTCCTATAAAATAAGAACCGTTAAGATGAAGACCCTACAAGTTCCCAAATTATATGAAAATTAGCAGGCTAGCTTATTTTTTGATGATCTTTCCATCCATACGGTTGGAAATCCTTCAAACATGCTCTAGGGGGCCAAACGGGATGCGGCTTTGAATGCACAGTATTACATGGTACTAAAGTGATAAACGGGCAAACCACAGAGTCTTTGTGGTTCAATTTTGAACCATAATGACCGAATTGCGAAAGTGATTCCCCTATTATTTATGATAGTGTACACACAACTTTTAACCTTTTTGGAGGTATATTAGTAATTTTCCCTGATGTGTTTAAAGTTCACTTCTTATGAAAGTGATCAAACCCCTTAATTTGGCAATGCAATGCCTCCAAGAAGAGTGGAAGTGGACAAAAGTAGTAAAATATCCTTTTCATATTTTGAAATGTCTTTCTTGATCATGAATGAAGTCTTCTATTGGAATTTTTGGCGCAACATGTATATATGAAGTTGATAGTTTGTATAAAAATGTCGAAGTTTGATTGTTCATAGTCTTTGGTCAGCAGTATGAATACACGTTTTGTTCTAGTGTGGAATGATGTTTTGGTTCATTGAATACTGGCCTCTATCTAATTTACAGTTATTTTTTATTATCTATTATTATACTTATTTATTATTTATTTACCAAAAAATCATGTCTAAGTTGTCTAACATATATAGTGTATGTTCATTTTTTTGACCAGTTAGACTAGAATGAATATATGTTCATTCTTCAACACTACTACAAACTTTACTATCATTCTCTTCAAAACAATTTCAAACACTTTTGAAAAATTAGTACTCTTTACTACTTATATTTAAACCAATTTAAACTCACTTTACCAAATGCAACCTCAAAATTTATTGGTCCCAAAATTGATCTTAAGAGTTATAAAAATTTGAAGAATAGAGTTACGTAACTTTCTTGAACTTCTTATCCATTGTTTAGTTTAGTTGGATGCATATAGACTAATCTTAAATTAATTAAATGTTGGTCAAATAATCAAAACATCTAGAAGGAGGAATTTTATAAGATTAATACATATATTATGTGTTATAGATAGATAAATAACTTTAAAGTAGAAATATATATATATTTTTTTTGTGTAGAAAATCAGTCTCGGATACTCGGATAAGGACTTCAATTAAATTTATAAGAAGAGTGGATTAACTATCTAGCCATCAACCACGTTTCCATTCATAACAATAATTTATGGTTTTTTTAGTCACAACTTGAAGAGACGGGAGTTTACTCAACTCTTTACTTTTCACTTTTTTTCTTTAAAGCTTTCAAAAATAATTTGGTTTTTTTTATAACATATATGTCTTGCAAAATTTAAAAATATTTATATATCATAAAACACCCGAAGGGTTACACGTTGCGCGGAACACCCAAAGATTTATGCACACTGTGCCTTCATCTTTTGGGTGTGGGGACTCAAACTTGATACCATTTGTTTTACGCAAAGGACCAGTACCATTAGGCCATTAGGCCAAGAGATCTGGTATCTCACAGTGATGGTTGTTGAAAAAAAATTATTAAAATAAATTTATTAATATATTTTATAAAATGGATGAAGAGCAGAAAAAGGGACAGCTTCTGAAGGTGTGAAAGTAAATTTCTCAAATAGTTTTAATATATAT
Source organism: Dioscorea zingiberensis (assembly GCA_026586065.1). Lineage (NCBI taxonomy): Eukaryota > Viridiplantae > Streptophyta > Magnoliopsida > Dioscoreales > Dioscoreaceae > Dioscorea > Dioscorea zingiberensis. The sequence goes on from CM048824.1 coordinate 16,881,820, forward strand.
TTTATGAAAAGTTAATCTTAAATACGAAAAACAAAACTAATCAATGGTAAAGAATTTCAAACTTTGTCAAGGGGTAAAGTATAAAACAACTTTCGGAGAAACTCGATTTGAGACTTTGAGTAGAGGGGCCCATCATAACGGGCGCCTACTCGTTTTGACCCGCAAAGTGCCACGTGGTGTGTCACCTTAGCCGCCACGCCGACGTCAAAGACTTCTATAAAAGCCAACGGTTTTACCAAAAGAACAAGCTTGCAATTGCATTGCAACAATGGACAGCTCTTACCCTCATGGCTCCTTCCAACTTACACCACCACCACCAGCGACGGAACCACCGTATTTGGCGGCTATCCATGCAGTTCGGAAGCCACCTTCAAAGCCGTGGAGGCGACCAGAGCCACCACCTGCTAGAGTGTACCGTGTGGAGCCAAGGGGATTCCGACGGCTCGTCCAGAGGCTCACTGGTGCACCACCACCGCAAGCTGCCACCAGACCTCTTAAAGAAACCGCACCACCTCCGCCGCCGCTCGACTTGGCTCCGCGCTCACGCGGGTCAGAACAACTCAGTGGTGATGCTTCTTTTTCAGGTATGAAGCCAGTGATGACGCCGAAGCATGCCGGCGGCCTCCAGTTACCGGCGGTGGGCGGTCAGATCGGGTTCTTCTCACCGACGTTTTATTCAGGGTGGTGCTTGTCTCCACTTTTCAGCCCAGGAACAATGGCAGCTCTAGATCATAGCAGCAGCACTGTTCTTTAACTTTAAACTTTCAGGCTTCTTGTTTCCTCTATATCTTTATCAAAGACTATTTCTTTTATCACTTGTGTTGTTGATTCTTTGTAGCACAAATAAAATCAGAGAGCATCGAAACATTAATCCACTTTTGCCAAAACATTTGCTCTTATGTTCCTGCATGTCTTCAATGTTTGTCAGTCATAGACTCATATGCGTGATCTATAACTAATACATGAATTATAATTAAATCCCAGCAATTGAAATTTATAAAGCATGCCATTAAAAGAGGAGTACAAGAGCAAGTAAAATATATTCAGGCGTATATACAGAAATAGGTCAGCAAACAAGTGGATCATGCATTGACGAAGTCTGTGGATTGTAGGTCAACGTGGAATACATACATGGTAGGTAAACCAGCAGAAAGTATAGATCCTGAAAGATTGGCTGACCCGATGGATATGATAATGAAGCATACCAACATTTTGAGAGGATTAGTTTTCAGCTCAACTGTAAAGCTCCTTGAGCTGGAAATTGCTAGTTATCCCAGTAATTCCTTAGCTGAGACATGTGGAGGAGGAGCTCATCACGACCCATGCCAGTGACACTGCTTGTCATGATCCAGGGTGGAGGCTCCGGGTAGTGCTTCCTGATCAGTTCCTGGAATTGCTCGATGTTCTCAGCAGGCCGAGTCCTTTTACCACCTTTTGTTTTATCACATTTTGTGAAAACAAAGGTCATTCCAATCTGAAATTGGAACATTAAAAGAATACTGAAACATATATAAGGGTAAAGCAGTAATGTAGATCAAGTTTATGAGAAGGGATAAAGAAGAAAGTCGTACATTGTTCCGGCCAAGCCAGTTAGCACAGTCAAGGTCAATCTTTTGTGGTGGACTACTCCCATCAATGAGCAGCAGGACAGCAACCAAGGTATCGCGGTTCAGAAAATAACCTTTGGTGAATGAGGACCAATCCATCCTAGCTGATTCAGGAGCATTTGCAAACCTACAAGAAACAATCACTATTAAATCAATAAGAGACTTGAGCGTATGTCACCAAGCAATCAAAATAACTAGGTTAACATTTTTTATGGAAGACGCAACATTAAACATCCACACTTACCTAAAGGCTCACCTTGCGCATAAGAATCAGACTTGAAAGGATAAGAAAGAGGGGCGCAATACATGGAAAAGACCAATTAGCCAGAACAGATGTTCATATTTGTACTCTGACACAACACTGTGAGACTTAATTAATACCATCTACACTAGAGCAAAGTCTAAATGACAGATGTGCATCAAAACATTGTAAGTCAGAGTCGTAGAGACAGAATCTTACAGGGTTTATCAGATATTCTACACACATAAGAATATCTGCTGGCTGCTTGGAGAGAAGTTATTTATATCAACTTGACTGCCCCAAAGATAGGATTGGACCAACAAACTAAGGGCCGAGATTAAAATTGGGTATAAATAAAGAATCCTTTAGAAGAAATACTATTAATATATGATTGCTCAAATGGTCAAGAAGGTTGAACTGGAAAAAGGCCTCCAAGTTCACTGTTCCACAGGAAACAATGTTCAGCATTCAATCAAGCACATCCAAAGCATAAGCTTGAGCCTGGAAGGTGGTCTACCAATTGTGGACAAATTCAGCAATCATTTAACCATTTGCAAGCAATGAATTATGTCTTGTAGATCTTATAAACCCATTTCCCAATGAAAACCAGGTTTTCTATAATGAAGGGAATCACTTTTTAGGAAAAAGATAGCATTGACATTTCCCTTCCATTATCAATGAACCAAAAATAAAGCTAGGTTATACAAGAAATGAGTAACTGCACAATGGCATAGGTTGCATTTTAGGACTCTCGCAACATTTATCATGAAAAGAAAAAGAGAAAATCACAAAAAGGTGCCTTTTTTGTAACCCTTCATATACAAGGGATATTACCATTACAATCTTTTCAAGAAAAGAAAGATGGCATGCATCAATCAGAGAATGAATCAACAAGTGCCTCTAATAACATCTTACATTTTGATTTCCAGACCTAAGACCAAGCATGTTAGATTCAAGAAATAGTACAAATCAGAATGCATTTAATTAATAGGAGAATGGTAAATAGGTTGATTGCTTCATATTTAAGTTTTGATAACATAAGGTATTAAGGAGTTGTATATGTTAGGCAGCTGCTTTATACCATCCTCAGTTAAAAACCTCCTTAAAGTTGCTCCTCAAAGAAATATCTCACCACCAAACTCTAAATACAACAAATATTCCATCAAAAAGAAAATGGATTTACAGTCATGAAACAATATCCTATAATACAGACATAAAGAACTTAAACCATATCTCAAAATACAGCTAGTAGCCGAGCATTGTTGGTGGGATTGATGAAATAAAATCACTCTTTTCCACTAAATCACAATGTTGATATAAGTTTGTTGTACCAAGGGCATTTTAGAAATGTTGTGTTTTTAGTGTAAAGGGGAGCATTTGAACGAGAGAGATAAGCTTGTGTTTTCATTACCGTAAATGTGACGCTAAGGTCATATAAAGGGTTTTTTTCTTTTCTTGTAGGATTTTCTCTTCTATATTTATCTTAAAGATTACATCCTGAGATGTTGGGGTTCTCTCATTATCTTTTCAAGGAGTAGAAAGTGTTCAGTGATAGGTTGTCTTGTTAAGGTTGGGGTAGGAGAGGATGATGGAATAAGCACACTTTGTTTATAGAGGAGGTCTTGCTCTATCTCTCTTTTGCTATAATATTCTCATCTTAATAATGGATTGTTGCTTGCCAGCCTGTAGCCCTACCACATAAATCTCTGATGTAAACCTGAGAATTAACTTGCTGAAAATTCTCGAATACGGCATAAATGGTAGTTCTCAAACTTCAATGGTTAAGCACCCCATCAGAAGTTAAATCACACAAACAATGAACAAGAAAGGGAAAATCACAAAAGAAAGACATCAAGGGGAAATCTTCCTCATCTTAGAATCTACAATTAGGAAAACCAACTCACCAACCAGCTGTTACTATAATAAACCGCATTGCATGTGGTTTACTTATAACGAGCATTGTCGACATTTTGTGTATACTATTGTTAGTGTGTTTTTGGTTTGTTTGTGTTCCCGCTAACAATTGTAGTGTGGCAATCCAAAAACTCTACATCAATTGCATACTTTATCAAAGGAATAACTCCTAGATTTTCTATCTATCATGAAACATTGATTGGAACTGATCCTTCTGCATCATGCAATTAAATATGTTCTGCTGAGGCAAACCAACAAATAGATAAAGTGCAATTGAAAGAACAAAACTCTCACCCATATCCTGGCAAATCCACGATGTACCAGCTCTTATTCACCAAGAAATGATTAATGAGCTGCGTCTTTCCTGCAAGACATCAATCAAACAGTTAAATTCACGAAAGTAACCATTTCACATGAAACCAAGGGAAATGGGGGAGCATTGAAGAACCTGGTTTCTTGGAGGTGAGGGCAACATCCTTCTTGCGGACAAGGGCGTTGATGAGGGAGGACTTGCCAACATTCGACCGGCCGAGGATGGCGAACTCGGGGCGGTGGTCTTTGGGGCAATCGCGGGCGCGAGCGCTGCTCTTGACGAACTCGATCTGCTTGATCTGCGAGTGGCCCGCGTAGGGGCCGATGACGATGTTGGACCCCGGAAGAACCATGGAAGGGGTGACCTCCGCGCGATCGATGCCGGGTGGCACGAACAGCGCCGTGCGCACGAGATCGTCGGACGGTGGCGGGGGCGGGGTGGCGGAGAGGGATAGTGGACGACCGGACGAGGAGCCGGCGGCGAACGCGATCGGCGGAGGGCGACGTTTGTAGGAGGAGAAGGGGATGGAAAGTGCGTGAGGATTTGAGAGGCGCGCGCGCAGAAGCATGGCGTCGAGCTGTGGTAACTTTGGGAGTGGGAGTGCGATATCTTAGCGGGGCGGATGAAGAAGCGGATCCGGGTAAAAGGGTTGAGACCAAATCCGATAGGAATTTTGCTTATATACCCATGTATATATTTCGTTTAAAATAAAAAAGTGCCAAATTATGTATATATCCCATAAAGCCTTAAGAATAAGAACTATGATCAATTGGAATTTTAGAAAATGGGTATATAAAAAAGGCAAATAGTCATTTTTGGTCCCAGTATTATGCTATATTGTTTATTTTAGTCCTTATATAATGAAAATATTCAATACGGTCCCTGTATTTTGGAGCCGCGTTTGGTACTGATAGGATAAGATTATTATTTTGGATTAGATGGGATAGGATAGGATGAGATAATATTATTTGGTAGCATTAGATTAGAAAATTGGATTAAAAATCCTACATTTAGTGGATTGGATGTCAGATAGAACTATTTTACTGTTTATATTTTAATATTTATTTTTAAGTTATTATTTGTATCATATATTACAAATTAGTTTATAAAAATTTTGTATTTTAATATTTTTTAAGTTATTATTTATGTCATGTGTTAAAATTTAATTTGTAAAAAATCTTTTATAAGTACATATAAAAAATTATTCATATAATTTTTTTTAATATTGCCCCTTTTCACTTCAAAACATTCTATTTATCAAAATTTAATTAGTAAAACAATATACAATTTTGATTGTTAAAATATGTGCAAATTTAATATATTTTTAAAACACATTTTAATATAATGTTAACAAATAAGTGAAAGTCAAATAATAAGGTCGAACACCAGGGGCAGAATGACTTTCTCTTTTCTAATATTATTAATATAATTAAATTAAATAGTACAAACTCAATAATTTCACTTTTTATTTTGTCGTAAATTAAGTAATCCATAAACTCAAAGTCGAAAGAAGAATGAATTAATGAAAGGTTAGTCCTCTTTGTGAACTTATAGCGATTGGACATAATCGCTCGACTGTGGCACAATTAGTTCAAATTCTTCCAGAAGCGAATGCAGAATGAATATATAACAAGGTAAATAATATATTGACATAATGTTGACAAATAATTAGAAGGCAACTAATAAGGTCGAACACCAAATTGATCAATCTGATATATATAACATGAAATTAAATTAATATCTAATATTCAAATTTGGATGAAGTTTAGAAATGAGAGAATTAATGAATTTGATTAAAACTATGTATTAAAGGGTTTACAAATAAATTTTTCAAAACCAAGGGGTAGAATGTAATTATGCTATATATATATATATATATATTTAAAAAATAGTCTAAAAATAAAAAGTTTAATAAAAGTAATAAATTTTCAAAACAATGCCTTTTATAAACTAAGTTGTAATAGATGGAGGAAGTTGAAGATAACAATCCGACGTAATCCTCCAAAAATGGATGGGATAAAATCAGTGAAGAAACCATAATCCTAGGATTAGAATCCCAAGATAACACTTGTATACCAAACACACCCTCAGGGTTTTGGCAATTACAATCCCTAGGGCTGATGTGGCAGCTAGCTGACATACAGGTTGAATACAATCATTGTTTTATTATGATGTGGCAACTTACGTAGCATGATAACTGAACTTTTAATATATTTATTTTTTTTAATGCTACCGTGTCATGTCACATGGCAAAAAAATAAATAAATAAATAAATAAATCATGTGGAAAAAGGCAATGCCAAGTACCCAAATTTTTTCCGGATTTTTAAAGATTTTTTCATTTTTTTGTCATGTGGCATGCAATGTCAGCATAAAAAATTAAATATATTGAAAGTTCAGTTATCATGCCATGTCAGCATGCCACGTAAAGCTGCTATGTCATAATAAAAATGTTTGTATTCAACCCGTATGCTAGCTGACTGCCATGTCAGTCGTAAGGACCATAATTATGAAAACCCCCAAAAAATAGGGAAGGTATTGAACATTATCATTGTACATGGACCAAAATGAACAATATACCATAGTACAGGGACCAAAAATGGCTTTTTTCCTATAAAAAAAGGAAGTTTGAACATGACTAGGAGGGCGGTGCCATTTCCAATGTGGGTTGGCTCAACCTCCAGCGAACGACGGAGTGACCTCTGGAGAGTAGCGTAGAGACAGAGGATGGAGTAGTATGAGGCGTATATCACCCTACGGGAGATGGCCCGTGTCTAGCGCCGAGTAATAGGGATGGGATGAAGCTCGGCTGACAACCACCAGAGAAGTGATAGGGAGGACGAGCAGGCCCAGGCTAAGGGGAAAACGTCGGTGCAATTGGCAGCGATCATGGAGAGCACTAGAGCGAGTGTCGTGGCAATAAAACCTACGCCGACGCAATTATCTGGAGGCAGATTAGCACTACTACCAACTTCCGAATGGAGGAGTAGTGGATAGTGCCGCCAGAGAGTGGCCGAAGGGATCATTTGGAGGAAGAGCAATGGATCAAAGTCCATTTCAAAAGGAGGCGGCATCTCCCCTTGTCCGTAGCCGGCATGAAGCTCGATCCAAAGAGGGAAGAAGGGCCATGCCGCTCACTGCCAACTTGACAAACTCCCAACGGACCCATCAAGGTTTGTGGCAAGTGTCTCCAACTAGGACACATGATGATGGACTGTCGAAGAGTGGAGATGTGCCGGCGATGTGAACTCCCAGGACACAAGACCAGTAGGTGCCCGGTGACCTCACTAGAGCTTGGGAGGCTACGGAGATCCAAAGAAGAGCAGGCTAGGAGGAAAGAACATAAAGCCCTGACAGTAGAAGGGGAGATGAAGGGGACTACCAATGGGGAAGCCAAGGATAGGGAGGGCAAACTAATCCCTCATCGGAGGTCGCCACCGGACGAGGATCTGAACTTCATATCGCTAGCCCTAGATTCTAGCATGATGGAAAAGAAAGATAAATTGTGCCAAGTAACCATCACAATGGTGCTAAAGGTGTCTAATGGCATTGTCGATCATCATACTCTGATGAAGGCATTGGGTGACATGTACCCACCGGTGGATCCCTATGAGGTAAAACCCCTAGAAGATGGGAGGTTCGTCGTAACCTTCCATTCATCGAAGTGGGCACGCGATATGGAGAAGAAAGGGGAGATGAAACTAGCAGAGTTCACATTGATGTTTGAGGAGTGGACCGCTGACCTTGACCTGCCAGAAAAGGCTAAAGGCGAGCTTATATGGGTTACTAGGAGGAAGGTGCCCCTTATGCAAGAAAAAGGATACAATGGCGAGAATCGGCAAGCCAATCGGGGATTTGGTTTGTCTAAACAAAGATGGAACGCTCTTTGCATATCGTTTCCAGGCGGCGGTACGCATTCACCGGAGACATCGACTCCCAACCACAATCAAATATAGTATAGGGACTCGGTAACACTCAATCATAGTGGACTTAGAACATAGGCAACACCCGCTTCCCTAAGGACCAGCGCTGGAGAAGGTAACAAGGATGGTTAGAGAAGACCATACTAGAGAAGAAAATCGAGGACCAGGCGAGGATGCAGTGAAGAGACCCGTGGATAAGAACTAGGGTTGTACTTCTAAGAACCTGTGGGGATAGACTATTGTTTAGTAGTGCAGGCCACCGGTGAGGATCTGCAAAGACTGGTTGACCGGCTATTATTCTATAGACCAAAACCAGGTGGAGCTTTAAATCTCAACCGTCAGATTAGAAGAGTCTTTGATCAAGGGCATCAATTGTGCCAGATGGCAGGCCAAGAGAATTAGGACAAAATAGAAAAAGGGCGAAAACAGAGACCTTGCAACCTCTGGCAGACTGAACGAAATAGACGTGTCACGTCTGAGGAAACTTGTATCCTCGGACACAACCATTAGCAGAGCAGTAGTAGATCGCCACGTGTCGTTCGACAATTTCCCAACAACATTGGAAGAAACAGGACCGATTACATGGAAAAGCCAAGCGGCGCCGTCTGAAGCGCCAATGGGAGAGGGACTCATGGACTGCACCATGCGATCCTCCTTTCCCTCCCAGGAAAGCTCAAAGGGCCAGGTGTCGCCCACCGGCACCAACACATCAACAAGAAGGATAAACACTTATCACGAGGCAAATAGAGAGACAGAAGTGGCAATTGACAATAAGGAAGAATTAGGGAGTCGTATGTATAAGAGCACTTACACCGGGGCTGGCATTGGGAGGGCAAAGCGCTGGAACCGCACTTTTGAAAAAAATAATTTCTGACAGCGCGTTGTGAATCACCCTGGCAATTGCTGGGACCACACGACCGGGCAAGCGCTCGGGCAAAGTTTGCCCGGGCGCTGAATCGGGCAAACAGGGGTGTGGGGCCCACATTATCAGATTTTAACATTTCAAAAATTAAATTCTCCATCAGATAAAGTGAAGTAATAATTTAAAAAAATAAATTAAATTAGCATGAATTAGTTAGATTAGTTAGATTAGTGGATGGGGTCCACGTTATTTTTTTTAAAAAAATATTTTTAATAGATTAGTTAGATTAGTCCGCCTAAATTATTTTTTTAAAAAAAGTAAAACAATGGATAAGGTTTTTATGATTATATGTATTTTATAAAATCCGTTTATATTTACAAAATTGTAATGAATTAGTTTTTTTAAAATTCCTCTATTTTTAAAATTTTTAAATTTAATCTTAAATTTATGAATTTGTTTGTATGTTATTTTTTTTAATTAGTTTGTATGTGTTGGCAAAGTATATATAGAAGAAGGGAAATTAGTACTTTTATTCGTGATACAGATAAAATATAAAAGTCCATTACAAATAAAAATAAACATTTAATCAACATTGTTTCTCAACATTCAATTGTGCTTGACCAAATCCTTTTGATGCATGTTATGAATATAAGGATCTTGCTAGCGATATAACGTGCAATAATCCTATCAGTGTAAATAGATGCTCTTTCCACAGGATCGTGAATCACAAGAACTCCTTCACTTGATACTGGTGGCTTGTAAATACGGGTTGTTCTCGTATTCATCATGTCAGGCTCATACTCCTCTAGTGCATCATAATCATACTTATCCTCCACAATCATATTGTGAAGGATAATGCATGTCATCATAATGCCACTTAACACATCTTCATCAAATAGCTGAGCACCCCCTCGAATTATTAACCAAGCTTGAAGGATACCAAAACATCTTTCAACGTCTTTCAGAAAACCTTCTTGCTTGGAAGAAAAATGTTTTTGTAGCTCTATTGTGGAATTTCTTATGGTTTTGATAAAAGTGTCCCACCTGGGGTAAATTCCATCTGTAAGGTAGTATGACCCCTAGTACACTGTGTTGTTGATTGTGTATGTGATTTGATTTTTCCCCCTCTTAATTGTTCATTAAATACAAGAGATTGAGTAAGAACGTTAATATCATTTTGAGCGCCAGGGACACCAAAGAATGTGTGCCACACCCATGTGTCGTAAGAAGGTACGACCTCCAAAATGATAGTTTTGTTCCCTTTCCTATTCCCATATGCTCCTTGCCAACCACTTGGACAATTCTTCCAGGTCCAATGCATGCAGTCAATGCTTCCAACCATTCCAGGGAAACCACGATCCTCACATTTTCTAAGAAGTCTGTGGTAGTCCGCAGTGGTTGGGCTCCGAAGGTACACTCCAGTGTACAATTGTTGGATTGCAGCACAAAACCTTTTTATGCACTCAAGGATGGTTGTCCTCCCGATCCTAACGTACTCATCCAGTTGGTTGGCAGATGTGCCGTAAGCAAGCATGCGCAATGCTGCAGTCATTTTTTGCTCGGGTAGTAGCCCTAAAACCCCCAAGCGTCTCTCTTTTGAACAAAGTAATTATCAAAATTGCAAATATCATGCATAATTCTTTGAAACAAGCTTCAGGACAATCTAAATCGGTTACGAAAATAATTTCCTCAATACACAGGACTTGGGATGAAATAATCTTCTAAGAGATTCTTACCCTGAGCATGCCTTCTTTTGTCCGTGTTTGCGGCACGCCGTGAACTTGACCGTATATTGTCGTTGACTGTCTTCATGGAGCATAGCTATCGCCATGGTAACTTCATTGTTATAATCTTCTCATTCTCTTTTCTCTTCTTCACGTCGTTGCCTTATTTCTTCCTCCAACTTCTCTTGTTTTTCCAAAACTTTCTGAAAGTAAGATATTTAGGCAAGAGTGAATGATATGAATGAATGATGAATTGAAAGGTGTTGTATATATAGAAAATTAAGTAGATAATTGAATATCTCCAAATCGATTTGTGACCACATATTCTAGATATGGATAATTGAGTAGATAATTGAATATCTACGAACCGATTTCTGACCACATATTTTAGATATGGATAATTGAGTAGATAATTGAATATCTACGAACCCATTTTTGACCACATATTTTAAATATGGATAATTGAGTAAATAATTGAATATTTTTTACCACATATTTTAGATATCTTCCTACTCTTTAGATTATCATGTTTAATTAATGTCCTTAATTGTAATACAAATAAGACTTTAATTATAAATAAAAACTAACATTTAACCAACTAAAATATAAAAACTATTCATAAATAGTGATTTCTAGGGCAATTGTAGGTTTGGGGTGTAAGTTTTTTCTTGGATGGGTGGATTGCCATAGTAATTCTGGCCCGGGCAATTGAGGGGGAGGGCTGTAAGTGCTCTAAAGAAATAGATGATGAGCTAGAGGAAATATGGAATGCTGAGCTGAATTATGAAGAAACATATCTAGAAAGCACATACATTAACAGAACAAACCAGAAGGAGGAGTTGATGGCAGAAGAGGGTGAAGTTGTGATAGGAAAAAAGGAAGAATCACCAGAAATAAGGGCAACAAAACCTATGCAAGGGCAATATAATTGGAAAGAAAAATAGAAGGGGAAAATGATAGTGGAACATGGACAAGCATTGAAACTAGAGAACCGGGCCCAGCTTCAGGCTTGGTTAGAAGTGATTCGATCCCGATGAGTGGACCATATGTGACGCAGCCTGGACTTAGCTTGGATCTTTCAAACCTCATTCTTAGGATGGAAAACAGTTCATGGAAGCTCGTCTTGGTGAAGACATTGGAAGGGATCACACTCGGTACACCCCATATGGGACATAACACTACAGAGACAAATCAACGAAAGGAACCAAATCCTGGAGAAGGAAATCAACCCCTGGAGAAGAATATTGTATAGTCCCCAAAGATAGCCACTTAAAGAAGTGGGAGACCAAAAAAGCCAATGAAAGCAAGACTAAAGAGGGAAGGCTTCATTGCACCTCCAACCTCTCTTCGGCCGAAGGCCGCTACATAGGACAATCCCACAGTAGTAGGTATGGAGCAAAATCTTATCTCTAATCCTCTAACCCTCTTTGAATTGCGAAACAGGGACCTACTAGCTATCGCCCTCTAGATAGGCATTGATCTAGGAGAACCATAAGTAGATAGAATTACCTACCTTCAGCACATAGGCAAGCTCGAGAAGGAATGAACTGAAAAATGGAAAGGGTACATCTAGGCACCCATCTACTCTCACATTATAGTGCCTACACCAGAGTCATTATCACAACAAAATTCTTCCATGCAGTGACAAACCAAAGGAGAAATTTAAACTGGATCAAGAAAATTCAACATGGAGGGGAGATTATCACAACAAAGTAACGGATTGTACAAATCGTCAATGAACATTATAACAACCTCTTTGGGAAGGAATGGAACATGAGGTACAAAACCTCTTGGGATAGACTATTCCTTCACAAAAACAGCTTAAACCTTGATCATCTTGAGGACCCTTTTACAAAAAGTGAAATCAGGAGGGCAATACAAAAACTAGGAGCAGATAAAGCCCTAGGGCCAGATGGTTTCCTAATGGCGTTCTATCAACAAGGATGGAACATTATCAGGAACGACATCGATAAACTTTTTGAGGATTTTTTCAGGGTAGAGCGAACTTGGAACGACTAAACTAGGCTCATATCCTCCTAATCTCCAAGACAAATACTCCTGGAACCATAAGGGATTATCGGCCAATCAGCATGATCAACTGCTCGATCAAAATAATCTCAAAAGTCCTATATAACAGACCCAGAAGTGTTTTGGGAAACCTAGTAAATGACTACCAAATAACATTCATACACGGAAGAATGATCCATGGCAATATAGTGGCCTCAAAGGAATTAATACACAAAATATGAGTGAATAATATAAATGGAGCTCTCATCAAGATTGATTTTGAGAAGGCCTTCGATATCGTCGATTGGAACTTTCTACTGGAAATCCTCCTAGCAAGGGGTTTTTGGTCAAGATGATTGGAACAAACAAGGATGATATAATATCTATCCTATAATATGCGGATGACCTCCTAGTATTCTGCACGGGAGGGCTGGAGGAATTCCTCACACTCAAACTTATATTCAACCTCTTTGAGGGCCTCTTGGCAGGGATTGAGAATTAATTACAATAAAAGTGTCATTATGCCGGTATGCACCATTGGACACTCTAGTGCTGACCTTGACTACATACTTAACTGCTCAACTGCATCCCTCTTGATCAAATATCTGGGAGTGCCAATCGCAAGTAGCCGACCAAAGAAAGATGATTGGATGACGCTGATAGACAAAATCAAAGGAAGACTGACATCATGGAAAGGGAAACTCCTATCACTTGGAAGAAGGGTAACCATACTAAATGTTGTCCTATCCACAATGCTGATCCACTGGATGCCAATTTACCATCTCTTAGAGTGGTTATTCATAAGATAGATTCAATCAAGAAAGATTTTCTCTTGAGGCGGGTAGACAAAGAAGCACGAAGCTACCACCTTATATGCTGGGAAAGAATAGTCACCCCAAGGAGAATGGCGGGTGGGGCATTCTAAACCTACGGGAGTTCAATGGGGCACTGCTAGGGAAGTGGTGGTGGCCAATACTCACCGGTAGCGCATGTATATGTCTCAAAATTTTCAATGACATATATGCCAAACGAGGCTGCAGAAACACCAATATGCCCACGCCTGGCAAGGCATCTCCTTTCTAGAAAGGCCTACATCAAGAAAGGCCTGTTGTACTTCTTAATATAGTTGTTAAACCGAGCGTCAAACGAACTATCAGCTTCTAGAAAGATAACTAGTGGGATAAAACTCCACCTGAAAACACCCACCCATGGTTGCAACCTATGATTCTCAATCATAACCTCTGTTTTCTGGAAGCTAGAGAAAGGATCTGGAGAGGGAAACCACTAAACCAGGAACCTTAATGGAGAATGAGGCTAAAGGATGGGAGGCACTAGTACAAGTCATCCTAGACCGTCAGTGGGACGCCCAAGCTCCAGATGCAAGAGAATGGAAGCTCATGCATACTAATGTCTTCATAGTCAAATTCTTGTATACATTCCAGGAAGATGACGGAATGAGAAGCAATCTAAAAAAAAGGTTTATGGAAACAACTATATCCCCTCAAGGCAAAACTGTTTGCATGGCTAGCAAAGGAGGATAGAGTCCTAACCCTGGATAATCTCCACAAAAGAAAATAGCGAAGGGAGCACACAAAGTGCTACCTATGTGATATGGAGGATGAATCACTTACACACATTTTCATCTTGTACCCATATGTAGCTAATATATGGAGCCACTTTCGTAGACTCTTCGGGGTGAGAGGGGAGCCTTCTAACTTACATCAAATTTGGGGCGCCAAAAGCACCTCCATCAGGTTGGACAAGACCCTACAAGGGGGATGGGACCTCACAGTACTAGAAAATATCTGGAGCATATGAAGGGAACGAAACATGCAATGTTTTCAAGCTAAACAATGTGTTTTCTTAAAATTACTTCGTCATATTTCTTTCCTTACACTGTCTTGGTTGGATGAAACTCCTTTATCCAAGAAACCGAAATTGGAGGCGACACATAACTTGGTGAGGCGGAGCCTGGAATTCACAAGCAACACGTTGGCACGTATTGATGATGGCGACAAGGCTTTCAAATACGTGATAACAACAGATCAAGGACGGGCATGAATCATCAACAATCCTTCTAGGAATGTGGCAACTCATGAAACAATGTAACATTTGGTATTCCTCGAATGCATATTGTTGTAATGAACCTTAAGCTTATTAAATAAATGATGTGGTTTATCCACTTAAAAAAATAGAAAATAGGTATATAAAAAACTTTTTTGTTATGAAGTGGACAAACCACATTTGTTTATTCATGATAATAGTTAATTTCACATTACAGACTCAACAAGAGTGCATAAAGAGATACAAAAATTCAATTGAAGGCCTTCTCTCATGGCTGAGTTTGGTGGTGGTGTCTCAGACTCCTCCCAAGGCAGCTTGGTCCCTTGCCGTGTCAGCGTCGAAGGCTTCGTCGCCTCATATGATCCGTACCGGCATGTCACTAGTGAACTCTAGATTCCTTTTCACTAGATTATGTGCCAACTCCAGTTTCGGCTTTTTAGAGAGTGGAGTTGCATTCATCCATGAAAGTAATAGGAAAGAGATATAGTAGATGGTTCTCAAGAAGACGCATTGTTTG
The DNA here is from genome assembly GCA_026586065.1 of Dioscorea zingiberensis. Taxonomy (NCBI): domain Eukaryota; kingdom Viridiplantae; phylum Streptophyta; class Magnoliopsida; order Dioscoreales; family Dioscoreaceae; genus Dioscorea; species Dioscorea zingiberensis. The sequence goes on from CM048824.1 coordinate 16,896,991, forward strand.
TCTCAAAAACATCGCATATTTCGCTCACCCTAAATACTCTAGGTGATTGCGAGTTCTGCAGCTCCCAGCCCGATCACAGGGAATTGCACACCCTAGGACCGATGTCCCTATTTCCCCATAATTGCAATGTACTATTTTTTTTCCCCTCTCACTCCAAATATGTTACAGAAGTGCCTCCATATGTTCCCCGCATACAGACATGTGAAGAGTAGGTGGTTCACTGATTCGTCCTCCTAATTACATATGTAGCACATAGTGCAATCACCCCGCCATTTCCTTTTGTAGAGGTTGTCCAGGGTGAAAATCCTGTTTTCCTTTGCAAACCAAGCAGTTGCCAACCAAGCAAAGAGCTTGATCTTAAGGGGGCATGACTGTTTACAGAAGCTTTTTTGTAGATCACTTCGGAGCTCGCCATCAACCTTAAAGATGTATAGTGATTTCATTGTGAAGTTCTTAGTTGGCATAAGCTTCCATTCTCGTCTATCCTACGTTCCATAATCGTCCCCAGTTTCTAGGAAAGCCTGTATCAGGGTGTGAAATCCTTCTGCCTCTCTCTCTGATAAGGGCCCTGGCAGGAGCAGTGGCGTCCTTCGTCAAATCATTCGACGAGCCTCTTAGAGATTGATAGATTTTTTAATGAATAGGGATTGCAACTTTGGATACTTGTTCTCGAAAGAGGTCCCTTCCCACCAATTATCCTTAGAAAGGTTTGTTGTGACACCTACACTGGGTTTGACTAAGATGTTTGCAAGGGTTGGCAATTTTTCCTGGCTTAGTCTTTTCCAGAAGTTGGATGCTCGTTCGAGGGTGGGCTTGTGGGGGATTAATAGTGTCGCACCAGGAGTAAGCATCCTTGAAGATTTTGAGGCATATACTAGCATTCCCCGTAAGAATTTGCCACCACCATTTCCCTAGTAGGGCCCCATCGAATTCCCTGAGGTTTATGATGCCCCATCCCCTATTTTCTTTGGGACGACACAATCTGTCCCAGTTGACCAGATGGTAGATGTGTACCTTTTTATCCACTCCCCTCTAGAGGAAGTCTTTCCTAATGGCATCAATCTTCTATATTACCCATTCTAGAAGCAGGTAGGTAGATATCCAATGAATTGGCATGGCCGGGACTACTGAGTTCAGAAGTGTTAATCTCTTTCCCATCGAGAGTAGTTATCTTTTCCATGAAGCTAGACGTTCCTTGATTTTGGCAATTAGGGTCATCAAGTCTTCTCTTTTGGGCGTCTTCATGAGATTGGTAGTTGCAAATATTTGATTGGGAAGGAAGCAGTTGCGCAGTTAAGAATATGGGCGAAGACCTGTACATGGTGATCTTCATTCTTGACAGGGATGGTGACACTTTTGTTGTAGTTAATTCTCAATCCTGAGAGCCCTTAAAAAAGATAGAATATCAGCTTTAGTGTGTGAAACTCCTCTGGTCCCCCTGTACAGAATACCCGATGATCATCTGCATATTGTAGGGCTAAAACAGTATCATCTTGGGTGGGGCCAATTTGAACTCCCTGATATGGTCTGAACGGGCAACTTCGCTAAGCATAGTGGAGAGGATATCTGTTGCTATGATAAATAGTAGCGGGGAGAGGGGATCCTCTTGTCTTAATCCCTGCTTACTCCTAATATACCTGACGGGTGCCCCATTGATTAAGAAGGTCGCTTTTGATGTGGTAAGCAGGGAGGTGATCCAGGATACCCATTTATGGTCGAAACCCCTTGCTTGGAGGATGCCCAATAGATAGTCCTAGTCAACTGTGTCAAAAGCCTTCTCGAAGTCGATTTTGATTAGGGTGCCTTTTGTATCTCTCTCATCATCTTGTGAATAAGTTCCTCTGAGGCTATGATATTGTCATGTATCATTCAACCTTGTATGAAGGTCATTTGGGAGTCATCCACCAGCTCCCCTAAGACCTTGCTGAGTCTATTTGCAAGCACTTTGAAGATGATCTTGACTGAGCAGTTTATCATGCTTATCGACATGTAGTCCTTCACGGCTTCTGGAGTTTAGGTTTTAGGGATCAGGAGAATGTGAGCCCAGTTCAGCCGCTCCATGTTAGTCGTGCTCTGATAAAAGTCCTCAAATAGTTTGGGGATGTCATTTCTGATGAGATTCCACCCTTGTTGATAAAGGTCATCGAGTATCTATTAGGGGCCGAGGCTTTTTCTGCATCAAGTTCCTGCACCGCGCATCTGATTTCCTCTTCACTGAATGGATCCTCCAGCCAAGATAGGTCAACTCTCTAGTTTATCCCATGAAGTTTTGTACCCCATGTTTCGTTCTCTCGTTCTCTGCCAAATAAGTTGTTATAGTGTTTCGAGATGACCTCTATTGTGTGTTCTGTTGAGGTGATGGTCTACCCTTCATGCCACAACTGTCTTATCCAGTTGATGTTCTTTCTTTGATTTGCTATTGCGTAAAAAAACTTCATGTTCTAGTCCCTTTGTTGCAATCATGTGATTCGTGAGCGTTGCCTCCATAAGGCTTCCTCCTCAAAAATCAGCTTATCATACTCAATTCGATAGAAGGCCTCCCCTTCTTCCTCCCCTCTTGTGAAGTTTTTGTTCTCGTCTTGGATATCCAATAGCTTGATTGCGACCATGATCTTTTTTTTCCTTGTTGCCTTCCGGTTGCATTGTTATCATTTTGAAAAATAAAAAATAAATAAGTAAATTCAAACTATTTGAGGGGGTAACATGTAAATTTCTTTTAATATAAAGATGATAAAGCTCGAAATGGTAAATGCTTTGCTTCTCCCTTTCATGCCCCGGTCTCCACGCATCTCCAGCGAGGGCGAAGAACACCAGCGCGATGTCATGGTTCTCGAGGTCCTTCGCGAGCTCTCTAATGGCTTCCGACGATGACGATGGCGAAGAACAGTCTCAGAACGCCCGTGAGAGCACCAGTGAAACCCTAGAAGATGATCGGGGCCCCGATGGCGACCCAGTAGATCCCGGATCTCCCACCCGTGGCGTCAAGGAGGATATCTCGGAGCTCACCAAGACCATTAGCCGCCAGTTCTGGGGCGTTGCCTCGTTCCTCGCTCCGCCCCCTACCATCTCCACCCCCACCCCAGATCCGGCCGACACCGTTGACTCGGAGTCCGCGGAGGTAGCGAAATCACCGCGGATCGCCGGGATCCGGAACGATTTCGCGGAGATTAGCGGGAGGTTCCGGAGCGGGATCTCCAAGATCTCGAGCAACAAGGCGGTCACTGAGATCTCCAAGATCGCGTCAACGTTTCTTCCGTTCGGTGTTGATGAGGCGGGGGAGGAGGATGAGGAGGGAGAGAATGATGGTGGTGGCGCCATTGGGGTCACTGAGGAGGTGTTGGCATTCGCGAGGAACATATCGATGCATCCGGAGACATGGCTTGATTTCCCGTTGTTTGTCTACGATGAAGAATCTGATGGTTTGCTGCTCTTTATCCCCTTATAATTTTTTTTTAAGTCTTTCTAATTATATGAGTGTGTTTAATTTAGGTTTCAATTGAATTTCGAACTGATGAAACTCTTAAATATATCTTGGCTATTCTATGTGGCTGAGATAAACAGAGGTTACATAATGCCTTAGTGTTCAAATCTGTATTTTTGGTGGATTTTACTGTAAATTTTCCCAACGCAGTAGATTTGGGTTTTTAGAAGGGAAGTGAGTATGATATGTTAATCTTCTACTTTTTCTCATCTCTTTTTTAGATCTAGTTCAATGCTTTTGAATAAATTCTTTCATTAGGAAATGGAACACAATTCAGTTATTATCTTTTTTGTTTAGTAATTTTAGCCTAGATAATGTAGTCGAGTAGATGTTTACTGATGAAGAGTGGAAACAATAGTCAGAATGCAATATGGTGAATGAATAGGTAGAATTGATGGGCCTAAGAAGTGCAGCGGTCAGTGCTGTAATGTGGGTGTGGAATGCAATCTTTCATGCAGATTTTGGCACTGCCTTGTTTTTAAGTATCCTATTGTTTGCCTTTCCCATATCCTTAAAATTTGCAACACAAGTAGAGGAATGGTTATCTATTTGCCCTAATTTATGCATTAACTGTTTCCAAGCCATAGATTTTGTGAAGCAAGTTGAGAAGTTAATTGCCAATGATTTCTCAAGCTAAATGCATTAATACTTGGTAGTAACTTCAATTTTACATAGATGTTTAGCTCATCTAGAAATAATTCACTGGCATTTTCATCCATCATGAAACCATATATTTGGAATTTCTTGACCATGCTATATTGCTTTTAAGCTTTTTTTATATTGTAGTGACAAATTTTTGTTAGGACTTTATTGTGCTTCTTCTTTCTCTGTATAGATAATGTTTTTCCATTACTAATAAAAGAACATGCTTGTTCTTTCACAAATATATGCAATGTTGTCAAGAAGGCATACCTCTTACAAGCATCTAGGCAGTAGAAACCCTAGGCACCTAGACAAACCACCTAGGATCTAGGTAGTGATGATTTTGGAAGAAAAAAAATATAAAATATCAATAAAAATTAAAAACTGCCAAACAACACAAATTCTCTACAAAACTTAAAAGTAGCCAATCATCTATATCAACATGCTCTTTTGATATCCTTTTTTAATCATGAAGCGTAGAAGTTTGAGCATGATCTCAAGGTGAAAAAAATATCAAAAAATACACAATGTACTAATATCATAGGTCATCGAAGCATCAATCCCTAATTTTCATGTCCTTATCCTTCCTCCAATCTTCATTCCACATCATCATTCTCACTCTTGTTGATCTTTCATACATAATCATTTTTACTTTTCTTTCAGGTTTGGGCTCTTTGATTTCTAAAATTATAATTTTTGGCAGGTTAATTCTGCTTTTCTTTTGATTTGGATTAGTTTCAATTCAAGTAGAGTGAATTCTATATCTGTAACTCATTGAGCTATTAGTTTTTAGTTAAGCATTAATTGGTCAATGATTTCGTAGGCACCTGCTTCATATTTAGGTGGTTTATTAGTATTTCAATGATTAATCAGCAAAAGCCCCAAAGCAATCCCATAAACCCCTAGGAAAAACACCCAATCACTTAGGTGGCCACACTTAACAACATTAAGCATATGGAGTCTTGTACCATTCCATAAATTAAATATGAGTATTGCTTTCTTTCTTGAGCTATTTTACAGCTGTACATTTCCTGCTAAGGGTGAAAGAAAGATGCAATCACCTAGTATTGTATTTCCTATATCAGTTTGATTAGTATTGCCTTGAATGCTTGAAGTCAGACTTTTACCATGATTTGACAGCTGATTAACCAATTACTTCTGAAAAACAAACATGATCCTGCTATATATGTCTCAAGTTGTTGCAGCTATATATTTTTCCATTAGCATCTTCATGTTCCTATATTCCATGTTACCTAGGTAGGATGTAGGTAGATAACCCCTTGATTTGCTTTGCATCTTCTATATTATTTGGCACTTACTGGCTGTCCTAATGATGTTTTTTGACAGTTTTCCCATTGGATGATCAAGAGAAGAGTTTGAGAATTTGTAACAATTGATTGACATTATCTTCCAAATGCTATTACAAGTCAGCTAGTTTGTTCACCACATTAGATTCTGAGGCATCATCAATGTGCATGTGCTGTGTTTTAAGGGATTTCAACTAAATTTATGTTATAATGTTTCTTTTAGATTTTGACATGTCTGATGCCCAACAAGAGCATGCATTGGCTGTTGAACATCTTGAACCAAGATTGGCTGCTTTGAGGATTGAGCTCTGCCCAAGTCATATGAGTGAAGGATGCTTTTGGAAGATCTATTTTGTGCTTTTGCACTCTAGACTCAACAAGCATGACGCCGAGCTTTTGTCAACACCTCAGGTTTGTGAATAGTTTGACCAGGTTCTAATTTTCTCTCATTGTGATACTTCTATGGCATGTTGTGTACATAAGCCAATAAGGAAATGCAGATGGTGATTTCACTTTCTGCTTCATTTCTTCAATCATTTCTTTGATTGCTATCCTATTGAAATTTGGTAAAAACAGTGAAATTGACCACTTCATTGTATTTGATGCTGCTTCTTTATTTTGTTCCACATGATTTGGTGCTTGTTGGAATTTACTTGAGGTTAGAGATCCACCTTCTATGTTGTTTTGCTAGTGGACAAATTCAATGAAGCCGCGTTTCGATATTTGTTAGTGTTTTCTTGATATCCTTCCATAGAGGGTAGGGCAGCACAGACCCAGGTGCACTGGTGAATTATATCTTCAATAAGTTGGCCATTGTGGATCTAAGACAGGGCTTCTAGTCTGCTGCATTTTAAGCCTTCCCAAATCCTGAACTAACACAGGAGCTTTCTCCCCATTTCTTTGCCCCTTAGTCTCTAGCATTTTTATTACTGTGCTAAAACATCATATGCAACTTGTGCTCTGCTTCCTTTTTAATAGTTTCTCTAGATAATTTTTGTGATTTGTCAATAAAATATACCATTTGTATTCCTGCAGATTGTTGAAGCCCGAGCAAAGTGGTTGCAGGAATTGCAAAATCAGGCAAAGCCAGAATCAGGTCGACCAATAGAAGATTTACCTTACAGGGAAGAGACCATTGTCTCAACTGCACCTGAGGATCAAGCAAGCATTCCTGACAATGAAGGACCTGTGTCTCCTGATATTGGGAAAGTCATAAGCATACCCATTACTGAGCTTGAGACCGAAAAACACCCTGTCCAGGTTACTGAGGTAAAAATTGTTGACAAGTCTGTAATTGAAGAGGAGCTGCCAGCACAGTCTAAAAATCAAGATCTCACTAGCACCACGTCAGAGATCACCATTCAGAAGTTTGATGAAGATGTAGATGAATGGCTGATAGAAGACCCCGGGGAAATGGGAACATCAAGTGGCCCTACTATTCCCATAGGAAATGAAGAAGATGTATCATTTAGTGATCTCGAGGAAGATGATGAACCAAAGGCACCTTGATGACGCCTAGCAGCCAATCATATTGTTGTACGTACTGTCAATATTAAGACAAGTGATATTAGTACAAGTGACCATCCTTGTGCCCAAGAAAACAAGAAAAGCAGAGAGAGGCCTGCCCTAGTCTGCCGAAGGGTTTGATGAGGAGCCAAGGACCAATTGGAAGACAACAACATCCAAGTCTGCCCAGATGTTTCACACTCTTTGTTTAAATTTCTATTGCTGCATGTTCTGTAGATGTTCAGAATAAGTTCTCTTTGCAAACTTCTGATCATGCTCTGTACATAAGGCCTGTGTTTGTTTAATGTGCCCTTGCAATTTAAACTCCCACTCTTCCAAGTAATTGATTGATTCTTTGGCAAAGTTCTTGTTTCCCTGGATGTTGGGATGTGCCTATATGACTAGGTGATTGAATGTTTGGAGACGACGTATGTTAATCACCCAACTCCGCGCATAGAATAGAACTAAATCACCGAACTTTGTTAATCACCGAACTTGCTTTTATGTTTTTGCATCTATATATTCGGAAATAGTGAAACGAAAGGGTGTTCACTTTGTCTATTTTTATGTGTACTTTGTTTCCCTGTATTCTCTGGTTGCCTTCATTTGTATATCCAGGACTGGAGGTGTTTGGGTAATTGAGGATGAGATCAGCATTTATAATATGTAATTAACCCTTGAGGGGGGATCTCACATCAGGTAACTCTGAATCATAAGCTTCAGAATGACATCACATCCACAAGTATAAGAAATATCAGAGACCAAATATAATACTCGTTAATCAGAGATTAAAGCTTCATTAAGTGGTGTTCAGAGTGCTCCCACTATTGCCCACATCCCTGATTTAAAACATTCTCATTTCTTCTTATTGTATCAAGTGCTGTCATTTTCACAAACACTTAGAATGGTTGCCAATCAAATCACTCTAAGTGTGTTACTACCTTCCAACACTGCACATGAGGTGCTTCATTTTTATTTTTTTCCCTAGTGGTGGTTGGTTGGCCTCAACTCACTCTCCAATCTTTAATTCTTAGTAGGGCTTTTTTTTTTTTTGCATGTTCCCAACCCCCAAAGATAGTTTAATTTGTTCATGATACATCCCTGATCTAAAGTACCTGATTGATAATTTCATAGAACTTAGGCTTTCATTAAATGAGAAACCAATAGTCATAATTCTTTTGAGGAAGAACAACTCAAAAATGTGACAATGCTCTTGTTAGTACAAAGCAAAGATATCCAAATTCAATTGCATATATAAACAAAATGAGCTAGCTTTTATAGTTTTTTATTTTATTAGTATTATTACGGTGATATCTTTGCATTCACCTAAATATCTAACTATTAAATATACAAACATCTAAATATTAATACTTTTTTTTTGACATAGGCCATAAAGACCTCTCTAGAGGGTGTGTCAAGGTGCGTGGCCTTAGGTGACGAGCACCCTTGACCCCCTCACCGTATGCGTACAGATGTGAGGACTTGAATCTAGGAGTTTTGTGCTCACCAAGTAAATCACCAAACTGCTCCCCCATTTACTGGGGCAGGGGACTTGAACCGGAGAGCATGCTCAATCAAATGAATTACCCAATATACGGAACCCGAGAAACCGCTAGACCAATGATCCTTTGGTCTAAATATATTAATACTTAAATAAAGTAAAAAAAACTAAATGAATAAAAAAAATATTGATAAAAAATAAATGTAACAAGTACTAGGTTTGGGAAATCAGTATATAAATTCAAATCTCTTTAGAGACTAAATTAGTCAAGTGACTTAAAAAAGAATGACTTGTAAAATAAATGGATGTCTTGTATTGTTGAGTTAGGTGAGGGAAAAATGATGTTTCTAAAATGATAAATTCAAGTGGGAAAAATTCTATAAATTAGGTGATGTTACACATCAACATTCAATCAAACAGTTGGGTCAATGTTTAGTGCATGACTGCAAAACTTCATCACTTCTTGGAAGTTTCTTCAGTGAATTAAGTGCACATCAATTCAGTTACTTTCTTGAATTTATGTTAAAGTAGATGATGTTTCTCCTTTTTTTTTATTCTTTCTTTGAAATTACATCTAACTCATTCTTTTATATCAATGCTCTTCCAAACATCAAATTTCAAGAAATTCTAGATTTTCCATTTTTCATAGAGAGAAAAAAAAAGCTTTGAAAATAACTTTACTATAAAATTTTATAGCTTTTTTTTTTTTTTAATAAAGTGAGCTTACACATGGAACAGATCACATTTGGTAATTTTATAGCTTTTGTTGGTTAACATTTTCAAGTACTACAATAAAAAATTCCTTTAGAGATTTGAAAAGAAATATCAAATTAACAAAGGGTTTTATTATAAATTATATATCATTGAGTTTCTTAATTTCTTTATTAAAAAAAAAGTAAAAATATATAGAAAACCTATATATCCATGATCATCACTGTAATTAAGGAGTAAATTCCATTTTGGGAGGGCTTTCAAGAGATGAGGAATAATCCATGTTGAGAATTGTGCAGCAAACCAAGCAAAGAAAACAAGAAGAAAAACAAGAAAACAAGGAATTAACGTGGTTCGGCAATGTGCCTACATCCACGGGAGCAAACTGCGGAATTTCACTATATAAAATTAGGGTTACATTATAAGTATTTATAATAAAACCCTAATGTACGGAAATTACAAAATTGCCATTTTCCGTATCAGACATGGGTGTTGCCCCCGCACCCCCAACCCTATTCGGCGTTTCAAGATATAGATGCCGCCGCTCGCCCGGCCACTCCCAAGATTCCGCCTTTTGCCACCGCATCGCAAATAAATATGAGTCATACTTTAACAATCCATTTGTAGGAAAACCACCCATTAGAAGATAAAAGACACAAGGTTTTGCCCTATTTTTTTATATTTGCAAGTGGACAAACACTTTCAAGTTTATGGCATGATTTTGATTGCTTCCTTTGTCCATTATACATTAATCTTATGATATTATATATTTTTAGATGATGCTAAAAGATCATATCCAACATATACATCTCTCCCACTGTTATTCATTAATCTTTCATGGTTTGCATGATTGAATGATATATTTCTATTAATCCGGCCACATAATATATATTTCTTAAAAGACTAAAACACAAGTTCAAAACTTCTCATTTGAACTAAAACATTCGTCTCCCATACAACACTTGAAAGAAATTAAACTATTCACTTAGCTAGAATTACACCTCCATGGAATTAAACAAACACTTAATAAAAACCCTAATGCTTATTCTCTTTCCCTTGTGTATAGATGTAGTCAGTGTGAGCAGAGAGAGTTCTCCTCATCAAACACTCCTCATCTCCAACTCCTTCACATCCTTCTTCTCCCACCTTTACATTCATAAACAAAAACCAAACACCAATATTCAGTAACCCTATAATTAATAAAGAATTATAAAACAAGAGAGAAGCTCTAAAAAATAACAACTTAAACACAGAAATATTGCATTCATATATATATAGAACTACGTACCTCTTTGTGTGCCTTTGGAACTGTTGGTATTGTCCTTGCTGATGCATGGGTGATTGACACCATGAAGATGAGAGTAATTACCACACAAAGATTAATAATGGAGACCTTCTGCATGCTTCCTCTCAACTAAGATTTTAGAAGAGAGAATGAGATGATTATATATATGTATACACAACCCTACAAACCTTGCACCTGTTTCCAAAGAGATCGAAGAACTGAGGAAGATGAAATAAGAGACAGAGAGGGAGAGAGAGATGTAAGGAATGGGGAGTTGGGGGAGAGTTTAAGTAGGAGATGATGAAAAGAAGGAAAAGTAGAATTTGGTTAAAGTAGGAGGTGTTTTTTGCTAAATTTGATGGTGATTAGATCACCTCTGGGCTTGACGCTTGCCGACTGATGGTTAATTTTATTAGCCTGGAAAGGAATGAATTAGACGAATGAGGACTGTAATGTAATTGTACTTCTATGATATGGAACTTCATTATTTTTGGTGTAATAGCATGAGAAAAGGTTGGGACCTTTTCCTTTAAATTAAATTAAGTATACTTTTTATTTTTAAAAATATTATGATCCTAATTTTAATTAATTTTTTTTTTCACTTTTGATCCCTTCTAAACCTACAGATTAATGGAGGGGGTACATGTAAAAAATTATCCTAAATTTTAATAGGTAATTAACAATAGTTACTTATCCGTATTTTCGACAAAGCAGTGCGTATCTCTATATTTTTTTAATATTTATATGTAGTAAATTAATTATATAAACATATTTTGTTCTATATGCTCTAAAATTAATGGCCAATGAAATATCATAATTAAAATCTGATAAATGAAATAATGAATTTAATAAATTATTATTTATCCATGTTTTTCCATAATTATATATATTAAAGTAAAATTTATAATTCATATAAACCTCAAACCTCATATTGTAATTTTTTTTTTTTTTGAAAAAGACCTCATATTGTAATTTAAAAAAATAGATATCATACTTCAAAAAGAAAAAAAGGTAGCTTGTCTAAAATGCACAATGGAAAAATCTAAATAAAACTTATAATAAAATTCATATTTAGATGAATATTATAAAAAAATAACATTCATCCACTTTTAACTCAAGATTTTTTTTTTCAATTATCTTTTTTATGAAAGTGGATAAATTATATTATTTATAATAGGATGGTTGGTACAATTATAGATTATATGTTAGAAACGTGTGGCATTATGTGCATAACTAGAAAAAGAGATCTACATTGATCTATATTTGTTTGGGTCCTAAGCCGCGGAGCACTATCCTTGAAGGCATCATCCCCTGTGGATTGGGTGTGGTCCTCCCAAACCAGACTTATCTTAATTTACCAATGATTTTGTTGCCTCAATCATTAACCTTTTGTTTGCATAAGCTTCATCAGACTAAAAGAGAGTGAGAAACTCAATATCATAAAGAAGTTTTAAGTAAACATGATCACCAATGCAGAAAACTAGTAGATCATCCATTGATTGCAAGGATGTTATGTCCTTTGCTCCGTTACTCCCCAAGCATATGCCGCTGAATATATAGTCTCTTACTGTTTGCTTGAGCATCATGGTGAAAACATCTCCTGCGAAGATGAAAAATAGGGAGGAGAGAGGATCCCTTTGTCTCAACTCTCATTTGTGGTGAATGTATCTTGTAGGTGTCCCATTTTATAAGGAACCTTGTCTTTGATGAGTAGAGTAGAGCCTTAATCCACATGATCCATTTTTGGTCAAAGCCCATTCCTTAAAGCCCCTCTATGAGGAATTCCCAATCCACTATGTCAAAGGCTTTTTCAAGATCCACCTTGATCAGAGCCCCATCTTTGTTGGATCTTTTCAACTTGAGGATGAGCTCTACGGTGGTCACAATATTATCATGTATAGACCGACCTTTGATGAAGGTAGCTTGGGAATCATCAATATGGTCCTCGATTATGCTTCTAAGGCTATTTGTTAGCACTTTGGAGATAATTAATTTTAACAAAGCAATTTAGTAGACTTATTGGTCTATAGTTTATGGTTGATGTCGGGGATAAGTTCTTGGGGATTAGTTGGATGTGTGCCCTATTTAATCGCTCAAGTTGGCCCTTTCACGATAGAGATCATTGAATAAATTCATGATTTTCAATTTGAGGATCTGTCAACCTTGCTGATATAGGGTAATCGAGAATCCGTTTGGTCTTGGTGCCTTATATGAGCCAAGCTCCTTAATTGCACCCCTAATTTTGGTTTTCGTGAAGGGGTTTTCTAGCTTGCTAAGATCCACTCTCTCATTGTGAACAAAGAACCTGTTCCAGTCTATATGGTAGCGAAACTTCCGTCTTGTACCAAACTGGCCAGTGAAGTGATCGTGATTTTGGCCGTAAGTTCCTCTTGAGTTTGGTATGTGAAGCCTCCTATATGTAATTGTTTCATCTAGTTAGCATTCAGTCTTTGGTTGGTCACTACATGGAATAACTTAGTGTTATGGTCCCCTTCTTTTAACCATTTAACTCTTAAATAATATCTCTAGTATCAGGGCCTCGTATTCCCTTCTAGAAATCCTATCCTCTTCATTCTCATCTTCCTAAAGGTATGGGGATTCATTCAAATACTTGAGTCTTTCCATGGCCTGTAAAAGTTCTCATTTCTTATTAGAGGCTGTCTTGAAGATTTGCTTCTGCCATGCCCTAAGCTTGGCTCTTAGCACAACAAATTTCTTGGAAAGGTTGACTTGAAGGTTTGCTTCTTCTATTCCTTGAGCTTGGCTCTTAGTACAACAAGTCGCCCCCTCACATTAGTTGCCATTAGTTGGGGTTCCTCCCACCAAGTTCGGATCAAATCCCAAAATCCCTATGTTTTGGTCCATTTTCGGTTGAAGAGGAAAATGTGTTGTCGAAGTACATGTAGTCCACACTCAATGCAAATCAGGGAGTGGTCGGACCTTATTCTTGGGAGGGACATTTGCAAGAAACATGGGGAAACAGTAATCTAGTCTGTGAAGATCGTAGGAACCTATCCAATCTTGCATAAGTTGATGTTTCTCGACTATTAGACCATGTGTATTTCTGACCAAATAGTTGTGAATTAATGAGCTGCAGGTCTTGTATCAATTGGTTGAAACCTGCCATCTCTATCATATTGTGTGTAGCTGTATTACGCTCATCCTAGGCCCTGGTAGTGTTAAAGTCTCCTCAAAACACCCATGGGTCATTCCATGTTGCCCTTATGCACTTGAGCTCTTTCCAACACAAACTCCTTTAATTGTTGATTGCATGGGTGTATATTGTAGTACACATCCATGTTGGGTCTATTTGGAGGGAGGGATATGCCGGGATATCGAGAGATGGGGACCTCCTCCCGCTCCATCCAAGTATTTGGTCACTTATTAGATGGAGTGGGAGAGGGATGCCCCTCATCCTATTTAGAGGGATGAGCGGTGTCCCTTCGTCGAAGGGACATCGCTCATCCATGTGATGAATTTGTAATTTTTTAATTAATATAATATTTATATATTATATATTAATAATGATATAATTTTATAATTTAAAATATAATATTTTTATATGTAATAATTATAGGGTCATGTTATTATGAGATCGGCCTTACTACTATTCAAGTAAAGTCGTCTCATTTTCACCCATTTTGAGAGTGTTGTTTATAAATCCAACCGTATGGATGGAAAGAACATCGAAAAATAAGATAATATGTCGATTTCATACAATTTGGTGACCGTATGATCATTCATCTTAACGAGTGAAAATTTATAGAAATCTTAACGGGTTAATTTTTCACCTTTTAAGATGAATGATCATACGGTCACCAAATTATATGAAAATCGACATGTTATCTTATTTTTCTATGTTCTTTCCATCCGTATGGTTGGATTTGTAAACAACACTCTAAAAATGGGTGAAAATGAGGCGACCTTACTTGAATAGTAGTAAGGCCGACCTCATATCAACATGACCCAATAATTATATATTAATAATGTAGAGAAGATATTATTATTATTATAATCTATTCATTGATAATATTATTATTAATTACATAATTATAAAAAATTAATATTTTTATATTTAGATATTCATAATTTAAAATAGAATATTTAAAATTAATATTTTTTTATCTATTTTCTCCCTACAAACATACTATAAAAATATTATACATCTCTTCTTTTCCCTGCAACCAAACACCTCTTACATATGCTCTTATCCATGGACATCCCCATCCAAGAGATGAAATGCTTCCTCCCTCCAAACAAACCCATTGCTGACTTAGCCAAGTCCTCCAAAATAACCGAGATTAAGAAATGATGGATATAGCTCCCCATAAGTCTGAATTGTGTATTGTTTCATCCAATGCAACGCCTACCCCTTGTGTTAATTGGTGATAGTGTCACCCTGTCCACGTACTATATTCTTCCTATGGTTCTCTAGGTTTGGTCATCTATTATGTGTAGTTTCGTTTCATGTAAACAGAAAATGTCAGCTTCATGTAGTTTAAGGAAGTCGTGCATGAGCAATCGTTTTTTCCTCTTGCCCAAACCTCTCATGTTCTAAGAGATAATTTTCATAATAAAAACTAACGGATTACCCTATGGTCGCTCGCCGACACGAGTACCTAGCTACACCCGTGTCCCTTGGAGATACTCTCAGTCTCAGTTGAATGTGTGTGTGCTGGGTAATCTAACCTGGTTTCCTCAGAAGGACCTAGGTCGGCTGCCACATTAATGTTGCTATAAGTAGTTCCTTATCAGGCCAATCAAAGAAAATAAGGGGAACTATAGTAAGTGACGAGGCCATACTTGACGGTTCTTGAGTTTAGTGATGCTTCCTTGTTATGGTTGGCATAACCCTGAAGCCCTCCTGCTCAAGTCTAGTTCTACGTCTTGTAAACTCCTTCATGTTTCTGGATCCTTCTTCAATTGGTTCTTTGGTCCCTTGTATCCAGTTGTATTATCCCTATGTTCAATCATCAGCATCACCGAGGTAAGCAATGCTACTTCTTTGTTGTGTGAGAATTGCTCCTTTAGTGTGATTCAGAGTCATGTCACATTTGAGATCAGATTCCAGGTCTCTAACTTAGAGAGGTCCAACTCGACCTTGTGATCGAGCTCAAGAAGATTTAGCCCTCCTCCTAGGCCCATTTGAATTCTGGCAGGGCTTAGGCCCATTAGAGTGGGCCTGATAGATTTTATGTTCTTCAGAGAGGTTGTCGTTGTGCCCTATCTTCTCGGCATTGCTTGGCCCAGTACCTTTTTATATGCTTTCTTGGATGACAACCTCTATAGGCCTGAGTAAGCTTGTTGTAACACCCGACCTTTTGTTTAGGTTGCTTGCGCATAAGGCATTAAGCTTAACCCCTTCCTCCTAGTGGCCCCTCTGGTCTTGTTAAGTTGTTACGCTGAGTTGGTGTTGATTGATTAGCCCTTTGTTAGGGTGATTCTGAGCGGATTTATGACAAGAGATTTGGTGAGCCTGAGTTTGTTTGTGGGCCCACCTATCCCTTAGGCATACTTGTCATCTACTTGGGCATTTTGTATGTTTGCCATGTTAGCTTGACTTGCCACGTCAACTTGTGATGCTATGTCCGCTTTTTAATGCCACTACTGCCTCTGATGCCACATCAGCATGTGAAGTTGCTAATGAATACCATGTCATCATGGGATGTCACGTCACCGTGTGTGGTCAAGATGTGTGCCACATCACTTCGTGAGTTGTGTACCATGCCACCATTGCACTTGTCTTTGAATGTGGGTGATGTGGTGTTGACCTGATTGTCCCAAGTTTCATCAATACCCCACATGGCTTCAATTTCCACATCTATGTCATTGTATCGATTGACATCCACCTCAGTGCCCAGATCACCATCCTTGTCATCCGGTTCCACTAAGTTAGCTTCTTGTACTAATAACTTGGCCCCTATGTCAGCAGACCTCCGTTTAACCAAATCAACAACCACATCCTTAACTGCGACTACTCCAACATTGTTTATTGCATACGAGGAAACATTTGCTTGGCGTATTGATGTCATGTCCCTCATGTGTTGCCAAGATATGTGCCACATCACTTGGTGAGTTGTGTACCATGTCACCATTGCACTTGTCTTTGAATTTGGGTGATGTGGCGTTGACCTGATTGTCCCAGGTTTTATCAATACGCCACATGACTTCAATTTCCGCCTCTACGTCATTGTACCGATCAACATCCACCTCGGTGCCCATATCAGCATCCTTGTCATCCAGTTCCACTAAGTTAGTTTCTTGTATTGATGACTTGGCTCCTCATCATCCAGTTCAACTAAGTTAGCTTCTCTACCAAATCAACAACCATGTTCTTAACTGCGACTACTCCAGCATTGTCCATTGCATACAAGGAAGCATTTGTTTGGCGTGTTAACATGCTCCTCGCTCAACACGCTTTGACCCGTAACCTCGTGGCACATTGTCGCTTGTTACCTTGTCTCCACACCCCATAACGTGGTACGCTTGGAGCGTAACTATGACCTAACACAGTCTGTCAGCTTTCGACTTAAAGTCTACCTTGCCCTATATGATGTTCATGGCCAAACAATTGTGGTTTATATAGCAACGATCTCCGCGTGTTTTCTAATTATCAAAATAATATTTTTCTCATATTCAACACACGAATGTGTACAAAAATTTACTTGAAAAAAAAATTGAAGAAAAGCCCAAGGCCCATAACAAGTGGGCCTCCCTACGGCCCTCGGCCTCATCCTTTTTGAGGGCTAACGAGTAAAAGACCATATTGCCACCGTCATCCTCACCGCTGTTTCCTGTTCGGTGCCTCGCACCGAAAATTTGACACCCTGGACAACGGTGTTCGGCGTACGCTTTCCGAGTTCCTAGTAATATCCCGCGCCGCATGGCATCCTTCATCGCTCTCCCTCTCTCCCTCTCTCCCTCTCTCTAAACCCTAGGTCGATGCTCGAGTGATGGCAGGCAAGGAGATCCCCATCTCGTCTGGCTTCTCCGACGATGACTCGCCATCCAGGTATCACCGGCCATTCAATTGATTTCGCGTTGTGGTGATTTGTGTTTCGATGGCTCGTTGATGGATTGAATTCTTGTGATGAATGTTGTTAGATGTGAATTGTTGAGCATGGTGAGGAAGCACTCGAGATCTTCTTTGGTGGAAGCTACAGGGGAAGAGGAGACATCGGATGTGGAGATGGATTCGAGATTCTGGACTCAGGTGTTCGATTTGTATTTCGTTCGGGGTCGCGTTTCCAAGGGACGCGAAGAAGATGACCTAATCTTTTTCGTTAAGAACACGGTAAATTTTGTTTCTTTCTTCTTTTTCCGAATGGTATATGTTGTTATCTGAGTTTTAAGCGAACTAGGAGTTTTGCTGGATTGTTGTTTTGCAGAGCTTGCATGGGTATGGATTCAATGATAGCATGGAAGGAGCTCCTCCGTTCTTTGTTAGGCGATGGGCTCCCAAGGTATTCTTGGTGTTCATCTAGTAGTCGTATCATGTGTTCGGTCGTTAGCTGGTTGGCTCTTTCCTAATTATTAGTAATGCCATTAAGAGAAAAAAAAAATACAGCACTTGTTAGATAATAAGTGGGGTTTACATTTAGCACAACTACAAGTTGGCAAGCAATAGATTGAAATAGTGGATTACTGCATCTATAGGATTGAAATAGTGCTCTTAACAGTCTAAACTCTTTCTTTTAATGTGTATGATGCCAATTCTTTCAATCTTTGTTCTATCAGGAAAACATACACAGATTGCTTTGTCAGCCTCTTACATAGACAATACTCGTAAACTTTCTTTTAGTAGCAATGTTTATAAGTCCTGAGACATATGCATGTCTGCGGAGAAATATTTGTGTAAACTTGTGAAAATTAGCACCATTCACCTGTAGTTTTGTTTAGTAGGAATACAGCTAAACCAGAGACATATAGGCATATGTTTGGATATAACTGTTTGTATGAACTTATGTAAATAACATCCATGCTAATAACTAATATTACACTTGGGTATCTTACCTATGTTATGAGATTGGAGATTTTTATGATTGTTAGCCAGGCCTTTGCGGACCATAGAACCAACTTGGTTCCTCAAGCAATTGTTTCTTACAAGAGATTATTAGACTGTATAGAGGCCAATTGCACTTAAAATCACATTTGAAATTTATGTTAGGTTCATAAGTATAAATTACAAATCAGTAGGTGTGTTAGCTATGGCTGATGTAATCAACTATTGATGTAAGATTGTGAGGTATAAGTAATTGTACTTTAAGCATTGATGAGCTGATGGAGTGAAGATTCAATCTATGAAAGAAATATATTACTACAATAAGTGGTTTAGCAAGTTTTATTCTCTTAAAGTTTTGGTGTCATTAATAACATGGGTTGTGGTTTTCTTGATCTTCAGCTAGAAAAAGTTGCTGGTGAAAATCCTACGGATATCGATTGGAGACGCTCCTTTTTCTTGAATTTGATTGCTCATACATCATTTACAGTGACAGTTGCAATTTGCAGGTACTTTGTTGGCTCAGATACTTGACCACATTGACTTTCATGGAATGGCAAACTTAACTTAATTTGTCTGAAGTTGATGACATCTGTTAAGATTGTGGCTATTAACTTTTGACCTTGTGTAAATTGTTGTACATGGTTCGGGGTACGCTGCAATGCTGCAAAACAATTTTTTTTTCCTGCATGAGCTGGTTTTTAGATATTTTTAAGCCTTTGTATTGATTTTACATTTCTTGCTTCCTACTCTGAATGTTTGTGTACTACAAACTGAAATCATATATTGTCTTTGAACTTTTTATGTAATCAAATACGTTCTTGATGATAAAATAATAGATTGTCCCTAGAACTCTACAGGACAACCGTGGAGCTTATTGCATCTTTATTATGCAGTATTCAGGCTTTGCGCAAGCATCAGGAAGGGGACAATTCAGAAATATCCCCCATATACAAGGTATGAGGATAGTGGAAGTCTTACTTATTTCTAGTCTAGTCGTAATAACTGTTGGTATATTTTATTTCCCTAGATGTTTCTGTCCTTTTGCTCTCCTTTTTTTTTTTTAATATGTTCAAAATTTTAGCCTGTGCAAAATATAAACTTACACACTTTTGATTCTCACCTGCATATATCCTTACTTAAACAGGTTGTAAAGACTGTCTATGCATCACCTAGTCGTGTAGATTTTCAGTTGGACTTCAAAAAGGTAAGTTAATTCAATTTTTTTTTCATTGACTTACAGACACGCAAATTTATTTATCAATCTATATGTTCTGTGTGTATGTTGAGCATTCATGCATTTATTTTTGTTTTCTTAATTGTAACTTCAAATTCTCCATCATTTCAGGCAGTAGAAACATTACCTGCGTATCCAAATATTTGTTTTGCAGTTGATGACTTTGATGACACATTTGATGCTGTGGTATGATGCCATTATTCTTTATCATTTTGATATATTGATTGGATTGTATATTTTCTGCATTTGGCATCTTAACTTGTCATTACTTGTCATTACTTGTCATTCCTTGTGGTAAAATCTTTAGTATCTACAGTGTTGATTTGTGGTAGAAAGATGAGTTTTGTTATTTTTAAGATGTTAAATCTTATATTATCCAATTATTATTCCTGGCCACTGCCTTTTTTATCTTAGATACTTGGTGTCATGTTTAGACTGATAGCTTGACATGATCCTCTGTTATACATCTTACAAATCAGATGCTTGCACTCTCGCCAGTCATCAACCAGATTGCCTTTCATTCAACTCTGCACTGTTCCTTAATCTGTTAAGAGCTATCCAAATCTTTCTCACAACTTGCAGTTTGGTTGTCCTGATCTTCTAATTGGCAGGGTTTTTTTCAGAAATATTAGCCCTTTTTAATCCATGGCCTTCTCTGGGGATCATTTCATCTTATTGAGCTCATTAATATCTCCTCTATACCTGTAAATTTAACTTTTTCCTTCTTTTTAGACCTCATAACCACCTTCTTTTCTTCATCTCTGCTGTGTGTGTTTGTGTTATACCCCAGTGGTTTTATATACTATCTTCAACTTTTCAGGTTCTGTCAGAAGCAGATCACTGCTACTGTGTACTTCTCAGTGCACATGGGGGAGCAGCTTTGCCTGCAGAAAGTGTTCTAGTTGACGACAGTAGACAAGCCAAGAAGCCAAAGGTTTTGGCCATGACAACCATTCCTCTATTTTGAGAAAAGATTTCCTTTATCACTTGTATTTTGGTAGATAAAGAAGCCCAATAATCCTCCATATATTTGAACAATTAAGTATTTTGGTCAATATTTCAATGTTTGATGGAAAAGTAAGTACTAGCATTTTGTTTTGGATTGGGAGAAGTTTATGTTCATTCTGCTCTTTTAGTTTTCTTTGAGAGGACAAATGAATATGGACACTTAGAGGTCAATATGTAACAGTTCTATTTTCAATAATATGATATCAGGTGTTTACTTTTTGTTAAAATGTTGTGAATATTACTTTGTTTGTACCCTCTTAACTCTGTCTTAATTTATTATTGCAGGTTACTCTTTTCTCTGGGTTTGTTAGCTATCCTATGATCCGAGAAGCATATGAAGGTGTGGATCTGTTAATTTTCAAGTTTCTACTTTCTGAAATCATATGAAGTGTGGTCTACAAGAATCTCTCGCTTAAATGATAACAGAGATCTATATTTTCTTATTCCTTTGTTTGGTGAAATTATATTTCTAGCTTGATTCCCAATATGTTTTTTCTTTCTTAAAATTTTAAATTGTTATTAATGATGTTGGCATTTCATTTGTTATGTTTCCATGTGTTCATGTCTTGAACAAATGAGCAAACTATAGGCCTTCAACTCTTCAAGATCGCTAGAAAGGAAACTTACTGTTTTTATTCACTGAAAACATACTCTGGCTCTGTCCTTGATAATGAAGATATTAATGGTGTACATCAGATGTGAAATGTTGGTAATAATTACCAAGAGCCGTATATGCAGCCTATTTGTGTTTGATTTAACCTACTATCCTTCCTTCATGATCTTTACTAATGCAATGCTTATCATTCCTTTTAACTGTTTCATCCATGTTATTTGAGGTTGAAGCTAGAGGACAAAGTCATAATAATTCAACATATATATATATATACAACAGCAAGGGATCAAACGGGATCCTCAATCACCTCCTAGAAAATAGAAACTGATTGCTAATTGGTACAACTAATTGATATAGCTAATTGGTACATCTCATTGTTGACTAATTAGACAATAAATAAAATACATAGCCTAATTTGGTTAGTTTGCTATTTCTACACTCCCCCTCAAATTAGGCGATAGATGTTCACCAGGCCAAGTATAGAACTTAGGTCGGTGAAGCTTGGACGAAACAAGGCCTTTGTGAGGATATCAACTGCTTGTAGATGTGAAGGAACATAATTAATAATGACTTCATTGCCTTCAATCTTCTCACATATAAAATGCCTGTCAATCTCGACATGCTTAGTTCAATCATGGTGTATAGGATTCCTTGCAATTGTAATGGCCGATTGATTGTCACACATCATCTTTATCGGCCTAGAAACGCCACTTTAGACAAATACCTTCACATATGCCTTGAGCCAAGGCCCGAAACTCGGCTTCCGCACTACTCCGTGCCACTACTTGTTGTTTCTTGCTTCTCCATGTTACTAGATTACCACAAACGAACGAGCAATATCCAGAAGTGGACCTTCAATTAATGGGACAACCAGCCCAATTCGCATCCGTATACACTTCAATGGCTCGGTTTGACGTTTTCTTGAACATTAATCCATTCCCTGGATCTTTCTTCAAATACCTAAGTATCCGATTAACTGCCTTCATGTGATCAACAGAGGGATTACTTAAGAATTGACTCACGATGCTAACGGCATAACTTATGTCCGGACGAGTGTGAGTGAGATAGATGAGTTTTCCAACTAGGCATTGATATTGGCTTTTATCCGCAGCTTCTTCTTCTGTTCGAGGTACCAACTTTGTGTTAGGGTCCATCGGGGTCTCCATTGGTCTACACCCGCTCATACCGGTCTCCTTCAGCAAGTCTAAGACATACTTGCGTTGTGATACTGATATAGCCTTTTGAGATCTCGCCACTTCCAACCCCAGGATGTATCATAAATGTCCCAAATCTTTAATTTCAAATTCCATGGCCAACACTTCTTTTAATTGTTTTATCTCCTCTTCATGGTTTCCGGTGAGAACAATATCATCAACATATACCATTAATACCACAATTCTTCCATCAGCAAAGTGTTTTGAAGAATAGCGTGTGATCCGCCAAAGATTGAGAATAGCCATCCCGCTTAATGACCTTTGTAAATCGTTCAAACCATGCTTGGGGCGATTGTTTGAGCCCATATAAAGATTTTCTTGGCTTACATACCTTTCCTCGTCTCTTTAGTCTCAAAACCAGCTGGCACGTCCAGATAGACCTCCTTCACAAGATCTCCATTTAGGAAGACATTTTTCATATCAAGCTGGAATAAGGGCCAATCATAATTTGCAGCAAGTGAAAGTAGAACACGCACCGTGTTTGATTTAGCCACAAGGGCAAAAGTCTCATGATAGTCAATACCATAGGATTGAGTGAACCCGCGAGCGACCAATCTTGCTTTGTATCGATCCACACTTCCATCTGCATTTTGTTTGACTGAGAATATCCATTTGCAACTTATAGTTTTCTTGCCAGGAGGTAGAGGTGCTAACACCCATGTGTTATTTTTTTCAAGAGCCTTATACTCTTCCAATGTCGCTGCTCGCTACTCTAGAATTCTCAAGGCTTCATAAACTGATCTCGGGATGGAAATCTTGTCTAATTCCGTGACAAATGCCCGAAATTGAGCTGATAAATTAGCATAAGAGACATGATTTGTCAGCGAATGTTGGGTGCATGATCGAACACCCTTTCTCTTAGCAATCGACAATTCCAAATCCTCATCATTTCCTGTCAGATTTTCAGCAGCTAAGTCATCATTTCCTGTCAGATTTTCAGCAGCTAAGTGAGGAGACTTGTCAGCCTCGTGTTGTATACTCTCAGGAGCGATTGGGCACAGGAACGACTCTTGACATTGTTGTCCTTGTAATAGTGTTTTTCCTCATGGAGTAGACATTGATTTCCTCATCTGGAAGACTGAGATGTTTGTGATAAACAAGAGAATATGGGCGGGACTGGTGTGAACATGATGAACTTAAGGGACCAAGAGACATGGGACTTGACCGATTACCTTGTGGAGATGTTTGTGACAAATTTAATGGAGCAAAATGGACTGGATGTTGGTCGGGTTGATTTTGATGCTGATTTGTGATTGGAAACTGGGGGCTAGACTCGATTATCTGTGACCAATCCCAATTTTGTGATTCTTAA
This sequence comes from Dioscorea zingiberensis, assembly GCA_026586065.1. Classification (NCBI taxonomy): domain Eukaryota; kingdom Viridiplantae; phylum Streptophyta; class Magnoliopsida; order Dioscoreales; family Dioscoreaceae; genus Dioscorea; species Dioscorea zingiberensis. The sequence goes on from CM048824.1 coordinate 16,920,807, forward strand.
TGATGTTCACTCTTCCCCTGAAGTGCAAAAGTGGGAAAGAAGGGCTGATTTTCAAAGAATGGGACATCCATTGTGACATAAAACCAACGGGTAGAAGGAGAATAACATTTGTACCCTTTTTGTGTGGCCGAGTACCCAACGAAGAGACATTTGAGTGCACAAGCATCAAGCTTGCTACGATTTTGGGAATGGACATGAATAAATGTCGTGCATCCAAATACCTTTGGAGGAAGATTAGTAATAAGCCGTAAGGTAGGGTAGGAATTTTGGAAGAAATGAATGGGAGTTTGAAATTTTAGTACCCGGGAAGGCATGTGATTGATAAGATATGTAGCGATAAGGACGGCTTCCCCCCCTCCTCCCAACAGAATTTTTTAGGAAAACATTGGCTTGAATAAGTAAGGATCTAGCAACCTCAAGGATGTGTCTATTCTTGCGTTTGGCCACCCCATTTTGTTGGGACGTGTCGACAGAAGAACTTTGATGAACAATTCCCAAGGATCGAAGGTAAGAACCAAGATGGGTGTTAAAAAAAATTCCTTGCATTGTCGGTTCGAAGAATTTGAATGGATGTTTGAAGTTGATTTTGGATCATATTGTGAAAAGACTAAATAATTGTAGTCATTTCAGATTTGTCTTTCATAAGAAATGTCCAAGAGAGACAAGTATGATCATCAACTAAAAGAAAGAACCAACGAGCTCCAGAGATATTAGGTATACGTGTCGGCCCCCAAATATCACCATGAACAAGATGAAATGGATGACTAGGAGTGTATGGACGAGGAATATAAGTGCTTCTAGAATGCTTTGCAAATTAACAAACATCACAATGAAATGAAGTTGGATCTTTATGGAGAAACAACTTTGGAGACGAGCGTTTCATGTATGAAAAATTAGGATGACCAAGATGAAAATGCCATAACATAATTGCACTGGCATTATTGCAATGACAAACTGACTCAAGACCAACTGACTGACACGAAGGACGAACTTGACACTTACTGGATAGAACACTAACCGAGGACTTTGTCATATCGAGGAGGTAGAATCCCGCACAAAGCTTAGCACTACCAATCGTCTCTTCCGAGTCCAAATCCTGAAAAACACAACAATTGGCAAAGAATTTAGTCTCACAATTTAGATCGCTGTTCAGTTTACTAACTGATATTAAATTACAATCAAGAGCCGGCACATATGGTACTGAACATAACGTGATTCGATCAGAGAGGCGAATTATTTTGGTCCCATCTACTTTGGTACGAGTGCCATTTGCAATACGCACCGTTTGATGGTTACGGGAAGGACAAAACAGGGAAAACAAAGAACGATCACCTGTCATGTGATTAGATGCGCCGGAATCAACAATCTATGAGGAGGGAGGTGTGTCCGCTACGTGGAGAGCATGTTGATTTGGTAGGGAATGTTCAGCAACACTGTGAGAAGGGGTAGCTTTGTTGATAAGCTGCTGAAGAATGTTTAGCTGGTCTTTTGTAAAGGGAGCGGCAGATGGAGTACGAGAAGACTCGGATATGGCTGAATTGGCTCGAGAGTCGTGGTCATGACGAGGTTTCCAATCGGGAGGCTTCCCATGCAGCATCCAACAACTGTCTTTGAGATGTCCTTGCCTTTTACAATGTTCACACCAAGACCGGCCTCTCCGGGAGTGCGAATCGTTGGATTGTGGTTGACCGCGGGAAGCAAATGCAGCGGGCTCTGGCAAAATTGGTTGGTCTTTTGCAGCAACTAAAGCTGATCCATCAGGAACAAGAAAACCATAAACTGGTCCATCATGAGACGACGACGACTTTCTTCCCGACGTACCTCGAAAAAGACCTCACGTAAACCGGGTATCGGTTTAGTGCCAAGTATTCTACCACGGACTTCATCCAAAGACTTATTCAGTCCCATCAAGAACTTAAAAACACGCTTTGTTTCCACCACACGCTTGAAGTAGGACTGATCCTCACTGCACTTCCAATTATGAGACTCGAAGAGATCGAGTTGCTGCCAAAAACAAGTAAGTGTGGTGAAGTAGGAGGTGACTGAATTGTCACCTTGGCGCAGGTCATGAATCATACTCTCCACATGGAAAAGTTCAGTGGTGTTGTCGCTGTTGGAAAAAGTGTCTCACGCAGCCTCCCAGATGTCCTTCGCAGAGGTATAGAGAAGGAAATTCTCGCCGATTTCCATCGTCATGGAACTTATTAGCCAAGACATAACAAGGTTGTTCTCGGCGCGCCAAGTGCGGAACTGTGGGTTGGCTGGATCAGGTTGTGCAGCAGCGCCGGTGAGATAATCATCGTGACTCCGGCCACTAATAAACATCATCATGGACTGGGACCATTGAAGATAATTATGTCCATTTAATTTGTGGCACATGATAGGGGTGATGGAAGCATCGGCTGAGGGCTGTTGTGTTGGAGCAGAAACAAAGTTTGGTGGAGAAGAGTTTGGTGCAGAGGAGTTATGTGAGATCTGGTCTGATTCGGCCATGAGAACAAGTGGCTAAAAAATTTAGAAGAAGAAGAAGAGAAGGAAAACTAGACCAGGAAAAAGTTGGCGCTGGTGAGAATGATTATTTTTCTAGGGTTACAGGATAACCTGCTCTGATACCATGAAGCTAGAGGATAAAGGCTTCACTTTCATTCATAATAATTCAACATATATATATACAACAGCAAGGGATTAAATAGGATCCTCAATCACCTCCTATAAAATAGAAACCGATTTCTAATTGGTACAACTAATTGATACAGCTCATTGTTGACTAATTAGACAATAAATAAAATACATAGCCTAATTTGGTTAGTTTGCTATTTCTACAGAGGTTAATAGCCTTCTCTAAAACATTCATTCACAAATTTGACCACCATTCTCATTCCTGTGACCTTTGTCTTATAGTGCATATGTGAAGATACTATAGTCAACCAGTTATCCACTTAATTTTTGGTCTATTCTTGCCTCAAAGTGCATTATTTTGATTTTGGAATGAACTTGTCTTGGTATTATTATTGCGTCTATGCTTATCATGTTTGTACTTCTTCCTAATTGTCATAAACATGATTTATTTCTTGTTTGATGTGACATAGAAAAAAGTTGGAAGTTGAGCTATTTGGTACAAAAGTAACCAGCCACCATGTAATGCTTGTCCAAGTTCATTTTAGGAAGGTAAATTGTAGGAGTCCCTTTATGTAGGTTGTTTCTCACTTAAATTTGGGACAGCCAGTTTTCAAAGATCTTTGTGAATCCCTACCTTAGTAAAGCGGTATAATCTATTATGATTATACATATTTTATGAGGGTAGATATTCTCTATAACAATGTGCAAGCAATGGTCAGTCTAGATGATTGGGATTTTTTATTTTTTATTTTTTATTTTTTATTTTTTATTTTTTTTTGCCCACGAATATCTATCCATATTCTAATGTTGTTTCTGGCCTCTGTTGATTCTGTTTTTTCTTGTCATAAAATGTTTTTTTGTTCAATGAGATTTCTGGTGTTAGTTGTCAATTTATATAAGTTAGAACATTTATTTATTTGCCTCACTTTGCAGCTGGAAGGTCTAGATTTGGAAGCCTTCTATCAATTGGCCATTCTCCAGGCAAAACAGACCGTATTTACATGAGGGGCCCTGGAGGGCGTGGGGAGGTTGAAGTAGCTGTATCTGGAATTGCAGGCTAGTTAACTACATGCTTGATATCATTTCTTAACATCAGCTGCATCCAAGTCGATACCCTTCTTCTTGAGACTATACATTTATTTACTCTATAAAATACAAATGTTACTCTTTAAATATAGGCCCTTTTAATAGATCCATTAACAATTCCTGGTTTATTCTTGGCATGCTTTGAGTTGCAAATGTTTATAGATGTCTTCCTTTTGTACATAAGAATATTAGATTTTTTTTTTTTTTTTTTTGGAAAACCGTCCATATTGAATATCTTTACTTGATTATGGTGAATTTGGTGTATATGATTATTAGTTTGCATTTACTGCATTTGACTATTCTTTTGTGTCAGCTACATTGAACAAATAAATGCAACTTTCTCCTGTTTAAACTTTATTTGGTTTGTTGAATCATAGAGTTAAGGATCTTGGCTCTGATGCTTTTAATTCGTTAAATTGTATCTTTAAATTTCCTCACACTTCTGCTTCAATAACTGCAGGAGTGAAGGGATGAGTTTAAAATATGATAACAACTAATTATGTGTTTATTGATTATGAAGTAGATGTTTGAAGCTACAAAGAAAACTACAAACTGGCAGTCACCCATTTTTCAGTTTATAATAGTTTGATATTTTGAACACTTAGACTAGGCAACAATCAAGTACTTTTGTTATATTAGAAAGACAAGATCTTCACAAGTAGAAATGGTTACCTAAATTCATAGCTAGCACGACCTTCATCCTTTTCAATGGTTTGAATTCTTTTGTTTACATGTTAAGGTAGTGATTGGAGCCATAAATCTAATCACACATTCCCCGGAGTCACTAATAATTGTTTGTCCATACTGCAGATCAAAGCCAACAGATTTCTGGTCCTCCTTCACCACTTCAATTTTCCAAGAAAGGTCTAGGGATTGGTCTGGGAACTGTTGTCCACAAAGCTGCCTCTGCTGCTTCTGTTTTGGCAAAGCAAGCTTATGCTGCTGCCTCTTCCACCAGAAAATCTGATTCAGAACTTCTTCCTCTTAAATGCTGTTTGATGTCAATTTCCTTGCCCTGGGATAATATTGCACATGATCTTTTGTTTAAGGTAAGCATTTTAGGATGTTAATTTGACTTATTTCAACTTGCTGCTGTATGCTTTCTTGATGGTATTCATTGAGATTTCATCTGCAATAACCTTTCACTTAGTATATTTGACATTTTACTTCTCAAGGAATTATTGCCTGCTTTGTGTTTGCTGCTGGCATCAGTCAATATTATTCTGATTTTTGTTTCCTAATGGCAAGTATAATATTTTCTTTCACATGTCAATCTTTTCTATTTATCTGAGTGTGACGGTTAGTAAAACTTCACAAACATTAGATGTTTACACTATCATTTGTCATTAAATATGCACTTGATTATTTGTTCAGGAGAGTCCTCCAGTGAATATGTAATCTTGCGGCCCTAGCCAAAAAGTCGCATCCGGTGAAGAAGCATGATCTCCACAGGTATTTATAGAAATGCCTCTGAGGAGTTGAGTCCTCCAGTGAATATGTAATCTGGCCACCCTAGCCAAAATCTCATTTCCGGTTGAGAAGCATAAACTCCACTGGTATGGTATCGACAGAAATGCCTCTGAGGGATGTCTCCATTGTACAGATAACCGTATGGACTGTATGTATATTAATTCTGTTTGATGCCCTTGATTTCCATTCTCAATTAGTCATTTTTTCCCAATACAATCAATCAATAAGAAATTAAGCTTTTGTACTCCTTTTGCTTATGAACACATGGGAAAGCAGTGGATTGTGGGTTGTTATCCCCACCACTTGTGGATCTTCAATATATTGTTCGGAAAGCAGATCTTGTGGATGTTTGTATATATCTAGTCAAGTAAAGAGAGATGGAAATGTTTCTTTGCAAATCTTTTTGTGTTTTAGCTCTGCTTTATATCTTTTTGACGATCAGAAAGCTTGCTGCAAATTAAATTAGGATTTGGTCGTTGTGAAAGCTGAAAAATCAGTGTCACAATCAAGAATCATGTTCATGGACCAAATACTTGGACCCTGTTTGATGCATGCACTTAGATGAGCATCTTTATTAAGAACCTTGAGTGTCTGTCTGATATTCTAAGTTGAACTTTCGAAAAACAAGGTCTGGTGCCCAAGTAGATAATGATGCAACATGGATGGACATTTTTCCTGATGGTGGATAAATTTTAATTGTCACTATGAAATAACCTTGGTTGGTTAGTCTTATCCTGAATTTTCCTTTTGATTTATGGTCTGTCTGATTGTTAGTAGCAGAAAGAAGTTTGTCGATATCACAGGATATGTATTTTTCTATAATAATTAATTCCTGGGATGAACTCATTTTAAACAAAATTGTGAAGCGGACATGTTTGCTGTGGTTTGCTGGTTCTGGTTTCGTCATTACTCACTCTGCAGGCTGCTATGGGAAGCTTTTCCCAAGTAATTTATTTGACAAAAGAAATTCCAAATTGTAAACACCAAGTGTACAACTGAACTTTTGAAGGGAAATTGCAATCTAAATGCTCTGATGGGAAATTATCATTCATAACTTCAGTCTAGAAAAAAATTTCAATGGAGCTTTGGTTTCTCTTTTCAGATTGCTGAATGATTGGGATTACCAACCATGAAAGTACATACTCCCTGTGTCTTGGGAGATTATTAGTCACAAGTTACCTGCCATATTTATTGCTTTTATTTCCTTGGTAAAACTATTCTGGATAGGCAATTAGATGCTCATTGTGACTGATTAAATTGATTTTGCAGATACTATATTCCATAGGACTAAAGATGTGGTAAAGTTTGCTTGTTCGCAACAGGATGTTTCGACTTTTAGGTGAGGAAACAATTCTCTGCATCATTATTCACATCTATGGATGAAATTGTTATTGAATGTCACAAAATTTTGCATCCTCAGCATCTCCTTCATGTGGTCAATGCTTCTTTCTACACAGGTCTTTGGTTTGTCTTCCTTAGAACTAGAATCCAATCATATGTCAGAGCGGGAACAGGCAACACATCCCCAGACCCACATCAGCCCATCCAGGTAAACAATTTATCTTTTACTTTGGCTATTGTCTATCTATTTATATGCTTGTCCATCCAAACATTGGAGACTTCCCTTATAATTGAATGCTTTTAGCTTAAACTCCTACTTTTCCACACTGTCTTGTATCCCAAAGTATCTGAACTTCGCCATGTGGTGTGACCTTTTATGTTTATAGGGCTGTCTTCATACTGAGTGTCACACATGGGACCACCCTCTCCTAAAGCTCACCATCCTTTTCCTCAATGGTTGTCCATCAATTGCCAAATTCCCAGTCTTAGCACCTCATCATCTAAAGCAATCATGTCATATCATTTATTTTTCCCAACAGATGCCTTCTTTTATTAATCTAAAACAGAAGCATTTGTTGCCGCATGTTTGTAATGGGTCATGTTCCCTTTCGCATAGATTTCCTGACACTTCCACAAACTAGATTTTTGTACTAAAACTTCTAGTTAGAAGTTGACACGTAGCAATGTGCGTGGGAGAGGACAAGTGAATGAATCCCCTCATGTGGCTAACATGGCAGTATGGACTAGGGATTGAAAGCTTGAAAGTAGATGTCTCAATAGCATCTCTGCCTTTGTGTTTGGTGCTCATCACTCAACACTAAGGCTGTCCCTTTTTAACAACCTTTAGATGCCCAAACTTATTTTATTTTTATTCTTAGTTGGAACATCAAGAGCATGTTTGTTTTAAAGGAGATGGGTGAAGTATGAAAGTGTGTGGAGAGTCTTATCATTTTCAAGAAATAGAGGAAAGTTAAATTGTGAGAAACTGTTTTACTGGTCATATTCTTTCAGCTAGCTTCCATTCATCTATCTAGTAGTGATTTGGATGAATTGGGAGTCTTTGGGATTGAGCTTTATACCACTTTCACTCTAGGATCCATTTCTCATTTTCTTGTTTTCTGATTTGAAATAAATCAGTATTTAGGGTGCATTTAGTTCACGGTAAAAATTGAAAAAAAGGGGGAAAAAAAACTCTATCCATACAAAAAACTTGTATCGACACAGTACATCTTTTTCTTTTCTTTTTCCTCCTCGTAATAGAACACTGTTGTTTTCTTTTAGAAAAGCAATAACATGCTCCTTTTTATTATAAAATTGTGAGTGTTCTTTTTAATATAAAATATAAGGAATACATGAAGAAAAAATATGCCACTAAAAAGTCTTGAATATTGATAAGATTCTAAATTCTATGTCTTAAACAACACAAATGAAAGAAGGGACAAACCTAAATACTATAGTGAGAGTCTTTTATTAGACTGTCGGCACCACCCAATGTTGCTACTTCATGGTTCTTCTCTTCAGTTTTTTTTTTTTTTTTTTTTTTTTTGTAGCAGCCCTTTTTATTCCCATTAATCTCAACTCAAACTTATTTTCTTCTTGCAGGCTTTGATCAAGCTAATTTTAAGTTTAACACCTAAACTAGCTTATTAACTAGAGTATAACTTTGTGCACACTAAAAGATTTATGTCTGAATCTCCTGGTGTTTTGGCATGGAGCTAATTCTTGCCTGAATCTGGTTTATTGGATCGGGCTTGAGATCCAGCACCATCATGTGTTTATAGGGTGGTTTCCAGCTATAGAACTGATTGTTGTATATGTGAAATAGATAACAATTTTATTGTTTGGGGCTTATTGGACCGAGTCTATGAGTCTAATTTAGAAGCAGGTTAAAACAAAAAAAATGAAACCAATAGACTAAGTTCATCATAGATTATTAAAGATTAAAGCATTGCTTAGTTTGGTATAAGCACTAAACCTCGTTTTAGTTCTTATTAACACTGATTCAGATGTAAATCCGGGAGCTCTCTGATTCCATTGCTAGCCGTTGGATCACCATCCAACGGCAGTACATCACGCACTCTGCTGAATCAATTAGACTTCGTCTTCGTGCACATCCCCTCTCTTCACACCACCTCCAACCACATCGCGCCACGTATCGGCTCCTCCCACTTCCAACCTACCTTCGCGATTAAGGGGGCGTTCACTTAGGGGAAAGTGCAGGGAAGTGCGAAGTGGGCTGAAGTGGGTGGAAGTTCAGGTTAAAGTGGAAGTGAAAGCACTTCCTGCTCATTTCCACCGTGAAGGTTTTAATCGGAAGTCCCACTCCAAATGTTTTATAATAATTATAATAAAAATAAAAATAATAATAATGATAATAATGATAATAATAATTATAATAATAATAATCATAATAATAATGATAATGATATTAATAATAATAATAATAATAATACTAATAATAATAATAATGATGATGATGATGATAATGATAATAATAATAATAATAATAATAATAATAATAATGATAATGATAATAATAATAATAATAATCAAAATAATAATCATAATAATCATAATAATAATGATAATGATAATAATAATAATGATAATAATAATGATAATAATGATAATAATGATAATAATAATAATAATAATAATAATAATAATAATAATAATAATAATAATAATAATAATAATAATAATAATAATAATAATAATAATAATAATAATAATAATAATAATAATAATAATAATAATAATAATCAAAATAATAATAATAATCATAATAATCATAATAATAATGATAATGATAATAATCATAATAATAATGATGATAATAATAATAATAATAATAATGATTATAATAATGATAATAATAATAATAATAATAATAATAATAATAATAATAATAATAATAATAATCAAAATAATAATAATAATCATAATAATCATAATAATAATGATAATGATAATAATCATAATAATAATGATAATAATAATAATAATAATAATAATAATAATGATTATAATAATGATAATAATGATAATAATAATAATAATAATGATAATAATAATAATAATCAAAATAATAATAATAATCATAATAATCATAATAATAATGATAATGATAATAATAATAATAATGATTATAATAATGATAATAATAATAATAATAACCCACTTCCTAGAAAGTAAGCACTTGCATTTTATCACAGCAAGTGGCTTAAATGGGGAAGAAATGAAAGTGGTAGAATCACTACGTCTGAAAGCGTCGGAAAGAAGTAGAAGTGGATCACTTCCCCACTTCCCCCAGACACTTACGCCTAAGTGAACGCCCCCTAAGCTAATACCACACCCGGGCCCACAACTCACGCACTTCTAGAAACAAACCCATTTCCCGACTCACCCCAACATCCCCAATCATCGTCTCAAGTTTTGTACTTTAGGTGTCTTCTCATGGTTCCTTTTTCTTATACAAGAGCTCAAACAAGTGCGTGCTGACTCAGCGGGCCCACCAAAAATCCCAAAGAACCAATAAAATAGAGAAATGTGTCCCCTCTTGCTGTTTGGTGGACCCCACGGGCGAGCCCTCTCCGTCCTTAAATACCAGTCCCCTCCTCCTCCTTTCTTCCCTTTTCCCCTACTCTCCTCTCTAATCCCCTGCTTAAAAAAACCCGGTTTGATTAAACCCGTTTCATTTCAAGTTTCAACACCATGCTGTCCTTCGAAGTCGAACCAATCTCCCACGAATTCGGATTCGGATCCCCACCATGGGATTCACTCTACCCGAATCCGAATGAGAACCCGACCCGCAACTCTTCCGGTTCGGACGGGCCCGACCCGGTCGACGAGCGACGCCGCCGTCGCATGGTTTCGAACCGGGAATCGGCTCGACGCTCGCGGATACGCAAACAACGCCATCTTGAGGGCCTCCGGCTGCAATCGGCTCGGCTTCGTTCAGAGAACCGGGAGCTGGCGAGCCGGCTCGCCGCCGTCAGGCACCACTGCCTCTTCTTTCGCCAGGACAACCATCGGCTCCGCTCCGAGTCAACTGTGCTTCACCGCCGGCTCTCCGAGATCCGCAGCTTCCTCCTCCTCCACCAGATCCAACGGCTCTCCTCCGCCGTGTGCGGCGGCGGGCCTGCCTTTGCTTCGGGGTCAGCGATCGCCGGATCCTCCATAATAGCGTAAAAAATAAAAAATAAAAAAATTTGGGAATTTAATCACCAAAATTCTCAAATGATCAAGTAGGGGAACCAGAAGGTTCCCTGGTTTTTGGTTAAACGGAAAACGGGTCTCCGTTTTGGAAGTTTAAAACCTTCTTTTTTTTTGTAAATATGATATTTTTGTTAAAAAAAAAGTGTTTGTTTTTTATGAAGTATTTAAAATTGGCTGGTCCCTCCTCTCTTGGCATAAAAGTCTTTTCATCTTGACCGTACAAACCGTCTCATGATGTTGATTTTACATGATGGACGGTCGAGACTTTCTGGTCCATATCACTGAGCAGTGCCCCCTAAAGATGCCAAATTTATAATGTTTGTGTATAAATTGAACGGATTAATAATTTTACTAATCAAGACATATATATGGAAGATCACTTTTTTTTTATGATCAAGAAATTGCCAACAATTTCATAATCTGCGATTTGTCCACTTCATTTGGTTTTTATTCCATATTTATATTAATTCCTCCACTTATATATATATATATATATATATATATATATATATATAGAGAGAGAGAGAGAGAGAGAGAGAGAGCGCGCGCGCGCTTGGATTTGGGAGAGGAGGGCAAGTCTTCAAATCTTAATTGGGAAGTAACATCTTTTCCATAAAGACCCCAATTTGAAAGGAGTCCAAAAGGGATCGATGAGAAGAACCTTGTAGTAGGTTCTTGGAGCTACAAAGATGACTTTGGAATGATGTCAGAGCTTCATCACCTTGGTTGGAGCGTAACTTGGGCAAGGGAGAACAGCTTATAAGGGTTTCAACTCTTTATATAGCCTTAATGATTATAGGCCTTGATCGTAAAGGGCGTGAGATTCGCGACATACAGTGTATGCAAAGGCACTTGGCTCGAGTGCGCTCAGTGCATGTGTGAGGCATGTGCGTGCAAGTTATTGCAGACGTTATTTGCAGACCTTTGGTGGGTAAGGAGCTCTATATAAGGTCTCGAGTTGGCAGTTGTAAAGGCATCCAAAGAGTGCATGTACTCTTGTATACATAGTGAGTTCTAATACAATTGTACAGCTTTTGACATCTTGTGTTCTTATGAGCTTGTGTTTGCCTTCTCCCTTTCTCTTCTCTTTTTCCTCGGCTCGCTGTGACTCTCAACTTCGGTGGTACGGATTTGGGAAGGCTGAGACTAAGTCTTGGGTGAAGTCTTGGTGCCATTACAAGTGTATTCTCATACTTTTGACAAAAATTCTAAGTTCCTGCTTGTGCCCTGTGGCAGTTTGGTATCAAAGCTATGATTGAAACTAGGGAAAGAATGAAAGATAGGGTGACCTGATTGGAGAAAGCTTTAGGTATTTTCCCTAAAGGAGAGCCATTGATTCCTTTGGCGGAGAAATACCTCACACTCCTAGGCGAAGTGATGGCATTGAAAGAGATTCTCCATTCCTTTGCATTTTCCACAAAGGAGCAGCTAGGTGAGTTAGCCAGCCGACAAACTACTTATGAAGTGATCTTTAAGGAGTCCGGATAGTTCTATTCAGAGCTCAACTCCATCAGAGAAGCAATGCCATGGGGCACTGCTTTACCAACGATGACATCCAAGGTAAAGGTCCTTGAACCAAGTACCTTTGCAGGCATGAGGAATCCCAAGGACTTGGAGAACTTTATATGGGACATGGACCAATACTTTTGGGCAAGGAAGGCCCCAGAGTCGGAGCTAGTCTAGTTGGTCAACGTATACCTCTTAAGAGATGCAAAACTCTGGCGGAGAACTCGCTAGGAGAATGACATTGGGGAGGGACAAGTGTCAAATGAGTCTCGGTAGGACTTGAAGAAGGATCTCCAGAAGTAGTTTTTTCTAGGAAACATATCATGGGTTGTAAGAACCATATTGAAGAAGCTAAAGCACACAAACACTAAGAGGGAGTATGTAAAGGAGTTCACATCTCTCATATTGGATATCAAGAACATGTCCGATGAGGACAAGTTGTTCAACTTCCTTTCTAGGTTGCAAAGTTGGGCTTGATTGGAATACGGAGGCAAGAAGCGAAGGACTTGGCATCTACTATCGCTGCAGTCAAAGGTTTTGTGGACTTTCTGTTCTCTAATACTTCTGCAGGTGATAAGGCAAAGGCCAAACCCAAGGAGAAGGGCAAGGTAGCAAAACGGGAATTTGCATGAAAGCCGCAAGGGGAGTGGTGAGATTAGGCTGATTTTGATAATAGACAAACTGGCCAAGGCTTGAAGACGATGAGATGTTTCATCTGCAACGAACGAGCCCGAGAATGTCCCAAGCGAGAGAAGCTCTCGGTTATGGTAGTCGAGACTGATAATGATTTGGCCACCAAACCGGATCAACCCCCTCTAGTTGAGGTGAAGATGAATGACAAAGTTATAAACTCCATGATAGGCACATACACCCACCCACAACTTTATGTCGTTGAAGATGGTAACTGAGCTCGATTTGACCATCAGGAAGGATTAGGATCATATCAAAGTTGCGAACTCCAAGGCGTAGTCGATTGCTGGAATGACACATATAGTGCTTATAAAGATAGGAAAGTAGACTAGAACCACAAACCTCATAGTGGTACCCCTAGATTATTTCTTCATCATTCTAGGAAATGACTCTCTCACACTTGCAAAGTGTGCAGTGTTACCTTATCTCTAGTAGGATCTTCATCATGGATGAAAGAAAACCTTGCTTCATTTCTAGGATGAAGCAACTTAAGCCAAAGAAAGAGAAGACAATGCTATTGTCGACAATGTAGTTAGAGCATGGTTTGGAGCGGGGTGAACCAACTTGCCTTGTAGCCCCGTTGGAGATCAAGGATGATAAAAAGGTTGAATTCCCAGATGAAGTTGTTACAATCTTGGAGGAGTTCAAAGATGCCATACTTGATACACTCCCCAAAACTCTTTCACCCCATAGGGTTGTGGATCACTGAATTGTCTGTAGCAAGAAGCGCCACCCCGTAATGAGAAGAGGTTCGATTAGCAATGAATACGGTAGCTGAGGCTTCGGAGTCTCTATAGATTGTTGAAAAAGTTCAAAACGCTTATCTTTGGACACAAGATCCGGAAAACAACGGAGGGGTGTTTGTGCCATTTGGGCAGCAGAGAAATAGGAGAACTCAGGCCCTAGGACACGAAGAAACCAATGAACATTATTGGTTCCATCAATGGGGTGACCGGTTGCGTGAAGCTAACCACATAAGGCCTTGATGGCACGAGCATATGCATTGACTAGACGGGTGCCGCACTTGATCAATTGGAGGTCATCTTTGAGGTGAATTTCACAGGCCTTGGAGCGGTGGTTGAAGGTGTTCTCTAGGGCAATCCAAACCTCGCAAGATGTGGAGAGGCCAACGGCTTCAGTCATTGCTTTCTTTGTAAGGAAGGAGATGATAAGACTAAGGAGGTGCTAGTCAGTTTCTTTTCACACCAAGTGTTTATCATTTGGCGTCTGAGATGTGGAAGGGTTGAATGGACGTGGCGGCACAAGGATGCCATACGCATGACCCAGCAAAGCTTGGCTCTTGAGAAGTGGAAGAAGTTGGCTTTTCCATAGGAGATAGTTGGAGGAGGAGAGCTTGATGGTAACTATGTGGATCATGGTTTTGAAGGGAAAAATGGTGGGAGGGGATTCAAAGGCTACTGGAGATCATGGGATATTAATCTGATAGACACCAAACAAGAAAGAATTGACAATGGAATGAATTATTATTAATAATGGAAGGCTTACAGTTCGAGAAGTAAGCCAATCTCTCCCAAGAACTAAACTAAAGCTAAACTAATCCAAAAACTCAGCCGTCACATAATCTAACCCCTAATCACAGATTTATAGTAAAACCCTAATAATCCAAAATTGCCAAACTATCCTTAACATAACTTATTACTTACGGGCCTAACATTACTCCCTCCCAAAAAGACACCTTGTCCTCAAGGTGAAAATCTGAAACTGTTGTTGTAGCAAGTCATGCCTCCTTTTCCTTAGGTTCCTTCTCGCGTCTGGCCACCCCCTATCCCGCTGCCTCGGGATCCCACTCGCCCACACCTGCTGTTGATGGTAGTTTCCCGTCAGGACCATGCTGCCCCAGAAACGAGAACCTCTCTGCTTCACGCCGGCCCGGGTCCCATCCACTGGTGTCCCAAAACCCACCGCCAGCCGGTCCTCTCCCGCTCTGTTCCGGCCAGATTTGGCCAAGCCCTTCCTGGTTAACAGGTCCTGCCCTCCACACACCCAAGCGCGCACCAAACAGGGCAGATCCCTGTGGCCCCAAACTGCGCACACGCCCACCATGCGCTAGATCTAGATCCGCCAAAGCCGCACAAGTCGAAACTCTCGAGCTCAGACCCATCCCTGGTCCCCTGTCCCTATTTCGTGAATCCCTAGGTTTTTCCACAGAATCCTTGCCCGCGCCTTCTTCTAGCACCACCAAGGGAACGTTTTCCCCTTCCTTGGGTTCGCCTGAGACTGTAGACAAGCCCGCCATCATCTATGGGAAAGCCGAGGAAACCACTGGAGGTGGATGATTGACATGGAAGTCAATCAGTTTTTGTACCATCATCTGCAAGGTTGTGAATCGATCCTCCATGGCCTTGAATCTTCCGTCAATTCCTTCTATGGCTGCCTTCATCGAAGCCACCTCTGCCCTAGTTTCTCCTCTAAAGTATCGACTTTTTTAGCGGTCATCTTCCCATAAAATTGCTTTGGTACCAATTTGATAGACAACAAACAAGAAAGAATTGATAATGGAATGAATTATTATTAATAATAGAAGATTTACAGTTCCAGAGGTAAGCCAATCTCTCCAAAGAACTAAACTAAAGCTAAACTCTTCCAAAAATTCAGCCATCACATAATCTAACCCCTAATCACATATTTATAGTAAAACTCTAATAATACAAAATTACTAAACTACCCTTAACATAACTAATTATTCACGGGCCTAACATAATCCAGGTAGGCTTTGATACCATGAGAATGTTTAGAAAACCACCACACTTTTGAGTGGTGAGAGCTTTTGCATATATATTCATTTGCAGGTTGTATAATGTAGTAATTACACATAAATGGAAAGATTTAGCTAAATAAGCTCCTATAATTGAGAACCAATAAATGTACATATGAAAGGCCTTAAATTAAGGCAGAGGATCCTCATCAAGCATATATGGAAGGCCTTTGATTAAGACAAAGGATCCTCAACACATATGGAGGCCTTTGATTAAGGCTGAGGATCCTCAACAGTTGGTCTTCACCTGTTGGTTCAGAACTCTTAAAGTAAGTTCTCTTTTTTGCACATCAATCAAGATCCTCCTTGTTGGTAGAAAAGATCTGACCAGAATTATAGGAATATCTCGATTCTCTTCATAGTCCAAAATCAAAAAAGTCAATAGGGAAGATGAACTTGTTAACTTTTACCAGCATGTCCTCAATAATCTCGCTGGGCTATGCATATGAACAGTTACCGAGCTGGATTGCTACCTTTGTGGCCTTTGTTCACCTAAACCTAGTTGTTGATATACAGATAAGGACATTAAGTCGATGCATGATCCAAGATCACATAAAGCTTCTTCCTTAAATTTATTTTCAATAGAGCATGAAATCTTGAAACTTCCTGGATATTTAAGTTTTGGATGAAGCTTTTTCTTAATGATGACGCTACACTCCTCATTTAGCGTTATTGTTTCATCCTCAATCATCTTCATGGCGTTACTTTGGTTTGGTCCTTCTCCTCTTGGATTTGCTTCAGTATTACTGGGAAGGGCTCCTTGGGGCTTATTGTTAATAGCATTGGCTAGTTGCCTCACCTAATTCTCTAGGTTTCTTAGTGATGTTGCTTGGCTTTGAATAAGAGCATCGTTCTTTCCCATGTATTGCATCATAAGTTCTTCCAACGAGGGCTTCTTTTCTGGTTCTGGTGCCTTTACATGTTACTGAAAACCTAGGGGTAGTTGAGGTCTAGAATTAGATATCTGGCCCTATTGGTTTCCCTATGAGAAATTTGGATGATTTCTCCACCTTGGATTATACTGGTTTAAGTAGGGATTGAAATGTTGCCTTTTGGAGTATCCCACAAAATTTATTAGTTCGGAATTTTCCTGGCACTGATCAGTAGCATGTCATTCTCCACACATCTCACAAGAAATGATCTTGCCTTCCAAAATTGTCCAACTTTCTTGTTAGGGCAATGACTTGTGCGATTAGGGCTGAGATTGCCCCTACTTCATGAACTCCAACGATTCTCCTTAGTGCAAGGCTTTTGGATGGCTATTAATAGTTGTTGGAGGACATCTTCCTGAGTAAATCATAGCCATCATCTATGGACTTTCCCATTAGTGCTCCTCCTGCTGCTACATTAATTGAAGTCCAAGTCTAGTCTTGAAGTTTATTGTAGAAGGTCTGAACTTGCAACCACATGGGCAGTCCATAGTGTGGGCATCTTCTGAACAGGTCCTTGAATCTCTCTCACGCCTCATATAACGACTCAGAGTTAAATTGGTTAAAAGACATGATGTCGTTCCTCATCCTAACCGTTTTAGCCTGAGGAAAGAACTTGGCTAAGAATTTATGAGCTAACTCCTCCCATGTTGTAATGGATCCTGTAGGTAGTGAGTTAAGCCAGCTCTTTGCCTTATCTCTCAGTGAGAACGGGAATAGTCGCTCTGATGGCATTGTCACCCCGTTGTACTTGAATGTGTCACATATCTTCAGGAAATTCATGATATGAGAATTTGGATCATCATTGAGTAGTCCACCAAATTGCCTTGAAGTTTGCAACATCTGAATAATTGTCAGCTTAATTTTGAAATTGTTGGCCTAAATTACCAGTTTTTGGATGCTTGAGTACGATCCATGCATGAAAGGAACCACATATTCCTACAAAAATTTCAGAACCTCCTGATCAACCATCTTTGATTGGCTTGATGACGTGTTAACTGCTGCTTGTGCTCTTTCTTTTTGAAGTCTCCTACAGCTTCTTTGAATTTTTGGATAAAAAGGAACAAGATTTGAATGTTGCAAGCACCAAAATAAAAGATAATAAAAATAAAAACTGAAAAATAATACAGTTTCTTGAATTAAAACTAGAGTTGATTGGTATTAATATTAACACAACCAATGCAATTCCATGATAACGGCACTAAAAAATTGTTGATGTGATTTCATAACAGAAGTGTTCGTGTCACAAACAAGTAATATAATGATAAGTGAATATCGATCCCACGAGGAATTGCCCTAGAATCTATGTTAAGTACCAAAATTGTATCAATTCTAGTTTTATCCAAACTATGAAAAAGTGGTTGTTTGTGTGTTAAATCAAATTAAAATTACTAATTGTAATCACTGACCAAGTCCAGGGTTTTTCTGGATATTAGTAAACCTAGGGTTGTAAATAACTTTTAGCATGATAAAGAATTATATTCTAGTTATCTTCTATCTATGATGGATGAGTTATGAACCCAAAGCTCTAATGTATTCTCAAGTCTCTTTCAAGCACTCAAGTCTATCTACCCAAACCTTTCTCCTCCTATATTTTTATAACAAGATGTACTCTATGAAATTGATTAGGTGTTGACTCCTTAAGGGCTATGAAGGGTTAATGGGTATATTTCTATCTCATCAGTAAAACAATCCCAACGGTTGAACAATCACTATGCAATTGAAGACTAGCCATAATATTCTCTTTTTTAAGCAACACTAGGATAATTTGATCAATCTTAACTTTTTAGTATGTCAGAAGCATAACCACCTAATTGCATACACAACTCATCAATCAATCAATAGAGAGAACTAAAACATATTAAAACACATGCTTCTAGTTCATGACAACCCTAGAGAAAGTATTAGCTTATGCTAATGTTAATGTTCAACATGTCTAATAAATTCAACATAAACACTAATAAAATAGGGGAGAAAGTAGTTGAAACTTTGGTCAGAGGCCTTGACTTTCTCTAAGACCGGTAACCTATCGTCTCCAATTAAGCTCCGAGATTGATGCCCGAGTCTTTCTTGCTTTAGCCTTTGAATCACCCTTAAGACTCTCTCTGAACTCTTCTCTCAAGTGTCATATTCATAATCTGTCAAAGGTTGTTTGTTCTTAGAGAATTAGAACTCTTTATATAGAGTTTTTGAGGCTTACCAGATTGAATTTGAATCATAATCGGATGAGGATCACCCGGGCACTATAGCTCCTAAATATGGGTGCCATGGCGCTAAAATTCTGGCTGATGGTTGCGTGGGCGCCACAACGTCTAGTCACTGTCTCCCTGACAATGGTCGCCGCGACGCCCAAAGTTGGGCGCCATAGCGCCCAACCCCTAACTGGGTGCTATATTTTTTATTCGATCTTCGCTCTATTCTAAGTTCTTTTATGTCGGGGTCCTTTATTTTGGTCAAAATTACATTTAAATTCCATCAGCGCATCAGATTATCGATTAAACATAAATTCGATGGAAATAAAGTTTTGTGACGATTATCATAAAATTGAATCAAGATCTATAAAATATGTATCTAAATCAAGGAACTTAATTTGTTGGATTTCATGTGCAAAATTTATAAGAATTTAGCTCTCATTTGAGAGCTATCACTCACTCACTCTAGTTCTTTCTCAGTGAGGAGCTTCTATGAATTCCTTCAAGGTGGTGGAGTGTGTTCCCCACTTGTTAAGGGTTTCTAGAGGACACCAGTGCCTTCCATGGTGTGTATCTTTGCGTGGTTGGTGTTATAGGACAAGGTGTTCACGAACCTTCACCGACGGGTAATGACTGGTGTGGATGGTGTTATGTATCTTGTGTGAGGTTGCCTATGAGACCAACAATCATCTCTTCAGTTCATGTGATTATATTGGATATTTTTTTTAAGCTGACGTAAGCACTAAGATGGGCTTCCAAGTGCGCCAATCCTCGGTTGAACAAGCTTGGGTTTGGTTGTGTATAGAGAACATCTGCCAGTGTGATTTGGATACTTGGAATGGTTGTTTGGTGAATCATATAGGAGGAGTGGAACCTTTCAGACTTCAGAGGGTGAAGGTCTCTAAGCCAACTCCTACATGGGGTTGCACGGATCATTACCTACTGGTGCTTGGACGAAAAGTTGGAGCTGAA
Source organism: Dioscorea zingiberensis (assembly GCA_026586065.1). NCBI lineage: Eukaryota > Viridiplantae > Streptophyta > Magnoliopsida > Dioscoreales > Dioscoreaceae > Dioscorea > Dioscorea zingiberensis. The sequence continues at coordinate 16,940,606 of CM048824.1, forward strand.
CATGGGGGCCTGGACACGCTGGGCAAGAGAGACACTTTAGTCTTCTCCCAGGTGTGGAACTACTCCACCAGGTGAGTAAGAGGGGAGATTTATGCTAGCGGGAAGGAGCAAGCTTAAGTAAGTGTTAGCATGTTTTAGGAAAAAAAGGGGTCGCATGCATGCAGGTAGCGTAACTTACTTTTTTAAAGTTTGTGTTAGAAAGATGTAGTTATGCCCGAGGCCCATCCCATTTCCTTTCCTTGTATAGCCAAACCCAAGCCCCAACTTTTCAATTAGTTGGATTTAGTCCTACATCGAGTAGACAAGGAATGTGCAACCAAGATTTATATCCCCATAGCCACACCCATTTACTTGACTTGTGGTTGTGGGGCTAGACCACATATATCACACACAATCGCGCCCGCTTGTCCACGAGCACTCGTTGTGTGGTTGCTAGTGGCAATGCATGTGGGTATCTTTTCTAGCCGTTGATCAACCCTCTAGCGCGTCATTTTTTCCCGTTTGAATTTCAAACCTATAAATACTAAACCCTCTAAACCCTAACAAATTATTATTATTGTAAACCATTCAGTTTGCTTGGTTCTTAGGTGTGACGCTCAAGCTTCCCTCTTCTCTAAGACATGTTAAGCGAGAAGGAGCCATCAACTGGATTAATCGTACCCTATTAACCGAAGTATTGCCAAATGCCAACAATCTTGTATGGAGGGGCAAAATTGGTGTTAGGGCAATGTTTGTGGACGCCCTTTCTCAAGATTAGTGTTCTTAACATCTTGTTGTTAATTTGAATGTCTACTATCTAGTTTGATCTAAAGTTTTGCATATAAATTTATTTCACAACAGTTTGAACTACACTATCTTAGTGCTTAGTTCATGCCTGGGTCCCAAGGTTATTTGATATATATATATATATATATATATATATATAGATAGATAGAGAGAGAGAGAGAGAGAGAGAGAGAGACAGAGAGAACAAATAAATTTAGACAAAATATGATGTAGAACAAGGGATAATAAATTATCTAGAAAATCTACATAAGCACAAGATTGGTTGAAGTGTTTAGGCTTGAGACACATAGTTTGAATCGAAGAAAAATACATACATCTTGTTCATAACATCAAGTTCTATATATATATTTAAATTGCCTTGATAGTTTACTTTGAGATCCAGTTGACAAGGCCAAAACTTTTGTTTTCATGTTTTAGAATTAAAATTTCGGTGTCACTGTCTCAATTATATGTTCTTTCTCAATTAACATTTTATCACAAAAAAAGAAAAAAAACAAAGCATGGTAACAGAACACTTGAAAAATTAGAAGAGAAAACTAAGAGAGTATTTAAGATATTATATATGAGAGAAAGGCTTGCCATGGCAGACAAATAACATCACATGAGTTTATAGTGCTTTAGCAACTGATAAGAAAGTAGTAGTCCATACAAGTGTGCTACTTGGTGTTTGAGTTTGACTCAACAACCACTCATATGCACGTGTTTGCATTTTGGTTTTGTGTTCATTGTCAACACTTTTAAGTTTATTTTCTAGAGAAAGATAATTATACATGTGTTGCTTTTTCACTAGCTTCTACTGTCTTGCCCACTTATTCATCATAGCGTTTAAGTTTGATCTTCTTTTGAGTTTTTATTTTATAAATAAATTGGTCTGGACTGTGCATTGGACACCGAATTTTATAAATAAATATGTAGTTTATAATTATGTTCAACTTCTTAAAATTCAGAGAGAGAAAATTTAGTACTATTGAAGTTACCAAATATTCATAAGAGAAGAAGGTGAGTTTGTTGTCCTTTTGTTCATAGCAAAGCAGTGGTTTTAAATTTTAATTGGAAACCAAGAAGGTGGTGGTCTTTATATGAGTGGATGATCCTTCAATCTCAATTAAGGGAGACATATGCCTCTTTAGCTTTAATGCCATTGCTATTGCTACTTTAGATCTCTCCATTTGATCTAGTGATTAAGTGACATCCTTCTCTTTTCCTTTATTTTCATCTTTGTTCTTTCTTTTTGCTTCTAATTGTTGGGATTTTGTTCTAATCATTAATTATGTTAATAGTTCTAAGGATTTTTTTTTTTTTAACTTGAATTCTTCTGTAGTTTCCATCTACTGCTGTTTGATTCAGTAAAATAAACTTGTAATTGAGCCATCCATCTATTACTGCAGATTACTGCAGCAGTTAAAAGCATTGTATGATCTCTAAACATCCGCATTTTTGCTATCAATTTTCTCATAACACAAACAAGAGAGTTCGTTCAGAGAATGCAGAAGCTGGAGTAATAATACTCAAAGCACACAAGACATATAATACCGACTTGATCATACATGGTTTTAAAACAAACAAACCAAAATGGCCGATACCTGTGTTACAGGCACGGCAAGACATCGCCAGAACAAATATGGCGATCTTTCACTTAACATACTACATGAAGGGGAAGAGAAACAAATAAAGAACAAGAGAACGAAATTAACAATATGTTCTTCATCATCAAACTTAAACTTAATACTTCCATGCCCCTGATACCTTCAAGTCTTGTACTTTATTTCCATCCTTGTTCTTGTAAGCTTACTAGGGGATGTTAGAGGCATGTACGAGAGTTGAGCCAAGGAGATCATCGCATAAACTGTTGGTACTGTCATGAGCTTTATGGCTCTCTGCTCTTGGGCTACTCCCGGTGCTGCTGGACAAGGAACCAAATGTAGTCTTCTGGAGGACACCAGTCGGGGATGATACTATTCGAGGGCTTGAGTCCCAGCCATCAGTCAAGAGGTTTAGAGATGAGGATGAGTAATTCTTGCTGCATTCCTTTGGAGTGGTGTTGTTGGTGTTGGTTAGGACTTCACCCAATGGTCCACCCATTGAAGACTCCCAAGAGACAGGTATCCAACTAGCTTGCCTCTGGCTAGCTTCATTCAGAACTCCGACACTTAAACCCATGGGAATGGGATCAAACTCCCGGGATAGCTTGAGAGGTGAGAGTGTAACCTTTTCTTGGTTGGGAGATGACGAGGAGGATGAGAAGTCTGACATGGGGATCGAAATGGAGAGCTGAGTTCTGTTTGACTGTGTTTCTTCAACCTCAGGCCAGGAGATTGGCGGTCTATCAGACCGGTTCTTGGGCCAGTCGTCAAAGAAGTGTCGAAGAGGATGTGCTTGGGACTGTTGGTCTTTGAGCTCCGGTGATGGCACAAAGCCAATATGTTCAGTGTAAGAGTTCCTTGGAGCATTCAGAAGGGAATCAGTAGAAAAGAGACCAAAATCTGTCCGAGAAGAGGCTCCTTCAAACGGGTTGTGTTGTTTCGATAAAGAGAATGAGCTGTCTATCGCTTTTGGGGTCACAGAAGTTAGCATGGAGAAGCCTTGTGAATCCAGCACACCACCATTAACATTCTCTTTGCTCATTAGCATTCTGCACAAGGATTGAGATCATTATTTCCTTTCTCCAGAAACCAATTGGGCAATACTTATTGTCAAGGAAAATGTAGAATTCTTCATTTTTTGACACTTCCAATTCCTAACTTAATATGCTTGAAAAGAGATAAAGAAAATAAAAAAAAGTGATTTCAAGTCCACATAAGAAACACAATCAACAGATGAACAACACATCTTTATTTGCTCTGCTATCTTTTTTTTCTGCAAACTACACATCTTATCGATGTTATGGCAGCATAATAGAAGGACCGATGATTCTAGCAATCTTTTGACCCGCAAGGGCATTTGTAAACACATTGACCATTTCGTTCTGTAAATTGTCAACCATAGGATTGCTTCCATAATGCACCAATGTTTATGAGAATACGCAATGGTTCAATTAGTTTCCTGGTAGATTCAAGGGGAATAAAAAGGGGACTGCAATGATACCTTTCTGTGTGTTGGAAACTGAAATAGGATGTTGATTGGGAATATACCTGTTGAACTGTGCAGAGGAAGGATCAGCTACACTAGCTTGGAAATTTTTGGTGTGCTGCTGTGAAATGGTTAGGCTACTAGATGATCCGCCGCCAGGAACAGCCGAAGCTGATGATGAAGGGGCGATGATGGGCATCGCTTTCGCGGCATGGCCATTCTGGCCTTCCACATGCTTTCTTGAACGATGGCGGCCACGATTCATGTGTCGCTCGCAGTACTTTCCATCAGCAACTGCATCCCTCGAGCACCGCCATTTCTTGCCGTCTGTCCGTCGGCATCGACCGGGTTCTGGATCAGTATTTCCAGAGAAACCAAGATGGAAAGGTCCCCATCCCACTGTTACCATAAGAACATTTCAGAATGAAACATATATACTTCTACAAGCAAGAATCATTGAAGAAAAAAAAAACATAAAAGAGACTGAAGTTCACCTTGGTTAGCCATAGCATCAAAGTCTAGGGTATACATGTTTTGCGTGAATATTTATAATGAGAAAGAAGCACCAACACAATAATACACATTGCCAAATGAAATGAATCAAAGAAGCAACTTTTTTACTTTCTATACATGCAAAAGAGTAATTTATTTATTCATCCCTTATTTATTTTTTATCAATCAATTGAGGGAGAGTCTTGGCGCAACGGTAAAGTTATCACCATTGACCTGAAGGTCACGGGTTCGAGTCGCGAAAACAGTCTCTTGCAAAAAAACTGAGTAGGGTAAGGCTGCATAGAATAGACCCAAGTGGTCCGACCCTTCCCTGGATCCCGTGCATAATAGGAGCTTTGTAGCACCAGGCTGCCCTAATTTTTTATCAATCAGGAGCAAGCTTACAGTATGTCACAAGATCAGTAAATGATATTGGCAACAGCAGGGGAGGACTTACACATTGCCAAATGAAATGAATCAAAGAACCAACTTTTTTACTTTCTACACATCCAAAAGAGTAATTTATTTATTTATTTATCTCTTATTTATTTTTTTTATCAATCAGGAGCAAGTTTACAGTATATCACAAGATCAGTAAATGATATTGAAAACAGCAGGGGAGGACTTACAAGGGTTGGATCTATGGGATCCTGCTGAGAAGGCAGGGAATCCAGACTGGTAGAGACTTCTTCTGATTGGGATGAGAAGATTGGATGGAATAGGGGCATTTGCATCAATGTACTTGTAGATCAATGCTTGATGCTCAAGCTCCATCCATTGAGATGGGGTGAAGGGACCCCTAACCCCTGTCAAAACCCCATGCATGTTTGTAGTTGAGCTTCCAGAACTCAACCCTGAAACAGTGAACAAAAGGATAAAGAAAATGAGATTCTAAATCAGTAAAAAATGGTATTCTTTCTTTCCATTTTTCTTCATCTTGAGAGAAGCAGTTGTAGAGAAAAAATAGAGAGCTAACAAGGCTAGGAATCAATAGTGATTGCTGGTCCATTAACTCTTCCAAGCTTCTAATCAACTGAACCCTCATCTCCCTAAGAAAAAATCACACCTTTGAAGGCATAACCAATGTAGAAGGCCAGATAGAATGAGAAAAATACAAACTTTTTGGCGACAAGACTCAAAAACCAAAGATCCCAAAATACCAGGAATGGACCCTCCCTTCAATCAATGCTTAGAGGATTCAACACAGCCCCCAACAACCCAACCATTTTTGTCCCCAAAAACACTACCACTCTACCAATCTACCCAAAAGCCCCAAAACCAAAGATCCAAACTTTGCCATACCTGCACTCCTGAGATAAGCTGCTGTTGAAGGTGATGACGATGGGAGATGATAGAAGGGCAAAGTCCCTTCAATGCTTAGAAACAAAGCATCAGGCTTGGGTGCTGAGAAGCTGAGCATCTGCTCCCCATCAGGGAAGAGGGAGTGAGAGCTGGATCTCAGAAGAGAAGCTGATGAAGCCCCAGCCTTGTCTGCCACCATTGTTCCACTACTGGTCCTGGCCATCTTGAGGCTTCTCAAGTCATGCTCCTCAAGACCACAAGACCTCCCATGCTTGAAGAGTCCATTGCCAAAGATCCCTTTTTGGCCCCTAGTTTCAGCTTCTGAGGAGGCTAAAGATGAAGGGAATAGGCCAACAGCTTCAGAAGAGGCAGCACCCATCAACCCTTCCATGCCCACCATCCCACCAAGCTCCATATCTTCAACCACAACCAGAGACTACAATGAGAGAGTGGAACCAAGGATTGGAGCTCTATGTTCATGAGATAGAGGAGCACAGAAGGTTGGGAAGAAGAAGAAGAAGAGGAGGAGGATGTTGAAGAGGATGAGAATGGAGAGCATTGTCCCAGTGAAGGTTTGCTTTGGTCTTTGAGCTGGGAAACCAAACCACTCTGGTTTTGTTGTAGGTGTAGTAGTGGTCTTGACAAAGTAATAATTGGTGTGGAGAGAGAAAGAGAGAGGAAGTATAGAGAGAAGGAGAGGTATCACATATAATGCTACAAATAAATGCTTCTTTTCTCAGACATGACCAACAAAAAAAAAAATGGTGTCTTTTCTCATGAGGCAATTTGAAGTTTTTCCTGATGAAATAAAGTTCTATAAATGCTATACAAAGTTCATATTGATCTCTTTTCACTCCTTTCTCATTCTCTCTCTCTCTCTCTCTTTTTCTTTTTTTTTTTTGAATTGTTTGGGAGTTAATTAGAACTTTGCACAGAGTTTTTGGTTGAATGAATGGTCACTTTTTTTGGGGTTTTGTGGGGACTTGTGGGGCTTTTGGGCTGTGTATTGGAAGCCAGCAAGTAGCCTATATTTTTTCTTAGTAGTTAATTTTAGATGTTCTTAGTAGGCTGTTGTAATTTTTTTTTTTCGTTTTTAGATAAAGCTATTATCCAGGAGCTGAAACTCAATTTCTTTTAATTTCAAAACAGTATAAAGTTGCGTACAATAAACCCAAATGATCTAATCTTTCTACGGACCTCATGTATAACGGGAGTTTTATAGTGTCATGTTATCTTGTTTTTTCTTAGGGTTGAAGTTTATGATTATGGTAAGATAAAATAAAAAAATAAATATTATTATTTTTAGCAATTTGCAAGTTAAAACTCTTTCCAAATAAAACTCTTTTATTGGACTAGTTAAATGATAAATTATTCTAAAGCTTTATGCATGTAAATTTCTTAGGTGGATACTGTAGTTTGCTCTTGTTTCAAATTGAGGATTTGAATTTCAATTTGTATCAAAATGGTTACTAAACTTCATTTTAATTGCACCGGCAGGGTACATTAGGGACTATGGTGGGAATCTGCTAATGTGGCCACCGGAGGTTCACATCATACAATGCCACGTCAGTAACTTGTGCCACATAAGCTTCCATCTTCTCTTTCCCTCTCTCTCCCTGATGAGTTGTCGATGTGGCACTATATGACGTGGACCTCCGGCAGCCACATCAGCAGATTCTTGCATGAATCCCCACTGTACCCTACCACTGCAATCAAATTGAAGTTTAGTAACTGTTTTGATACAAATTGAAATTCAATGCTCAATTTGAAACAAGAGCAAACTTCATTACCCACCCAAAAAATTTACCCCTCTCTACGCACTGGAAGTTCTACATCTACTAGCTCTATTTTCAGCTTGCTTTAGAAAAAGCAACAAAAAAAAACCTCCTCTAAACTTTTTTTTCAAGATAAATATCAATAAAATTAGTTAAAATAACCAATAGAGAAATTGATGCTTATAATAAGAAGTGAGACTCTTTAATTAATACTACAACAACAACTAAGCCTTAATCTAATACCTGATAGGGTCGGTTATATGAATTCTCTATCTCCATGTTGCTATGTCAAAAGTAAGATTCAGCTCAACATTTAATATACATAGGTCCTTAGACACTATCTCTCTCCACATAATACTAAGTCTACTTCTGTCATTCACCTAATTTCTACTACTAAATTATTACATTTTCAAACCGAGGCACTTGGGGGTCTACGACGCATGTGTTCAAACCATCTTAAATGCTCATTCTCTTATTTTATCTTTAGTTTGTATAACATATATCTTTTGTCCGACATGTTCATTTCTATATATATATATATATATTTTGCCCACAAACCCTAACGCACCTCATATTGATTTATATATACCCTATAATTTGCGCCACCTTATCAAGAGAAGAGAACATATAAAAATATATAAAAATATACCCTACATATTTGCAATGGACCACTCCACTTGCATTGTTTCACCTTGCAAACTTCACCATTAAAATCTGTTTTACAGTTTTACCCCTCTTTACCAACAATATTCTCTCTCTTCATGAATTTGCTAAACTAGGGGAGTGGGTGTGCATGGACAAAGATGCATGGCCACGTGAGGGCACACCAAAACTCAGAGAGATGACAGTACCATACACCAACTCCTCACCTTCCCAAAGTTTGAAGTTTCCCTTCCTTTCCTTTCGCCTCCCATCCACCATGGCAGCATGCTTTGCATTGCATTGCATGCATGGAATGATGGAAGGGACCACCCCATGCATCATGGATGGGGGGCACCACAAACACATTCAATCCTGGTTTGAATATTCCTCCTCCGTGAAAATGGAGAAGAACAACATGACATTCTTCTTTCTGATCATCCTCATCAATTCCATCTTTTTCTATATATATATATATATATATATATATATATATATTATTTGTCACAACATATGTATATATATATATTCATACATGCATGTATGTACAGTCAGGAAAATGATTTGAAACTTCAATGGCCGGAGATAGATCATCAGGACTTTGGCTTTCACTTCTCACCCATTTATATATAACTTATTATATAACCACTTCACTGCTAAATTCATTGCCAAGGAGACAGACTGATCACTAGTCTTCACCACTCTTCATACATATATGCATGTATGAGATATATTATGAGAGTGGTCCCTGCTTCTTCAATTTGTTTTGTGCATGCCATGGGAATGCTTTGCTTTGTTCTCCAATATACATATTACATGTATCCAATTTGATTCCTTAATTTTTCAATATTCTTGATGTTATATAAGGACTTACTTACAAACACCATAAATTAAGGAGTGGTTCATATCACATGATCAAGATATATCACTTGAGAGTAACCGTTCCACCCAAACCTATTGGTATTCGGATCCCTTGTTAAGATAAGCGGTTCTCCTGTGGATCATCCGAAATAGAACCCCCACTCTTACAAGGTGAGAGTTAGGCGTAGTGATGTTCTTCTTTGGATTAACCCAAAATCGAACTACCACGTATGCGCACATTCTTAACTTCGCTCCTTATCAGAGCACTTGTCGCCTTGTCAAAAAAAAAAACAAATATATATATATATATATATATATATATATATATATATATATATATATATATATATATATATCACTTGAGAGTACTAGAATGGGTCATGTGGATAGATACAAGGGAGACAATTAGTTATTAATTTTATGAGTATCATCTATGACAAATTTAAAGATAAATTTCATTAGTTAACTAACAATCTACGATTATGGTTTTAAGAAAAATCTAAACCACCCTAGACCTTATATAAGCCTTAATTAATTTTATAATGTTTATATATAAAATGTACGTTTGCTTAATTATAAAATTTTTGCTCCACATGAACATGAGAGATCATCAACCATTGTTAATTAGGAAAGTACCCAATTAGTATTAATATATAATAGCAAGTTGAGGGTCAAGCTCCAAGCCTCTCACGTGTGCTTTGCATATCCATGGGGGAGTACTGTATTTGTTTAATGCTTGGATCCTTGTCTTTGAGTTCCTTTCAAGCATTATTACTAGTTGGTGGTCAAACTAATGGAAGATACTGATGGAGAGATGTGGAGTTGATCCATCTTTGCCTTTAATTTTTTATATGTGAGAAAATTAAGAGTTAACCTTATAATTAATCATAATCATATATAAACCACTCTCTCTCTCTCTCTCTCTCCTCCATTTGAAGTTGTTATATTATATATATATATAAATAGTCTTGGCATGCACTTTCTTATATTAATTTGACATGCATGCTAGCCATCAGCCACCTTTCTCACTCTCTTCTTTATTCCCCTTGTATTCCTTTTGTCCCTCCCCTACCATTTTGCATATTAATAATTCCACTAATCTCTCTCTGACTCTCTCTATCTCTCATCACTCTCTAATATATTTTCTAATTAAATTAATATTAGTTTGTTGTATGTACATATATTCTCCTTTGTAAATGGAGAAGGGTTTGAGGCTAGCTACTTAATTAAGAGATGAAGAATAGTGGAAATAGTTTTGATATTCATAGGAGAAAATATAGAAAATAACATGATGAGATATAAGCATGGAAGTTGTTATATATGGGTTAAACATCCTATTTAGACATAAATCAAGATATTATACCTAGCGAAAATCTTATTTTGAGATACAACTTCTAACTGAAAATATTGTTATGTGGAGTTTTATCATACTGGACACCCAGTCATAGTTTTGGCGGCGAAAATTCGCATGGGGTATTTTGGGTATTTCTATTATATTAGGATATATTAATTTTCCTTTATATTATTCTATTCTTATAAGCTTTATTATTATGAGAATATAGTGAAACAACACTGGCGGTTATGGATGGATAGCCCTATTATGGGGTAAATCACGTGAAATCTTTGTGTGATTTAAATAATTATAAGAATATTGTTCTATTCTTATAAATTTCTTGTTTGATTTTTCTATTGTTCTTTTTGTCTCTCACGATCTCTAGGAATCATGTCGGATTCGTAGCAAATATTTAAATCAAGCATTTGAAACTAATACATGTACAAGATTTAATCTCTTAGCTAGGATCACTTACATGGTAAAATTATTTTTGTCATTTATATATCTATTTAGGGGTTTTGATCACATCTCTTGAAAAAAATGTTTATAAAAACAAATGATATGATTGAAGCTCAAATCAAACAGTGGAATGTAAGGGACCTAATAATGCCTTTTTTTTGGGTTAATAATTAAACTCATTGGTGAAACCAAAATCAACTAAAAGTAAAACTTTGAAGAAACTCTAGGGAATTAAGAACATGCATTGACTTTGGTCTTGAGGATGATGAAGGTGGTAAGATAGAAAGATTATAATTAAAGTTGAACAAGTATAACAAAGGCTGAATGGCAGCTGGCCATGCACCTTAAGAAGCACTTTTGGAAGGCTAAAGCTTGAATGCCATCTGAAGTAGTACTTTTGTTAATCTATTCAATATGAAGAAATTTAAATCTAAGCATATAATTAAGAAGCGAAAAATTAAACACAAACCCTAGCTAGAGATCAAGAACACACACATATATATATATTGACTTTGTTGTACGAAGGTGGCAAGGTAGAATAATAGATTATAAAGTTGGACAGGTATAACGAAAACTACTGAATGGTAGGCCAGTTGAAAAGCACTTTTGGGAAGCCATCTCTACTACTTTTTGGCATTACTCCAATGCCCATCACTTGTTCTTATTAAGTATGACTTTGAAGAAACATGAGTTCATGACAAGACTTCATATGCACGCCTCACTGTACTCAATAATAAGTTATAAGTACTTGTGTGTGGGTTCATTGTGTATGATATATCATGTCTTTTTATAAGACCCACAACTTAACTCCAGCTTTAATTCTTCACCATTATTTTCTTTTTTATATACTATGACATCTTGATCTCATGAGAAATTAACCCTAGTTCTTGAGGTTGTGGACTTTTGTATCTTTGCCTCTGCAAAGGCATTGGTTGAATGAATCATTCATGGAAGCCCTTTCTACCTTTTGCTTTGTGTTTTTTTTTTTCTGTTATGCTAGTAACTTTGTGAAAAGAAATATCATGCATGGTTTAAGGAATCTTTATCTATATAGTGAATATACGATATATATATATATATATATATATATATATATATATATATATATATTCTAAACTACTAGAGGTATACTGAATGTTCCTATATGGTTTCTAGTATTGATATTTTTATCTATTTTAATTATTATGGAGTACTGAGTATACTATTAGTCCTTGAATTAAAATTTTTAGATCAATTTTGTCCTTGAACTAAAAATAAAATGGAAAATTAATATTACACTGAACAAGTGGCTTGTAAAGTATGCATGGTATATGACATATTACCTTTTGTTTTTAATTGCTAACATAATATAATTACTAACGTGTACATACCATGCCATACATGGATCATTGTCTATTTGAAAATAAATATTATTATTTTTTTATTGGGTTAACAACAAAATATCTTTATAACCAATGTTCTTATTTAAAGAATCAAAATAACTAATCAGTTCTAATTAGATTAGGATTAATATATAATGTATTTTTTTATCATTCAGCTAGTTATTATCATCGCTTATATATATATATATATATGTCTCTCATTTGGCCACTTGCACAATGTTATAAGGATTTTCAACCGTATGGATGGAAAAAATATCGAAAAATAAGCTAGCATGTTAATTTTCATACAATTTGGAAACTTGTAGGGTCTTCATCTTAACGGGTGAAAATTTATAGAAATCTTACTGGTACAAAATTTCACTCTTTAAGATGAAGACCCTACAAGTTCCTAAATTGTATGAAAATTGACATGCATGTTTATTTTTCGATGTTCTTTCCATCCATACCGTTAGATTTCCTCAAAATTGCCAAAACAAATGAGATTTAATGACTTAGATAAGTATCAATCCCGTATATATATATATATATATATATATATATATATAGAGAGAGAGAGAGAGAGAGAGAGAGGGGAACAAAGCATTTTGCCTCCATTTCTATACAAGTGAACCCTCAAGAGAAGTGAGTTATATATTTTTCATTTAAAAGTTACTTAATTGTCTAGGAGTCCTTGGATGGGGCTGTGTAGGGATTTAGTGTAAATAGTGTTTTGGTTGGGTAGGGTATAAAGGCAAATAATAGTGCACAAATAGTGCTAGGGACTATTAGATAATTTCCCCAAATAAAAATCTAAATAATTAGAAAAAAAACTTGATGTTTTAGTATTTTGATTTTTTTATATAAAATCAATTTTCTCTTACCATCTCTTTCTATATCTCACTGTGTTTTCTCTAGTAATAATAATGAAATAAAATTTTAAAGTTTTTTTTCTTAAAGCTTACCAACTAAAATATATATATATATATATATATATATATATATATATATATATATATATATATATTATCTTTTTCCTACATTGACCACTAGTGATGGGGTTTTATCGGATCGGATCAAAGGCCACTCCACAGTTCGGATCCTATATGAAGTGGAAGGATCCGAAAGCTCAGCATATCTGTCGGAGATCTTGATGGAAAAAGATGGCCGTCCGTTCTCCTTGGACCATCAATCATGTCGCTTTCCAAGGACGACCTTCCTCACATCGAATTACGTGGCGCCAAATTATGGGCCCACGTGGACCCATCGATTCCCATATACATATTGTATCATAATTTATATAATATTTATTTAATTATATTATCATAATTTTATTATATCATAAAATATCACTGATGGATATAAAAAAACAAATAGCGAACTTTGCCAATTTATTAGTGTAATGTTTTGTATTTACAAAAAAATATTCTCTATATTACTTAAAAACATTTAAATCATAAATAAAATAACATCTATTACTTATATTTACTCATATACTCTTTAGAAATATATCCATAATAAACATAATTACATGTATAGCCCAAGAAAAAGATGAAATTATATATATATATATATTTTTTTTGTTGGTACTTACAAGAACACCAATAACTTATTTGGTACTGTACAAAATATTTGAAATATGGTAAAAAATACCATTTAGATAATATTTTTAAAGGAATTACAAATGGATCCGTCGGTTCACCAATTATTGACAGTTCTATAACTACTAAACCTACACTACGTACGTGCGATAGTACCTAATATTATTACTGAAAAATATATAAAAGATTATTTGATAGGGGTTCTCCATGATAATTATATATTTTTTTTATAACATTATAAAAGGAGCAAGTTATTTATAAGTCCCTAAAATAGTAACCAAGTCCCTACTCAACACACTATTTACTACACCCCATCAACACCTACCCCAGGGACTATATGAGATATTGACACTGTTTCATGGACATATTGTTTATTAGCTGGATCCGGATCCTCTCCTTGTTTTTTCCCTCATTGTATTTCCTTGTTTTCAATCTTGATCATTGATTTTAAAATCCAAAGGTCAAAAGCTTGCCAACTAAGCTTTGCCCTCATTGATATCTATTATAAAATTTATGAAAATATATATACTTTTTTATCTACTTATATATATTATTTTAAATCATTATTTATCTATCTCAGTTATTTTTATTTTTGAGACTAACCATTTCATAATTATTAAATATTAAAAAAAAAGGAAAACAGGGAGAGAGTGAGAGAGAAAGAGTTTGATTGTTAGTAAATGGGATGGCAGGGAATGGTTGGCCTCCTGGTAGGGGACATGATGGTGGGGCCGGGAAGCAGCCGCATTTAAACTGTTCCGGCGTCACATCTTAATCAACCTTGACACGTGTGAGACCCACAACGTGGACACTTTGTCCACCACCTTTCGAAATGACAATCTTACCCTTCCCTTCTCTCTCCCCACATCGTTACTGACGTGTACTCTTGTCCTTATGTACATTCTAAGCTGTCATTGGGCCCCACTCTATTTAAAATGATTATAAAAATAAAACAAATCTAAAAAAATTAATCTCTAATTTGTTTTCAATTTAATTAGTATTTCACTTTTATTTTATATTTACAAACTTCGCACTCCTCAAATCTCTGTTTTAATTAAATAACTCATTTTTTTTAATATATTAAGTTTTTAATATATATAATGGTTTAGTGTATTACTTGATACTATCTATGCATGGGGAGGTGAACCCTAGGCTAGCTCTAGGCTTCTAGGAAGAGGTGGGGCATGAGAACCAAAAAACCCTAATTCTTTTTCTAGTGTTTTACAAGGCATTAGCACATTCTAGGCATGATATGTGCCTTTGTCTTCTTTCGGTCAAACTATATATATATATATATAGATAGATAGATATATATATACTTTAATATTGTCATCATTATATTAAAGATAATATAAAAATATAATCATAAGTTAGTGATTATTATGTACTTAATGAAAAAAACTTAGTAATATATCCTTTCCTATATACCACATATATATTTGTTATTTTGAGTAAAGTATTTGTTATGTTCTTAAGTTGGAGATTTTTTTTTTATAAAGGCGACAAACACCCCTCAGGAAAGTCAGAGGCGAATAATGTGGCACTCATGTGTGTGTGTGCCCTCACCTTGTGGTCATGGGATTCGAACATAGGTTTGTCCCAATTAATGAACCCCTATATAAGGGACATAATACCAATTGGTCAAGAGGTCGTTGATTGAGTTTGAGTTCTTATATATATATATATATATATATATATATATATATATATATATATATATATATACTTATCACCGACCTTATCACTATGCAAGTGCGGTAGCCTTGTTTTGGCCCACTTGCACAGTATTTTGAGGTAATCCAACCGTATGGATGGAAAGAACATCGAAAAATAAGCTAGCATGTTAATTTTCATACAATTTGGGAACTTGTAGGGTCTTCATCTTAAAGGGTGAAATTTTGAATCGATAAGATTTTTATAAATTTTCACCTGTTAAGATGAAGACCCTACAAGTTCCCAAATTGTATGAAAATTAACATGCTAGCTTATTTTTCAATGTTCTTTCCATTCATACTGTTGGAAATCCTTAAAACACTGTATAAGTGGCCGAATGGGAGGCGAACTTACTTGCACAGTAACCCGACCGGTCTTATAATATCACTCTCGTATATATATATATATATATATATATTAGATAATGAATTATTGGTCCTTGACACTATTTACTTTTTCCCTTGGGTCCTTGAGGGGTGTAGGGGCTTAGTGTAATAGTATTTTGGGTGTGTGTGTTTTGGGTGGAAAATAGTACCAAATAGTGCCAAAAACTAATAAATAATTACCTATATATATATATATAAACTATATATTATATTTTTTTTATAATGTTTTTAGATATATTTTGATTTTAAACAAATTTTAGATATGTATATATATTTTTTTAAATTATATGCACATATATACATGTATTTTGAAGATAAAATAATTTAAAAAATATATATACATATATATACATATCTAAAACTTATTTGAAATTTATAGATAAATCAAAATATATTTAAAAATATTATAAAAATATAATATATAGTTTTTATATATTTTTAACATATATTATAGGTGCTTGGATTAGGAGGCCGGATGTCCGGCCGACCTAATCCTAACACCTCTGATATATATATATATATGAGAGAGACCTTTTAATACTGTTATGAGGTTATTATATGTAAATATACTCTTCATATGTTCACAAGTGACTTAATGTCACTTAGGATGGTGTGTTGTAATTAATAGTGGTAATATGTATAGTAATATTTATCATCTAATAAACTTATTAGGGTTATGGTTTCCAAGATGGTGGCCATGGCTGGCAAACCAAGGAGGGTTTCATGATTCCAAAAGCAATGTCCACCCTCCCCCATGAATATGTCTGCCTTTAACCTTTACTTGGAGAGGATCAATGTCTAGGTTTTATATGCTCTTCTTCAATATAATTCAATGATGTTTGTGCTTGGAAAAGAGGTCTTGGTACAAGTTGAATTCTTCTCCACCATGAAATGACCAACTTTTTACTGTTGTTATCTTGTTGCATGACTAGCTTCAAGAAAGGAAGAGAGATAAAGTTTTCTTTAAAGAACTCATGTCATGAGTTGCCACAATGCATGCATGTCTCACTAGTATATAAATGAATTATTTCTCATCACCCATCTCTATATTACTTTGTTGCACTAGTATATAAAGAGAGACAAAGAGAGAGTATATATAGGTAGTATGTATATGTAAGTTATAAGAGTGACTTGTTGATTGCGAGATAGAGAGGGATAGGGGTGAAATCGGTCTGGTTTGGATTAATTTGGACGAATTTCCAAATCAAACCGGTATTTTTTGGTTTCAAAAAAACCAAATCGAACTAGACCGAACAGTTTGAAAAATGAAACCAAATCAAACTGGCTGTTTGGTTTACGGTTCGGTTCGGTTTGAACTACGATTTAAAAGATTTTATCTAATTAGTAAGAAATTTGTGTCGGTAGTCTCTGATCTACGATGGGCGGCAGGAATGGGTTAGGTGTGTCAGCGGGCAATGGATGGGAAAGGGAGAGTGAGTGGGATACGGAAAGGAAGAGAAGTGAAAACTGAAAATCTAATTTTAACTTTCATGCTATTAAATTAACCAAAAAAAAGGAGAAATATGCGGATTTCTGAAATTTCAAACCGAACCGAAACGAATATTAATCGATTTCAATCCAAACTGAACCAATTTTTTTTCGATTTCAATAGTTTAAAAAACCAACGGTTTCAGTGGATTGGTTTGGAGCGGTTTAAGCGGTTTGGTGGTTTGGAGTTTCTGCCCTAGAGAGGGATATTAGTGATAAACAATGCAATAACATTATTAATTTTACTCTTTTATATATATATATATATATATATATATATATATATATATATATATATAGGAGAGGAGTAAATCAATGATATAAATGATTTTTTTTTATTGGATCTAGATGCAAGTTTAAAGCATAAATAAAGTAGTTAATCTTTAAACTATAACTTTGCAAATAGAGTCCTTCCACCCTGAACACTAGTCAGATCTAGAGGGAATTAGCTCCTAAACCTCATTAAACTATAAAAGAATTAAAGCATCAAATCTTCATCAATATATCTAATATCTCTCCTCCTTGATACAGGGACATTATTAAACACTCTTAAAGAAATGAAGAACAACATGTTAATTAATTAATCACTGATAGTGTTGGCACCAGAGAAGAGAACAAAAGAGAAGTCCTTCAAGTGAGATTGGGGAGAACCCTAGGAATGATGCCTTAGATTATTTTACACACTCCTAGAAAGACATCATGCATTGGAAAAAGTTAAGTAAGGAGTTAATTAATCTTATAATCTCTTAATTAGTTTTAACTACCACCTTGCTTTAACTTAATTAGTTGTATTATGAGTGGCCGTTTCTCGTTAACCAAGGCTTCATGCATGCCTTGCCTCCTCACATGCAAGTGTGTGGGAAACTTTGATTATTAGTTAATTATGATTAACACTTGCATGAGTGCAATTAAAAATTATTCATACTTATTTAGTCCCATTGCTTCATGTTCTTGCCATTGGGATTAGAGCTTTAAACAAACCAAACATGTGCTTTGATGCTAAGGCGCAATGAGAAAGCCTAAAAGTTAGGGTCGTATTTGATTTTAACTCATCCTTGGGTAATCAAACCTTGTAACTCATGAAACACCATCAATCTCATACTAATGACATGTTTAGCAATGACCTCTTATCTAAAAAGTCTATAATATTGTGAAAATTGTTTTAAATTATTAAACACTTGTCTTCTTTAATCATATAGTGTTTAATGATTGAAAAAATTATGAACATAGACCGAGTATTAGTATTATGATCATGTACATGAAATACTTGTTAACCAAAAGCTGGTTTAGCTTGTGGGATGTATCACTTGTATTTGAAAAAAAAAAAACTTATATCTAAATCATTAAAAAAAATATTTTGATTATATATATATATATATATATATATATATATATATATATATATATATATATACAATTTTAATAAGATAAGGCCGGCCGGAACACTGTTTATTTAAGGTCACCTCCAATTTGGCCACTTGCACAATGTTTTAAGTATTTCCAACCGTATGGATGGAAAGAACATCGAAAAATAAGCTAACTTGTCAATTTTCATACAATTAGGGAAGGTGTAAGGTCTTCATCTTAACTGGCGATAATTTATAGAAATCTTACCGGTTCAAAATTTCACCCTTTAAGATGAAGACCCTACACCTTCCAAAATTGTATGAAAATTGACATTTGAGCTTATTTTTCAATGTTCTTTCCATCTGTACAGTTGGATTTTCTTAAAACACTGTGCAAGTGGGCTAAAATGGGGCGACAGCTCTTACACAATGTTAAGGCCGACCATATAGTATCACGACTATATATATATATATATATATATATATATATACAGAGAGGGGCACGCCGATTGGCTTCGAACTGCCCGAACCGCCCGAAAACCCGGTCAAGCTGACCCAGTCGGGCCAGAATCAGAATCGCCCGCTATTAAGCCGGCTACGCCCATATATTTAGAACCCGGCGGGTCAACCGTCAGACGGGTTGACCACGGCTCAACCCAAGTCAGCCGGGTTGAACCGGCGGGTTTTTTTTTTAATTTAAAAAAAATAAAAAATAAAAAATCAATGTAGCCGTTGGCCGCCAGGCCAACGGCTACACTTGTGAGGCTGTGAGACAGAGAGACAGAGTTCTGTCTCTCTGTCTCACACACCAACGGCTACACAGCCGTTGGTTTCTTTTTTTTTGTTTAATTTTTTTTTCTTTTAATTATTTTAATCTTTATATATACTCCTCCTCTCCTTCAATATCATTCTTCACTCACATCAAACTCTATTCTCTCCTAATTTCTATATTTCTCTCAAGTCTCAAGACTCTCAACAAGGCTCTCAACAATTCCCTTCATTGGATCGGGTTGGACTTCGGCTTACTCAAGAGAAATGGCATCACGTGGTGGTGGAAGCTCGAGGGGAAAAGGTATTGTCGGTTCGGCCTCCTTGCCTACTCAAGAGAGCAATGAATGGCAAGAAGAGTATGAAGGTGTAGCCGATGCACCGACACCGCCCATACGCCCTCGTAAACCGGAGGAGGAACAAATCCCATTTCGGAAACAACTTCAAAATCCGATATTTTTAAAGTCCATTTTACAAAAGTGTATGACAATGATGGCAACGTAACTCATGCTAAATGTAAGTATTGTACTTCTGAATTTAAGCATAGCAAGGGAGGAGGGTATGGCACATTTGCTAGACATATGGAGAAGAAGCATCCGGACAAAGTAGGAAATCCTCGAAATCAATCTCAAATTCGATTCACCGTAGACGAAGGTACGGGTTCCCACTCTTCTTTATTTACATTTTCTCAACCGAGGTATAGGGATAAAATCATGAGACGATTTACGGAGCACTTGCCATTCAACTTTGCGGAGCGTTGCCAAGTGCAAGAGTGCATCAATGAGACGTTGCAACCGGCATGCAAAAAGGTATCAAGGAGGACGATTCAAAGAACGATCTTCAAACAATACAAACATGGAAAAGAAAATCTTTGTGAGTATTTTCGCTCTTGTACCTCCTCTGTTTCTTTATGTTCTGATATATGGACCGATGTATTCCATGAAAATTCTTTTATGGGTATTACGGCACATTGGATTGATGACTCGTAGAATATCCAAAAGCGAGTCATTGCTTTTAGGGTATTCAACGAGTCTCATACCGCCGATAATATTTATAGGATGATTCGTGGGATCATCGAAGAATATGGTTTGAGTTTTAGAATTTTTTCAATTTCATTTGATAATGCCTCTGCTAATACGGCCTCGATTAGACCTTTGGAAGAATATTTGAGGCCTTCATGCGGGGGAAAATATTTCCATATTAGATGTGCTTGTCATGTATTGAACTTATGTGTACAAACCGGATTAGAGTCACTAAAACAATTTGTAGGACCGATTAGGGATATAGTATCATATATAGGAAGGAACATGACATTGATGAAACAATGGGGTCGTTATTGTAAAGCAAATAACATGAGGCCTAAAAAATTCCCAAAAAGACGTTAAAACTAGATGGAACTCTACCTATTGGCTTATTTATGATACATGTCCTTATAAGACATTGTTGACTACTTTTGTTAATGAAGCTTTGCCTAATTTTAGTTTATTTGAATACCAATGGAATATTGCTACTAGAGTTATGGAATTGCTTTCTGTGTTTAATACATGTACAAATTTATTTTCGCAAGTTTATTTTCCCACCGCGACATTTATTCTTGTATGGTGTTTGTTGATATTCTTTGAACAAATGTGGAACTTTAGATTAGATGCTCAATTGGTTACGGGCCTTCTAGAGATGAAGGCAAAGTGGTTGAGCTATTATAGGAATATACCTCCTATTGCTTTAGTTGCATTTGCTTTAGATCCTAGGCAAAAATTAGAAGGTTTAAATGCATATTTAGAAGCTTATTACAAGTTCTTAGGGTTTAATGGAGGTCAAGATAGTCAACAATGGGTCATGAGTGAGTTAGACTCTCAATGGTATGGACCGGATTCTGACAGTTTTACGGATGTTAGTGTAATTGTTAGTGAAGTTAAGTTACAACTCGTTGAACTGTATGAGAGCTATTGCTCTCGTTATGGTCATATAGTTCCACAGGTTGTAACTGAGGCGGTAGGACAGTCCAGCAGTAGTGGGGGGGATTCATTTCGACAAAGGCAAGCTAAGAAGAAGCCTAGGGGTTCTCAATACACAGAGGTCGACCTGTATTTGAATACCACCTTCCGGTTCTCTGAGGACGTGAATGTAGATATGACTTTTGACATTCTTCATTGGTGGCAAGGTAATGGAAATCCGTATCCTATTCTTTCATTACTTGTAAAGGATATTTTTGCGTGCCCTATGTCTACAGATGGCGCGCGAAAGCGGACTTTCGGTGCAAGTGGAAACATGCTTTGGATTCAACACGTTCACGCTTGTCACCACCAAACATTGAAATTCAAGTTTGCACAGATGATTGGAAGCGTGCACAACGGCGACAACAAGAAGCGGTAGGGAAGTCAGGAAGAGTGACTTCTTCTTCACCGATAACATGATGAGCACAACAACGCCCCGACATCTTGAAAGCAAGAGCCGTAACTCGGCCGATGAATAGGTAAGTGGGTGACAACTCCAGTCCAGTTTAAGGTAAGAGAACTACGTCGTCTTTGATTCCTCTTACACCCAAGAGGATACGTAGGCAACTTAATTCGATAGGTAAACGAATTAAGTGGAAGCCGTAATTATAATGTCATAGTTTTTTTTTTTACATTTTTTTTCCATATTTGCATTCTATTTCTATATATCATAATATCATTAAATTACATTTTTTCGATAATTTTCAAATTACATTTTATTTTTATTTTTTTAAAATGAAAACCATGATATTATGAACAACTATGAATCTATGA
Source organism: Dioscorea zingiberensis (assembly GCA_026586065.1). NCBI lineage: Eukaryota > Viridiplantae > Streptophyta > Magnoliopsida > Dioscoreales > Dioscoreaceae > Dioscorea > Dioscorea zingiberensis. The sequence continues at coordinate 16,962,750 of CM048824.1, forward strand.
ATTATGATACCATGGTCCATGAGTCTATGATAGATAGTATGAAATTATGAATCTATGATTATCATATATCATGGTTTTCAAATTTTTTTTACATTTTCTCATTCTATTTCTAATTTCTATACATAAAAGCATAGGGTTTTTTTTTCATTTTTTCATATTTTTAAATATATATTATACAATTTAGATTTTATTATAAATTTTATAGTTTTCAATGTTTTACATTTTTTTCTCATTATATTTTTATATCAAAATATCATAATTTTTTTTTTACATTTTTTTTACCTTTTTTGCTATTTTTTTTCAATTTTTAATGTATATTTTGTATATTTTAAACAATTTAAAAAAAATTAAAAATAAAAAATAAAAACCGGCGGGTTAAGCTGGCGGGTTGGGCCCGTCGATTCTATCGTGACGGGCGGATTCACGGTCACCCGAAGGTGACGGTGACTGGGTCCGAGTCAACCCGGCCCGGGTTGGCCACAATGGCCGGGCGGTTCGGGTCGGATTTGGCGGCCGGAACCGTGGTTACCCGCCACCCAGTTAACCGGCCCGTGCCCATGTCTATATATATATATATATATAAGTTGGAATATACCTTTTAAAATATTTTTTTGAATGGAAAACAAAAACAACTTAGTTTTGAAAAACATAACCTTCATAGTAATACATCATGTTTGTTGATTGTCATTTGAGAAATTTAAGGTTATATATATATATATATATATAGCTTTTTATTTTTATTTTCAAGAAAACCCCCTGTGAGATTAAGGGGGCGTTTGGTTCGAGATATGAGATATGACTACGGCAATGTGATATGCCTGGGAATGGAGTCGGGAATGCTATATGCCTGAGAATGTTGTGGTAATGTGATATGACCATGTTTGGTTCATGTTTGGTTGGTCAAGGTAATCAACTTAGTAATGTTCCAAATTTCCCAAAATACCATTCTATATAAAATTTTGAGTAAATTTAAATTTAAATTAAAATAAAATTTAATTAAAATTAATTAAATTTTAATATCAAAAATTAATTATGCACATTTTTCTAAAATAAACTTGCATCTAACATTTTGATAAAATATCAAATAATAATAATAATAATAATAATTATTATTATTATTATTATAGTAATTAGTAATAATAAATAATAAATAATAATTAATTACTTAATTAATTAATTAATATTAATAATATTAATAATAATAATAATAGGATGGAGGGCAAAATGGGGATTTACATTACCATCAACTTGGTAATGTGGATAGACACCTATTTTGATGGTAATCCATATTACCACCAATGTGGTAATGTGGAGTAAGTTGGTAATGTGGATTACCAACTTATTCCTACTACCACTTTTGCCAAACGTGGTAATGTTTTCACATTACCGCCTCATTCCTGGGATTGTGAAAACATTACCCCCAACCAAACGCCCCCTAAATGGATTTGTATTTATTCAAGAGATAAAAAAGGATTACTATTTTTTTTTTTTTTTTGCTTTCCATCAAGATATAGTGTTTGTTGATTCAATAATCGGTTTTCCCTTACGATCAGCACCGATTACAATCAACAATTGTGATATGCTCCAAAAAGTTGAATGATGAACAGAGAGGGAAACGCCACTAATGGTTGGAGTGACTGTTTAGGTGGGAGTTTCCGTTGAGTGATTGCTCCGAACTATTGAAAGTTGTTAAGAGAGACAATCAAGGGGGCGGTATGTGCCCCAAGGTGGCTCCAACGCCCAAGGTAGTAAGGGATCTTGCCCGAGAAGAATGGTCAAGAGAGAAAGAGAGTTTTTCTTCGAATTAGCTACATGTCCCCTTGTTCGTCCCCCTACCTTTTGTCTTTGAGCCCCAGAAGTCGGTCGTTGTCCCCTCCAACCCTATTCCATCCTTGTTAGGATATACTCTGTCGTACTGCTATCCTCCCCCTTGACCCCAATGCCACCCCCATGTCCAAGGGGGATGTTGGCTTGGGGATTTGTGCCGCTTATCTGGACGTTTTGGATGGAGCCACATGTGTGTTTAGATTTGGCTTGTATTACTTGCTACCTACTTTTGAGGCTGTCCAGTCTACAACTCGGGTCAGCTTGGGAAGTTAAGCGTTAGGTTAGGTTGACATGGGTTATAATCACAAGCAAATCTTTGCGTAGCAACATACTGTGGGCGAGGTGTTTTAGCCAAGGACAGGAGCTCGCAATAATATGATGAGGATGAGGTGTTCGGGCTATGGAGAGGCTTTTGAGGTGATGGGGCATGGATAAGGTCAAGATCGCGTATCTGCTTTGAGCGGTGAGCCACGCTTATTGTCAGATACGCCTTTTCGCGCTTCAAAGAGTCCTATCTACAAAGTTATGGCATGGCACAACGGGAGTAATCATGGGTGCAACTTTCGTGGACCACACGTCATGCATCTGTACGTAGGAGTGTCATTTCGCGAGGCAATCCAGATCATTAAAGTCAATCCGGTCTTTCAGGGGACTGCTTTCGAAAGTTCAAAAGAGGGAAAAGAACATGCTAAGGCTTTCTTTCTCACCTTGCTTTTGGGAGCTGCTTCACGAGATTACCTAGCTTTGGTCTTCTTCTTCCCTGTGATTCCTTTCTCACTCACCAAGGTAATGGAGGTTCTGCCCTTAGCTTCAAGGCCAGCGGGCACTAGGGTAAGATCCCTTTTGTAGTGTCCTCGATTCCGATGAGCTTCAATAAGCAGTTGACCACTTCGCCATTTTCTCCCCTCCTTTTATTTGTAAGCTTCCATCTCCTTCAAAGCGAGCAAATTCTCCTCCGATCGGGAAGATAGCCATTTACTCAGACTTCCTGCATGCCGACCTTAGACTCCCTTTTCCTAGTTCTGAGAGATCTTAGACTTCTACAAAGTCTGCCCTTCTCAGTTAGCCCCAAACTTGTGGAGAATCCTCTACGGGTTTGTCATGGTTTTCCATAATTTCAGCTACCAACCAAACCTTTATTGGTTCCACCTTCTCTTTGCCCTAAGGTCTCATCCATGTCCCGATTGGTTTTATTTTTCAGCTCGGTACCACAGGCCTTTCTTAGGCAAAGCCCCGACCTTCACCCATAAGTGGGAATAAATGTTTTTGTGTCCCGAAACCCTCAAAATGAAATGTCCCAGCCTCGTGGGAAGCCCTAAACTTAGATATTTCATACGGGTCCAAGCTGATAACTGCCGAGCTAGGGCAGTTGGAGATTCTCTGAGGTCTTTCTTTTCTTCTACTTAGTAGATTGATAACGGCGGAGAACCTCTAGCCATAAGTAAGATGTTTTTGCGTCTGACCCTTTGTGGAGAATCATATCATACACTAACCCATTTGTTCTGTTTTTGCAGGTGACAGAATGGACTGCCAGAGCTTGATCAACTCCCTTTTGAATGAGCCTACAACCGCTCCCCCAAGCTCTTCAAAGAAAGACAAACGCTCGATTGGAGAAACGAGCCGACTGAAGAATAGGGCTCAGGAACCCTCCACGACTCCTTGCCACCGCTTACCATCAGTAGAGGAGATGGACCTGGCCGCCAACCTGGTCCATAGGTCTCGGTGCCCCCGAATCGCTCCCCCCGATCTGGATGAGTAGATGAGGGCCTTGACCTTAACATCCTCGTCATCACCCAAGGTGCTTGTTTACAAAGGCCTCGGCCTCAAGGTGACCCAAACTGAAGTTCTTGCTACTGAGGTGGAGCGAGTCGAGGATCCAGTCCTCAGGATAGTGCAGACTGAGGCCCGAACCCCCTGAGTAGTGGAAATTAAGGCCCCAGTCCTCGGGATGGCGGAAGCCTAAGTCTCCAGACTAAAACTTCTATCTTCCACAATGGTCAACCAATTACAACCCTCGCCATTGGTTAACCCTCGAGAGAGATCGCTTTTTTATGATGCGGTGGTGGTGGCCGAGGCCTTCGTATCCATCAGCCTATAGGGTGACCAAGCAAGGCTTCAAAGCCTTAGTAGGGACAAAATGGCGTCTCGACATATGTTGGTCAGGATTACAGTGAGTATTTCTCCTATGAGACTCTTCTCATTTCTTTTCATGGATCTTTCATATAACAACTAACTTATTGCTTCTCAGTGTAGTCTGGCTTGTTGATGGCACATGCCTCCATCTGTCTCCGTGAGGAGGCTACTCTAGTGAACCCTTGCGGTGAGCTTGTGGAAAAAATCGAGGCCGAGATCATTGCGCTCAAAGGCAAGGTCTCCGAGCTAGAGCGTTTGAACACCGGTTTTCAAGTGAGGATCAGGTCTACGGATGAAGACAAGGCCTTAGCCGTCCGTGAATAGAGGCAGTGCAATATTCTGTTATCGACTATGCAATAGAATGCATGTAACCTCCAAGCAGAAGTTAGGTCCCTACAGTTGGATACCAATGACCTCCAAAGGAAAGTCAAGTCCCTTGAAGAGGAGAGGGCAACAATAGTTGGTGAATTTGTGGCATGTCAAATTCTCCTCCAGACCTTGTAAAAGCTAGCCGAGGAAGTAAGAAATGGGTAGGAGGCCTTAATCGAGGAGAGGTTCAAGACCGACCTCGAATGAGTGATCACTGCCTATAAGGACTCCTACGAGTTCCGGTTAGAGGTAGCAAAAGTCGTAGATGACTTTTAAGAGTCGAGGTCCTTCCATGACATGCTTTAGAAGGAGCGAGAGAATGTGACAAAGAAGGTGGTTGCTAACTTCTGGGGCTCAGTGGAGTTTATATATGGAGGTCGTCGCAGCTAGGGCGAAGGAAGGCTTCACTATCTTCCAAGAGCTGGCGACCTGGCGGCGATTGATTACCGCGAGGCTTTGAGACTCTACATAGAAGGGAGAACATGAGGCGAAGTTGGTGCTGTCGAGGATGAGGATACCTTGCCAGGTCTTGACGGATCAATTTCGAACGAGGCTGAAGCCGATGCAGCCGTTGGGTCGTTGCCACATAGCCCTCAATTTTGAGCTTTTTGTACTTGTCTTTCTTCTCTTCTTTTTGTTTTTGTATGTAAGTTTTTTCCGAGTCTATCAATCGAAATTAACACTTTGCTACTTACTTAGAGTGTAACTTGCTTTTTTGTCTTAGCTTTTCTAAGGTCTTCGTATAATTTGCAACTTGTCCTCAATTAAGCTCGGTTAATTATGCCCAGACTTTAGCTGATCCCACACATTCTTGCGACACTTCTCTAAGTTAGACTTAATCCTAAAGCACCTTCATGCTTGACGACCTCTAACCCTTGTCTTTTGCAAGTACCCCTTTGCGGGTTCTTTAAAGAGGATACTCTGTGAAAGAATTTAGTTCACCTTACTTTGAAGGGATACTCCTAAAAGAAACTGTTCATGTTGATAACAGAACTGGGCTCTCATGAAGAAAGCCGTTTTGTTGTGGCGAGCTCTTAAAAGAGCAACTGAGCCTTGAAGAGGGCGCTCCAAGGGAACCGTTGTTGAGGCCGAGCTCTTAAAAGAGCGATTGAGCCCTGAAGAAGGCACTCCTAAGGGAGGCATTGCTGAGGCTGAGCTCTTACAAGAGTGGCCGGGCACTAAAGATGGCGCTCCTATGGGAGTCATTGTTGAGGCCGAGCCTGTAAGAGGGTGACCAAGAGACTCGGATAGGAACATTCATGCTCAACCCTTGGAGGGACTTTGATACGAGCAGCTGGGCTCGGCCCTTCGAGGAGTTTGATGCAAGCTGATATGCTCGGCCCTTAGAGGGACTTTGGTGCTGGTGGATATGCTCTGCCTTCGAGGGTCTTTGATTTGAGTGGATATGCTTGGCCTTTCGAGGGACTTTGATGTGAGCGGATATGCTTGACCTTCGAGGGACTTTGATACTTGTGGATATGCTCGACCCTTCAAGGAACTTTGGTGCAAGTAGATATGCTCGGCCCTTTGAGGGACTTTGATGTGAGCGGATATACTCGATCCTTTGAGGGACTTTGATGCAAGCAGTTGGGCTCGACCATTCGAGGGACTTTGGTGCGAGCGGATATGCTCGGTACTTAGAGGGACTTTGATATGAACGGATATGCTCAGTTTTTAAGGGGCTTTGATGAGAGTGGATATGTTCGATCCTTCGAGGGACTTTGATGCGAGCATATATGCTTTGCCCTTCGAGGGGATTTGATGCGAGTGGATATGCTCGATCCTTCGAGGGACTTTGATGCGAGTAGATATGCTCGACCCTCTAGAGAACTCAGGTAAGGGCTTCAATCTTCTGCTACAAGGCTTGGTAGCGCGCTCCCCGGATATATCCATCGGGTGGTTGATTCTGGCGGACTTCCTCGATCCCTTGAGCACCGTTGGATCTAGTGGTATTGTCGTCCGCTTGGTCTTGCCCCTGGTTCCCTTTTGCTCTTCCTATTTCTTACACAACTTCTTTCTCCATTTCCCACAAACGGCGATAAACTATTGATGCAATAATCGGTTTTCTCTCACGATCAGCACCGATTACGATCAACTATTGTGATATGCTCCAAAAGGTTGAATGGTGAACAGAGAGGGCCGGAAAACACCAATAATAACCGGAGTAATTGTTCAGATGGGAGTCTCCTTTGAGTGATTACTTCAAACTATTGAAAATTCTTAAGAAAGGGACAATCAAGGGGGACGGGCCTTTGCCCCGGGATGGCTCCGACACTTTAGTTAGTGAAGGGTCTCGCCTGAGAAGAATGGTCGAGAGAGAGAGAGAGAGAGAGAGAGAGAGAGAGAGAGAGAGAGAGAGAGATTTTCTTAGAATTAGCTACCTTTCCCCTTGTTCTTCCTCATTCGTTTTGTCTCTAAGCCCCCGAAGTCATTCACTGTTGATGAGTGCATAAATATACATATTTTTGGATCACCTTTGCATGCATTTTGCATATATTTTGGCATGGTTTCTCCCCCTTTTATGTGTTGTTGGGTGTTTTGTGTAATTGGATAAATAATCATGCACTACAGAGAAAAAAAGCAAATTCTGAAGCAATTCAGAGAAAAAAGGGCAAAAACAACAATTGACATGGTCATCCACACGGGCGTGTGGATTCAAACGAAGAACAATTCAAGATCGTACTCAATCTTTTGGCGACACTGCCATGTGTAAGACGACTCCACCGTGTATCAGATGATCCAGAGAAGCACACGTCCACGCACACACTCCGAGACATGGGAGTGTGGTGTAAAATCTGAAGTCTATAAATGGCTGTTCTATTTCTTAGGGGACTTTTTGGCGTATCTTCGGATCGACAGCTAGGGTTTCGGGGAGAAGCTGAAGACAGAGGAGGCATCATGCTAGGGAGTCGATGATTTTCATTATGTCTTCCTCTATGATTTGTATGATTTTTATTATTAGCATGAGAGGCTAAACCTTTTGTGGTGCCTTGGACTCTTGAATCTTAGGATGAACTTTTGATTTTTCTTCTTTTAATACTAGTTTCCTTTTGATTATTTATGTGAATTATGCATGCTGAACTCTTGTGATTTGTTAATGCGAAAGCGTCAACCACATCATTAGAATTTTTTGATGCATGACGAGAAATCGCGCTCAAGCTAGGTCCAAACATAGATAATAGGGTAGGGGGGCGCCGAGAGATCGGGTTGTCGCTTGGGTTGCTATGCAACCTCAAATCACTCTCCGGATTAGGGTAAAAAACCTAATAGCGGAAACCATAGAACGCTAGATAATAATGTAGTTATGTGGCGAAGTCGCTGTATGGACTAGGTTTGGTTGCCGAGAGATTGGGACCAAACTAATTTAGGGTTCTTCACGGTCTAGGAATATATTAATTAGGTTGCTAGTATAAAAGATTAATCATAAGGGATTCCTAGGAGGATAGTGATCCGGGGTAACATGTTCTCTTGACTGATAACCCTAGATTGCCAACTGTCGTGTTAGTTTAGTTTGCTTTAGAATTTTAGTTAGGATCAGATCACCATCTATATTTTCTAGACTAGGTAATGAGTTCTAGTGAGTACTAGTACCGGTCCCAATCGATTCGACTACCATACCCTTAGGGTACTTTACTACTTGAGCGACCTCGTGCACTTGCGGGCTAGCAACACATCAGCTATCCTCTCCAACCTTATCCCATCCTCGCCAAGGATATCCTCTATTGTACTGCTATCCTCCCTCTTGACCCTAATTGCCATTCCCATGCCCAAAGGGGATGTTGGTTTGGGGATTTGTACAACTTATGTGGACATTTTGGATAGAGCCACGTGTACGCTTTGGATGAAGCCATGAGGGCGTTCAGATTTGGTCCGTATCTGAAGCCGGGCGGGGTAGCGATTATCCCGCGGGCTAGTCGGGTCCAAGGACCGCAAGGAAGAACAAACGAAGAACCAAAGAACCAGAGAAAATACTATGAAATTCAGGAAAATATTATTACTCAAAATTCAATAATGAAAAACTAACCCACAAGTCGGGTTAAATAGCCTCAAAAGATTAACTTAGAAAACTTATCATCTAATCTAAATTTGCTAAAATTGATAAATTATTATTTAAAACTAAACTTATCTAAATTTAAAAATCTAAACAAATAAGATAACTCCTAAAAATCCGAGATCAAATCGGATTCAAATCCTATCCTAATTTGGCATATGAAATATTATCAAAAATAAAAATAGAAAAAAGACCGAAAATCCTAATTTGGTGGATTAAATATTTTTAAAAATAGAAAAAAAACAAAAATTCTCTCTAATATGACGTTTCCATGTCGTGCGCGCCGCAAAGAGCTTTCCGAATTGGGGTCGAAGTTCGAACGCCCGATTCTGATATCGGTAGCCAAAGTTATGCCCAAAATATCGAACCACACCCAAAACCTACCCAATCTTGGAATTGACTCGATAACTTCCCGTCTTTATGTTGAACCGCCAACTCGGCACCAACATTTGACTCGAGCCTCCTGTATCAGTATCAATATTCATTCCAAAAGAAATTAAAAATATAAAGTAAATAACAAGCTAGAGATATTAAAAAATTTCCTTCAAGAGAAGGTAAGTTTTTTTTAATAATATATTATGTAATTACAAAAAATTCTATAAATTATTTTTATATAATTCATTACTTTTTTCAAAGTTTAAATCCTTTTTCAGTGTTTTTTCGCTTTAATAAGGCCAACAAGCCCATGGAGATTTAAGACCATATAATATAAGTCCACGTCTTCGCCTTCGCCTTCGCCTTCGCGCGTTGGCTCCGTTTCCCCCCTCACAAGTCCCCCTCATTCGCACAGGAGCATTCGTTTGGAATTAGGGTTTCCTTTTCGATCCAATTGAGGACCATGGCGCTTATATCTCCCAAAACCATATCCCTTTCTCATCCTCGATCCAGCCTCTGCTCTTCTCCGCCGTCTTCTGCAGCCCATTTGATATTGCCCTTCGCACAATCCATTAGCCGCACGCCGGTGAGAAAGATTTCCGGAAAGAGGCCTTTGACGCGACGCGTGATGGCTTCTTCAGTGACTGGTTTTGATTCCGGTATCATCGATTCTCTTGGCGATGTTAGCGTCCTCTCCGTCGCCACTGACGAGCCGGTCTTCTTCCGGGATCTATGGGATCAAAACGAGGTTCGGTGTTTTGTTCTCTTTCTTAAATCTTCTCTATTATTTTTAATGAATGTTCGGAGTTTCAGTTTCTTTTTACAATTGAATTGTGCCTTTTTTTTTTTAATTGATTTGGATAGCGGATTCAGTTTTGGATTGGTTTCATGATTTGCATGTCTAGTGGTGTACATCCACTGTATTCCACTGTGAATTTCTAATTGTGTGGATTGATCTCTATGTGAAGTTACTCTCCTGCCATTTCTATTCTTCAAGTTATTTAGTCCCGCCTGTACAGAATTACTATGGAAAGATGTTGGAATGAGAGAGGTGTTTTGAAAACTAAATTGCTACACAGGAGTGGAAGAGGAGAGCAGAGGAAGTGGAAACTTGTATTATATTTGAACTAATTTGGAATTACTTGACTCCGCTCTTTTATATAGGCCCCTAGGACACTTCTAGAACCGATTCTAGGACCTTTTTGAATTAATTCTAACAACCAAGTGACCAACTACTCAAAGATATTTTACAATATTTATACAAGATATTTTGAGATTTCTATAAAATTTTCTAGAAGAAACTTCTAGATATTATCTAAAGAACTAAATGAGAGGCTTTGGGTCATAAGTTATTTGTAATTGAAATAAAGGTGAGTGAAAGAAATGAAGCTTAATGAGATTGAGGGGGTTAGGTCTTTTAGCTTATAGCCAAGGGGAAAGAAGAGCGCGACTAGGGCTTTACTATGTTCTCAAACCAAAGAGAAAGGATATATAAGGCTACATCCAATGGATCTAAATGATTTATTTAGCTTTGTTTTTGAATATCTAATGGCTAGTAAAATAGCTCTTAGAGAAAAGAGAGAAAAAAATTGAAAGATCGGAGGTCCAACTCGTCACCTACACAATAATTTAGTTGAGTGTGGTATTGGGCATATTCAACTAGATTGTACCGTCTACACAACAAATGTAGGACTAAAATACAACTAAGGAATGTGAGCTACTATGTCACGGCTTGCCGGGACACCTACTATCAAGAGGAGGCTAAGGGCTTGTTTGGATGCAAAATAAATTATTTTGTAAGAATTTTTTCCATAGGTAGTGGAAATGAATCCTATGGAATTTATTACGGATTTTATTTCTACAAAATGAGTGTGTGGCCGGGCACAATAAAAATTTCCTACATATAAATGAAAAAGAAACCATGAACCAATCTAGTCAAACACGATGTAACATTCCATATATAGTTCATAGATCATCAACTTAGGAGATTAATTTAACATGAAATCATCAACTTTGCGATTAGTTTTATAAGAATTAAAACCATTGCATTCCATTATGAAACCAATTAACAACATTAGAATGTGCAATCCTTGGTCCTCATAGAACTAATTAGTGATTAATAGTAGCTCCAAATTACATATCAACATGAACAACAAAACATGGTAGAAACATTCACCAATGAGATTACACTACAATGAGATTGAAGCATTTGATTCATATTATGATCAAATTCTTAAAAACAAGGGGTGAAAGTATAGATTAAGATTCATGTAGAGAACTCTGAATGATTAAGAGAAATACATAACATTGTCTTGTCTTTATCATCTGGAACAACATAAGAATCAAATTTTAAAATCATAAGTTTAATAGAGTCTTGAATCCTCAAATTACCACAAAAGAACCAAACACATATTCCATATTTACGTGGTTCATTCAACTAATGAAGAAACAAACAAAAGAAATCATAAAAGTTAACTATTCTTGTTTTATCATAAGGAAACAAGAAGAAGAAGAAGATAAGTCATAGAACATCAATGATGACTAGATCAAAGGCATGGAAACTCTCTGCTTAGACCAGACAAAATCACGTTGACTTAATCCAATCCAAATCCTTGTTCTTTGTTCACAACCTTCAAGAATGCTTAAGGCTGTTCTAGAACCCACTTGTATCTTTTTCTACATAGTCTAGAATATTATAGAACATCTTGACCCTTATAGAAAGATCTAGATGCTCAACCGTAGCCATTAGATCAGATTGATCTCCATCGTCCAATAAAGAGGTGGAAGCTCATATAAGGGGTGAGACCTCTCAGGCCAATGTAACTAAAAGAACTTAGCAAGTGTAAAACTCTCCAGTGTACTACAAAGCTTTTTTCTTCCAAGTGCCTATCTAGTTTTCTCTTTTACCCTCTTGTATGGTTTTAAGGCTTGCTTAGCTTGTCTTTGTAGGAGAAACAGGTCTAAGAGCCGCATGGGTAGCAGGTGAGCTTTTCGGCCTGTGATAGTTAGTATCAGCAGGTTGGTCCTGTGGGAAGAAACCAAGCTTGTATGCATGACTGATACATCTAATGTGGTTATGGAATGTAGAGGTGGTGATGGATGCACTAGGAAAGGGAAGAAGGATAAGTCGCGTGATGCTCTTGCGACAATGGAAACAAGGTTAGTTCAGATGGAGAACATTGTGGGCGACATGGGCAGTCATCTTGAGGATGAGATTCCTACTCTTGGTAAGTTCAAAACCGTGGTGGAGGAGCTTAGAGGTGAGTTCCAGGGGCCCCTTAACTCCATGTTAGAGAGCTTTAAGGAGTGAGTCCAATCCTAACTTGACCACGTGCGGGCCGCTATGACAATGTTCCAAGAAGGGATAATGAAGGAATTGAAGGAGGTAAAAGGAGACTGGGCCTTGTGTGAGAAAGCTGTGCTAAACAATACTCATATGGGTCATGAGATAGCAAAGGTGGATGCTCTAAAGCCTAAATCCTATGAATGGTAGAGGTTGCATGTAAGATTTTCTCAAGCATTCTCTTGTTCAAACATAGGTTGATGATGGGAGGTGTATGTTAATTCTTTTTATGAGCCTTTTGTAATGCATCCTTTAAGTAGAACATAGAGAACTCCATCATTTGACTCCTTATATTCTTTTTCCAGGATCTTCCATATATCTTAAGAGCTAGACAGAACTTTCAAGCGGATCACCCAACTATCATGGTTCTTCGTGGTGATTATGGAAAATTCAAATAGAAAAATTATTTTCATCATCTTCATCTTTAAGAACCTTAGCTCTGATACCACATTCTCGGAATGAATGGTGATTTGACGACTAAATAGTTAAAGAGGAGTCGAAGGGAAATGTAAAGGAAATGGAAACTTGTATTATACTTGAACTAATTTGGACTTATCTTCAAACTTGTATTATACTTTTTTTTAACAATATTTTATACTAGATTTTTCTAGATTTGTATAAAATGTTTTTGAAAGAAACTTCTAAATATTATATGAAGAACTTCTAGATGAGAGGCTTTGGGCGATAAGTTTTTTGATCCCAAGTCATTATAGACCAAAAACATGGCCCCAAAACCATTATGGGCCAAATCAAGTTTACGTACCAACAACACAAGAGAGACTTTTCGTCATGGCAAATTTTCAAAATATAGGAAAGTATAGAGTGCAATATGAAGGGCAGCCTTGTGCTACAAAACTCCGGCTATGTGCGGGGTCCGGGGAAGGGTCGGACCACTTGGGTCTATTGTATGCAATCTTACCTTGTTTTTTTGCATGAGGTTGTTTCCATGACTCGAACCCATGACCTCCAGGTCACATGACGACAACTTTACTGTTGCGCCAAAGTTCCCTTTCACATAATATACTAGACACCGCCAAACATAGAAGGCATAAGTTTTTTTTCTTTCTTTCTTTGATTACATTGAATTGCCCTCTATTAGTCTTTAAAAGTGATTGCTAGTATAATTTAGACAGTAACCTGGTCTACACATGAGCATGTATTGAACTCTATATTTGCCTTCAATTGTCTTACTCTTGGACATCCAATATGGCTCTAGTAATAATTTTAGAAACAAATGAATTATTCACTTCTGCATGTAAAAAATAATAGGGTTTGAGGACAAAAGGATCATAAAATATTACATATTCAATTAATTATGCAAATAATGATATTTTTATATGCATTACTCTCAAGTAGGAAATAATCAAGAAACATACTATTCATCCCATCTTCAACATTGATTTATGGAAATATTGTTTATTTGAACCTAGTGGCCTATACATGGACAACCACAGGTTAGTTAAAAAAGATACTATTCATCCATAGAACCACTATACCTGTTCATGCTGTGCAGGACTAAGAGATGAGAAGATCAAGTAATATTTGATTGTGACTTGAACTCCTTCAATCTCCAATTTTCCCTTCTCTTTATTTTTTCACATTAGTCGTTGCTTTCCTTATAGTGCACCATAAACTAAGCACCATTTTACCATCAAATGTGAACCCTGTGGCTTTATATATAGCATCGCACAGGTTTTCGTGGAGTGGAGTCACCCACAACCAATAGAATATATGCACCGGTACTTGTTGATTAGTGGCTTTAATTAGCCAAAGTACCCATAATGTTTATGAGGACACCCCCAACATTTATGATGTGAGGCATTTAATTTGAGCACACCAATTTGGACTTCGTTGCGTCTTTTCTGTCTTTATAAACCCTACAAATGAGAAGTTAGAGACAATAGAAGAGAGACGGTGAGAGAGAGTGAAGCTCTATAGAAGAAGAGTTCTCAGTAGAAAAATACAGCACACAAATAAGCAATCCTTTTTCACTTATATACCTTTAGCTTGTTTTTTTATACTTTCCTATAATTTTATTATGAGAAGGGTTTCCAAACTTTGGATGTAATTGGGGTTTTGAGTTGGAGTGGCTTGAGAGTATTACTCTCTTGTAATTCTTCACCTTTGTTTATAGTAGAATTCTTCCACTTGCTGCTGGTGGATGTAGGCCAAAGAAAGGTTGAACCAGCTAAAATCTTTTGTGCTTCATGTTATCTTACATTGTTATCTTTTATCTTCATTTTGTGATTAATCCAGATAATTAGCCACTGCTCACAACAGTAGCCATGGAAGATATGGCTTGATTGGGGAACATAAGTTGGCAAATAAGTTCAAGCAAGTAAATAACACCTTTGTTATTGTTCAAGTACTGCCTATTTGGACAACCTTTTAAATTATGAAATGGGGTAGGTTTATTAGTCTAGCCTCAATATAAATCAGTTTGTATTCTCCCCCACACAATTACTTTGTTGCTGTGAAAACTCAAATACACTTGTTGAAGGATTATTCATAAACTCTTGGTATAGTTTGATTTTCATGGCAAGGAATAAGTCTACATGGTTATCTTCTGAAATATAGTCTTGATATGTGTTGAATTTCCCTCAAAGTTACCATATTTAGATTTTATTTTATAACTATTTATATGAGGAAATTAGGGGATTAGGGAATCCTGATTTTCCTATGCAGATTCCTTAAGTTTAGGATATCAATTTCCATTCTTATTTTTAGGAGTTTGTTACTATTTTTAGTTATGGAAACCATGTATATTAAGGTGTAATATTCCTCAGATATGTGGATGAGAAATAAGATTATCTTCCTCAGAAATCTTCAATATGGTTTCTGCTACTATTCATAAAGGTTAATATTCTATTCCTCCCTTGCCATGAATTAAAGTCTATTTTTCCTCGAAAAGATAGAAAAGAAACTCTAGATGACCACTTAACCAGAATAGATGATGTCTCTACTGTCATATTCTCTTCTGAAATAGTCCTATCTATAAAATTTACTTTCTTTCTTTAATAATTTAAACTTTACTATAAGATCAGAAGCATACGAGGATCTTTTGTGTAACTGGAGATAAGTCAATAATCATATTCCATGGCATTTTAGATTATATTCACTTCTAAATGCTTTTGATGTCTTGAACTTCTAAACTAACCCTTACAAGACTCTGGAATATTTTTGGTGATGCAGGCTGTGATATTAACAGTTTGCTTAAGCTGGCTGTAATATGAATCTGTTGACATGGATCATTGTGTTCTTCAGGTGATAATCTTGAGTTTGGGTCATGAAATAGATATCAGATCACTACCAGTAAAAGTAGGGTTAGCATACCCTATCATTTGGGTCATTCACAAAGCCATATTTATGTTCAGATTACCATGTATGGCACTTGCTCCTGTGTAAAAATGTAGGCGAAAGAGACAAGATAGCCTATACTTTGATGAAAGTAGTTGAAATGTGCCCTCAAGATGTTTCTTGCCAGCAGTCTACAAATAAATGAACCGCAATACATGGTTTTTAAGCCAAGCACATACCATACCTTATCATTTTTGGTTTTCTGCTATTTTTTTTTTGGCGATATGAGCTGGGCGGTCAGCACCGCTTCGCTAGGTATTGCCCTGGGCGTGCTTAGTCGCGGGATCGAATCCCAGCACATGGGTATTTTGGTTTCCAACCACCACGTGCCTAGGAAATTCGCCTCACGATTAGCCCTCAGCGCATCCTCGAACCCGGGTGGGTGTCGAGGAGCGCGACCAGTTTGCCGCTAGACTGAGATGTCTTTGGCGGTTTTCTGCTATTTTAAGGGGATATTTTTTTTCCATAACATGATTATTTTAGAAAGCAATGTTTGTTATTTTTATTGTTGTTGTTGTTGTTGTTGTTACTATTATTTATTTAATTATTTTTTATAGGGTGTAGCTGTGGTTGCACTATTGAGACATTTTGGGTGTTTCTGTTGGTAAGAATTCATTCACTGAAATTTCACAAGTTCAGTTTGAGTAAGGGTAACCAATGCTTAGTTTCTAAAATCTTGGATTCATCAAGTAACCGCTGATTATTCTTGCTTTTATTTATGCATGTGGTTTAGCTGGGAGCTTGCTTCTAATTTGAAAGGAGCAAAATCAAGCTTTGATTCAGCCGGTGTTAAACTAATTGCTGTTGGTGTTGGGACCTCTGATAAAGCTCGTATTCTTGCAGAGCGGGTATGTTTGTCTATATTCTTCAATTAAGAAGTTTCATAAATGGTTGTGATCTATCTGCAGAAATTCCACTGATAATTCCTTTGTCAAGCCAGTTTTTTTTACTGTGTTTTTTGATATGGCATATATAGAATTTTCTCTAGAAATGGTTTACTAATGATGTGTAATCTATTCATATGAGTAAATATTTCTTTATTTTTTCCCCATTCATTGTGGATCATTAACCTTTTAAAAAGTCCAATAATTAACCAGGATATAGGTTTATATAAGTTATAATAGTAATGTGGTATGACTGTTAGAAGTCATTGTCTTCTTTAGCAAATAAAGGTATATCACTGGTTTAATATCTCTAGAGAATAAATTACTTGTGTTTTTCACTAATCATCAAGGCATCACTTAAAAGGTATTAATAAAATAAAGGCAAAAAGCCATTTTTGGTTCCTAACCTATGGTATATTGTTCATTTTGGTCCCTGTACTATAAAAATGTTCAATATAGTCCCTGAACTATGGGGTTTTTGACAATTACGGTCCCTGATGCTGACGTGGTAGCCAGTTGATATACGAGTTAAATACACCCATTTTTTCTTATGACGTGGCAATCTAGGTGGCTGGTTTTTGCTGACGTGTCATGATGACGTGGCATAAAAATATTATATATATATATATATATATATATATATATATATATATATTAATCCTCTATGGCGGCGTGTAGGTCATCAAATGATCAGTTCGCGGCATTTCGAGATCGACTTCGGTAAAAGCTTCGAGTTATTTCCGAATTTCAAGCTTTCGAGCCGAGCTCGAGCTTCAATTTCGAGCTCGAAATTAATTTCGAGCCGAGCTCGATCGAGCTTAACTTGAAAGCTCGAAATTTAATATAAATATATTAATATATAATGTAAATATTATTAAAAAAAATAAATAAAATTTAATAAAATTAGTAAAAACTAATATATATTATAATATATGAATAAAATATTTAATATTTAGTATTGACATATAATATATAATATAAAAAAAATTAATTTATAAATAAGTTTTAAATTTAAAACTAAATCTGAGATTTAAAAATTATAATTAAGTTCTTAATTTCGAGCTTTTCGATTTGAGCTTTCGAAATTAAAATCGAGCGAGCTCAAGCAAACTTATTGAAGTTAATTTCGAGCTCGAAGCTAGGCTATTCGAGCGAATTATTTGGGCCGGCCCAGATCAAGCTCGGCCGTTCTGACCCTACCGGCGTGTGGCGATGTAACATGCCGCGTGGCACTAAAAAATAAAAATGAAAAAATGGGGATGCCCATTTTTCCGATTTTATTTTATTTTTAGTGTCGTGGCATGCCACGTCGGCAAGATGATGTCGTGGCATGCCACGTCGGCTGACCCATATGGCTATAGAGGATTAATATATAAAAATATTTTTATGATTTTTAGTTTTTTATTTTTACGTACACGTCGGCAGCCACGTGGCATGCCATGTCACCATGCCACGCGGTAACATCTTTGAGTCGTGATAAGCCTGTTTTAATAGTTCAAAAAAATTATTTTATACCACGTCATTTCGCCACGCCAATAAAGACTGTCACGTAGACCGCCACATCACAATAAAAAAAATGATCGTATATCAATTGGGTGTCACATCAGCATCAGAGACCGTAATTGTCAAAACCCCCATAGTTCAGGGACTGTATTGAACATTTTTATAGTACAGGGACCAAAATGAACAATATACCATAGGTTAGGGACCAAAAATGGCTTTTTGCCTAAAATAAAAGTGTCTGATGTCTGTATTTTTGTGAAGCTGCCTCAAATAATGACACTGTTTGGATTAAACTCTTTGAAATTTGCTCTGCTCTTGCAATTATTTCCCCCACAGCTAAGAGAGGAAATTGTAGTAACAAAGACCTCTGGGAATTTTTGGTTGGTGTAATGATTTTGGGGGTGTGTTGAAGGAAAACAGAATTTTGTGGAGGTTTTTGTAATTATTCCTACTCGACGTTTTCGCAAGGTTAGAGTGCTTGCCAAGTTGGAGATACTGATTGAGTATATTACCTTGCTATAGTTGGTATTTATTACTGAATGCTGTGAAACATGTGGTGCACAATTTCTAATCTACTAAAAAACAAGCAAACTAAGACATTCAACTATTCTTATTGCTGCAAATTAAACAAAATGTTAGTGTGTTCTGAGTTTTGTTAGCAAGAAATGTTCTTGCCTATTTTCTTATTTAGGGCATTCAGATTAATTTGCAAATTTGCCATTGCCTAACCTGATTATTTGAGCAATAGTGTAGAAAAAGTCACTCACCCTTTTCTTGGATGTGGCATACACCAATATCATTATCATTCATTTTTTGCTTTGATGCGGCAGCTTCCATTTCCATTGGATTGCCTTTATGCAGATCCAAATCGCAAGGTAATGGATCTTTCTCCTATTTATATTATTAGCTTACCAATACCAAGAAGCTCTTAAGAATCCACCATTTTCAGGCTTATGATGTTCTAGGCCTTTATTATGGTTTGGGCCGTACTTTCTTCAATCCAGCAAGTGTGAGTTTTCTGCTTATTTTCTTATAGTACCATTTGAAAGATAGTTTGTACAGTCAATAGATGATAGTGCCACATAATTTTAATAAATAACTGGCATTTAATAGGTGAAAATATTTTCAAGATCCGAATCTATCAAGAAAGCAGTAAAAAACTATACAATGGCTGCCACTCCAGATGATAAAAGCAGTGTACTCCAACAAGTATGTGCTTCTTCTGTTCTTGTATTCCATAGACCTTTTTATAACTAACCTCTTGACTTGCACAAGTTCTTGATATACTGCTACATTTCAGGGAGGGATGTTTGTGTTTAAAGGCAAACAGCTCTTATATGCTAGAAAAGATGAAGGTACAGGTGATCACGCTCCTCTAGATGAGATCCTCAACATCTGCTGCAAAACTTCAGTTGCATAACCATTGAATTATAAGTAAGCCAATAGAGATCCAAAGTATGTCAAACTTCAAAACAAAGCTTTCATCTATCCAGGTAATAGATGTAAATGTTATTGATAACGGTGATGATCATTCAAATATTCAAGAAAACTCCTCAAAGTCAAGTCAGTGAGCTGCATTTCCGAGTTTTTCTCCAACAGCTCTCTCTCTCTCTCATGTTTGAATGTTTGTAATCTATGTTTAGATGTTTATATTTTCTAAGGTTTTGATCTCATTCGAATGTAATTACTCTACTATAAATATATGTAAGCTTTTCTAGAACAGTTTTGGTTTCTTTCAGTAAAACTGTTGGTATTCTGTCAATACTAAATGCATCGATTATATATGCATCCATCCATCAACGGTTTTTTGGCTTTTTGGTTTATTGGTATTGGGTCCTTTGTATAAGATGTTGGTTGGGAGAGATCTCGGGTTTAACACCTCACGATCTCAAGGTGAGAGCATATGTGTTCATCACGTTGTCCTCCTCTAACGGGTTGGCGTTTGTTACCTTTATCAAATCAAATAAAATAAAATGTATGCATGCATCCATGTGGACCCCACAGCAATTATTATATGTCCCGCATTTAAGCTGAAGTTTTCTTGATTTGGCGCCATCCATCGGTGAGGCCCAATTCGTATAACTCCAAGCATGTTTAAAATGAAACTCTATTATCACGTGCCCATTCCAGTGCTCATCCCAATAGAGCATCAGGCATGAAAATGACTGGTAAATGTTTCAATCCTTTTATTCGCAGCTTGATATTTCTATTGTTGGATGGATGTAGAACCCTCCAATATGTCTCCAGGTTCATTTATAAAAGCAAAACAACAAATTCTGCTCATCCACCAAAATGTCCGAGTTCCAATTCTTGTACACCAGGCATGTTGAAATTGAAACTCTATTATTAGACATGGACTTTATTGGAAAATGTTCTAATTCTTTTATTTGTAGCTTGCTACTGCTAGTTTTCAATAGTTGTAGGCCCTTTCAATGTGTCTACAAGTTCACTTTCAAAGGAAAAACAACGAATCACGTGGAAAGGGAAACCTGACATTAAGGGAAATCTACCCCTCCCAAGGAAAACCTGGGGATACACAACATCGCTCTGACGGTGGAAAGGGAACTACAGGGAGGGTGGGAGCTCATGATTATGGCCATCGCATGGAACTTATGACTTGAGAGGAATAGATAATGTTTTAAGGACAAACAACGCGTTTTTTTGCAAATCATCCGCGCCACTAACTTCCTCTTATTGTCTTGGTTTGATGCAGTGCATACCTCGAAAAAGCTGAAGTTGGAGGTAGCGCAACATCTAGTCAAACGAAGCCTGGAGTTCATAAGGATGTCCCCGTCGAAAGA
This sequence comes from Dioscorea zingiberensis, assembly GCA_026586065.1. Taxonomy (NCBI): domain Eukaryota; kingdom Viridiplantae; phylum Streptophyta; class Magnoliopsida; order Dioscoreales; family Dioscoreaceae; genus Dioscorea; species Dioscorea zingiberensis. Next base: position 16,983,393 of record CM048824.1, read on the forward strand.
GATGGGAGGCTATAAGGCTCCAAAGGATCTCCCAACAACAAATGAAGCCACTTAAGACCAAGTCCGAGGACAACACCTAGAGTTACCTAGGACACTTTGTAACCCAGAATGCTCACACCTTCTGTGACATGTACCTTATTATTTTTTTATTAATAAAATATGATTTATCCACCTTTATAAAAAAAAAAGAAAAAAAACACCAAAATTTTGAGGTCAAATTCTTATACACCAAGCTTATTGAAACTCTATCATATGATATCCATTCTAGTACTCATCTCGTGAGAGACATGAAAATTATTAGATTCTTGGACTAGTTGCGGCCTTTTCCTATGTACTCTTGTTCATATTCGACAGAGGGCGGGGGAAAAGGATGGGAAATGATCAAAGAATGGTGGGAAGGAACTAACTACACAAGAAATGGAGCCTTCTTCATCGCTAAGAAGTTAACACTCCTAAGCAAACGATTAAGAAAATGGAATAGGGATAACCACAAGAACTCCATTCGAAAAAGGAAAAGCTATTGTGAAAGTTGGAAGCCTTGGACATCCTACAAGAAATAAGAGACCTCCTAAGAGATGAAACATGAGAGTACATAGCATCCCAGAGGGCATATGAGGACATTATCATAGAAGAAGCAAAATGGAGACAATGTTACATAATTACATAAGAGAAGGAGACAACAACACCAAATTCTTTCACATCATGGCAAACTAGAGAAGATGTAGAAACTGGATGCATAAAATAGAGCACCAAGGGAACGCTCTAACTACAGGGAAAGAAATATCAACTGTCGCAGCTACCCATTTCAAATAACTCATGGGATAACTACTAGAGATATGATACTTCCCCAACTGGAGCGGATAACTACTAGAGATATGATACTTCCCCAACTGGAGCCAAATATTTCCCCACAACCAAGCATAGACTTGGAACACCTGGAGGAGCTATTCAACGCAGGGGAAATCAGGAAAGTATCAAAGAGCTAAATCCTGATAAGGCCTCGGGCCCCGATAGCTTTCTCATGATAATCTATCAATAAGGCTGAGAATTTATGAAAAATGACATACTACAACTATTCACCGATTTCCACAGTGGCTAAGCTCAGCTCGAAAGGTTAAACTGGACACACATCCTCCTCATACCAAAAACGGAAGCACCTGTAAAAATCAAGGATTATAGACTAATAAGACTATGTTCAATAAAGATCACCGCAAAAGTGTTAGCAAATAGACTACAAGTTGTAATCCACAAACTCATCGATGAATCTCAGATGACCTTCATCAAAGGGAGGTATATCCAAGAAAACATAGCAGTTGCAGAAGAGTTAATTCACAAAATGCAAACTGGCCACTAAGACGGGGTATTATTCAAAGTCGACTTTGAGAAAGCATTTGATATGGTTGACTGGGATTTCCTTCTGGATGTGCTCATCGCATGCGGATTCGGTCCCAAGTGGGTCTCATGTATCAAGGATACTCATAACATCAAAATAAAAAATTCTCATCAATGGAATGCCCAAAGGATACATAAGATACCAAAAGGGTCTAAGACATGGGGACCCCCTATCCCCCTACTTTTCATCATTACAGCTGATGTTTTCAACTCAGTGTTGACCACGACAAATAGGGAAAACATCTTTAAATGAATCCAATGCGGAGGGACACAAGTAGAAGAAATAATATCTCAACAATACGTGGATAACTTACTTGTACTCAATATGGGGAAGATAGAATACTTAAGAACACTGAAGGTAATCTTTTATCTCTACGATGGAATATCTGGTCTGCATATCAATTACCATAAAAGCTCACTTATTCCAATTAGAGCAAATGCACACTCACCTGAATCAATGACAGAAATTCGCAACAAAAAAATAGAAAGATTACTGGTCAAATACCTAGGAATCCTATTATCAGGGACAACCAAGAAATGAGGACTGGTTGCTACTCATAGACAGAGTTAAGTAAAGAGTTGGAACTTAGCAGGCTAAACTGCTATCCATGGGTGGGCAAATCACCTTAATCAATTTAGTTCTATCCACAACCCCCAACTACTGGCTGGCTATACTCCTATAATGGGTCATAATCACATCAATGCTCTACAGCGAGACTTTCTACGTAGGAGACCGGACCTACAAGATAAAGCATACCGACTAGTATGTTGGAAGAGACTTTATAGATCGAGGGGGCATAGTGGATGAAGAATCATTAACCTACATTGCTTCAAGAAGGCAATGTTGGCAAAATGGTGGTGGTGACTAATCAACGGAGAGACTGGAATATGTCACAAAATCATCCACCACAATTACTTCAAGACCTCATATTTCAACCCCCACAAAAAACCCAAGGCACGAGCCTCATACTTCTGGAAAGGGATCACTTCACACTAGAGGACATTTGAAATGGGCATCAATGTAAAAGTTAGAAAAAGAGACTCGGTTAATTTCTGGAACGACAAATGGTTTGGAGGACAAGCTCCCATCTCACTATTTACCTTCCTCTCGCACATGATCAAAGATCCGCATATCCCGCTCCAGAAGGCTTGAAACCTTCACCTCAGAGGAACCCCACTCCTCAAGTAAGGCCCTCTACCTAAGGAAGGAAGCCAAGAACTCAAAGAGCTAGCATAGGAAATGACAATGACCCAAGAAGACCCGGAGAGTATATGTACATGGTTTTTGGGGCCAGGGGAAAGATACACAATTAAATCATTATACGCCTTAGATAGAGTAATCCAACGCCCAATTCAAAAGATCTTCTAGAAACTATCATGCCCTAAAAAGATAAAATTGTTTTCTTGGCTCACATGGGATAACAAAATACTCACCTTGGATAACTAGGCAAAAAGACACTAGAAAGGCACACAAACAACGTACCTATGCAACGAAGCAACAAAAACAACACAACATCTACATATCTACTACATTGAAACTCAGAAAATTTGGGAGCATTACTGTCCAAGGTTCAGGCTGGAAATTACCCCCAGACTATACTATATCTCTGGGGAGGCAATCATATGGGTAAAAAGCTTAAAAAAAGAAGCTCAACTAGGGTGGAACCTCGCAGTTATGGCTATTAGAGCACTTGCTCGAAAGGAACCAAAGATGTTTTCACGGAAACAACATGTTTTTACTGGAGTAATCCGAGGGATTAACTTTCTAATGTTATCTTGATTTGATGCAGCTCATGCATCCAAGAAGCCAAAGTTGGTGCTAATTGAAGCCATCGTCAAGAGGAGCCTTGCCTTCACAAACGAGGACGACTTTGAAAATCTCATCACCCTAGGGAGCAACAATGAAGAATGAAATACTTATGATTGTGTTTGGATGGTGGGATATATGTATCTTAATTTAAATATTATTAATAAATAATAAATAAGTATCTTAATTTAAATATTATTAATTATTATTTAATATAAAAAAATCTCAAATACTCATCCCTTTTGGTGGGAAACCGCTCATCCTTCATCTGGCAACCAAACACCCAAATGGAACCCCATCCCGGGATATCCTGTCCTCATCCTGAGATATCCCTAGTACCAAACACTACCTATGTAAACCTCACCCAAGAGATATAGCTCTTTATTTCAATAAATAAATGAATATAACTTAGAGAAAAGTAACGAAAAAACCCTGAAAAGTTGGTTTCTCCCCAGAAAAACCCCTCATATTTTGCATATTCTTAAAAGGCCCCTCTTTTTTACTCAACTTCCTATCATGCTTTGCAATAGAATTACTCTTGAGATTTGTAAGTATGGAATACATACAAAGTTTATAGGTGGAATATTTACAGAATTTGAGAAAATCTCAAATTCACCCCGTCGTGATTCACACCTCCGTATTGCGATCTAGATAGAAAAATTACAATCTCAGTGACTGAGGTACATGATCCTACATGTTATTATACCTATTATTGGCCTATTTTACATAAACACTATACAACACCTTATTTGTCTTCCAGTGGATGACTGTGGTATTAGCATGATAATTTCTCTCCCAATTTACTAAGCGGAAACTTCAAAATAAATACTTTAGTCGTTTACTAAGAGGAAACTCCAAAAAATAAACGCTTCAACCATTTAATAATTGAAAAAGGCCTAATTAAAAACATTGAAACAATGGAATTTACCCCCAAACGTGTCACCTTGCCCAATGGGCAGGTGAGAGTGCCAATATTTGTGGGAAATCAAAAAACCTTTCCAAGAAGCTCTTAGTCACCCAAATCAGATAACCTGGTGAAAAGATATGACCGTTTGCACACACTCTTTTTATTATTCCTCCTATTTAGTTGCCCTATGAATCTCTCTCTAGTAAGTAACACCCCCTCCCCCCTTAATAAAAAAATAAATAATAATAATAATAATAATAATAATAATAATAATAATAATAATAATAATAATAATAATAATAAACGCTTTAGACGTTTACTAAGTGCAAACCCAAAAAAAATAAACGCTTTAGCCATTTAATAAGCTAAACCCCAAAACTAAACACTTAAGACGTTTAATAAGCAGAAACACCAAAAAATAAATGCTTAAGCCATTTAATAAGTGAGAACCCCCAAAAAATAAACAATTCAGTCGTTTAATAAGCGGAAACCCTAAAAAAAAAATGCTTCAGCTGTTTAATAATCGGAAACTCCAAAAAATAAATGCTTCAGTCATTTACTAAGTGAAAACTTCAAAAAATAAATGAAAACTATGAAAATAAACAGGAATCCCATGAAATAACCGAAAACCCCGAACATTATACATGAAAAGGAAAACAACAAACAAACACCCCAATAATAATGGACAAATGTACGTATGTGGAACGTACCTCCATTCTAAAATAAATAGCACAATTGTCTGAAACAAAGAATATACAAAATCCCAACAAAGACAAATAGAAAGGTAGTCTTAATTATCGGGCTTGGGATTCCTTTGTTGTCACACCCCTGTCCTCAACGATCATGTCCACCATGATCTTCTTGGATATATGATACACCTGCACATCCACAAGAAATCCCCATCTAACTCCATGGGACATACAGTACTCTTATGATTGTTTGGGACGACATACTTTACTCTCATGTGAGAAGCTTCTAGGCTTAATAGTTTTGCATATATCCTCTAAAACAGATTGTCACGTTGACAATATACTAAACACAACAACATTACCTTTTTTTTGTACCTTACAACAACAAAGAAGCTCTCCATTAGCAACATGCTGAATAAGTAAGCATATGTTTAGCTGAAGACGCTCTCACTGGCCCGACATAGGAGCAAGATGGAGGGAGGGGATGACAAGATGTAAGAAAGTGGCCAGTAACCACACAAGCCCTAAATCCCAATCCCAAATCAAAGTGAAATAATGAAGATATTGAAGAGTCAAACCAATAACCATTTGTACTCCCTATTACGTCAACTGAGGATAGTGGGCAAACACAATTATCAAATTTATTAATATTTTTTTTAATATTGAAATTGGCATTCATTTACTTCTATGTTGGATATGGCAGGCCTGTGATGTTGGTAGCTGTACGAATGCATCTCCGTATGGGATTCTACACTCTTCATGCTCTACCCATCAACTAGAAGATAAATTGAATGTCAAGAAGTAATTTTTTATTATTAAAATTTTGATATTATTAACATTGTAACATTTTGGATTTCTAACAATATATTTTGAGTTTACAAATGCTTAATGTTTTTGTATTGTATTATTGATTTTCTTGAATGTTTGCACAATCTTATTTCTTCATGTAGATTTTATTGTGAATTTACAAATATTAAATGATTTTGTTAAATATTACATGATAATGTAAATAGCAACATGTTGTTCCCTTACTAGAAAATGGTATATTCTCATGCATATTTTTACTATCTACTCACAATGAGCATAGATTTTTATATATAACCAATTGTTATAGAAAAATTTTGTGAGTAGAGCATATTTTATGCGTGAGTAAAAAGTCAAAAAAAAATTGATAATTTGCGTTTTTAGTCACGTATAATATCCGTAAGTAAAAGTAAAAGGAAAGTAATAATCTCTGCTTTTACTCATGAATAATATCGATGATTGAAAAAATAAAAAATATAGAATATTTGTTTTTACTCATACATAATATCCATGAGTAAAAATAAGAGAAAATAATAATCCATTCTTTTACTCACATAATATCCATGAATAAAAATAAAGAAAAATAGTAATCACTATTTTTACTCACGGGTAATATCTATGAGTAAAAGTAAAACAAAAGTAATAATCCCTACTTTTACTCACGCATGTACAAACAAGAGTAAAACTTACACATCTATTATCAAGGAATTTTTCTGTCATAATATGACTATACCGACGCACCCATTTAGTTATGACAATTTTAACGTCGATATAAAGTTTTTCTTTTATGAATAAAAATATTTTAATCAATACTCACACTTACTGATATTTTTACTCATGTTTATATTGTCATGAGTAAATGTAATATTTTTTGTAGTTATATATATATATATATATATATATATATATGACTGGATAGGAGATCTCCCAACAAAAGTTGGTATATATATATATTTTTTTAAAAAAAAACCTTGACATCTCACTGACAATAGGAACAAACGGAGAAGAATATCCAAAAAGAAAGGATTGATAAAGATTACCAAATGTCAAAGGCTTGTTTGATCTGATGAAAATATGTTGGTGATTAAAAAAAATAATGCTATATTTTATACATTTTAATAAAAAAAATTTATTAGAAAATGTTTCAACTTGATACTGCACTATTCAAGGATGTAGGCCCTACAATTGTCTCCAAGTCCATAAAAGAAAAAGCAGCAAATTCAGTGTCTTTTTTTGTTGGACCGAAGTAGCTTGCTTGTTCCAACCCTCCCTCCCATCAAATCATGCATGGGAATGGAATCTCCCTCTTGGTATCTTTCTTTTCATCCTTTAAAACCCTAGGCCACTGTTATTTATTTATTTATTTATTTATTTATTTTTCCTTACTTCTCCCTCTCTCATTGATTCCCACATTATTTGAACTTGTTGTATGATTTTGCATCTTCTTCCAATACACAAGTTCCATGCCAAATTAGGCCCTGACAGGAATACAAACAAAGAAAGTCAAAGTTGCTTGGCATTTAGCATACCCTATTTAATTTATGCATGACATCAATCAAACTATACAGCTTTGAACTGGTGGTGGTAGGGCAGCTCCATTAGTCACCTCTCATTTTTGGATCTCTCTGTTCAGAATGGTTTAGGTGGCATTTGGTTTATTTTTCATTTTTCATCTTTTAAAAAGACGAAAAACATAGAAAATAAAAAACACAGAAACTAAATAATAAAAAAATTATTTGTTTGAAAATTATTTTCAGAAACAGAAAATAAAAAAATTGTTTGGTTTAATAGAAAACTATGTAGTATATTTTTTTTATCAAATATATATAAACAATTTTTTTTAACTATTATAAAAAAAATAATAAATATAAAATAGAACTATAAATCAACATAATAATTATAATAACAAAAGTTTAAAATATAAAAAATAAAAATGACAAACATAATATTTTTATAAAGTTTAAAATATAAAATAATGACAAACATGATATTTTTATAAATTTTAAAATATAAAAATAAAAAACATAATATTTTTATATATTTTATATATAATAAATAAAATTTAAGAAAATATATTTTAAGAAATAAAAAAAATTGACAAACATAATATTTTTATAAAGTTTAAAATATAAAAATAACAAACATGATATTTTTTTATATATTTATATAATAACAAAAGTTCAAAATATATTTTAAAAAATAAAAAATAACAAACATGATATTTTTATAAAATTCAAAATATAAAAAAAATAACAAACATGATATTTATATATTTTTACAATAACAAAAGTTAAAGAAAATATATTTTAAAAAAATAATAAATAATAAACATAATATTTTATATATTTTTATAATTAATTTTAAAGTTTGGTTTATTGACAACAATGCCACAATTTTTTCCAATCGTTTTCTAAACCTAGAAAACCACTTTTTTTTTATTTTCCAGTTTTTCATTTTTCAGCTGTTTTTCTTTTCCGTCTTTTTAGAAAACGATTCAACCAAACACGTTTTTTTGTGTTTTTTGTGTTTTCTAAAAAAAAAAAACATAGAGAAACGTAGAAAAAGCCGAAAATGGCCCAACCAAACATATCCTTATTTTTTTTTTCCTTCAATTAATAGAACAAATTAAAGTTTACTTCTTTATGAAAAATAAATATTATCATTATCAAATAAAAGCAAAAGTATAAAAAGAAGAAAAAAATAAATAAAGCTTGCTTGTCAGCCTTAGCTCTTCCTAGCTCTCTCTCTAACTGAGGCAGGGGAGGGGCCCTCCAAAGACAACTTTTGCATTGAAGCCTCTGTTCTGTTGTCATCACTCATCAGTCATCCCCTGGCCTCTTTATTAATCTGATTAGATCAGTTTCAGAGGCAAAAAAGAGAGACCTCCCCTCCTCTCCCCCTCCCCACCTTTGTAGGCATGCTTGTTTTGGTGATTAGGTTTTAATTCCCTGAAACCCCACCCTGTCCTCCCCTTTCCCATCACAAAACAAAATTAAAAGCTTAGACCAGGATGCCCCAAAGATCATGAAATGACCTTTGTATCTTTGCTTGTTTTAGGGCATAATATAGAGATGGTATGTCTCATGCCTGCCTTCTTAGATTGTGACTTGACCTCTCTCTCTCACTATATATAAATAGAAAGAGAAGAGCAAATGGGAAGAGTGGTAAAGTTAAAGGCAGATGAGACTTTAATGGTAACTTTAATGGGTGAGTGAGGAGGAGAATGTCATGTGAACTCTCTCTCTCTCTCTCACTCAGTAACTCTTGTTATTTTGACTTTATAGTTATATATAATATATTGTGAATACTGAAAGTAGACTAGAGAGAGCAGTTGTCACTCTCATTCTGTTGCTGTCCATTGATGAGGGACCTCTTCTCTCTCTCTCTCTCTCTCCTTTGGGGCTCTCCCTGACCTCTTGCAAGGGATCTTGCTTGGATTTTCTTTGGATTTTGTGTTTCCTATTGGAAGGACCAAGCCCTTCCTTGGACCTTTGCTTTGTGTACACTGCCATCACCTTTGCATGAATTTGGCTTTTTCTTTCTTTACCCATTCTTTTCTTTCTTTGAGAAATCTATCTATCTTGCTATATACCTATATTTATATTTATTTACAAAGAGAGACTGTGAGAGAAAAAGCAGAAGAAGAAGAAGAAGAAGTTGCCATGCAAGTTCCATTTCAGTACTCCAAGTATGGAAGTATGGATGGGTTCATTTGACTGCATTGAATACTTCATTACTGCTGCAGAACAACAACTGGAACCAGAGATATATATATATATATATCTCTGGAGCTAATAGAGGACACACCCTCACTCTGTCTGTCAAACATATAATAACTCAAAGAATAATATACTTTAATTTGGTACTATGTTTTTTGTTTTTTTTCAAAGATTAAGACTGGACTGAGGTTTAGAAGAAATTAAGTTATTTTAATCTATAGACTTAAGAAACAAGAGGTCTAAGCATTTCATCCTCTTGGTATTGCATATATATATATATATATATATATATATATATTCCTCAAAGGCAACAAGTGCCCCGAAAGTAACTCAAGGACATATGCAGTTGTGACCGCTTAATCCCAGGTTGGATATGATTTTTACCTTATAAAAGTAAGGATTTGATCCTAAATCATTTATAGAAGAATCCCTCATCTTAACAAGGGACACAAATACCAATAAACCTTTAGGTCGTTGGTCTTTTGTTATTGTATATCTAATCACTACCATAAGAATGATGTGTTATCTAGAAATTATTATATAAAATAAATCCAAATGTTGGATTTGTGGTATATCGGTTGAGGGTTATAATGAATTTTACTTATTTCTAGCTGAACACACCTTTGGTTAAGAGTATGATAATGCATGTTATATACAATAATTTTTTTTAAAAAAATCTTAGATAATATGGTGACATGTGTATATATATTTTGGGCCAATTTTTGTTTTATTTTATTTTATTTTGAAATATCTTATTATGTTTTTGACTTCAAGTTAAAGTATTTATCAAAATGACTATAGTGTTGCTTAATTAGCATCTTTTGGGTGATAATTAAGTTTATTGGGCTTTAAGATAATCTTTGATTCAGTGGAGATTGTTTTGCTTCAAAAAAAAAATAGAGTTTTAGTCTATAGAGCATATCAAACTTTAAAAGTCTTTTCATTCAGTAAAATTTTGGTCTCTAGACCAAAATAACTTTTTACAAACTGTTTTGATCCGGGGGTTTAGGATTTATGTAGAGCAAAATGGTCTTTTTTTTTATGAAGGGGAAGTATCTAGTATCAATGATTAAGTGGTCTATTAATATTTTGGTTCCCACAAGAATTTTAACGATCAAGAAATCTTGAGAGATCTCGGATTTGATTAATATGATGAGGGTATGTTTTTGAGAGTGCGACGGGTGGTCAGAAAAACCAGTAAAATGATATTTTAAAAACTGCTCTACTCCATTAAATTAAAAACAATCTTTTTGGAGTTCATTATACCTGGTCATTAGGCAAAGGATGGGGTTAGACAAACGTAAGGTAATTTTGAAATAAATTTGAGTTAGAGCCCAAAAATTAATAATTATTAAAAAATAAATAAAGTAGAAAAAACTCCTATATTTTTCTTATTTATTATTATTTTTTTTTAACTTTGGGAGTGTATATATATAAAGGAGGGGAGAGAGAGTGTGTGGTGAGATGAATACTAACAAACATATAGGTCCCCTCTTGAATTGTCAAGTCACACTTGTTTGGGACTCTGGCTTTCAGTGTTTTGGGACTGACCAAAACTATTCCGGTACTTGTAATGTTTTCTTTAATGTTTTTTAATGAATACCATTTTATTTTAAAATTAAAATATTTCTTAATAATAAATAGGAAAAATTACCATATGGTCCCCAGGATAATCTCACTTTCCCGAGCAGCCCCTCTAACAATCCAGTTTCTTTGACAAACCTTCTTTTTTGAAATTCTTCCAAACAAGTCCGTTATCTTAAAAATAACCAAAATGCCCCTCCTTCTATTTGGGCGGAAAAAGTCCCGGCAAGTCACATCACCTTCCCCCCACCATACTGAAGTCTTGCTTGGCCAAAAAGCTTACTTGCTCAGTATACTTCCTCATCTGTCTAGCGAGAGCATCTTTTGATCATCATCTCTATCTCGTTTCTTTCATATCCTTTGAGCATCTGCAGCTCATTATCTTCACCACCCTTCGCTAATATTGGAGGCCATCTTTGTTGTTGTAAGGTATAAAGGAGAAGGCCATGCACTTGACTTTACCGTGTTGTCCTCGTGGCAGTTGGTGATGGAGGATATTTGCAATCATTTGAGCCTCGAACCTTCATGTGTGAGAGTGAAGTATGTCATCCCAGATGTTCACAAGACTATATGTTTCGAGTCAGTTGGGGATTTCTCACGGATGTGTATCCTCCATCGTATATTCAACAAGATGGTGGTGGACATAATCGTTGAGGATATTAGACCACTTCATTGTAGTCAATGTCATGAGGCTGGGCATAATAGAAAAACATGCAACGCTGTCATAGCGGATTGAGTGAACATAAAGTGTATGCATAATAAACGATTTTTTATGGATAATAAACAACAGAAATATGCATAATAAACGCTTTAGTGTGTTGTATAAACTGATATAATTCAATAATACACGTTTTGGCCCTAGTGGTGTAGGGTCTCTGTGATGGGCATAAAGGTAATTCATACATTTTTTAACACAGTCAATTAATTCTAGAAATGACATGACATCTATTCAAAAAATAGGGTTTTTTTTAAGAAGTGAGAAAATATCAGGGGTCTTTTGAGCAATTGGAAAGTTTCCAATGTTTTTTTGGAACTTACCTCTAATAAATATGTTTCTTTTAATATTTCTTAAGAACCTATTGATTGAGCAAAACGGTTGGATGAGTTAACTAAATTCAATTAAAAATTTTGTTTTTTGGTTATTAGGTGTTTGAAACTCATGCCTATTAAATATAACAAAGGATGATTCTCAATGTAATTTAATTTAACTCACACAAGATATACATTCTTTCCTAGGACATTGAATTAATTTTACTTGGGGTGAAATCGGTTCGGTTTGGGTCAGTTAAGTCAAATTTCCAAATCAAACCGGTATTTTACGGTTTGAAAAAAACCAAACCAAACCGGAACCGAACAATTTGAAAAATGAAACCAAACCAAACTGGTTCAGTTTGCAGTTCGGTTCAGTTTGAACCGCGGTTTGAAAGATTTTATGTAATTAGCAAGAAATTTGTGCTAGCTGTCTTCGATCTGTGATGGGCCGCAAGAATGGGTGAGGTGTGTCGGCGGGGAATGGATGGGAAAGGGAGAGCAAGTGGGATATGAAAAGGAAGAGAAGTGAAACTGTAAATCTGATTTTAATTTTCAAGCTATTCAATTAACCGAAAAAAAAGAGGAATATGCGGTTTGGTTTGGTTCAAACTGCATTTCCTAAATTTCAAACCGAACCGAACTGAATATTAATCGATTTCAAACCAAACCAAACCATTTTTTTTTCTGTTTCAACAGCTTGAAAAACCAACGGTTTTGGCGGATTACTTTGGAACAGTTTGACGGTTTGGAGTTTCAGCCCTAATTTTACTAACATTTCACTATCAAACCAAACTGATGTTTAGGATATATGCAACATCGAGTGGAATATTTAATTTTATCTTTATTATAAAAAAAAAACAAAATAAATTGTCAATCTAGATTAAGAATAATCAATCAAGTTTCTCATGCAAACATATCAATTCGTCTGTGGTTTATATTAATTTTTTAAGGGACGTAGAAAAAGTGAACCAAATTCACATGGAAATTGGACGGGACTATGCCAACTTGCAATCCTATTTTGTCTAGTAAATTTTCTCAAGAGTACATCCTAACCGAGGTCCCCCCTACATACAACCTATATATATATATATATATATATATATATATTTATATATTTTTATGTAGGGTTCTAACTCCAAGGACCCGGGCTGACAAACCCGGCCCAAACTTAAAATTAAAGTTCAATTATTTATTTATTTAAAAATAAATAAATAAATAAATCATCTTTTTTTTTAAGAAATTGGATAAAATATTACATGTGTTTATGACTGAGATATATATTCACTATATTTGTTCCCTGGTTGGTTGTGTATGATATGTTTCCAAAAAGAAGCCTTGTGCACTTTGTTTTTAGTTCCTCAATCCTCTTCTATTAGGGGTTGGTTATTCTCAAAAGACTCATCGCAAGCACTTCGGGCTTGATCGGGTTTAGTTGAGGCCCTCTCTCCCTGTTTAATTTGAGCATATATAATTAATGCGCTTGATACAAAATAATGGTCCACAGTACTGACTACACATTTGAATCCTCCAGATTATTTCTGTATATTATGCGGACCAGGTGCCTGCAGTGCAGTGCCCCCTCACTCACTGTCACATTTTTATTTATTTATTTATTTATTTATTTATTTATTTAGAAAGAGAAAGATCACACAACTACAAGACATGCTTTTAGTTTTCTTTTCTTGCAAGGACTACAATACTCACGTGTTCTTCACTCACACATATTCATAAATATATATAAATATCCATAGTAGAAGAAGCAAAAATTAGTAGGATCGGTGTTCATTGAATATATATATATATATATATCATTGGTACTCCAATTTTTTTTTTAATAAGGTGAATAAATCATATTTATTTATTATAAAGAAGAGTACATATTAAGTGTTACAATGAGCCCGTTACTCATATGACAAGATAATAGCAATCTAGGTTCATTGATGTCCATCAGCTCCCTTGCCCTTAACCTCCCTCCTAGGCTTCATCGCCGTTGGATCCCTGGAGGTTGTCCCTCGGGAATTGCAGACTTCTTTTGACAATGTTTTGTGCTTGTTGGAGCTTCAGCTTCTTTGACTATGGTGCTGCATCAAACCAAGACAATAAAAAAAAATTAGTATCTCGAATAAGTTGCCAGAAAACCCGTCGTTTGCCTTGGAAACATCGAAGATTCCTTTCTCCCCATATCTTCAAGATTACTGCCATCGTTAGTAGCTCCCATCCCCTTGTTCTCAGACGCCCGACCATCCCCGGGACCCTAAGACATCGCTGGCATTCTAGTCGAGTAGAGCGGCCCCACCCTGATACAAGGCCCAAGTGTGTAAGCGTGATAATGCAAAATAACAACTTAATTTATTCAAAAATAAACAGAGTTTAGCTGAATAAATAACAAGGGTTCAGTTCTTACAAAATATCAGCCCTAAGGGGACCTACAAACATAATATCTCACTCAAAACAAAGATAAACAAGGTCCCTGACCTCGCAAATCACCCAACCCACGATTCCTACCGCATCAGTGTCCTACGCCTCGTGATCTCGTGAAAACAGTGAGAAAAATACGCATGAGCTCGAACGAAAGCCAAGTACTTCGCTGGGTTCAAGAAAATATGATATCAAAAGACATGAATATCAAAGCAAACTCTGGGCACGCCTTCTCAAAACAAGCCCTAGGAGTCTATCACAATAAAATAACAAGATCGTGACTCCTAGCTAAGAGTTCCAACCCAAGCTTCACAAACGCCTCCCCTCCAAGCACTCATCAACAACTCACGAGAAAACGACTATCCTGGCCGCTACTACCGCGATATGTCGCCCAGAGCGCCACTATCTCTCATACCGACATGGTCGCCGATCGACCCACCGACCGGCAAGGACAACCGTAACACTCTCCTCCGCTAGGAGTGCTTTAACGTCAGTGGTGTCCCGGCCCCTAACGCTTCTCGCGAAAACCGAGCTCACCCGCCTAATCAATCCGGGACGAAGAACAGTACAAGTAGGGATCCCAACATCCCCAAAACAAATCAAACATGCTATATATGGATTTCAACAAAATTCATGGAAGCATGTATGAAAACAATGTGTCACAACAAAGACATAAAATAAAATCCCTGAAGGGTGGAACAAGGCATGATCAACATGCAACAACAAGATCAAGAATACTCATCAATGAGTAAAGGTACTAGGCCGAAGTACTTACCTAAAATCGCAAAGCCTCGCTACACGGACTTCTACGATCCAAGTCAAAATCTGATAAATAAAAATCTTATCTCAATAAGATACTCGTCTATGAATATTGCATCTACCATGCATGCTCTAACGGGCCCAAGTCCACTTGTGGGCTTTCCTACCCCGTTAAACCCAACCCCAATCAATCTATTCACGAGTCCAAACTTCAAGTAATTAAAATCATTTAATCAACCCATCTCCAAATTTTAGTTAAATCCTTAGATTTAATTAATCTTGAAATCATCTAAACATGGTTCAATTGATTAATTCACTTAATCCAAGAGAATGATCCCACTATTGAATTATTTAATCAGCTATTAAATAATTCAATTTCTTTTATTGGAACCATAGTTCAATCTAATAATTCAACAAATCTTTGGAATTATTCCAACCACTAAATTATTTAATCGCTCATTAAATAATTTAATTATTCCAATTAAATAATTAAATCAATCTTAGAACTAGCAACTATAGTTAAATTAAATCAAGCCATAGTTCATTTAATCCCATAGAACAATTCCTTTTAACTGAGCCTACAAACCCAGCCCAAACCCTTATGCAACAGTCCAAATAATGGGCCAAGCCCGACTGAATCAAACCCAATCTCACTTGATTAATTACTTGATAACCTGATTGCTTAATGATTACAAATCAAGATTATTAAATCTATCAGAGAAAAACTCTAATCTCACTGTCTATCAATTAACCTCACAATTAATTAAACTGATTAAGTTTAATTAATTCCTAACTATTCTCCTCAAATTATCCACAATTAAATAATTAAACCATAGTTTTAATTAAGCTTAAATCAATTAATCTCAACTAACTGATTAACTAACTTAATTAATTCAGTTTCAAATTAACACCCAAATCAGAATAAATGCATCTATTAATAAATTTATTTAATTAAAATTTCTAACTCAACTAATTTATCCAACCTTTTATAAAATCAAATTTATAAATTAAATGTTTATCTATTAAATAACCTAATAAATCCTATCCTATTTCTCTCTCTCTCTCTTTTCTCAAAGTGACGCTGATCGAGGAGAAGGCGCTTCCTGGACACCGGCAGATGATCTCCTAGCTGCCTGGCCAAGCTGGCCGGTTCCCCACCACCGCCTCTCGGCTAATCTGTGTCGATGCCCGGAGAGGAGAAAACACGGACCTCCTCCTCCCCTGCCGGAACCTGGCCGCTCACGGCCGGTCTCCCGTCATGCCGTCCTGCAACTCATCCAAAGAAGGGACTCCTAGTTGCTCTCCTCCCGCTGCTCATCATCCTAGCTAAGCGTAATTCCCATCATGCATGCTCGCCGGAAATAAAGATGAGAGAGGTTGTACTCACCGAGACGACAAGGTTGGTCGCCGCTGCTTTGGCGCGGCCTTCGCCCACCACCTCTCTAACATATAGTGGAAGTTCGCGCCTTGGTGACTTCCTCTCCTCTTCCCTTCCGTAATGGAGATGGTTCACCGTCCGCCACGGGCTGGACTTCCGTGTTCCTCTTCTTCTTATAGGCTACGAAAGCAAAGACCTTCACAAGATCCGGATTGCTATCAATGGAGATCGTGATGGAAATCCACACCGCCTTCTATATCAAGGCGCCATCCATGCAGCTCCATTAGGGCAAACCACGGCGATCGCCGACGGAGGAAGGAGACAGCGCCTCGGATTGAGTCCCCTCTCTGGATGAACGGGCGATCTCCCATCGCTGCTCTGATCAAGCGGCTATTTCGATGCGGTGGGTCCGTGATTGGACCGCCTGTGAGAATGTGATGAAGGGCCGAGAACCCTCTTCTTGCCTCGATCCTTGAACCGCTCTCGCCTGATGAGCGGCTAGGAGATGCCGTACATGGGGGCGCTCAGTATCATTGGTGTTTCCTTTGGTGTGGACCGCTAGATCTCCCCTTCGTGATCCGATTACTCCATGATCGAAAGTGATCTCAACCGTTAAACTTTTTAATATGCTTCCCGTGATAATTCTCTCATGGCGCTTTTATAAATGCCCTCAAGTATTTCCATATTTACCCTTAAGGCCCCTATTCTGTGAGAGTGGGCATAATTCCCCTTTAACCCTTGTTCTTTTTATTTTTACATCTAGGTCCCTCGCCAGAGACAACTTCCTTTGCCTTGCAGTCCTTGCCTTTTATAAAAATTCCAATTAGGTCCCTATCAGCCAAATTAAACTCAAAGTTATTAATTAATAACTTCTATAATTTAAATTCATTTGAATTTAAATTTGATTTGATTTCTTTTGATTAAATCCCACCCTTACTAAACTTAGGGCATTACCTTTATTAGACTTAATCAATATCCCCACTTTCCTTCTAAGTTTTTAGCATGATTACAAATGAGCTTTCCAATTAATTAAATTAAGTATTTCCAAATTTAATTAAATCTTTCATCAATCAGAATAAATAAAACTATAAAATAATTTTATTTATATTTTCGAATCTCCGCCTTGTCTATTTACCAAAATGCCCTCAGGTTTAACTTATTCCCAAAATGCCCTTGTGGCAAATTACTTTAATTAATAAAGAGGAAAAGTTTAATTAATTAAGCAATAACCTAGGGAAATTTTAAATCCTTTATTTTACTACTAAAATCTTGGATTTTACAAGTTCATTAAAGACCAAGGTTGAGGAGAACACCAGGTCACTTATTCGTTCAGTGTTGCTAGGGGGCGTGTTGACATTGAACATTCTCCCATAGTGCAGCCATATGCTTTTTTCCATGGGACATTGGTCGAAGAGGTGTGCAATCGTTTCATCCTCTGTCACATATGTAGCATGCAACACTGGTACCTCTCCAGTGCTTTCTGTGAAGGTTATCTAAACTGAGGATGTGACCTTCTTTGGCTAGCCATGTGAACAACTTAACCTTTGGGGGGCAGGAGCGTTTCCAGAAGCTCATCTTCAAGTCAATACGGATTCCTCCATCAATTTTGAGGAAAACTAGGGATTTGACGGTGAACTTGGCCGTTATGGTCAGTCTCTAATTCCTTAGATCCTCTACGGTTCCCTGGATGTTGCTCAGCTGATGAAGGAGCACATGGTACTCTTCCTCCTTCTTGGGGCGGCTCAAGAGAGTTAAAGGCCTAAAGCGAAATTTTAAAATGTGGCTTTTAATTATTTAATATAAATTTAATTTTATTAATTTTTTTTAACAAACAACGATATATTTTTTTTAACTATTTTATATATAAAATAACTTTTATGGGTTTTGATAGGGAAGTAACTCTATAACCACTCCCAAAAAAAAATATAAACAAACAAACAAAAATTTAAACAATAGAAAAATAATATGTTATTTTATAAAAGAGAAATTTTTTTTTACGAAAAATATAGAAAAAATTATATACTAAAAAAATTATTTAAATTTTATTTTTCTAACTTTTTGAGATGTGAAGCTATTAATTAAATTTTTATAATCTATTTGTTCTAACATTCTTTTTTCTTATTGATAATGTCGTTAATCCATTTAATTTTTCTTGAGACATTGTTGATTTTAGATAAGATTTTATTAATTTCAATTTTGAAAAACTTGTTTCGGCTGAAGCAACAGTAATAAGAATCATTAACATTATTCTATAGGCAATATGTGAAAAGAATAAAGCCTTTTTATTTGGTTAAGTATGTAAATTCAATTATTATCTTCTATTTACAAGATTTCTCTTTAAAAAAAAGGGCAGCCCGGTGCAACAAAGCTCCCCCATGCGCGCAGGGTCCGGGGAAGGGTCGGACCGTTGTTTCCAAGACTCGAACCCGTGACCTCCTGGTCACATGACAACAATTTTACGGTTGTGCCAAGGCTCCCCTTCAAGATTCAAAAATACTTTTAATACTTTTAATTCCAAAAATAAGTCTAAGCCATGAAGTAACTATTATGTTTTAAGAAACATTTAAGGTTAACAAAAAGCTTTTTTAAATTCTCATTATCTAATGATTTTAAAATTATTTTATTATCTTTTATTTTAAAAAGTTAGATGATAAAAGATATATAACTAATTAGATATTAAATTAAAAAAATTTAAATATCCTTATATTATAACAAATAATTATTATTATTAGCATGATAAAATTTTTAAAAATTCCAGATTCAAATGTAGTAGGAAGCCAATAGATATTAAATTAAAATTTTTAAATATTAATTTATCATACAAATAATTATTATAACTACAATTATAAAATTTTAAAAAAAATTTAAAGTTTAAACTTTATATAAGGCATCCAATAGATATTAAAATTTAAATTAAAATTTTTAAATATCAATTATTATAATAATCTATTATTATAGTTATGATAATAATATTTAAAAATAATAATAAATATGAGGCCCTTAAAATTTTGTGGCCTAAAGTTGTTGTTTTACCCGTTTTATCCTTGAGCAGCCTTTGAATAGTGGCCCTGATTTTAATAGTGATTCTCCCCTATTTATTTGCACTCGAGCTTTCCTATTGATGACGTTGTTGGTACTTCAATTTTTGACTTATGATTCGTTCAATATGTTTTTGTCTTAAAATCAAAATAATAATGGTTTTTAATTAGTAGTTGGATTAGACGATCAATTATATAATATTCATTATGTAACTAGCTAAAGGAAAGAAGATAGAGATAGAGTTTGACTATAATAACTAATTATTTAAGGAGTATATATTTTTTGTTTTTATTTTATTTTATTTCTTTCATAATACAAATGGGCCAAAAGGCTAACCGTGTTACGAGGGAGACTGCGAAGATGGAACAAAGAAGAGCAAGAAAGGGGTAGGCAAAGGAAGGACGAGCTCCTCAATACCATTGAGCAGATGGACATCAGGAACGAGCAACACCAACTATCTGAATTGGAGGAAGAGCGACTCCAAACAAGCAGAACGGAATACGAAGACATCATCAGGAGTGAGGAGAAGCATTGGAGGCAATGCTCAAGGGTCACTTGGCTGAGGGAAAGGGACAGAAACACAAAGTTTTTCCACTCCATCGCCAACCAGAGAAAAAACAAAAACTGAATTCACCAGATCATTGAGGGAGGACAAACTCTAGATAACCCAGCAGACATCGCACACTCTGTCTCAACCCACTTCTCCAGACTCTTTGGCAACAAAAGGGAAAACAAACTCCACGCTGTATGGTCACAAATGTACACTGAACCAACACATCTCGACATGACCCAGCTGGACAACCCCTTCACTGAACATGAGATCCATGCAGCAATTCAGGAGCTCAACCCGAACAAAGCACCGGGGCCAGATGGATTCCCAATGACTTTCTACCAACAAGGGTGGAATTTCGTGAAGGAAGACATCCTTGAGACCTTCCAGGATTTGTACGATGGATCGGCGGATCTGGAACGACTCAACTGGGCGCATATCCTCCTCCTTCCAAAAAGGAACGAGGCCGTTGCAATTGGAGACTTTTGCCCGATTAGCCTACTAAACTGCTCAGTAAAGATCATCACCAAGGTTCTGGCCAACCGTCTACAGGCTGTTATCCATGAACTAGTCAATGAGAACCAGACTGTGTTCATAAAAGGACGATGCATACAAGATAGCATTGTGGCAGCAGAGGAGATCATTCACTACATGAAATAGAATCAGGGGTACTGCTCAAGATAGACTTTGAAAAAGCATTCGACAAGGTGGATTGGAACTTCATCCTCGACCTGCTATAAGCTAGGAACTTGGGGCCAAGATGGGTGGGATGGATCAGGGTAATCCTCTACTCATCTAAATCAAAATTCCTAATCAACGGAACCCCTAGGGGCTATGACCGGCACCAAAGAGGCCTGAGATAGGGTGACCCCTTATCCCCCTTGCTCTTCATCCTGGCAATGGATGTCCTCACCACGATGGTGACACATGCCGTGAGCGGGGGAATATATGAAGGATTCCGACTGAGGACACATGGAGAGGATCACTTCCCGTCCCTGTTATATGCTGACGACCTACTTATGCTCAGTTCTAATAAACAAAGCGACTTCGAGGTCTTAAAGCTCATCTTCTTCTTGTTCAAGGGGCTATCTGGCTTAAAGATAAACTATAACAAGAGCTCTCTCATTCTCATCGGGATACCCGCGGTGGAAGCAAGATCCCTTGCCTCCACAATGGGCTGTCGATTGGGCTCCCTCCCAATTGAGTACCTCGGCATTCCCCTAGCTGGATGCAGGCCTAGGAAAGACAATTGGAATAAACTCATCCAGAAGGTGCGGGACAAGCTGGCCTCCTGGAAAGGGCTCCTGATATCTCTTGGCGGGCGAATCACTCTCCTAAACTCGGTTTTGTCGGCAATACCTAACCATTGGATGCCCATATATAAGTTACCACAGTGGGTTATTCGTTGCATCGAGGGTATCCGGAGGGATTTCTTGTGGAGAGGTGCTAATACCGAATCGAAGGCCTACCGACTAGCGAAATGAGAGCTATTAACCAGGCCAAGGGAGTTAGGGGGATGGGGCATCCTAAACCTGAAAGCTTTCAACGAGGCCCTCCTTGGTAAGTGGTGGTGGAGGTTGCTGAACCGGGATCTGTGGAAAGATCATTGCACATGCCTACTCTCGTAACTTAAGCATTAACCCGTATAGGACCACCCCCTCTAGAGCGTCATTCTTCTGGAAGGGACTTGAGGAGCAACGAGACATCACTATGGCAGGGATGGTAGCCAGGCCAGGAACAGAGGGGACAATTAGGAACTGGTTCGATAATTGGATAAACTACATTAGCCCCTGTAGATCATTCCCCGAACTCCAGACATTATGGATAAAGGCAGATTCTACGGTCCAGGAGGTGAGGCAGTCCCGGGAAAAGGGACACCCACTTCTCAGACCAGGGCCCATGTCTCGGGGGGCGATGGATATGATCCAAGGGCTACAAGAGCACCTTGACCATGTGGAGGACTAGCACGATGACCAGAGTAGGTGGAGACTCATGCAGAATCAGGAATTCTCGGTCAAATCCCTCTACGGCTTTAATTGATGGGGGTTGAGAAGACAAACTCTTCGCCACATCCCGCCATCATTCTGGGCACAAGCCTCCCCCCCTAAAAGTCAAGCTCTTCGCATGGCTAGCGTCAGAAGACAAACTGCAAGACAAACTGCCAACGCTACAGAATCTAGCAGAGAGAAACTGGCAAGGAGGAAACACGCACTGCTATTTCTACATCAACCAAGAAGAGACCACCAACCACTTGTTCATCCAGTGCAGGTTCGCGAATGAGATTTGGGCGCACTATTCACAGCTCCTAGGGCTTTCGACCCCCCCAACAAGATACAAGATTTGTGGGGAGGAGCGACGATCGGGAGCAATATGGAAAAGGATCGTCGCAAGGGATGGCAATTGCTCGCGATGGCCGTCACTTGGACCATATGGTTGGAAAAGAACATGAGATGTTTTGAAAATAAACGACGCGTTTACAAAAGACTCATCCACCAGGCCAATTTCCTCTTCCTATCATGGTTCGACAGTGCACACACTTCCAAGCAATTGAAGCTCCAAGCGATGGTCGAGCTCGTAAAGCAGAGTCTCACCCTCACCAGGGAAGAACATGGGCCGAACCCCCCTATGGCGGACTTCGAAGATGTCAACCCATCTGATCCTACACAAGAGACAGTGGATCACTCTCGCCAAAGCCCGTATGAGATTCTTGTCTACTAGGACTGGTGTCATGTTGTGCCTTTTGAGGACTTGTATCTCTTTGTAACACTTTCTCCATCTAATTAATAAAAGAATGTGGTTTATCTACTTTATCAAAATAATAATAATAATAATAATAATAATAATAATAATAATAATAATAATAATAATAATAATAATAATAATAATAATAATAATACATACAATATTAATTTTAGGGGAAATTACAAAAAAGTACCATGTGGTTTGCGACTTTTTCAATTCGGTCCTTGTGGTTCAAAATTGAACCACAATGACTATGTGGTTTGCCCGTTTATCACTTTAGTACCCTGTAATACTGTGCATTCAAGGTCGCGTCCCGTTTGGCCTCCTATAGCATGTTTGAAGGATTTCCAACCGTATGGATGGGAAGATCATCGAAAAATAAGCTAGCCTGTCAATTTTCATACAATTTGAGAACTTGTAGGATCTTCATCCTAACGGTTCTTATTTTATAGGAATCTGAATAGTCCAGAATTTCAACCGTTAAGTGGGAGGACCAAACGGTTACCAAATTGTTTGAAAATTGACAGGCTAGCTTATTTTTCGATGATCTTCCCATCCGTACGGTTGGAAATCCTTCAAACATGCTCTAGGTGGGCCAAACGGGACACGACCTTGAATGCACAGTATTACAAGTGCATCAAAGCCGATAAATCCAAGAAACTATATCGTAGGTTCAATTTTGAACCACAAGGACCGAATTGAAAAAGTCGCAAACCATATGGTACTTTTTGGTAATTTTTCTTTAATTTTATTAATAAAAGATGACAAATATTTTTTATTATGGGTGGAGTGTCTGACTGACATCTTGAATGCGGCTCGATGAACGAGGAACATCCCTCAAATTCCTTCTCGTTATAATTATATGCAATTTTAATTATTTGATAATTATTATATGCAATTAATGCTTCAGTGTTTGGATTGTCATTGTCTATTAAGTAATAACAAATATCAGAAGAAAAACAACCAACAGTGATTCTCATGAAATATTGGGATGCGGTAAAGATGTCAAAAGAGGAAACGTTGACCTGAAAAACTTGTTATGAAAGTATATTTGGTTTTAGTTATCCTTTTGTACTTCTTTTAATAATAAAAATATAATATTTAGTCACTGGTATGTAGTATTTTTTTCTTATAATTTAAAACTTAACCAATTCATTTTGTATTTGTTGTTTTATATATATATATACTAATGTTCCGTTTGTTACGCGAAACAGAACAACATAAGGGTACAATATAAGTGCTTGTGAGACAACACAACTATTTATATTATTTTTCGTTTGATATTCAATGAACATTACAAAACTTTTTGTGTTGTTCTCTGTTTGTTTTGCACAAGTACTTGACAAAAAACTATAAAATTACTGTAATACCCTTATGTTTTCTTATGTTGTTTTGGAGTAAAATTTTTTAGAGTTTTAATATAAGTTGGGGGCAAAATTATATTTAACTTGAGGGCACTGTTGGTTGGGAGCATTGTTGTAAATTATAATATAAGTTGGGGGCAAATTTGTCTTTAAGTTGCGGGCATTGTTATAATTTTTAATTTAATTCTAGGGCAAAATTGTCTTTAAGTTGGGGGCATTGTTGTAAATTTTAATATAAGTTGGGGGCAAATTTGTCTTTAAATTGCGAGCATTGTTATAATTTTTAATTTAACTTAGGGGAAAATTTGTCTTCTAAGTTGTGCTGTTCCTCACTTAAAAAGTTGTATCGTATATTTTGAGGGACAAAATTTTCAGCTACTTGTGCTGTACTCAAACAACTTCTTGTGTTGTACTGATATCCCATTTACAAATCAAACAACGTATAAGAAACGTTGTCCTGTGTTGTCCCTTATTTTTTCACATATAAAACACTCTAGAAGTAAGAGGAGGTAACATAACTTCGATGAAAAATTAACTTATCCTAAAAAAAAACTCGTCATATTTTATATATCCTTTAAAAATTCTTCATTTTTGAATTAATTGTCCGTCAATCAACCCATTAACGGAGTGAAGTGGCTGGTTGAAATTATAAGAATGCCCATATATTTTAATATATTCTTTTTAATACAAGATTAAAATGGGATAAGGAAATTATGAGAATGTCCAGGGGTGGAGGGACAGGGGGGGCGGCCGCCCCCCCTGTCGCCGGTGAAGTCAGTGGAGGGGGGAGGGACAGGGGGGGCGGCCGCCCGGCCCGCCCTCCCTGTCTTGCCGGTGAGGTCAGTGGAGGGGCGGAGCCGCCGATGCCGGATGGACAGGGGGGGCAGCCGGGCAGGGGCGACCGCCCTTTTGCATTCCTTGCAAATTTTGCAAGGTTAAAAAGAATTACAAGAATCACAGGGTTATTCATGCAAAAACAAAAAACTCTTCGAAGTCTGGGAATAACAAGCATCTGGTGTCAATCTCGGGGCAGAAAGGAATGGCTGTGATCTTCCAAGGGTCACTTCTATAAATTAACACTTCCTTTTCTCCCTTCCAGCGAGTTCAGGAACTACCCTTTGTCTCGTGCGGCCGTGGGCCCGTGCCCTAGGTATCCTTTCTCTTACTCCCTCTTTCTGTAGAAATTGAACAATTTCTCTTCCAAATTTCGATTTTAAGCATGGAATTAGTAAATTTCTGTCAATCTTCTCCAAATTATGCGTCTTTGATTCGATGGTGATGCACTGACACACTGACTCACACAAAATTTCTATTATGATTTATGAGTTAAGGTGTAAACCTAGTTAATTGTAGATGCTTTCGTACATTTTTTCATGTGTATTCCTTGTAAATCATTCTTGACCTGAATTTTTCCCCATCAGTTGTTCTATCATCTCCCAAGCCCCAATCATCATTCAATATGTTTTCACATGAATGTTTTGTTTTTCATGTTGTTAACCTTTACAATTTTATTGTAAATGGTGTTCAACATTTATTCCCAGAATTCTTCAGTCCCTCAACCTTGATAATTGCACATTTTTCCTATAAGCTATGCTTAGTCAGTTAGTCTATATTAGTTTTCAATCTCAGAAATGTTTCACTGGAATTTGTTTTTATTCTAGAAGAAAAGATTGCATGCACTATTTCTGTACAGTTTGTTTTTAACTTTCCATATGATTTTTCCTTCAGTTCTGTTATTCCCTTACTTATTTTCTTGCCTACGAGATATAGATAATTGTTGATATTGATTAAGATTGCAAACTACCTATTTTGGAATTCTTGAATTAATATGGATTCTCTATACCTCATCTATTTTTCAAATGATTTGTTTGTACTACTTTATATTATAGAATATACCTTTCAGTCATTGTTGGTACACTGTAAGGCTAGTTCAATATGATTAGAATTTAGGATAAAGTATCTGATTTAGTGTTACACATATAACATATTTGATTGGACAATTTATTAATTTATGATTTAGTTCAATTCATTTATATAGTTAATTTGATCAATTTCATAGATATGGAGAGGTTTTTTAAATCTATACCAAAGAATATCGAAGCAAGAACAAGTTCATCGTCTGATGCAAGTACCGCTGCACAAAAGAAAAGTCGTGTTGAGTTTGATCCGAGTGATATTATTGCTGACCCAGGGCTTCGAAAACCAATTGAGGAATATGATGTAGGAATAAGAGATCAAGTAAGGAGAGAGTATTTATTAATGGGTCCATGTCAACCAATTGGCCACAATTTTCTTAGAAAACAACAAGGAAAAGACTTGAGAAGCTTTAAAGAAGTGTGGTTTCAGAAATTTGATTGGTTGGAATATAGTGTGGAGAAGGATGAAGCTTATTGTTTCTATTGTTATCTTTTTAAGCAGCCAAGGAGTGAAAAACCTTGGATTGATGCCTTCACTAAGACAGGGTTTAATAATTGGAAGAAGACAATTGAAGTTTTTACTGAGCATGTTGGCAGAGTTAATAGCAACCACAACAATGCAAGGCGACATTGTGAGGATTTCAAAAATCAAAGGCAAAGCATGGCGCATATATTCTCTTCTCATAGCAAAGAGATGGAGTTGCATACAGAGCTTGTGTTACTGCTGTTTTACATGTTGTTAGATTTCTTCTGTTGCAAGGTCTTGCTTTTTGTGGACATGATGAATCTTCTAGTTCCACAAATAGGGGCAACTTTCTAGAGATGCTGAATTGGTATGGGACGGAAGTTGAAAGTGTTGGCCGTGTGATTAATGAAAATGCTCCTGGAAATAATCAAATGACTTCTCCACAGAAAGAGTTAGTGAGGGCTTGTGCAGAAGAGATCATGCGGGCCATTATTGATGGAATTGGAGATAGTCATTTCTCTATACTTCTTGATGAGTCTCGTGACAAATCAATAAAAGAGCAAATGGCTGTAATTGCGAGGTTTGTGAATAAGCAAGGACAAGTAATTGAAAGATTTCTTGCTGTTGAACATGTTGTTGATACTTCAGCCACTTCACTAAAGACAGCTTTGGATGGATTATTTGCTCGTTCTGGTTTATCTATTTCTAGATTGAGAGGGCATGGATATGATGGAGCCTCAAATATGAAAGGGCAATTTAATGGGTTGAAGGCATTAATTTTGAATGAAAACCCATTTGCTTTTTTATGTCCATTGCTTTGCCCATCAATTGCAGTTGGTTGTCGTTTCTGTTGCTAAGAGCATTTTGGCTATTAGTGATTTTTCAGCTATGTCACTATGATTGTGAACATTGTGGGTGCTTCTTGCAAAAGAAGAGATGCGTTGCTTCAAAAGCATCATGATAAGATTGTGGAGAAATTGGAGAAAGGTGAGATCTTTTCAGGAAGAGGTCAACATCAAGAGACTAATCTTGCAAGACCCGGTGATACTCGGTGGGGCTCATATTATACAACTTTAATCCGCCTATTTACTATGTGGGAATCAGTATTAGAAGTGTTAGAGAATGTGTGTAATGATGGGAATGTTGCAGAACAAAGAGGCGTAGCATCGGGTTTGATACAAAGGAGGGAGAGTTTTGAATTTATACTTATCTTACATCTGATGATCAAAGTATTGAGATTAACTAATGACTTATCAAATGCCTTACAGCAGAAAGATCAAAATATTGTTAATGCAGAGGGGTTGATTGTAACTGTGAAAGAACTTATGCAAGACTTGAGAGAAAATGGATGGGCTACATTTTTACAAGAAGTCAGGAGCTTCTATGTTGCAATGTCAGTTTCAGTGCCCAATATGGAAGATAGTATACCAGTTTGAGGTCGTTCAAGACGTGGCGGGCAATTGGTTACTTATTACCATCGTTATCATGCAGAGATCTTTATTGCTGTGATTGATTTACTTATTCCTGAGATGAATAACCGGTTTAGTGAAACTTCTACAGAGTTATTAAGATGCATTGCTTGTCTTGATCCAAGAAACTCTTTTTCCAGATTCGATCATGGCATGCTTGTTCGACTTGCTCAGATTTACTCTGGTGATTTCTCCGCATCCAATCATCTTATCTTGAAAGAGCAACTTCGCATATATATTCATGATATGAGAAGAAATTTTGATTTTTCAAGTTGTCATGATCTTGCAAGTCTTGCAGTGAAAATGATTCAAACTGATAAACATTTGACTTTTCCATTGGTTTATCGTCTTATCGAATTGGCGTTAAAATTACTGGTGGCAACAACAACAGTTGAAAGAGCGTTCTCAGCAATGAATATCATTAAAACAGATTTGCGAAACAAAATAGGCGATGAATGGTTGAACAACATGATGGTATGTTATATTGAGCGAGAAATATTTGCAAAAATTGATGAAGAAATAATATTGCAATGTTTTCAAAACATGCAAAATCGAAGGATTCAACTCCCCCCTCGCAGTCATTAGTGGTAATTTTATTTTGTATTTTAAAATATTATTGTTAATGTATGATTTTGATTTTTTAATTTATAAAAATTTTGTTATATATACATGATTTTTTTTTTAACTTGTAGCTCGCCCCCCCTCATTGCATATTCTGGCTCCGCCCCTGAGAATGTCACTCCACCTTTTAATTGATGGGGCGTTAAAACTCCGCGTGTAGCTGGATTCTAGGGCCAACGGTGGAGTTGCCCACCCTTACATCTCCTTAACCTCTCACAAATGTCTTATTCGTCTTCTCTATGTTATTCTCCTCATCTTGACAAGTTTTTGCTGTTCTTCAAGATGGTAAGGAAATAATGCTTTCTCAAACGGATGCTATCTGGTTCCAATTGTGACGATTTTGAGCGAGGTAAAGAGGATGATGACAACTTGGCATTAGGAGATATTTGAGAAAACTCCCTTTGTCCATTTTATGGAGTTAGAGCCCATCATCCGAGAGAGGAGAACTCTTGGATTCCCTCTTGGCGATGTACGATTTGAAGAAGAAAACCTTCAACATTGGTTCTTCTGATCAACCAGAGTTCTGGCTAGAGGATGTTGGCATTATCCTTGGCCTCTCATGCCACGGTGTTGCAGTAAATTTCAAGCCAAAGGCCGCACAGACTGATTTTAAGTATAGGTTCTTGGGAAGCTTCTAAGCTCCAACGTTTGCATATTTCTTCTTAACACAGACTGGCACGTGGACAATATGTTAAACTTTACAACATGACCTTAATCTTTATACCTTGCAACAACAAAGAATGTCTCCTTTAACAACATGCAAAACCGGTATGTTCATGATTTTAAGTAAGATGCGGCTAGTACACACTCAACAAATAAAAAAAGGACAAAACATGATGAAAAAGAAGGGTGTTTAGCTGGAAGAGCAGCCAATAAGAAGCAAAAGGATGGAAGTCCAACATGAGGAGTAGACAAGATAGGGAAGCAAAAAAAATTTCATGGACTGTTGGGTTGAAGATGTTGAAGGAGCAAGAGAGTAGGAGTTGTCAGAGGGATTGCTCAATTGAAGAAAAAGGGAGCCATTATTTGCTAGGGGAATTAGATGGACTTACCTTTTAAAAGCCACAAATAAAGGGAATAAGTAAAAGATGAAAATGCAAATGCTCATCTTAAGAAGCTCTCACTGAATAAAGGAGCAAGATGGAGGTGATGAGGAAGTTTACTAGGTAAGCAAAGGGAAGGATTAAGGGCATGTTTGGATTGGCTTTTGGAAAAAAGTATTTTTTTTAAGGTTTAATGGAAAAACTTCTGGAAAAAGTGCTTCTTAGAGTAAGTTAAGTGCTTATGTTATTTTTATGTTTGGATAGGTTAATCCAGAAGTAGTTTTATAATAATAATAAATAATAATAAATAATAATAATAATAATAAAATGTGTTTTGGTAATTGACACTTTTCAAAATAATTTTGAAATAGGTTTAAGAGGAGCGTTTTGGTAATTGACACTTTAAACAGTTTTTTTTCCGGAAGCTACAAATTACTAGCTTCTAAAAAAAGTTGTTACAGCTTCTGCTTTTTTGTAAAACCCATCCAAACATATTATTTTGTACCAGAAACACTTAACTTACTTTGGAAGCACTTCTGGAAAAAAAAAAACCCATTCAAAAAAGGTCTAATAATGACATGATTGGGTAGAAAATCTCCCCCCAAAACACTGATGGAAGGGGTTCGCGGAGAAGACTTCAAAAAAGAAAGGACTGAGAAGGAATACCAAAAATTAGAGAGTATGTAAGTACGATCAGATATCAATTTATCGAGAATTTAAAAATAATTTTTTTAAAAAAATTAAATTATTGATATATGGAAGATAAAAAAAATCATTTTTCTGAAATAAGTTTGTTGATGTATGTGTGATGACACTTGAAAGAAGAAAAGGGTCAGAAGTTAGCAGTGGCTGATTGATGGCAATGCTTGATTGATTTCTGTGGGTAGTATCTTTATCCAGAAGAGAATGATGCAATGTTGACCATGTCAAGTGGTATTAGTTACTCCACACAATGCAAAAAAGCACAATTTGTCTCTCTTTTTGAGTAAATCAGCCTAGACTAAATCTGGTTTAGAACCAGGGAACAGCCGTTTGGACCTCAGAAAAAGATGGCAAATGAGTGTAACAGGAATGAAAAAAAAGAGTTTGTGAGCATCAATCCTTTCAAAAGTGCTCTTGTGGTATGTAGCTGGTGGATCCATACATCATTGCAATAATCAAAAGAGAGAGAGAGAGAGAGGGACCTCACCACCAACCAAATCATGGATACAAGAAATTCTGTCTTTTGAAGACCATGCATGCAAAAATTTGCATGAAGTCACTATGGAGAGTGGCTTTGATTTGTATTTGTTTTATCATTTTTGATATTTGATGATGAGAAGAAGGTTTAAAAAAGAATAGATGTTTCATGTGGACATGGGAG
The DNA here is from genome assembly GCA_026586065.1 of Dioscorea zingiberensis. Taxonomy (NCBI): domain Eukaryota; kingdom Viridiplantae; phylum Streptophyta; class Magnoliopsida; order Dioscoreales; family Dioscoreaceae; genus Dioscorea; species Dioscorea zingiberensis. The sequence goes on from CM048824.1 coordinate 17,014,455, forward strand.
TTTATAGCAAGCAAGACTTTTTTATTGCTTCATCCTTTTTGATGGTTTTGTGGTGACATATCAATATCAAAATCAATGTTATCTTTTATGAGTTTCTCTTCCTGTCTCTCTCTCTCTGTCTGTCTCTCTCTCTCTCTTCACTTTAGTGTGAATTTTTTTTTGAAAAGCACTTTAGTGTGAATTTGAATGCAGAATGGCAGGCATTGGCACAAGTTGAAATGAATAGAGATTTAAATAGATCCTTGAGTTTGCAATGCAGGGTGGTACAGGGCTAATAGTACTGTACTGAAGTGACTGGTGGGACATTTGTCCTCCTTCTCAATCTATCTAATATCTAAAGCTCATCACACTGTCAACACAACCAAAGCACCTTCTTTAGTTCTTATCTCCTCTCTCTCTCTCTCAATACAGGGAGTGCACTGCAGGGCCCCACTGGCAAGAGGTTTAAGGAAGGGTTAGGAGTCTAATAAGTGGTAAAACCTTCATAGGCAGCAAGCAATGGAGGAAGGGTTTTGAAAGGGTTTAAGGGAGAGGTTTAAAGTGTTGGCCTTCACAGACTAGCAATGGAGAGAGTTTTAGTGTTTACCTTCATAGCATAGCAAGCAAGGAAGGTGACGGACCCTACCCCACAGGCAAGTGGGCAAAGGATTTGGGAAGGGCTTAAGGGAGGGACTAATTAAAAGAGTAGCTAACTGTGAATGAGAAAAGCAGTGCAAGAGAGAGAGAAAGAAAGGAGTGTAAAAAGAGAGTTGATTTCATGAGTTGAATCCATTGTCTTTCTCAGAACACAGATCCCCATGGGATGGGAAGTAGGGTGGTGGATGGTATTAATCCAACATATGTTTGTTGGAGCTCATTCCAGTCATTCCCTTTGCTTAGTTTAAAGGGAGCACTCTTGTTCTCTCCTCTGGAGCGCCTTCTTGTTCCTAATGGAGGAGACACAATGATTATGATTGTGCAACCAGCTTCACAGAGAGGAAGATGAAATCCATGAACAGTAGCAGCAGCAGCAGCAGCAACAACAGCAACAACTGGTTGGGTTTCTCTCTGTCTCCTCACATGAACATGGAGTTGTCTGCAGATGCAAACCACCAGCACCAAGCTCAATGCAGCTATTTTCTCCCTTCTTCTTACTTGACCAGCTGTGGAGCTCTAGGGGACATCCATGGTGGCTACTACTCTCAGTTGTCTGTCATGCCTCTCAAGTCTGATGGCTCTCTTTGCATCATGGAAGGTCTGTCTGCTAATCCTCTTTCTCTTTGTTTATCTGACTCCAAAACCCTAATTTGCTGAATGTGATGAAGGAATGGTGCCATCTCCATCTCCAAAACTGGAAGATTTCTTAGGTGGTGGTGGTGGTGGTGGTGGTCCAAACATGGGGACCCATCAGTATGGAATCAATGATAGGGAAGCAGTGGCTTTAAGCTTGGACAGCATGTACTACCACCAAAACCCCGAACCTCAGAGCAACCCTTCTAGGGTTAACACCCCCCTTGACCTCCTTCACCATCCCTCCTATTTCCAGCCATTGCCAGAAGGTATGTGTTCTGGACTTGCAAACCATGAGATGTATCATCACCATCAACAACAACAGCAGCAGCAGCAGCAGCAGCAGCAGCAGCCATTGGAGGAGCTATCATTGGGAGATGAAAGCATGCCAAGCTTGAAGAACTGGGTTGCCAGACACTATGGTGAGTTGCAGTCTTTGAGCTTGTCCATGAGTCCTGGGTCTCAGTCCAGCTGTGTCACAGCTCCACAGCATCATCTCTCTCCTGCAACTCGGTGCATGGCCTTAGATTCAACCAAAAAGAGAGGAACTGGGAAAGGGGGACAGAAGCAACCAGTTCATAGGAAATCCATTGATACCTTTGGCCAGAGAACATCTCAGTATAGAGGTGTCACAAGGTTAATTGATACTTGTACTGCTGCTTTTCACTTTCCAATGCATTGTAACTCCTTCAAAACTTGAATCATCAAATCACAAACCAGGCACAGATGGACTGGGAGGTATGAAGCTCATCTCTGGGACAATAGCTGCAAAAAGGAAGGCCAAACCAGGAAAGGAAGGCAAGGTTTGTACTAGCTAGTCTCAACATATGATGATTCATTCACTTTGCTTTATCTCTTTCTTTTTACTGATTTGGCTTGTTGCTTGATTGGCGGATGCCATGCAACATGGATCATGTTCTCTGCTCCACAGTATATCTAGGTAGGATTTTCCTGCCATTAATTTGCGAGAGTTGAGCTTTTACTCTGATTCTTTGCGGAATGATCACAATTGAAGTTTTTTATTCAGGTGGGTATGACATGGAGGAGAAGGCTGCAAGAGCTTATGATTTGGCTGCACTCAAGTACTGGGGGACTTCCACTCACATCAACTTCCCTGTATGATTTAAATTACAAACTTGAAACTTCAGTTAATCTGTCTGTTTAGTCCTCAGCATTTGAATTATACAAGTGGAGAAACAATGTGATGAACTGTGATTAATTTGATTCTTGAGAGTTGAGGTGAGAGTTGGGATTCATGCAGTTGGAGAATTATCATGTAGAACTTGAAGAAATGAAGAATATGAGCAGGCAGGAGTTTGTTGCACACTTGAGAAGGTATATATATATATATATATTTTTTCAAGACGATGATGATAAACATCCGAGCGAAGACTAGGTGATATTTTTCATGCTTTTTTCTTGCAGAAAAAGCAGTGGATTTTCAAGAGGAGCTTCCATTTATCGTGGAGTAACAAGGTTTATGCTCTTATCTATCTATCAAAATGCCTAATCAAACAACAAACCAAAACAAGTCTCTTGCTCCTTGAATAATCCAATTGTGAAATGTTCTTCTATTTCTGTTTTTTTTTTCCAGACATCATCAACATGGAAGGTGGCAAGCAAGGATAGGAAGAGTTGCAGGAAACAAAGACCTCTATCTTGGAACCTTCAGTAATTTATCTCTCATTGATTTGCATTGATTTCAGATATAAATAAAGGTAATGCAGTTAATTGTTGAACTGTAAATCAATGCACAGGCACTCAAGAGGAAGCAGCTGAAGCTTATGACATTGCAGCAATCAAGTTCAGAGGGGTGAATGCAGTGACAAACTTTGACATTACAAGGTATGATGTAGAGAAGATCATGGCGAGTAGTACATTGCTCGCAGCTGATCTTGCACGGAGGATCATCACCGCACCAGAGGCCCTCATCGATGCGCCATCGGTTAACAACAGTGGTAACGAAGAGCATAGCAGTGGTGGCTCTGATCGGAAGATGACACTATATCAGTCTCCTCAGCAAGTATCTGCATCTCTCCATGCAATTGTTAGTATGGACTCTACCGTACCGGTGGCTGGGATCGATGATCCTTTGGATGTTGGAAACCTTGAGGTATCAAGAGAAGGGAGCCCTGAAAGGATGGGGATGATGACTGGAGCCGGAGGTGAACACTCCATGCTCCATTCCAGGCCTCCTCCCACTCCTCCTTCAGTGTTCATTGGTGCAACTCCTGTTAGTGTTAGTCCTTGGATTCACTTTCCATTGTTTGCTGCTTGGACTGATGCTTGAACTAACAACAGTATAGAGAAAGAGTAAACAGGAGAGAATTAACTGGAGAAGAGATCAACAGTGTATCTTGAATGTGTTCTTAGTTTTGAATTTGGTTTGAATGAATCTTATTGATCTATTTTGCTGCTTTGACATGTTTAGCTTTAAAGCTCAGGCTTCACAGAGTCTTTCAACTAGCTTGTTTTATTATGTCTTTTATCTCTGTTTGGGGATGGTTGTCATATTCCCAAAATAAAAATTAAATTAAATTAAATTTCATACTTTCTATAGAAAAATCTATTATACATCTGATCAAAGATTACATTGATATCTTCAAATATCAACTTTAAATTTTTTTGCTCATTTAATATTAAGAATTATTATTTATTCTTTTTTCATGATAGAAATTTCAAAAGTTATAAAATAGATATAAGTATATTGATATCTGCATTACAATAAGTGAATATTAAATAATAATTTATTTCATATTATGGGGAAAATCCGACTTTACACGTGGCATGATCCAAGAGCCAGAAAGTAATGAAGCTTAACTAATTTCTAACAATTATTGAAGGCTTCTAGAAGGTGCTCGAGGGTAAGCTGGCATGGGCGGGCACCAGCTCGACGCTCGAGTAATCAACGAGCTAGTGATTGCTTGTGGCCCAGTTACCCGTAATGGCGACAAAGGAGAGAGAAAGAGGGGTCTTCAATCCTCTGATGAAAGTGAAATCAAGATCTCTTAGCGTGACAATCATAGATTAATCTAATTCAATTCACTTCTATATCTTGCAAAGAATATCTATCCCAAGATCAATTGCAGAAGAAATTAGAGAAGATGATTAAGTGCATACCTGATCCATTGCAGAAAAAACTAGAAAGAGAGATGAGTTATTCCACGTGTCTAGGTCTTCAAAACCAAAGGAGATCGCTGTGAAGTTGTTTCTCAAATGAGGAAGAAAACAGAATGGTATCTCTCTAGTGTTGGGACTACAACCCTAATTATTAATCATAAGGGATATTTTAGTAATTAACCATTAGCCCATCATAAATAGTTAATTACTGATAAGGGTTTCTACACATTGTTTAAACCCATAGCTAGTGTTTGATAAGAGAATATCCCAAGTGGGATATCCACAAGAGGAAACAAATTTTGAATTTTTTTCAAAAAATTTTGGAGGGAAAGACAACATAATAAATCTTAAAGCCTCATAAACTTGTGATTGTAAGTGTAATCCCTACAATGATGGTAAATGACCAAAATGCCCTAGCTTTCTTTATGTTTTCTATCATGGCTCCAAATATTAATTAATCCTCTTCCAACATTTCTCCAAATAAAATTGAGTATCATATAACTAAAAAATCTCTAATAATTGAAATTCAAAAAATAAAAATAAAATAAGATGAAAAATTGGCCAAAAAAACGGAATTATCTATTTTGTTAAAAAAACATGTTGAAAAATAAAATGCAAATAAAATTTGCAGAAAATCCACGTATTCCCCTAAAAAAAAGCCAAAACTGAGATGGAAACAAAAAAAAATTAAAAAATATTAATATCAGATTAAAAAAATCTCCATCAAATCTCCATAAATTTCCAATAACTACCAAAAAAATCACAAAATATCGATAAATATGAAGTTTATACATAGATTTTTTGGGTTCTAAGTTATATATTTATTTCTCGCTATTTTGGGATTTTTTTGGTAGTTGCATGGAAATTTTGAATTTTTTTGGATTTATTGACAAAATCTGATATTATTAAGAAGATTTTGATTTCTATAAATTGTACAGATTTTGATAGGTTGTTTTAGTTATTAGGATTTTGAGGCTTTTTTTGTGATATAGTACACATTTATTCAGATTACGTTGTTTAACAATTGAGTGGATTTTGAAGAGTTTTATTTATTTATTTATTTATTTATTTATTGGGGTTTTATAAGTTATGATCATTTCTTTTCATTTTTATTTTATATTTTTTTGGGAAATTTAATAAATTTATACCTGATGTTTTCAATATATAGGAAATTTTGTTTTCATAAATTTTGTGCTTTTCTTCCTATATATATTAGTAATTGGTTTTTGAATCTTTGTAATGTTATCTCTATTTTTTATGCCACGTCAGTAAATATTGACGGATAATCATTCACAATAACATCCAGGTTCATGGGAAAATAATATAGAAACACTTGTTGGAAATATTGTACATACTAATAAAAATAGACCAAATTGTAGGCTCACTAATCACAAATGCCATAAGGCTCGAGATATATTCTCTCGAAGGAGTTGCCCCATATCATGTGCACTACCAGTGTCGTCGTGTTGCCAATCCACGCCCATATTTTCTTCTTCAACATAATCGTCTTCGTCCTGTTGCAGCTCCTCATTGCTATTGGTATATTTGCAGATGTAATTGTGTATCACAGCGCACGCGACAACAATGTCTCGTTGAGTTTCCACTGAGAACGGTGACGGAACACGCAGGATTTTGAATCGGCGCTTAAGCACGCCAAAAGCCCTCCGACAATATTCCTCAGACTGGCATGAGCATGATTAAATTTTTCTTTCCGATTGTGATATCTTGTTTGTCCTCAAGTAAACTGCCCGAGGTGGTATCTCTCCCCACTGTATGGTGCAAGGAGGCTTTGCGTATTCGCGTAACCTGAATCAACAAGATAATATTTCCCTGCAAGAGTTTATTGTAAATTGTGTCAGCACAGTTTACTAAGTATGATTTTATTCATGGAAAATTTTTGGGGCCCATGTGATCACCTTCCGGGACTGAAAAAGATCCATTTTCCAGGCAGTGTTGCATTACGCGCATGTCCGCAGCCGAACCCTCCCATCAGGCACAAATGAATTGGAACTGCATGTCAAAAGACACAACAACCATTACATTCTGACTGAGGGTTCCGTGCCTATTACGATATCGTTCTTGGATTTCCTCGGAACGATCACCGGTACGTGGGTTCCATTTATCGCTCCAAGACAGTCCTGCAAACATTTCTTATGTTTTAGTTGCTACGCAAAGTCAAAGCACAACACCCATTCTTCTTACCTTGAATGGGCTGTTGCAAACCCGGGTGTGAGCTGGCTCATCTCTGTTTGGCAGCTGGATCATCTCCTCGCTTAAGATGCACATGGCATGAAGTACTGCATGAAAATAGCGGCTCACAGTCTCAGAGCTGTGCTGAAATTGCTCGCAAGCTACTCTATTTGCCGATGTATGTCCCATGACGGTCATGAATATTGCAAGTTGCTCCAGGACGAATACTGTTCGACCATTGCGTAGTAGGCCGCGCGATTCTAGAAATGTCGCGAGTCCCCTGAACACATGCGGCTCCATTCGAAATATATTGTACGACCGTTGCGTATGCATGTCGAACATGTTTTCAACCAACTGGTGACCTATAAATGGGCGTGTGTGTTGTGGTCGCCTTGTCTTTGTTTGGCCATCTCTAATGGTGTCAATTAGCAGACGAATTAGGATGTCCAGCTCCTCTTCATCTTCCCTAAAAATTCTCTCCCATGGCCTCACCATAAAAGCTTTTTTGGGTGGCTAGCTGAAAACTTTGATGATGCTAGTTGGGAGAGAACTCCACCACATATATATAGACATGTTTGAAGTTGGTGAAAGATTACAGCTTTGGTTCATAATTGAGCAAATATCCAAGGAAGTCACATGTGTACATAATTAAACAGAAGAAAGCAATCATGACTACTAACTTTTATAAATCCTACCACCCAACTAATGGCTGATGATTGACTAACAATAGCCAAAGATTTCCACGAATAGGATTATCCAGCAATACAAGACAAACAAAAGCTTCACAAGTCCAATATAAACACATGCAACAAGCACTAATAATAATACCAAAATAGTCTTTTCAAATTATTAGACTCACATTCTCCAACAGTGAAAGAAAAACAAGCATACTACAACAGAGATACAACAGAGATACACATCTCCGTCATTGTTCTCAACTACACATCGCCAAACATAAGAAAACAGAAGTGTCCATTAAAAAGTAGCCATTCTACACATAAGTGTTAACAACTACACATCTTAGTTTTTTGTGAATTACCAAGCTTGAACCACCTTTGTAAATGCATGTACTCAAGTCCGGTGGAGGGCATGAGAGCATGTTAGTGTATCTGGATAAGAAACATATGCCAGGAAAAAAAGAACATGCTAAATTCAAATAAAAAACCACAGAGAAAGTAATTATAAACAGGACAATTGAAAGAAAAATACTACCCTACCAACCAAACAACCACCAATTAAGAAAGAATAAAGAAAATTACTTACAACATGGTATAATGGTTCTTGAACAGCAACAGCAGCAGCAGAAAACTGAAACACAAGAGAGAAAGGCCTCAGAACAGCATTAGCAAACTGAAACACAAGAGTGAAAAAGACATTCTGACATTGAATCTCTCATAAATAATAGAATCTTTCCTGAAAACTGAAACACAAGAGAGAAAGGCCTCAGAACAGCATTATCTGAAAAAAGAAAAGAAGAAGAGAATTCTCTTTCAAGATTGTTGACACTATAATAGAATCTCTCATTCTGACAACTATGGTATTAAAAGAAGAGAACTAGGACACACATTATTATCTAAGAACCATTTTTTCAGATAATGCACTTCATACACCCATTTTTAGTATGGAAAAGGAGAGGTTCACAAAATAAGGAAAATTTTTCTTTCCTCCATATCTGTAAAATACAAATCAGTTCCTAAAAGCTTCCAGAGTTCTATTTTATTGTTTTATGATTTTCAAACAAAAGTGTAGAACATAAGATTTCAAACAAAAGCCTAGCAAGGATCTATTTTTGAAGTATCTATAGAACAAGTGATAATCTGCACCATACAATATGGCATGCTAAGGGTATGTGATACTAAAATATCTCAATCTACCTACTTTGGACTAAAATTTTTTTAGTTCATCCATTTAACTGACCTTTACTCTCCCAATAAAAGCCATTTAGGTGATCGAATTAATTTTATAGCTAGCAAGGAAGGTCTACACTTTAAACAAGTAGCTAAATAAGGAAGCTGGGATGGTTGTTATTCCCTTCACTTGTTAACAATGACCAATAGAGTTGCTTATAATACAGATAGATTATAACCTAGATATCAGTGACCAAAATAAGCAAGGCATCCTGATAATTAACTAGCACTGTCTTCAGTAGCCTGACATTGCTCTAACGAAATGTCCCTGCATTAGAAAACTTATAACTTTAGAAGTCAGAAGAAAATCCTATTTGAACATATATAGCAGGTTGTCCCAGTAACAATTCCTCTATACAACTAATGAGGGATTATTATGCAACTAGATTCTTTGTCGAAGATCATCAGTTGCAGTATCTTGATGTTGGAAGATCAATCGCTAGTTGTGACAAGAAACACAGAACAAATGGTCATGCAGAAACTTCCTGGGTATTGGCATATTGTTGTAAAGCTAAACTTCTTCTGGCTCCCACCATGACCAAGTACTTCTTTTCCAGGACACAAAACACAAACCATTTGAATTAAATCAACCAATAATCATAAAATGAATGTGAGGAGGACAGATGAATGAATCTTTGGAGAAGTTTCAAAATGGCAAAGCTGGTGATGATTGGGGAGCCAAAAGGCTGGGAACCCAAATATAGAGGGTCAGTAGACCTCTTGAAAGGATCAGTGGACCTCTTGAAAGGATCTGTTTGCCCCCTTTATAGAGATAGAGTGCCAAGGATAGATTTAGATTTGAGATTTCATCAACCCACATTAAGTTCAACCAACTGTAGCTTCAATCATTATTTCCAATATAATATTAAAGCCATAAGACAGTTTAACTATAGACCCATGAATCAAAACTAGATGTGATGCAAGAAGGTGCAGAACATTCAATCTGATGTGAAACCACACATTATCCTGTATGCTTTCTGGATTTCAGATGCTCTTTGTAAAACATCAAAGAATATGTATAGCATATATGACCCTTGTCATGGAAACTTCTTACCAAAGAAAAAAAAGACTATCAGCTTATAGCTTCACACTAAGTTAAGTTGGAAATCAGATGAAAAAAAAATGAAATCAACTCATCAAAGCTAGCAAAATGGACTTTTAGAATAAGTCTATCTCCACACTCACTTGCAACTATGCTTGCTACGTCAACCAATGCCTGTCTTTGTGGAATGACTTACAACAGAAAGCAGCTGAAAACCTCCCTATATATAGCTTAGACCAAAAAAAGTCAAAATGAATTACTGGATGAACTTGGGAATGTTATGCCTATTTCAATTTTCCAGGAGACAAGCACCCAAACTCATATCGGTGCATGTGATGCCACTCAACATTTAACCTTCCATAAAACAGGTTTCAGGCAACAATCAAATAAGAAACAAGAAAAGGTTTCTGATCTAGACGTCATATTACTCCACAGACAATTATATTCAGATGTCATGCCTAAAATAGAATTGGAATGTTAGACACACTTGAGATTCCTATTTTATGACTTGAAAATTTTTAAGTGCTTTTGAAAAATAACAGGGATTTGAAACATGAGAATATTGATAATCAACATAAAGAAAAAACTGGAAGTCTGGAACTAATTTTGAGAATTATCGAAATCCACCGACATTTTTGGTTAATGGAGCAATATCAACAGCAAAAAAAAGTAGAATAATAGCTTATCAAAGACAAAAAGATTACAAATTGAATGGAAGGTCATCAATGGCAAGTAACTCAAGTACAAACATTACTTAAGTCAAACAAAAAATACATGTGAAAAAATTGATCAATGCCTCAGATTGTCTCATATTATGCATCTATCTCACTAATGGGAGACTAATTTTGAGAATTATCGTTTTCCACTAACATTTCAAATACAATAGAGCAATATTAGCAGCAAATTAAAGTATAACAGCAGCTTAACAAAGAAAAATATTACAAATGATGCCACTCAACATTTAACCTTCCATAAAACAGGATTCAGGCATCAATCAAACCAGAAACAAGAAAAGGTTTATGATCTAGACGTCATATTACTCCACAGACAATTATATTCAGATGCCATGCCTAAAATAGAATTGGAATGTTAGACACACTTGAGATTCCTATTATGACTTGAAAATTTTTAAGTGCTTTTGAAAAATAACAGGGATTTGAAACATGAGAATATTGATAATCAACATAAAGAAAAAACTGGAAGTCTGGAACTTATTTTGAGAATTATCAAAATCCACCAACATTTAATGGTTAATGGAACAATATTAGCAGCAAATTAAAGTATAACAGCAGCTTAACAAAGAAAAATATTACAAATTGAATGGAAGGTCATCAATGGAGAATAACTCAAGCACAAACATCACTTAAGCCAATCAAGAAAGAAATGTGAAAACTTTGATCAATGCCTCAAATTGTTTTCTCTCATTATCTATCTCACTAATGGCAAACTAATTTTGAGAATTACATGTTTTCCACTAACATTTCTTGTACAATGAAGAAATATTAGCAGCAAATTGAAGTATAACAACAGCTTAACAAAGAAAAATATTACAAATTGAATGGAAGGTCATCAATGGAGAGTAACATAAGTACAAACATCACTTAACATTCAAGAAAGAAATGTGAAAACTTTGATCAATGCCTCAAATTGTTTTCTCTCATTATCTATCTTACTAATGGCAAACTAATTTTGAGAATTATCATTTTCAACCAACATGTAATGGTTAATGGAGCAATATTAGCAACAAAAAAACAATAGAACAATAGCTTAACAAAGACAAAAAGATTACTTTTTGAATGGAAGGTCATCAATGGCAAGTAACTCAAGTACAAACATCACTTACAGTGTTTTTTTGGAAGCGCCAACCATGCCGTTAAGCCTGATTTTGAAGTACAAGTTTTGTGAGAACCAATTCCGTAATGAAATCTATTCAAAACTGTTTTGTAAAGGGAAATACCTGATCGTGCCATTCCTTCACGTGTGCGCGCAACCAGTACGACTGAGCAGATGGCCGCATTTTCATGAAGAAAATACGGTCTTTGCGGGATCTCAACGCCTTGCCCCCAATAAACAGCTCCTCATCAGTGATGTCCGGCAAGGTCTTCAACTGGTCAACGCAATCTGAATATGAGCAACTATCATCCTTGCTTTTGAGTTCTTTCGCGTTAATGCTCCTTCGCGTGCTCAGATCCACCAATTTCTCCACCATTTCCTGCTTTTGTTCTTGACTTCTTTTTTTTTTGTCCCAGCAGTGCTTGAGTTCCATACTGGTTTCCTCTTAGAACTACCCGAAGCATAATCCATGCTGCGAACTTTGATACCCGCCTGCTGCCATGTTTCTGTGTTCTTCTCTACCTGTTTTTCCGCGGCATCCCCAGTCGAATCAGTGCTCTCTTGTACTTCTACTATAGGAGTGGCTCTGTACTCACCGCAACCTGTGTGACTTGCGTATTGCCCAGTTGCGGTGGACGATCCAGCAAGTTCGTGGATCATCCAAAACAAGGGGAAAGGTTTATCTCGGGAAACCTTGTATTCCTTGTTGAACTGCATGATTTCCCAAAACTTATTACAATTCAGCATTTTCCAAACAAAAGTACTAAAATTCAGCTATGATAGAAGTAAATTCAAATGGCGCTTACCTGAATAATCTCCTCCCACACAATCGAGCAGCCAGGGGTTGGCAGATGATTGTCATGATCCCACGACCATCCACCCTTGTTCACCAAGGACGAGTACAATCTGTACAACTTCTTTAAGGTCTTCCACCTACTCTTCAACTGCTGCACCGTGATGTCCTCTTTGGTCTTATTACCGTATGCATTAAATACTCGGGCCCACGCTGAAGGGTTGAATGAACCTGAACACGTCTTATTTTCGGTGCATTCCTCCATCAACAGTTTCACAAGTAGTTCATCATTGTCAGGGGACCAGTTGCTTCTTCGCGGCTGGGATGGTCCTTCTTCGGGTTTCCATATGTTCACTGTCTGGCTTCCCTGTCCCATGCCCTGAATCGATGTTGGTTCCGATAGATGCACTGATAGCAAACAAATGTAAAGGCACAAGCGTTAGTGAAGGAAAATGCTCATGCCACCACTATAAACACAAGCAATGATATATTTACAATTCCAGGAGAGTTCTGTCGAATTAAAAACAAATAACACAAACAATCATTGAAGATTAAATTTGAAGACCAAAATCATTGACAAAACACATGCTTGGTTTGAAAGTTTTACTCCAAACCGATCATGAATTTGAAGAATAAATATGTTTGGTCCAGAGTTCTTTGAATTTAAAACAAGTAACACAAACAATTATTGAATAATAGATTTGAAGTCCAAAATCACGACAGATCAAGGTTTGCAAGAGTTACTGGAAAGACTAATAACCAGAAGATGGGAACGGGAAATGCTTCTCAGTTTTCCATTAAAAACAGGCAAGCACTGCTACTAAACTCCATTTCAAATGTCAAAATTAAAGAAATAAACTTAGATCTTTGTTTGAACATATCTTCAGAACATTTAGGAATCGACTTCGTCCATTCGATCCATGTAACGCTCGCGCTCGAAGACGATCGTGAATCCAGTAGTCAAAAACCAGAAATTCAGTCCGGGTTGCTTGGGAAGACTGAGAAAAAGGGGCTGGCGGAATTTAAGCAGTGTAGTCCGGAATTCAGAGAGGAGGAGGGGCGGGATATCCAATCTCAGCTCGACCGGGCATGCTTGGATGGTGAGAAGCTTGGCTGGTGAGAAAGAGATCTGGCGGCGAGTGTAGGGAATCGTGGCTCGTGAAGAAGAGAAAGGGGGTAGCGCTACAGTTACCGACCAACGGACATATTCACTCATCCAACCAGTATTATGGTGCCACCTGTGAGGGGTATGTTCGTCTTTTAACTGTGCTGTTGATAGAATGGGGTGATTGTTAATGTCTCTAATGATTTTAATCAAATGAATCAAAATAGCAGTAAAAAATGGAATAGTGGACATGGGATATTCCAGGGGATATCCCCCTATCAAACAAAGTCATACTTATCTAAAATGATATTTCTTTAAGCCCTTTTAAAATATTTCTCAATGGATCATGATTAAATAAGGTACATTAATTGGATAACCTTTCATATACAATTGATAAGTTAAACATATAAGTCCACTTTAATGAAATTGCTAACAATCTCCCACTTGGACTATGTTTCCTAATATTGTATAAGATGTAAACTTTAGTGTGCACGAATTTTGTTATCTCAACTTTGAAATCTCCTAAACAATCTGGTCCATCAATCATGTTAATATAGGATCAAAGCGGCTTTCCTCACATATATCCGTGACTAAACCTATCAATAGTCACAATATCAACATAATTAATGACATAGATCAAGTATGTATGTGTAACATGGAAATTGCATGTAATGTGATCCAGATCATGCCTATTTCCAACCGGTCCTACTTTATGACTCTGAGAATCTAACTTTCTAATACCTGATGTCAACCATAATAGAAAGTTATAATCTTTAGTTTCAGGGTATTCAATCAAAAATGAATTTCATTAATATCATAAAACTGGAGTCTGTACAAAATATAAACAAAGTATAAATATAAATCATGTCATAATCAAGAAACCAAAACAAACTCCCACTATGTATATATGTTATCAAGACTAACTATACCCATGTGAGCAACATGCTCATGAAACACCTTAGGTGGCAAACCTTTTGTGAGCGGACCCGCAATATTGGAGTTTGTACTTATGTGCTCTATCGACACCTGAAGACTCTGAACTCTTTCATTCACAACAAGATACTTAATGTCAATATGCTTCGATTTTGATGAACTTATGTTGTTCTTAGAATACAACTCAACGGCTTTGCTATCGCAAGTTATCCTAAGTTGCTTATCAATTCCATCAACCACTTGTAATCAAGTGATAAAATTTCGTAGCCATATTCCTTGATTTGATGCCTTATAGCAAGCTACAAATTCTGCCTCCTTGGTGGAGGAAGCATCAAGTGTTTGTTTGACACTTTTCCATGAAATTGCTCCTTTAGCCATCATAAAGATATAGCTTGAAGTGGATCTCCTACTATCAATGCATCCAGCAAAATTTGAATCAGAGTACCCCAAGATCTTTAAATGATCTGATCTTTGAAATGTGAGCCTGTAGTCCTTCGTTTTTTGAAAGTATCTAATATCCAATGATCCATACCCGGAAATCTCAAATATCTACCTAACATTCCTACTATGTACGTTATATCCGGACGCGTACACACTTGTGCATACATAAAACTCCCAGCTGAAGATGCGTATGGGATCTTTTCCATTTCCCTTTTCTCTAGGTCCATCCTTGGACATTGGAGCATATTGAATTTGTCGTCCTTGGCAACATGTGTATCTCCTGGTGCACAGTTGTGCATGCCAAAACGGTTGAGCACCTTATCAATATAAGCCTTCTGAGATAGTCCAAGTATACCTTTAGAACGATCTCGATCTATTTGTATACCCAGAACAAAAGATGCGTTACCAATATCTTTTATCTCAAATTTACTTGATAGAAATTTCTTGTTATCATGCAATCGACCTATATCGCTGCTTGCTAGTGGAATATCATCTATATATAGAACTAGGATAATAAATCTGCTCTTACTGACCTTGAGATATATATACTGATCTATGGTGTTTTCCTTCAAAATCAAAAGAGGTTATCACCTGATCAAATTTCCGATACGATTGGTGGGAGGCATGCTTTAAGCCATAGATGGACTTTTTTATTTTGCATACAAGGTGCTTTAAGTCCTTGAACTCAATATTCTCTGGTTGCACCATATAAATTATTTCATTAATTTCTCCATTGAGAAACATTGTCTTAACGTCCATTTGATGTAACTCAAAGTCATAATGAACTACAAGTGCCGTGATAATTCTAAAAGACTCTTTCGTCGAAACTTGCGAGAAAAGTTTCTTTAAAATCAATGCCTTCTTTCTGAGTAAAGACTTTGGCGACTAGGCGTGCTTTATATCTTTCGATGTTACCATTTGAATCCCGTTTGGTTTTGTAAATCCATTTACAACCAATCGGTTTCATCCCTTGTGGTAACTCGACAAGATCCCAAACACCATTATATATCGTCCATAGATTTAAACTCTTCTTTCATGGCTTCTATCCATTTGCCAGAGTTTGAACATGATTCCCAAGTCAAATTCATGTTCATTGAGATAGACAACATAGTCATTAGATATTGCCTTTCTCCTTTCTCTTGTAAATCTCCTTATAGGCATTTCATATTGAGGTTGTTGATCTGAGATCTCCCTAGGAATCACTTCTGGTGACTCTTCTACTTGAATGAGAGATGTTTCTTTAATGGGAATGTGAGTTGGTGCAATTATGTTTGTAATATTTTCCTGATTTACATGTTGAATAGTGATAGGAATAGTTACCTTATCACTATTAACTGTAATTGTAGTAGGAATGTTTACACATTCCTCTTCAAACACAATGCTATCCTTTTTATTACTCCCATTGTAATCAACATCCTCAATGAATTTAGCATTCCCAATTTCGAAAAAGGATCTATTGGAGGATAATAAAACTTTAAGCCCCTCGATCTTTATGAGTTACCCACAAAATATTAGCTTATGGTTCTTGAGTCCAGTTTCTTTTCGTTAGGCCTATAAGGCCTAGCTTCAGCTAGACAACCCCAAACATGCAAGTGCCTAATGCTAGGCTTATTGCCTGTCCACATCTCATATGGAGTTTTAGCTATTGCTTTGCTAGGTACTCTATTTAGTATATAAACTGTAGTCTTTAGGGCCACTCCCCAAAGTGATTCTGGTAAAGAAGAATGGCTAATCATACTTCTTACCATATCCTTAAGAGTACAGTTTCATCTCTCAGCCATACCATTTTGACTAGGAGTTCCAGGCATGGTGTACTGAGGAACAATTCCGCATTGTGTTAAATATATTTGGCAAAAGGCCCTGGACATTGTTCCCCTGATTTGTCATATTTATCGTAATATTCACCTCCAAAGTCAGATTTGACGGCTTTGATTTTCTTGCCTAATTGATTTTCAACTTCGGCTTTGAAATTTTGGAACATATCCAACGATTTTGACTTCTCATGAATTTCCTCTCCACAAGCTCACGCCCTCTCTCTCTCTCTCTCTCTCTCTCTCTCTCTCTCTCTCTCTCTTCTCTGCAATCTCTGTGAGAATCTCTTCTCCCTTTCTTTGATCTCCTTCTCCTTCTCCACCGATAAAACCCTACTGACTTGATCATCAGAGGGTTTGGGGAGAAATCCTTGGGCTTCCATTGCAAGAGTGTGACCACGATTCGAAGGTTTGTGGCCTCTCAAGACCGTGATCGTTAGACAATCAGCGATCCAAGCTCGTTTTCCCAATCAATCAACCAAAAGTTCACCACTTATGTCGAGATTCCATTAGTTGATTAGGATCCATCCTTGATTCCGAGGTCACATAGATTCTCAGCATCATTATTTCATATATTCTTTCTCTTTTAAGTTAAAAGGGTCACAAAGTTCTGTAATGACTCCTTCTTTCCTCTAAATTTAAACCTTATTGATATAAGTGCAATTTAGAAGAGCTTAGTTTAAGTCTAGAAGTACTCCAGGAATAAGTCAAGCATTTTTTGTTATTTTTTGGGGTGTTTGGACAGGTTCTCTAAAAAGAGAGCATTGAAATAGAGTTTATATGCTTTCTTGAGAAAAACTAAAGGAACAATTTCTCGAAGAAACACTTATAAAAGAACTTGTGGAATTTTATTACTAACCAAATTTCCTTCACACACGAAAATTACCTTTTAAGTGTTTTAAAGTGAAGTATCCCAAACACAATATTACTAACTTACTTGTAAAACACTTATAATATAAATACTTCTTTAAAATTTTTTTAAAAAATGCTAGTCCAAACGCACCATCTCCTTTTAAAAATATAGTGTAACCATTTTGCAGAGATATAAGTTCTTTTTATTTTGTTTTTGTCATATGGATTTTAGCACATTAAACTGAACTTTATCTATTTCACAACTCATGTGCATTTTCTTGGCATGATCATCATTTCTTAATCTCTACTTATTCTCATAAAGAGAACACAAATATACCCCTTCCGACAAGAAAATGCATAAATGAAGCAAAGCTTATGTGCAAGGTAAATGTTGTGGGTCGGTCATGATAAATCATATAGGTTAATCATGGTAGATAATAGATGATGGATGTTGATGTTAGAATTAATGTGTTGAATGTTGTGTTTTATTGATTAGTTGTGAAACTATTAAGTGTGAAGTTTTTAAGAGCTGTTATTTGGAAAAGAGGAAGAGAAGAAACAAAGAAGAAGAAGTACAGGGAGTTGACTGTTGAAGAAGTTAGATAATTATAGCCACGTCAGTACTACATCAAATTTCTGTTATTCTATGTCAGCATGGCCATTGAGAATTCCTACTGTATTTAGCTTGTATCAGAATCCATTGTACACTGATTTTTCATCATTCAATTGAATGAAATGCACTTCTTCTTTGATGCGCTGAATCCGTAAGTATACGGGTCGAATCAAGTAATAAAGTAGACTAATGTCTGGTTGTCGATCCTCAGGGAGAAAGGAAGTACTAGTAGTGGCTATTTATCTATTATCTAGTCGATCAAGATTGGTTGGTGGTGACTAAACCTAAATTCTAAAGTTAACAATGCAAATTAATGACAAATTGACCTTGAAGAAAATCAATTGATGAAGGGGATACTTGGGTTATTGAATCCCCCTTGGATCTTCTTAAGGATAAATAGTGCTATCTATGCTAATTCTTGGTGAATCATTGGCCAAGGGTTCCTAATGTGCTTTCATCCCCCCTCTCGAGGGTGATTACTAAACCTAGTGCCCTTACTGATTATCTTCTAGGGAACCTATCTCTTGGAAGAGCTATGGGAATAAGACATCTAAAGGATTCGCTCTCCTTAGCACCCGGGCTCCCGGTGTACTCATAGCCCTTTCTATTGGAGATTGTCTACACATGGGGAGGCGCTCGCATATTCCCCCATATGGACTATAGAAACCTCTCTGGGCTCTCGGAACGTAGAGGGGTTAATACTACCATGCATAACATCCAATAGACCATAATGAATTCAACCAAGCAATTAACATAGAAACAATTAAACATCATCCAGGGGTTCATCAACACCCAAGTATCAAGAAATTAGCTCTCCATCAATGGAGAGCAACAATCCATACTAATAGGAAAAGAAATCACAAAGTTCATGAGGAAAAACCCTAATCGTGCTCCGTTGGTGGATTTCTTGCTGCTCCTATTGCCCCTTCTTCTCCTTCTTGAGCTTTTGGATGAGAAGAACTCCTCCAATCCTCTCCTCCTTGGTGGTGGAGAAGATGATGAAGGCCCTCCCAAGACTTGATTTCCTTCCTCCCCCAAGATTCCCCAAAACCCTAATTAAGCTTTGTATTTATACCCCACACTAGGGTTTTGGGTGTATTTTTCGATTTTACCCTTGGTTTGATCAAAACACAGCTACAGACTTACGACATACAGCCCCATATACAGACTCCCATACGGGGTCGTATGGCTCTCAGGAGTTCGTATACGGAGTCCTGTCAGTCCGTTTAGGGGTCCGTACAACTGTGGAGGTCGGATCTAAATTCCCCAAATCCATACGGGTCCGTATGGGACTCCATATGGACAGGTTCTCTTGTTCTGTTTCCCCTGTTTTGGCCCTTATTCTCTTGAAAATGCTTCCCTTCTCCTGGAACCTCTATTTTTTGCCCTATTTACAGAAACAAAGCTATTTTGAGTACAAGCAGGTCAATACTCCTCCAAAACTTATAGTAATATGCATGAATTTTATATATATATATAATGCTCATTTGAACACTTATCATTCTTCCTCAATCGCACACTCTGTTCCTATCTTTTTCTTCGTCAATTGAAGCTTAGAACTTTGGATCAATTGATGATTTCTGAGTTACAGATTTGATCAAGAAGAAGAAAAAAGCCCCTGAAGATTGAGGCTATAGTGGATTGGAAGATTCTAAGCACTGTGATAGATGTTAGGAGTTTCTTAGGGCTGGCAGGATATTACAGGAGGTTTGTTGAAGGGTTTTCAACAATAGCCCTACTAATGACAAAGATGCTAAGAAAGAATGCCAAGTTTGAATGGAATGAGGAATGTGAAAATAGCTTTCAGGAGTTGAAGAGTAGGTTGGTATCATCACCAGTTCTTACTCTGCCTACATGTGGTGGTGAGTTTAAGGTTTACAGTGATGCATCTTATCAGGGCCTTGGTTGTGCACTAATGTAGCATGGGAGAGTTATTGCTTATGTATCCAGGCAGTTGAAACCACATGAAGTTAATTATCTTGTCCATAATCTAGAGTTGGTTGCAGTGCTCCATGCTTTGAAGATCTGGAGACATTATTTGCATGGGGAGACATGCAAGATATTTATTGATCACAAGAGCTTAAAATATATCGTGAGTCAGAAGGAGTTAAATATAAGACAGAGGAGATGGGTGGAACTATTGAAAGACTATGATTGTACATTTGAGTACCACCCAAGGAAAGCCAATGTAGTGGCTAATATATTGAGCAGAAAGACAATGACTCACTTAGATATGAGCAATTGGGCACAGATGGGGGATTTGAGGTCTACAAGAGTGGAGTTGGAGATTGATAATTTGGGAGCTATGTTAGCTACTTTCCATTTGAGACACACATTATTGACATAGATTATGGAAGCCCAGGGTCAGGATCCCAAATTGAGGATAATTATGGAGAAACTGAGGGATAAAGCCTAGGATGACTTTGTCATCTCTGATAATGTGATATTAAGGTATATGAACAAAATGTGTGTTCCTGATGTGCAAGATCTCAGGAGAGACATTATGGAGGAAGCACATTCTTTAGGGTATGCTATGCACCATAGTACTACTAAGATGTATAGATCCATCAGGGATAGTTATTGGTGGCGAGGAATGAAGAAAGACACAACTGGGTATATGGCTAGTTGTTGTTGTGATTTGAAGGTAAGGATGGAGCTGATTTATATTGTTGTTGTTGTAATTTGGTTGTGTGAGATGCTACGTGAATTCATTGGTGGGATGGATTATTCATGCTTATGGCGCTATGTATCTTCATTACAAATGATTAGAGTTTCTGATACGATGTTATTATTAACTTTATGCTATTGATACTATGAATTGGTTATCTCTGAATGGAACTTGGTCCTGAGGCATGCAAATTCTATTTTATGTTTAGATGCTAAATAGTAAAGTTAGAACTATGATTTGGAGGAGCTCTACCGGTACTGTAGCATTAATGTAGCTATAGTAACCCGAGCTTGTTCCCATGGATTTGAAAGATTAAGAATTGAGTTATGACTTATAATGGTAGCTAGAGTGTAAAGTAGGATTTAGAAGCCAATAAGTCTAGTTGCACCCTATCGATGCCTTGAAAATTGTAAGTTGTGTTAGGGTTTGTGTAAAGGCCATGTTAACGTTATAAGCATTCATACATTTATAAGTTAATACTTTGGAAAAAGGGATAGAACTGTTAATTAGTATATTTTTATTATTTGGGTTTAGTGAAAGGAAGTTGGCCTTAGGTGTAATAGGACTTCCAGTTATTGCGCAGCCTATCTCGAAAGGATACTTCTTTTGAGCGAGCATGTTCTTGGTCCCAAGGGAAATCGGGGTGATGAAAAGGAACAGCTGCTGATTCACCACCTTGCGTGGGTTAGTCTTATAGTGCTAGCTCATGCTCCTTGGCTATTTGTATAGGATAAGGCAAACAAGTAGAAGATCAAACAGGACTAGTGAAGCTTAAATATCAGGGAATATCAAGTGAGTGGAATGCAGAGGTGTCCCAAATTTTTCCTCTTTTACTCATGTTTTATGATATGAGAGTATTGATTAATATTTTTAAATATTATTTTTCAGTATTTATTATAAGATTGCCTCTAGTCAGGGATGTTATACTTTCTCTACTGTATTTATAATCGATTTTTCTATGCATTGCTTGTATTTGACTGTGATGAATATTTAACTATTCTGGATAGAGGGTTACCAATGTGTGTGCATGAGTTATGCAGTAGAAATCACCCTAGAATAAGGGTTGACCTATTGGAAAATGAAATGTACAACAAATGTGTTGAACTTGAAATACAAGCTTGTATAGGTTGTATGATATTGATTATATGTCTAAGATGCACCCAGTTGAGTTGTCCTTATGTTTACCATGGGCTTAGTGTATGAGCTCTCTATAGGTCTTTGGGACAACAGTCAGTATCACATTTGGGAGGGGCGATTTCAAAACTTAAAGCAGTTATTTCTTTTAAAACCCTCTACCCATACTCTTTGGGAGCATGGTACAGTATAGGTTGTCTTGCCCTTTGGGGGTGAGCGTATGTATGTGTTATGTTGCTTCATGCAGATTATTTCTTTGTGCAGATATTGCTTTGTGCAGATTATTGATTCATGCAGATTATTGATTCGTGTAGATGGTAGGACATAGGACATGATCAGGGTAGATGCATACTAGGCATGGTTGTATTTTATACAGATGGGTGATGTGTATGTGTGGTATGATGTTGGTGTTCACTTTTATGAGGTTTTAATGTATTTTCCCATTTATTTGGAAATGATTACAAGATATGGAAATGATCAGCATTTGCATCCTGATTATTGTATGAATTGACCAACATTACATGATGATTATATGCATAGGACCAGCATATTTTTTATGTATGTGTTATTTTTATGAAATGTATATTTTCATATGATAACCCTTGAGTGGGATGTATTCTCTTATTGAGCTTGTGTAAGCTCATTCTCCTCCTTTAATAAATCACAAGTACAACCCATACCAGAGGTCAAGGACCTGAGATAAGGTGCGTACTAGATGTATATAGATTGTATGAGGGGCTCTGAGCAAGAGTGATTTTGTTGTATTTAGTTTACACTTGAGTCATATATAAGCTGTATACTCTAAGGTTTTGTGTTATGTGATATATGTTGTTTATATAGACATGTACTCTTGTGGTTATATTATTATATGATAGGATGTTTTTATTAGTGGTGGATTTTATTATTGTGATATTACCCTGTCATATAGGAAATATTATCAGGAACTGGAAATTAAACAACCTGACCGTGGCTAGTGTCAAGGATCAGTCTTGGTGTTGTATGGTTGGTATGGGTTGTGGGGTGGGTCCTGACAATTGTTTTCATTCTCAAAATTTTCTTACCATATACTTCAAACAAGTGGGCGTGTTGCATCCTCATGACATCTTCCCTTTCCTAAGTGGCCTCCTCGTACATTTGATTCGTCCACAGTACCTTCACTAGTGGTATTCTTTTGGTCCTTAACACTTGTTCTTTTCTATCCAAGATTTTTACTGGTTCCTCCACACAGGACAAATCCTCCCTTAGTTCTATTGGTTGAGTTGTCAATACATGAGAGGGTCTAGTATATATCTTTGAGTATATATGGAATTCATTATGTATCCTGACTAGATCCTCTAGCAAAGCCAATTTGTATGCTACTGGCCCAACACTGGCCTCTATCTCATATGGTCCAATATACCTTGGACTTGATTTGCCCCTCTTTCCAATTTTCATCACACCATCAAATGTCAGGACCGACCCCAAAGTAAAACCAAGATTAAACCACAGACTCCAACCAAACCTCTCTTGAAACTGAGACAAAAACCAATCATAAACTCTAGCAAAATACCTCTCCAAGCTAAGATACAAATCAATTATAAACTCCAGCCAAATAACTCTCCAAACTGAGATAAAATCTAGTCACAACTCCACCCTTTTTAATGTGAAACAAGGGCATTGTGTTGGGTTGCTAGGGTCCCGGTCGGCTAAGGAAGAAGAGCTTTTATTCAAAAAACCAAGAAGGGTATTCAGTTGAACAAAAGGTGGTTGGCTTTATGAAGTGGATGTCTTCATGAATGCCACGCTATAATCCATCTTATAGCTCTCTAGACATATGTAACTAAGATTTTTTTTTTTTTGAAAAAGTATGTAACTAAGATTTTGAAAGAGATATCTATGAGAGATTTTTAATTAAAACCAAAGAGCACTCACAGAGAGCTATAGAACGTTTAATAATTCATGGAAGAATTAGTTCTCAGTGGGTGGAGATTTTAATGTGCAGAAGTTTCAATTTAGTCCCTTTCTTTTAGGTTAATTATATTGTCGTCTTTATTATTTAACATTTTTGCATATAAGTCCCCAAACTTTTCCCCATTTTATTTTTATTGTTAAATATTATTCTTTAACTCTTTTAATCCTATCATTAAACTCATACTTTATTTATTTAAATATAAATTATTTTAACTCAAAAAGTCAGGATGTTACACGCACACACATGTATTGATGAATTCGAGACCGACTAATAAAAAAAAGTCCAAGTATCGAGGATTGGTCTCTTAGTGTGCATGAGAGGCTTGCAAGCAAGAGATGAGTAATGCTTGACCAACTCGACCCGAAAAGGCCCAAAAATCCTTTAAACGGCTTTGGAGTGAATCTAGCCCATCAAAGAAGCCCAGTAATGCTTGCTAATGATGTGACCAAAGGTCCAATGAGCTAATTCAGTTATATGGCTCTAATTATCAACCTAATCACCAACATGATCAAACTAATAACACCCTTAGGGGGATCAATCTAGGAGAAATGAAAAGCAAAAATGGGACTCACAACAACAAAAAATCCTTGCCGATAGGTGAAGGTCTGAACATTGATTTGAGCAAATGTCCCTCAAGCTTATCAAGAGATCCTAGAATTTGGTCACCGATGCGGCATGGGAGCTATTATTAGAAAAGGAAGAACAAGCTAACATGGAAAATGGCAAAAATGCTCCTAAAGGAAGAAGCTTGCAAATTGAGGAGCCAACAACTATACATGGCCAAGACAAAGAGGTAGGCCTAGAAAGGTCAAGCAAGGAACACCAACCACTGGGCAGTAAAGAAATGATCCCAATAAGGAGGCAACACCCACTAAGCGACGAATGGACTGAATTAACCTAGAAGTTACAAACTCTTTCCTTTCTATTGTTCCACTTAGTCTTTTTGACTAGCTTCACTGGCCTGACTGGCCTGGCTGGGAGCTAATCTCAGTCGTCTTAATGGTGGGTGTGGACCTGGAGCACTCTCGGGATGATATATCTACATATCTTTCCCACTTACAAAATTTAGAAGCTTCCAAAACCACAAGGACACCCTAAATGGAGCAATTAATCCCCTATGAGATGACATGGGCATGGTTAGAATCAATAAATCAATATAGATCATTTCTTGGAACGTAAGGGGATTTGGAAAGAGGAAAAAATGATTCTTGGTAAGGGATTACCTGCATGCAAGGGCCACTATGTTTTACGGCTTAATTAAATCCTTAATTATTTCTCTAATTATGTTTATTAATTAAATCCCTTGTTTGGATTAATATGAGTTATTAATAGGGGTTTAATTGCATATTAGGCTTATCATGGAAATTGGTGAGTAGAGGGAGTTGCATGTTATACTCAAAGGAATTGAGGGCTAGAGTGTAAAATGCATTCTCTCATAAATAGAATAAGCATAAGCTTGTATTGTAATTCTTAAAGAACATGAGGGTTCTTTACTAAAATTATCATCTATGTGCTCATGAGATATTAGTGCATTATGGGGAAAACTCGAGGGTTATCATGTGATTGTGCATTTCTCTCAAGGTTGGGTGAGAAGAAATAAGGTTTTGCAAGTATTATTTAAAGAAGTTAGGGGTGTATGGGCAAAATGCCAAGCATGATCATGCAATTAATAAAAGAATCACATGATCTATAATAATGGGAACCAGATTCTATGGCAATCCAGAGTTATATGGAATATAACTATGCACGTGCCCTTTATTTCTCCACCAAATAACCTCATCGTAATAGCTGGACAATGGAAGACTCAAGATAGAATAGACTCAATGCTCTATCAATAGGTTGGGAGACCATCGCTTCAAGTCAGTCGCTCACAACCCGAAGCCGGGATTCGAGGCTCCATCAATGGCCATCACCTCAAGCTTTTGGAGAGTGGTTGAGAGAGAAAGGTCCGCCTCTAAACATTTAAACCCATCCCCCTCTCAACTCCCTTCTCTTCTTCACTATCAACTCCAACCTCCTCGTTGAATATCGTTGGAGGCGTGAGAGAGAGAGAGAGAGAGAGAGAGAGAGAGAGAGAGAGAGAAGAGTCTAACGACGGAGCCCAACCAGTTGGAAGACGACGCCAGACCAGTCTACTCGACGGACAACCTGGTCGTAGAGGGGGACAGACACAAGTAGCCATAGATAGTTGGGGCATCGCCATCAAACACTTGGGGGACAACAAGGAGTGGATCTCCTTCAAAGCCACATAACAACAGTAAGTCGCTGAGAAGCCCCATGAATATATATTCTTATTTTCATGATCTAGTGAAGCGTTATAAGATTACTTTGAGTGTTGGTCCACTAAAAGTTAGAAGGGAAGTTAAGGCTGTGAATTATCAATATTGTGCTAGTTGGTCTTGTTGGTAAGTCTTACAAAAAGACTTTCATGTGGCTAGAGTTAGATAATTACTTCTCTTATCAAACTATTGTGAAGAAGTATTAATATTCAACTTAGCAGAGGACTGAGTTAACGGCCTGGGGTTGGTGCGAAATAACTACAGCTAAGAGAAAGAGAAAGACTAAGTTGCATGAGTGCATATCACCTTCTTATGTTCATCTGTTTCTATATTAACAGGAATGTTTAATTTGGTGTATATGAGAGTTTTGAGAGAATGACAGTAAATGGTTGTGATGTGTTTGAAAATGGAAATAATGTAAAGTAGTCATGGTTCTTGGGGTTTATTATTCAATCGTAATGAAGAACAATGGGCCGGTTGAAACCCCATTAAGCATCATGAATTTTGTAGTGGTATTGAAAGTATGGTTACCAATTAACCTCTACTATTGTATTCCTTGATTTGTTGTTTGCTTCTTACTCTCAGATATGGCCTTTTATCTAATGAGATGCATACCTATTGAATGTTGATAAAAACCTATTTCATCATGAAGAAGGAAACCCCACGTTAGATGAGATCCTATTATATTAGAATTTTGGTTAGTGGACCAAGTAGTGGGCTAAGAGTGTAATAGTTGAGAAGCCGATTATGGCTTGGTTTAGGATCCATGTTAAGTTGTTAAATGGAAGTGATATTTATTACAAGTTCAAACTCCAAAGGGGTTGAGTAGAGTCGGGTTGAACCCCACCAGGGAGGATGAGAGGGTTAAGTTAATAAGATGAGCACTATTAGTGGAGTATTAAATACTTACTATGTGCTCGACGATGCACTAAGCATGTACCTATTTGTCGGATCCCGACGTAGAGCGGGGAGACGCATCAGGGAGGACACGTGCTGACGGATAGATTCTAGACCAGTAAGTACTCTTGCCTTGCTT
Organism: Dioscorea zingiberensis; assembly: GCA_026586065.1. Taxonomy (NCBI): domain Eukaryota; kingdom Viridiplantae; phylum Streptophyta; class Magnoliopsida; order Dioscoreales; family Dioscoreaceae; genus Dioscorea; species Dioscorea zingiberensis. The sequence goes on from CM048824.1 coordinate 17,041,432, forward strand.
ACCTTCATTGGTTGATTGGTTCCTTGATTTGTTGATACCATGCTCATGCATGTTCATTTGATTCTTTGGATTATTATTTCCTTGATTTCATGTTCCGGCATGCTTACTTGTCTCGCTGGAATATTGTTTCATTGATTCCATGCTTGTGTATGTGTGTTTGGTTGTACAATATTTCTTTCCACTCGATATGTGTTGTTATTGTGGATTCTCCGCCCGGTGCAGTGGAGCGTGTGGCTCCTGTTTGGCGTTCAGGGCCGGTGGACACCCTGTTCATACTTTCCTGTCAGGGGAATGATACTCTGGCTATCCTGTATTCCCGTCAGTGGGACGATACGCTGACCGTGTACGTACATGTATGTGTGAGTAGCGCTACGTACCGAGGATTGACATCGACTAGCTAGGCTGATGACTGCCTGGGGGATGGTTTGCAAGCTTCGCTTGATTTCCTTGTCATGAGATGACATGATTTAGTTAAGGAGTCCCTACCGTTGGATAGAATTCATTGGGGTAGGTTTGAGACTCCAGACGGTATGGCTGGTGGGGTTTGTGTTTCCCACGCCGGGTTTGATGGTCATGTTCTTGATTCGCCCATTCATTTACTTATACTACATTGAGTTTGACAGGACTTTATTGTGTTCCTCGCGGGGTGCTTACTGGGCTTTCCTTTCGAAAGCTCATGCACTTGTTGACTTTCTTTTTTCAGATCCCGAGGAGTAGGTTGCGGGACACTGGAGAGCCGCGCAAGACTACAGGGGATTGAGAGCTGAGGTTGGTGCCTCTGGTCATATGAGTGTGTGAGGATATCATTTATAGGTTCCCGAGTAGGAGCCTTTGTATGATATGATATTAGGGTCTGTAGACCCAGGGATTCGTATATTTGTTTTCTCTGTTTATCATGTTGTAGACATGTCGATTTCTTTATATATGATTCCTTTTTGTGCGCACGATTTATGTATTATCTTAGCACTGAGGCTTCGTGCCCGGGCCGGGCTCGTCCCTGTTCAGGTACGGCTAGTCTGTCACGTGCTCGTGGTCCCGGAGTTTTGGGGGCGGGGCGTTACACTGCACCTTCATAATGTGAACATCTTCTGCTTATAAGAAACCAAACTCCAAATAATATATGACAAAATTTGGAGATCATTAGGAGGAACCACATACAATGAGAAACTAGTATTGTCAGTAAACAATACAAGAGGCGGATAGTGCATCGGACGGAACAACAGTAAGTATAGGCTGGTCACCAGCTACCAAGACACCTATTCACTCACTACTATCATCACGAGTACCAATATGATTCTGACAACAGTACATAGGCTCTGCGACCGAAACCAAAAGGAACACTTCTGGGTAGAAATCAAGACTATCAAAGTGAGATGGGATGGACCCTAGATCATAGGGGGAGATTTCAATGCTACTAGGAACAGAAGAGAATGCAATGGGGCCCACAAAATAGCTTAGATACAAAGCACTTCAACAATACGATCCAAACCCTGCAACTATTTGACCCACCCTTTCAAGGGTGACAATTCACATGGTAAAATGGCCACTCTAGTCGGCTATGGCAAGACTGTACCTCTTCCTAGTCTCCACGAAATTGCTTTCAAATTACCCTAGGATCTGACAAACCTTTCTCCCAAGAATCAGATCAAATCACTTACCTATAAGGCTAGAATGTGGAACCCATGAACGACAGAAAGGCCTATTCAAATTTAACATGGATTAGGGGGACAAAAGAAGGTTTCTAGGAAATGATCAAGAAATGGTAGAAGGGGACCAACTACATGGGAAACAAAGCATTTCTCATCGCCAAGAAGATCTCCCTTCCAAGTAAGAGATTGAGAAAATAGAACATAGACAATTATCAAAACTCCATGGGGAGAAAAGAGGAACTATTGGGTAAGATGGAAACTCTAGAATTCGACTAGAAAAAGAGATCTTCTATATGAGGAATCTCAAGAATATCTAGCATCCCATCGGCATTTGAAGACATCGTTAGCAAAGAAGAAGGACAATAGGGACAACTATCTAGAATTACATGGTTAAGGAAATGTAACAACACCAAATTTGTCCACATCATGGCAAAATAAAGAAGAAGAAGAACTAGATATATAAAATAGAATATCAGGGGAACACACCTCAGGGAAGAAAATATCAACCGCAACAACTGCCCACTTTAAGGAGCTACTTGGGCAAGCACGGGAGATACACTCTTCCCCAAACTTGAGCCAAATACTCTCCTATAAACTAAAAATAGACCTAGGATATTTGGAGGAGCTATTCAATGAAAGAGAAATTAAACATGCCATTAAGGAATTAAACCCTAACAAGGCTGAGAGGCTTGGTGGCTTTCCCGTGATAATCTACCAATAAGGATGGGAATTAATGATAGAGGACATCCTGAAACTCTTTACTGACCTCCATAATGGCGGTGCACAACTTGAAAGGCTAAACTGGGCACATATCTTCCTTGTCCCCAAAACAGAAACATCGGTCGAAATTAAAGACTACTAGATAATATGTCTCATAAATTGCTTAATGAAGATCATTGCAAAATTGCTGACAAATATACTACAAGTTGTGATACATAAGCTTGTTGATGAATCATAAGCGACCTTCATTAAGGTTCGTTATATTCAAGAATATATAATAGCCACAGAAGAACTAATTCATAAAATGAAAGCTGGTCGCCAAGATGGGATATTGCTTAAGATTGATTTTGAGAAAGCCTTCGACATGATTGACTGGGACTTCCTGCCGGAGTTGCCAAAAGCACGAGGGATTTGGCCCCAACTGCATCTCATAGATAAAGGATTTGCTCACAACATCAAAATAAAAAATCCTCATTAATGGCAGACCCATACGATATGTAAGACATCGAAGAGGGCTAAGGCAGGGAGACCTGCTATTCCTCTTTTTTTTGTGGATGACATCTTTAATGCAATGCTCACTATCGAAAACAAGGCGAATGTCTTCAAATGAATCCAATGCGGAGGTGAGTTACAGATAAAAGAAATGATTTCTCTACCATATGCAGATGACTTACTTGTCCTTAGTACAAGCAAACTGGAATGCCGAGGATATTAAAACATATTTCTACCTCTATGAATTGATATCTAGGCTTTGAATTAACTACCACAAACGCTTACTCATTTCAACAAAGGCAATGACATACCTATTGGACATAATAGTAGGTATTCTCAATTGTAAGATTGAAAGTTTGCTTGTCAAATACCTGGGAATCTCACTATCAGGGACAAAGCCAAACAAGGAGGATTGGTTATTACTCATTGAAAGAGTTAAGAGAAGGATTAGGACTTTGCAAGCTAAGCTACTCTCCATGGGCGGAAGAATCTTCCTAATTAACTTAGTCCTCTCCACAATTTCAAACTAATGGTTGGCCATATACAAAATACTGGAATGGGTCACCAAACGCATTAATGCCTCACGATGAGACTTCCTATGGAGAGGGCCAGAGCTAAAAGGTAAAGCATACTGATTAGTATGTTGGAAGAGAATCTGTAAAACTAAGGAGTATGGTGGTTTGGGGATCATCGACCTACACTTCTCTAATATAGCCACTCAAAAAATGGTGGTATAGATTAATCAAGGTAGAGACTGGAACCTGCAAAAATTATCTACCACAACTACTTTAAGAATTCATATCTCACCCCCCACAAAAAACCTAAGGTGCAAGCTTCCTACTTCTGAAAAGGAATCACCCCATACTGGAAGACTTTTGAGATGAGCATAAGAGTTACTGCTGGAAAAGGGGACTCAGTCAACCTATAGAACATCAAGTGGTCTGAAGGGCAATCCCCCATTTCAATCTATACCTCGATATCACACCTAATCAAGGACCCACACATTCCACTCCAGAAGGCCAGAAACCTACAGTTTAGAGGAGCCTCACTACTAAAACAAGGCCCTCTAACCAGGGAAGAAAGAAATGAACTCAAAGCTCTTATAGAGAGGATGACACAATGAATGAATAGAGGATGGACGTACTTGGCTGCTAGAACCAGGTGCTATATACACAGTCAAATCCTTCTACCAATTCATAATCAGTGAAGGGTAGAGATCCCAATCCAAAAGGGATTCTGGAAGTTGTTATGTCCTACGAAGATCAAATTGTTTGCATGGCTTGCCTTGGATAATAAATTTCTTACTCAAGATAACTTGACTAAAAGACGTTGGAGGGCTAGGAGGACAATGTTCTATTTGTGCAACGAGGTAGCATAAAAAATTTGGGAACACTTTCGCCATATATTGACCCCGGACAGGGTAGTGATTAACTTGCGGGCGGTGGTAAACAGGGGGGATTGATAAAAGAGCAAGAAAAAAAGAGGACAAACAGAGAAGAAAAGTCTCTGAAACTTTAAAATAAAAATATAACTCAATAATCAATGAATAAAATTCAACCCACAAGCCGGGTTTAAATAGCTAAAAAAAAAACTAACCTAGATAACCTAGAAAGTCTATCTTCTTATCCAAATTTGCCCAAATCGGTAAATTTTGGTCCAATAGAAAAACTTATCTAATTCTAAAATAACTAAACAAAACAGATAACTCCTAAAAATCCGAGTTCAAATTGGATTTATATCCTATCCTAAATTGGAATACGAAGTATTGCCAAAAATGGAAAAAAAAACACTGAGAAACGAAGAAACGACGGGGAAAACAGTGGAATTTGAGGATGAAGGAACGTGCGCTTCGAGACGAGCTTTCCGAATTGGGGTTGAGCGTGCGAATCCGATATCGGTAGCCAAAGTTATGGCTAAAATACCGAAACGTGTCCAAAGTGCTCCCCAATTCCGGAGTTGGCTCGATCACCTTCCGCCTTTACGTCGGTCCGCCAGGTCGTGGTATGCTAAAGCTCTCATAGTGTAATCAGACACAGCTCGGCATTGTCTGACTCGGGCTCTCTTGCATCAGCCTCCTCTGGTTGGAAAGAACTCGCCCCCGAGTTCGTAATATGATCAGTCGACTCCACAAAACAAGGGCTCAGATGCTTCACATTGAAGATGTCAGAGGTCTTCAAATAACTGGGGAGGCGCAACCGGTATGAATTTCCATTGATCTTCTGCAGCACTTCACAGGGTCCGATCTTACGTTCCTTGAGCTTGTTATACTCACCCACAGGGAAACGATCTCGAGTGAGGACAGCCCATACTAAGTCGCCCTCATCGAACAGTACCTGATGCTGCCGTTTGTCTGTATTCACCTTGTACTTGGTATTGCTCTCTTGAATAGCTAACTTGACCTGCTTATGAATAACCCGAAGATGCTTAGCCATCTCATCAGCTCGGGGGTGAACACGACCAATTCGTGGGACTGGGGTAAGATCAAGTACTCCTGATGGGTTCCGCCCATAAACAACCTCGAATGGGCTCAAGCCGGTAGTCCGATTCTTCGATCTATTGTAGGCGAATTTGGCTTGAGGTAGTGCTAGATCCCACTGCTTCAGTTTAGTTCGAGCCAAACTCCTCAATAGGTTGCCCAAACTCCGGTTCACCACTTCAGTCTGGCCATCTGTTTGGGGGTGGTATGCACTTCTAAAGTTCAACTGCGTCCTTAATTTTCCCCACAAGCTTCTCTAGAAGAGGCTAACGAACTTGGTGTCACGATCGGATGTGATGGAGCAAGGGACACCATGCAAGCGAACAACCTCTCGAAAGTAAAGATGTACAATGCGGGTAGCATCCATAGTCTTCCGACAAACTATAAAATGGGCCATCTTGGAAAATCTGTCAACCACCACCATGATAGAGTCTGAGGCCCGCTGGGTACAAAGAAGGCCCAGAATAAAATCCATATTGACGTCAAGCCAAGGGGCTTCAAGGACTGGCAAGGAAGTGTACAGGCCTGCGTTGGTGAGAAGTCCTTTTGCCCCCTGACACGCAAAGCAGCGCTCCACAAAGTGAGCCACGTCGCTAGACAACTTCGGCCAATAAAAGTCTGCAGGTATGAGGGCGTAGGTCTTATCACGACCAAAGTGCCCCTCATTATAGAATTCGCTCATGATCTGCTGTCGCAATGAACAGTCTAGGATGCACAGCTGCAGGGCAAGAAATAGGTAACCGTTATGCAAAATAAAATCGTGACGATGTCCATCGGTTACCTCCTGAAGGATCCGCCCGAAGGAAGGATCATCCACATACATATCCGTGAAAGCTTCAAACCCTGCAACTTTGGCGCTCATTGTGGTGAGAAGAGAACTGCGGCGACTCAAAGCATCTGCTACATGGTTAAGGCTTCCTGCTTGATGCTTCAAAGTAAAGGTGAACTCTTGCAAGTATGCCACCCACTTAGTGTGCCACCTGCTCAGTTTGTATTGGCCATTGATGTACTTCAGGGCTTCATGATCGGTGAACAGGATGAACTCCTTCTGTATGAGGTAGTGGCGCCAATGCTTCAGCTACTGAACTATGACATAAAACTCCAGGTCATAAGTGGAGTAGTTCTTCTTCGACCCGGACAGCTTCTCGCTAGAGAAAGCTACCAGTCATCCTGACTGGCTCAGAACACCTCCAACGCCAACTCCAAATGCATCACAATTGACCTCGAACACTTTGTCAAAGACGGGAAGTGCGAGAACTGGTGCTTCAGTCATCTTCTGTTTGACCAGGTGGAAGCTAGTTTCGGCCTCATCCATCCACTTGAAATCACGCCCCTTGAGACACTCTGTGATGGGGGCAATCAGCGTGCTAAAGTTCCGGATGAATCTTCTGTAGAACGAGGCCAGCCCATGGAAGCTTCGAACATCATGCAAGGTCCTCGCTCTTGGCCACTCCAAGATTGCATCGATCTTTGATTGGTCTGCATGAACACCGTCAGTAGAAACAACAAAACCAAGGAAGGTCACAGAAGTGGTGAATAAGGAACATTTCTTTCAGCTGACGAACAGGCGCTCCGTTCTCAGCAACTCAAAGACAGCGCAAAGGTGTGAGGATCAACTCAGACTATAGATGAATATGTCATCGCTACCACAAACTTGCCCATAAACGGTCGCAAAACCTGGTGCATGAATTGCATGAATGTGCTGGGGGCGTTGGACAACCCAAAAGGCATCACCATCAACTCGTACAGTCTATGCTGTGTCTTGAACGCCGTCTTCCACTCATCTCCAGGCCGTATTCTGATTTGGTGGTATCTGCTCTTTAGATCGAGTTTTGAGAAGACCTTCAAGCCGGATAGCTGATCCAACATATCATCCAGGCGCTGGATAGGTAGCGGTATTTGATGGTGATTTTGTTGATTGCTCGGCTGTCTATACACATGCGCCACGAGCCATCCTTCTTTGGCACTAACAGGGCTGGAATTGCGCAGGGACTCATGCTCTCTCGGATGTAGCCGTTCTTTAATAACTCCTCTACTTGCCGCTGCAATTCTTTGGCCTCCTTGGGACTGAGGCGGTATGCTGGTCGGTTTGGCAAGCTCGATCCTGGGATAAGATCTATCTGGTGTTGGATGTCCCTCATAGGTGGGAGTCCCGGGGGAAGTTTCTCTAGCATCTAGTCCACGAACTCCAGGAGCAATTGCCGCACTACTATTGGCAGATCTGGATCCATGTTTGTGGCACTATGCATGCAAGGTAGCAATGCATAGACTACATCGTGTTGCTTGATCCCGCTTAAAATCTGGACATAGAAAGTAGGTTAGTATTGGTTATCGGAGTAGGATGCTTTTCTTCTAGGCGGGGTGCCAACACAATCTTTTTTCCCTTGATGCTGAGGGAATAAGTATTCTTCATTCTATCGTGGACCACGCACCGATCATACTGCCATTGTCGCCCCAGTAGTAGGTGACATGCATCCATTGACACGACATCGCACCATACATTTTCAAAGTACCTCTGCCCAATGGAGAAAGACACGAGACATCGCCGATCTACTTTTACCTCGGTGCCTTTGCTTAGCTATGATAGATTGTAGGGCTTCGGATGTCGCTCTGTCTTCAACTACAACTTCTGGACAACGTCTTTAGACACCACGTTCTCACAACTACCGCTGTCGATGATTACCTTGCAAACCTTGTCGGCCATTGTACAGGTGGTGTGGAAGATGTTGTTTCTCAGCCAGTCGTCCCTTGATTCATCCTTGGGTGCCAGCAGACTCTTGCGAACAACGAGGGTCTCATGGCCATCCCCAATCAGCATGTGACCAGCCTCATTATCATCGCCATAATCATCATAAACTGGTTCCTCAGCCTCCTCAGCCTCGATCTCTTCAATCATCAGGTTCTTGCCCTTCTGACTAGCTGGTTTCTGACACTCGGGTGATTTATGCCCCTGCTCACCACATCTATAACAATGAACTCCAGGGTTAGAACTACCTGACGGTGCTTGCTGGACTGGGCGAGGTGCTTGAGGGTGAGCTGTCCGGCTACTCTGATCGCTCCTAATTGGTGGTCTTCTATTCTGCTGCTTTTCAACAGTGAGGGCGCGCTGGTATGCCTCCGAAATAGTCTATAATGAATGTAGACTGAGAACATCTTGCAGTAGTTGGCGCAGACCTCCCAGATATCGAGCCACTAGTTGCTTCTCCGTCTCGGATAAGTCCTCTGTGTACTCATCTACCAATCTTGCGCCCTGTCTCAAAGTATGAAGTCGTTGAAACAAGGTTTGGGTGTAGCCGAAGGGGAGGAAGTGCCCCTTCATCTTTTTCTTCATCTTGTCCCAATCTACGATCTTTGGTTTGCCTTGCCGATCCCGTGAACGCCGCAACTGTTCCCACCACGCGGATGCTCGGCCCTTTAACTTGATGGCAACTAGCTTCATCTTCAGACGATCAGGGACCTTCTTGTACTCAAATATCCTCTCGACCTCGTTCAACTAGTCGATGAAGACTTCAGCATGTAGGGTTCCAGTAAATTAGGGCAACTCCACCCTAAAGCCGAGATCTCCGTGACGCCCCTCTCGTGCACGGTGCTCTCTGGACTGCCCACGCCGAGAATAGGGGTTGACGAAGATAGACTCAGAGTCGTGGTATGAAACCTCACGATCCCCCAAATCTCGCGCCTCAAACTGTTGGGTCAACTCCGCTACTTGTCTTTGCAGATCCTCGTTCATCGCTTCCAAGGCGATTGGGTCTCGAGACGGACCTTCCTTTGCCGGAACATGTCTACCACGACGACCACCACTGCCACCACGGCCTCCAGCCATTGATGCCGAGGCCACAGGAAGAAGATGATCTCTAATACCATCTGACGCCGGGCAAGGTAGTGATTAACCTGTGATTAACCTGCGGGCGGTGGTAAACAGGGGGGATCGATAAAAGAGCAAGAAAAAAGGATGATAAACAGAGAAGAAAAGTTTCTGAAACTTTAAAAGGAAAATATAACTCAATAATCAATGAATAAAATTCAACCCACAAGCCGGGTTTAAATAGCTATAAAAAAAACTAACCTAGATAACCTAGAAATTCTATCTTCTTATCCAAATTTGCCCAAATCGGCAAATTTTGGTCCAATATAAAAACTTATCTAATTCTTAAATAACTAAACAAAACAAATAACTCCTAAAAATCTGAGTTCAAATCGAATTCATATCCTATCTTAAATTGGTATACGAAGTATTGCCAAAAATGGAAAAAAACACCGAGAAACGAAGAAACGACAGGAAAACAGTGGAATTTGAGGATGAAGGAAGGGTCCATCGAGCAAAGCTCGATGGTGCGAGTCGAGACGAGCTTTCCAAATCGGGGTTTAGCGTGCGAATCCGATATCGGTAGCCAAAGTTATGGCCAAAATACCGAAACGTGTCCAAAGTGCTCCCCAATTCCGGAGTTGGCTCGATCACCTTCCGCCTTTACGTCGGTCCGCCAAGTCGTGGTATGCCAAAGCTCTCATGGTGCAATCAAACAGCTCGGCATCGTCTGACTCGGGCTCTCCTGCATCATATATTCAGATTAAGAACCACCCTCAGACAATGCGATATAAGTAGGAGGTAACCATATGGGGAAAAAGCTTAAAAAAAATGCTCAAATGGGACCTTGCAGTGATAGCAATCACTTGGAGCACTTGGCTAAAAAAAAAACCAAAGATGCTTCATAGTTTTTCCGGAATAACCTAATGGATCAACTTTCTAATGTTGTCTTTGTTTGATGCCGCTCATAGCTCCATGAAGCCAAAGCTGATGTCGATGGAATCCATCATTAAGAGGAGTCTCATGTTCACCAAAGAGGGATCATCACCGAAGAAGGATGAAGAAGATGACTTTGAAGACACCAACACCCCAGGAAGTAGTATTGGGGACTGAGTTGCAAGCTAGGATCTAATATCTATAGGGGAGCTAGGAGCTAGAGTTTATAATGTAACCCTAACTATGATGCTGATATATAAAATAGAAAACCTCGCCAAAAAAAAAATTATCTTTAGTAATACGGCGAAAACCTCGAGATCTACACGTTAGACCATCACATGGCCCGTACAAGCGACACGGATCCCAAAGGGAGCCGTCATTACCACCCATGTCAGGGTAATGAAACCATCCCTTAACAACAAAATGGTCTCCCAGATCATCTCTCATAATGACGGATAAGACCCTTAAAAAGTGATAGGACGGGGCTTAGTTCCCAACGAACCTCAAGGGCATAAAAAGAGAAGACCTAAAAGGAAAGCGGGTAAGCTCATTTTGATTAACAGATATACTACTCCTCTTCTACATCTACTTCCTTCTCTTCTCCGGTGACCCCCCGACTAATTTAACCATCGAAGCAGGCTTGGGCATCTAGGCCCTCCCCCCTCTCATTGGTGCCAATTCTTGTCCCTTTTTCAGGTGAATCACCGTGTGGACTCCTTCGACACCAGCTCCAATCATGAGGAGAATTTTATCAGTTAGCTTGAACAGGAAGCAACCTCGACCTTAGTCAGTTTTTGTGCTAGCAAATTTGCGCCTTCTGTGGGGGCTTTTGAACAAAAAACCGCATACACTATGAGAAAGATAACTCTTAGTTTAACATAAGGAGTTGCTGAAGCATTGGCGACTGAACCAGACGCGCTAGAGGTCCACCTCGGCCTCGGCGTGCCAGAAGTCATCCCTAACCTTGCCCTTGACCAACATCGTCGCCCCGAGATGGATGTCCAAGAAGATCTTTACCGTAACCTGGAGCGGTAGATGGAGAACCTAACCCAAGCCTTATTAAAGATCGAGAGGTAGGTCTCACGGTCCTCGGTACCACATAACCCCCCGGCCCATGTCACCGGTAGGAAGATTAAGGTCATACACTCCCAGTTCGCTGGGAGGGAGATAGAGATCAGATGCTCGCACTAGGAGGCCCGACAAGAGGTTGATGTAGGGGAAGAGTAGGGTAGCTCCTGAAGGAAGCAGCTCGGGGTCCCCACAACCCGACGACCAACGAAGACCTTGCTGCTCTCACAATACGACACGCCCCTAGAGCAGGAAGAGAAGACATGAAGGGTAGCCACCTCCCGTTGCGCCCTTTATATAGGAAATTATGGAGGCTCCGCTCCCTTGCGGCCTTAGGCCTCCTACTATGGAGACGTTCAACAGCACCACGGACCTACACGATCATGTAGGGGTTTATGAGACCCTAATGCTTGTGGATACCTCCTCTGATCCCATAATTTTTTGGCTCTTCCCGGGTACATTAAGGGGAGAGGCATTGGTATGGTTTAGGAGCCTCGACCCCAACACCGTCGCCTTGTTTGAAGAGTTTTCTAAGCTCTTCGTTAACCACTTCCTAAGTGGTAAGAGATGGAAGAAGACGTCAGCAACTCTTATGAGCGTGCAACAATGGGAGTGAGAAAAGCCTCCGCATGTAGTATGTGAACCGTTTCACCAAGGAAAGCCGTACCATCCCGAAGCTTGAACAATCCATCGTAGTCATGGCACTCATGGAAGGATTGCGTGATTCACCATTCAAGTTCTCCTTAGACCTGAGTCAACCAGAAGGCCTCTTCGACCTCCTCGCCCAAGCCAAAAACTACATGAACGCGGAGGAGATCTAGCAGGGATAGAAAGCAAACAAGAAGATGAGATAGTTGATAGTCGAGTTCTCGAAACTCGGCTACGAGCGAGCTTGATAAATCCTGTTATTACATCAGCCGAGTTCTCAAAACTAGTTTGATATCTATAAGAAACGAGTTTTGAGAACTCGACTTCGGCCTCCCGAATAAGGGAGGCCTCGACTTAACGGGTCTCATGGAAAGTCACCCTTTTTCAGGGTGAAATTCGTTAGCCCGTATATGGGATTGCCTCGACCACGGCTTCCCAAATAAATAAGGCCTTGACTTTGGCTTCCCAACTGAGAAAGGCCTCGACTGGACGGGCTTGATGGAACGTCGCCCTTTTCAGGGCTAAATTCGGCAGCCAATATATGGGTTTGCCTCGACCTCGGCTTCCCAGAGGAGGAAGGCCTCAGCCTTGGTTCCTCAAGGCAAAGAATAACCACAACTCGACATCTTGTCAATATAGGCATATGTGGCGTCTTAGGGCGAGTCTGAAGGTCTTAAGGACCTCATAAATTACAGGAGAGAAGCAAAGAAAGAAAAACATACGAACAGAGTAGTCAGTCAATGGCCATACAAGGCAGATAAAAAGCAAGCATCAATAAGACACTTGGCCATTATAAAGGTATTTATACTATGCAAAAACAAAACAAAAAGTTATTCGGAGGCGACGGGTGATCCCGGGGCGTCAATCAACCCTGTTTCCTCCTCTCTATCATCGTTGCCGCTGAGGACCGCCTCCGCATGGTACGACCAGGTAGAGAAGATCCACTCCTTCTCACACACAATCCGGCCGAAGACCTTCACCTTAAAGGTCACGCCCCTGGCATATGTGAATACCAGAAAGTCCCCAACGGCCAGGTGGTGATCCACAATGAAATCTTGCTACCCTTGTTCAAGCCTTACCTCTCTTAAAGCTTCATCGTTGACTAGAATCACACTCCATGTTTAGCTACTTTGACCTACTAAATTTACGGTCCTAATTGATATGTCCTCTACGTGACTGTGAAATGTATAAGGAATTCTTAAGTGGCGGACGAAATCTGATGAGACGAACACCATAAAGAAGGAAGGACAGTGAGGCGAAGCAAATTTAGTACTAAACTCTCCGTTCCACTAAAAAGTAAATAAGCTAATCCCACAAACACCAATTTATATGCGCATTCTAATGGTTCTAATGCTACCATAAAGACTAAAATTTCAGTTACGAGGCGCCGAAGGCCACCCCTGACGCCTTTGGATTGGTAGTTACATGACGTGGAAACAACACTAGAATGTCCAGAAACCTTGGAACTCCCACAACAACTAATCAAGGCACGACCAAGATGTAACTCGACGTGGTACCATGGGTTTGATTCCACGCCTCTGCCATCCTACACTAGAGCTGTCAATTCGGGCCTAGCCCGCCGGACCGGTCCGCCCCGCCGACAAAAATAGGTGGGTTCGGGCCTAAATGGGCCAGCTCTCATCGGGTCACGTGTTTAGGCGGGGCTGGGCGGGCTTTGGGTGGGCCAGCCAGCCCCTTAATTTATAAAAAAAAATAATTAAAAAACTAAAAATTACTCTAACTCTAAAAGACTAAATCCCTAATGCATTAACGCGTAGCTTCGTCTTTGCCGCCATTGCTCTCCAATACCGGCTTGGACTCCTCCTTTTCCATCTTCTTGTTCTTGCTCTTCTCCAATGGCGGCGACACTGACAAAGCCTTGAACTTTGGGAGTATATCGTTCACGGCAATCCTAGGGGACTGACACCATTCCCCATCATCCCCTTTCCTCATAGCTATCCAAAGATTAATATTTAATATCAATCCAAACCCCATCAAGCTCGCAATGCAAGGATTGAAGCGCAAACTAGAGTTAAAGATGGAAGGAGAGATGCCAAGGATACTATCAATGCCTTCGTCAGGAGGTTCATCGTCAAGGACTCTGCATCGAAGTCGTCATCAATGGTGTCGACGTAGAGAGGTTAGGGATCAATGAAGATCAATGGGATGGAGCTGGAGCAAAATTGGATCCGAAAGGTGGGTTTTTCATGGGATAGCTTGGGAAGGAGGAAAGCTGAGTCGGAGAGATTGAGGAAAGAGGGGGGAAGGTCTGGGGATTCATGGGGGGAAGCGGGATGGTGGCACAGAGAGGAGGAGGAGAAGAAGAAGAAGGAGGGATTGATGGAGGAGAGAAAAGCAACAGCTTCATTGTAGGTTTGATTGGGCAGCTTACGAGAAGGTCTAGGTTTCTTGGTGGAGATGGTGAGATGAAAACAAACCATTTGGATTAAACCTTAAATTTTTTTTTATTTATGGCAAGCAGGCCCGACCAGCCCACAACCCATGGTAGGTCGGGTTGGGTTGGCATTTTGCCAGCCTGACCCGTCCTACCAAATGATGGGTGTTGACGGGCCGTAGGTCGATCCATTTTGACAGCTCTATCCTACACCGTAAAACGCAGCCGACTCAACCAAACTCTCTGCGACACTTCAAAGAGTGGCCTTGATATCGGCACACTTAAGTGTAACCGTGACCTAAAGGATCATGTTCCAAAACCAAAGCGACAACCCCTTCCCCCTCCCCTCCCCCCCACAAAGAAGTAAAGAATAGTTGCTCCCAGCTGTGTATAAGATCTTCAGTTTGACCGGCCTCGACGACAATCCTTCCCTTCCAGTGGTCATGGTCTGAAGATTTAATGCATCTTGGGAATGGCGGAAAGGGCGGACTGAGGGGACGTCGGGACATCGGTAAGCGAAGCAATCAATGAAAACTACGAATATGATGACGTATGAACTTAAACCTTTTTCAAGGCAAAGTTCGTTCGTAACTACAGGAACTCCAAATACAATCCCGACACGACTATTGCATCTCGACAACACATAAACCACTCCAGATGTAGTTATAGCCCAAATGTGATACCCGAAGTTTTTAAATTAATATGAATAATATTTAATATAGAATAGTGAATTGAGAAAAATTAGGGGCTTAAATTTACAAAATGGAGGTACAAAGATTTAATGATTAAACTAATAAAAATAATAAAATAATAAAGGAAGGATGAAGGAAGCTTCTCTTGATTTTTAAAAGTAAATAAATAAAATAAAAATTAAAAAAATGACTAAAATCATCATCCATTGTCTTATGAATTGATAAGCTTGAAGATGATTCGTGCAAATTTCTAGGTGATTAGGTGGAGCTTTCATGGCTTCATTATAGAATATATTATTTTGTGATTATAAATATCCAAGTTCTCTTCTCTCGCCAGCCCACTACTCTCAAGTCTCTCGATGCAATTAAGAAGTGAGAAAGAGAGGGAGGAAAAGTGAGAGAAGAGAGAATAGAGAAATAGAAGGTAGGCAGAGAGAGAGAGAGAAGGAGAGAAAGAAAGGAGAGAGAGAGATGGAAGAGAAAATAAGAGAAGAGAGAGAATGAAAAGAAAAGAAAGGGTGAGAGAGAAGAGGGAAAGGGAGAGAGACGGTTGTGATAAGAGAAGAGAGAGAAAAGAGAGAGAGGAAAAGGAAAGTAAGTTTGAAAATATAATTTTTATTTCTTATAAGTTTCTTTAATAGGTCGGATTGGTTAATTTAGAGGAAACTCTGTCCTTTTAACTATAGCACCTACAGTTGTCGGGAATCGCAAATGTCATTTCTGAAGAGGGTTTACTAGGTGAGTTGACTAAAGATAAACTCCAGTATTTTGACTTGTTTGTCGGGTGTTCTATTGATGTTTTTATTGGTGGATTCTGAAAAAGTGTTTTTTTAATATGTACGTGTATTTGCTCCTAATATAGCCAACTTTGCATGTTTCGTATATTAATCTGTGTCATTTCACATGTGCACAGGTTGAAACATGCCTTTGTAGGGGCTTAGGTCTGTGGGACCATCTTTTTAATGCGTATGCAGCTGGGGAGGTTGGTTATATTAAGTGAATAAGATTGTAATCTTAGGATGTGAGCACGGGTAGTGCTGTTGAGATTGGGTGCATACAGACTAGGTACGATTGATATATTTGTGATTTACACGAGTTTGTGACATGATTATGTTAAGATTATGCACTTATGTCCAGCATGAATTTTGTTATGTTTTTGATAAATATATATGTTACATAAGTTATTATTTTTGTATTTAACCCTGGTGCGATGTTAGTTTCTTACTGGGCTAGTTTAGCTCACAACTCCCACCATTCCAGTATAGGAAAAGATCAAGGTAGCCGACCTAATTGACTTGGCGTGGTACGAATCTGGAGATTAACGTGAATGTTGAGTGTATAGCTGGCTCTGAGTAGATGTGGACTATATAATTGATGAATACAACTATTTCATTTTCAGCTTTAAGTATGGAATGTACCTAACCTCTGAACATCTAAACTAAAGATCTTGTGGCATGTGTAATTTAATAATCAGTACTATATGACTTTAATAAAAAGTCAATTATGTGTGCTATGGAAACCCGGAATGTTACACCAAAGGTCTAATAGACCTCAAGAATTAGGAGGGGGGACAAGGAGGCCCTAGAGAGGCTCTCAAGAGAGAAGCAACTGACCAAAACAAAAAGGTAGTAAAGTCTATTCCTTTAGGTCGAAATCACTTGAGTCAACAAATATGATTACATGATGATTGCATGACCATGAACGACAAGAACAAATGAGAAAGAGAAAAGGCTTAAGGCTGAGGTTCAATAGCGATGGCTTCAGTCAGGGTTGGGTCCTCCAATGGCGGTTGTGTCACCTCCCCGACGACCGCTTCCTCGCTCTCTCCTCCGCGGCCCTCTCTTTCTCTTCTATCTCCTTCTTCTCTGCTTTCTCTCTCCCCTGGATTTCCGACCAAAACTTTAGGTAGTCTACATAGTCCAAGTTGGCATGACGGAGATCGAGCTACACTCGGGCCAAAGTCTGAAAGATAGAGAACCCATCCATAGCTGCTTTTCAGAGGCTCCATTTGAACTCCTCACCGACCTTAAACGCAACCACTACATGTTCTGTTTGTTTTCTCTTTTCCTCCCGAAGGGATGCTTGGAATTCCCTAGACCCGACATAATGTTTTGCCATATTGTTAAGGTCCCAGGACCATTCAGTAGAGCCTTGGTAGTCCTTCATGAATTTCTCAACACTAGCCTCTACCTTTTCTTTGATAATTATCTCCTGCCGACTTTTCTCATTATCATAGGCCTTTTGTAAGGCCTTTATCGATTCCCAACATCCATCAAGATCCTCCTCCGCCTTTGCCTTTTCAACCTAGGAGATTTTCGCTTGGGCATGCATCTCATTTGTCTATTCGCTCAAAGTAGCCAACTCGGTAGAAGTCTTCTCCCGTAGGTGCAGATTATATTCTTTTTCTTGCTCAGAAGAACTCAAGGCCGTTTGAAGATCATGCCCCGACCTCTTCAAGTCGGCGATCTCTTCCTCAAATTTCTTCCGCAGTTTATTAACCAGGTCTAATAGTATGAAACCCTTTCGAAGGTGCCTTGTGGTGTGATCCATGAAGAAACCATCCTATAGCAGAATGACGGAAAAAATGACAAGAAGATCCCCAAGTCAAACATTAAGAGATGTGACAAGAATACATACCGACAAGGACAACGAGGAAAGATGGCCCTCAAACTCATCCTCATCAAGACTCTCCATCATGGCCTCAAAGTTCGAATCCCGAACTATCTCGAAGGCCTGCTTGGCAAAGTCAGGATTGATGGAGATCTCGGAAACACACTTCTGAGACTTGTGAGGGAAAGTAGATTCAGCTTCAGTGGGATGTACCTGCTCGAGACCTCGAGAACTCCCTGCTTCACCCAGAGAACCAGGAATCTTGGATTTACTCGTCAGTGGGCTTACTTCCACTGGCATGATAATGTAGCTCGCTCCTGAGGCCGACGTGGGGAATTAAACCTCGGGCACCTACGGGATTGAAAGTGGAAGGGAGTCAACCCTTGGAGAGACAGGAGAATTGTCTCAAGTCCTATTCCTCAGAAGGCACACCTCCCTGACCTTCTTTTTTGATCAAACCTCATTCTTCCTCTTCTTCTACTTATTTCGACCCGAACCTGAAGGAGTGACCTGAGCGGGAGCGACCTCGGTTGGAGAAGCCTTGACTTGTGGGGCCTCAGCTCGAGCGGCCTCGGCCTCGGAAAGGAGTGAGTTCACTAGTTTGTCGATGTTTATCCAAGGACCTGTATGTATAGAGTCAAGTCAGCACCCTACTAGACTCAATTTTAAAAAAGACTCGAAACTTCCTATATATCTATCGCTAAGAAGAGGCCATGGCGTTGGAGGTTCTCCGAGTTGAGGAGTTTGTCAAGAGGAACCTTAGGAAATCCTCGGAGAACCTCCCATTGTTCTTTCTCCTTGGCCGACTCCTTAGTCTCAAGCTTGGTTTTCAATTTCGGGAGCTCACAGGAAGTCAGAACCCGCCAAGGTTGGTCATAGGAGACAAATAAAAACTTGTCCTTCTAGCTATGAATGGAAGACCTACTGGGGCTTAAAAAATATTTACCTCCTTGGGCAGTAAGGTAGTACCAACTGGAGGAAGGATGAGACCTTATCGAAAAAAGGAGACAAAACCATCTAAGGGTCGGCTTAAATCCAAAGTATTGAAGGATCATAACAAGGCCGCACAATATTCTCCAGGAATTGGGAATTAGTTGGGCTAGACTCAGCTGATAACATACTAAGATTTCCAGAAAAATCGAGGGGAAAGGAAGCCGAAGACCAGTAGTTAAGGCATCTAGGTAAATGGTGATCTTACTCATGAGAGGATTGTTCGCTCTCTCGTTAGGACTGGGGGATCTACAATAGAAAGGAGGGGATTTGATATGAAAACGACTTGAGACTCGGTTCACCCCATCGGAGGAGAAAGAACTACGAACAGTACCTATCGCGGCATCATCCGCTGCCGCAGAAGAGGGCTCGGCTTCGGCCCTTTCTTCCCTAAAGGTTAGAGAAGAGTGGGCCATTTCCTGAAGAAAGGAAGTTGGACCGCAAAAGAAGAAGCATAGAAACTCAGAGGAGTCTCAAGGTAGACAAGCAAGAAAGATAAAAGTGAAAAACCCTAGACGGGTCCCGAATTTAACCTGCCTTTCAGTTTCTTCAACGGTCGAGATCCACCCCAGGCATTTGCTTCAAATGTTGAGATTTGGCACCCAAGCGCCACCCCAAAAAGAGCGACACGTGGCCCATCTGGACCACCCTATCATTACCCCTAATTCGCGCCTTTTGCTTATCCGAATAAAATGCATTGGGAAGCGAGAAGGAACTATTGCTCATACACATCGCACAACTTTTGAAGCGGATATGCGCCCTTCCCCACGATGACTACAGTAGCCCATTGCTTTTGGATTGATCTTTGCTTGATGTACTTGGTAGGTAAGTCTAAGAGCGCAACTCTACCCTCATTCCACTCCATGGGTCATACCACCGATGTCAGCGTAAGGAAACCATCCCTCATCAAGAAAAGGGTCTCCCAGATCATCTCTCACGATGGCGGATAAGACCCTTAAAAGGTGATGGGATGGGGTCCAATTCCCAACGAACCCCAAGGGCATAAAGAGAGAAGACCTCAGAGGAAAGAGGGTAAGCTAATTCAGATTAACAGATACACTACTCGTCTTCTACATCTGTTTCCTTCTCTTCTCAAGTGACCCCTCGACTAATTTAATTGTCGGAGCTGGCTTGGGCATCTAGGCCCTCCCCCCTCTCACTAGTGAGTTATTGTCCTTTTTCAGGTGAACCACCATGTGAACGCCTTCAACACCAGCTCCAACAGTGAGGAGAATTTTATCAGTTGGCCTAAACTAGAAGCAACCTCGACCTTATCCTGTTTTTGCGCTAACATATACTGATAAGATTATAGTAATGGTTAGATTTTGTTTATTGTTTAAAGTCAATTTAATGTTATAACTTAACTCCCAATTTTGCACTTTTGCCTAGGTATGATTTATTAAGAGATTATTTAAAAAATTCGAGTCATGATAAAATTATGAGTGGTTCATTACGATTAAATTTATAACAATGACATGGCAAGTAGAACACATAATTTTTAAAATAATATTTTGACTTTTTATTAACTCTCAACTTTGGTTTTAATATAATTATAAGTTTTTAATAGTAGTTAAATATCATACCAAAGATACCACATGTCCATGAAAAAACCCAATTAAACCCTTCAATAAATTTATCTATAAAATATTAGACTTTGTTTGTTTGTTTTTGTTTTCCATTTTGTTCTCCATTAGAAACGATTTATATATATATATATATATATATATATATATATATATATATATTGATAAAGTTGCTTTTAAAAACAGCTTTTATTTAAGGTTTGTTGAGAAAGCCAAAAGGATGGTCCATGGGACTTTTGCTTCAATAAATATTTTATTTATTTTATTTTAAAATAATAGAATTTTACTTTTGCATATCTTATAACATATTTAAATTCTATTGTTATTACCAACAAATTTATAAATATTTGGATCTTATATTTTCATCCTCTTAAACTTCAATATTTTTATTTGAAACTAATATTCTACTATTTTTTTAGAGGAAAGTTCAAAAAAAATATGAAAACTTTGCAACTCCTTCAAAAACCCCTAATACTTCTCATATCTTTAAAAAGCCCCTCCTTTTTAACCAAACGTCACGTTAGTCTAGGACTACTAATTGTGTTAAAAACCCCTGAAAATTATAAGAACGCCCATCGCCAGAGAAATAAACGCTTTGGAGCGCTCAATGATCCCCAACTTCACGAGTTAGTCTCCCAAAAATCCCTAGTTTTTGTTGCTCTTCTCTCCATCTTCATATTGTCCAGTCTCCGTCAACCACCGGGAAGACCATCTCTTTGAAGATTCCAATGCTCATCTCCAAGGCGAGCCTCTCCCAAAGAAAAGCTCTTTGATTATAGGGGGTTAGGGTGTGTGATTCAGAGGTTGATGTTTGTTTTCAGGTTATCCAAGGCGAGCCTCTCCCAAAGAAAAACTCTTCGAATAAGAAACTGAATCAATCACAGAGAGTTGATGTCTCTCCTTATATGGAAACTAAATTAGGCATGGAGGCTTGATTAGGATCCCTCTATAGATCCCACTGATATCGTTCATAACTAAATGGCTTAAGTATTTATTTTGAATTTTTCGCATATTAAACGGCTAAAGTGTTTATTTTTTAAAGTTTTTTACTTATTAAACGACTAAAGCAATTATTATTATTATTATTATTATTATTATTATTATTATTATTATTATTATTATTATTATTATTATTTTGGAGTTTTCGCTAACTAATGTGAAGAATTTGACGAGATTACAATATTTCTTTAATTGGAAATTAAATCAATCAAGAAGGATTGATATTCACTTTACAAGGTTTTTCGAGATTACAATCACATTTGAATAGGAAACTGAATCAATCAAGAAGGAGTGATATACACTTTACAAGTTTGACGAGATTGCAATCTCATTCGAATAGGAAACTAAATCAATAATGCTCTATATATGGAAACTCAATCAATCACAAAGAGTTGATATCTCTCCTTATATGGAAACTGAATCAGTCATGGAGGCTGGATTAGGATCACTCTATATATCCCCACTAATATCGCTAATAACTAAATAATTATAGCGTTTATTTTTTGAAAGTTTTTCTTATTAAACGACTAAAATGTTTATTTTTTAAGCTCCCGCTTGTTAAACGACTAAAATGTTTATTTTTAGGGGTTTTCACTTATTAAATGGCTATAACGTTTATTTTTTGGAGTTTCTACTTACTAAATGGTTTAAGCATTTATTTATTTATTAATTTATTTTGTTTGGAGTTTCTGCTTACTAATGTGAAGAATTCAAAGGCATATTCTTTATTTCAGTCATCTAATATATATAGATTTACACTTTACAAGTTGACAAGAATACAATCTTGTTTAAAACAAGAAACTGAATCAATCAAGAAGGATTGATATACACATTACAAGTTTGACGATATTACAATATCGTTCGAATAGGAAACTGAATCAATCGCTCTATTTATATGAAAACCGGATATCCCTCCTTAGATGAAAACTGAATCAGTTACGGAGGCTTGATTAGGATCACTCTGTAGTTCCTCCCAACTGATATCGCTCATAACTAAATGGCTTAAGTGTTTATTTTTCAGAGTTTCCACTTATTAAACTGTTAAAGCGTTTATTTTTGGAGTTTTTGCTTATTAAACGGCTAAAACATTTATTTTTTAGAGTTTTAGCTTACTAAATGGCTTAAGCGTTTATTTATTTATTTATTTTGGAGGTTCTGCTTACTAATGTAAATAATTCGAAGGTATATTCTTTATTTCAGTCATCTAATATATATAGTTACACTTTAGAAGTTGAAAGATTCAATCTTGTTTGAATAAGAAACTAAATCCATCAGGAAGGGTTGATATACACTTACAAGTTTGACGAGATTACAATATCGTTCGAATAGAAAACTAAATCAATCACGCTTTTTATATGTAAACTAAATCAATCACGGAGAGTTGATATCACTCCTTATATGAAAACTAAATCAGTAATGGAGGCTTGATTAGGATCAGTCTGTAGATCCCCATTGATATTACTCATAACTAAATGGCTTAAGTGTTTATTTTTGGGAGTTTCCGCTTATTAAGTTGCTAAAGTGTATTTTTTTAGTTTTCGATTATTAAATGTCTAAAGTATTTATTATTTCAGAGTTTTCACTTATTAAACAACTAAAACATTTATTTTTTGGAGTTTCCATGCATTTATTTAAGCCATTTAATAAGCAAGAACTCCAAAAAAAAAAAAGCTTAAGCCACTTAATAAACGAAAACTCTAGTAAAAACGTTTTAGCCGTTTACTAAGTGGAAACTCTAAAAAATAAACGCTTAAGTAATTTAAACGTAAATCACAAAATAATAACAATAACAATAATAATAATAATAATAATAATAATAATAATAATAATAATAATAATAATAATAATAATAAACTACAAGAAATAAACATTACCCCAAAATTAAAATTCAAACCACAAAATAAATAAATAAATAAATAAATAAATAGATACACACAAAAAAATGGAAACCCCATAAAATAAACTCAAACCCCAAAAAAATAAACGAAAACCCCATAAAATAAACGAATACCCCAAAAAAAAAGAAACGCAAATCCCATAAAACAAAAGTAAACCCCAAAAAATAAACGCAAACCGAAAAAAATACACGTATATCTCAAAAAATAAACAGAAATTCCAAAAAACAAAAACCCAACAAACAAACACAGAAGTTTTGGGAAGACATACATCACTCTCACCTAGGAAGCTTCTAGACTCCAATGTTTTGCATATTTCCTCTAACACAGACTGACACTCGGACAACAAGGTAAACTCTACAACAAGACCTTCTACTTTTTACCTTGCAAGAGCAAAGAACGTCTCCATTGACAACTTACAAAACAAATAGAAACCTTGCGAGCGGGCTGCGGGATGGAAATATAGAAAGCTCGTTGGTAAAGCAAATTTCCCTCCAAGCTTGCTAGAAATGCTGAAAACTTGTTGGCTAAGTAAAAGAAATGGAGAAGTGATGTGATGGGCGGAAGATCTTTTGCCAAAGCAACTAATATAGTGTAAAACCCGCATAGTTTATGGACTAAATTAAATGCTTAATTATTCTCTTAATCATGTTGAATTAATTTTAAGGATTTATGAGGGGTTAAATTGCATATGATGAGGGTAAGGTTAACTAATCCCTTTTGGAGGACTTAAATGCAAAAGGGCATAATTAAATATCCATGAAGTTTAGTAGTATGGGGTTGAATTTGGAATTTATATAAATGTTTGGACTTAAGAGCAAAATTTGTTTTCTCAATGCAAAAGTGTGAGAAAGGGACTGTGTGGTGATTTTAGAAGAAGCCGGATATTTTTGCAAAAAGGTTTTGACTTATACATGAAAATAATATTACACGGGTTTCTATAGAGATGATTTTGAAAGAACTCAGGGGTTTTTTACTAAAAATCCACAACTCATGCATAAGACTAGGACTGCATGATTTTATTATTGAAATAAACATTGGGCCTGTATGATGATCCTGAAAGAGTTCAGGGACTCTTTACTAAAAAGCCACTTAAGCCATACATGAGGTGAAGAATGAATGGTTGTGATTAAACCCGGGGAAAAGCATCTCATGGATGAGATTTAAGCAAGAGCTTGTGAAATAATATATAGAGAACCTAGGGGTTCTTTACTAAATGTCTCATGAATGAGATAACTTCATTTGAAATCAACGGCCAGGATCAAAGCTGGGATTATTATAAAACACAGGCTCGTTTGCAAACCCTATCCTCATCCTTCTTCCTTCGTGAGAGAGACTGAGAAAAAGAAGAGCACGAGGCTACCCCGTCGCCAGAGCTGCTTCTCAAGAGCATTTTGGGCCACCATCACTGTAAGACCCTAAATTTTCTAAATAAATAAATTAAAAAATTCTAAAAAATTAATGGGATTAATTAGCACGAAAAATAAATTAATTATTTTGAAACTCAAGTAAAGGAAAATTGGGGATTAATGGATTTAAAATCCAGCCTTGCAACTATAGGGCCGAGAGTGGGCCTTATTGGGCCAGGCCATATTTACTTGAAATAGTTGGTGATGGATAGTTAGTAAAAGACTGATTAATTAAATGAGGGATTTATTAAAGTGTTAATTAATTCAGGTTAATTAAGTGGGAGATACCGGAAAACAGTTAGAGTCCCGGTAAAGTAGATCTGGTCGGATCAAAAGCCGGTAATATCGGATCTAGTCTGACGAGAGACAGACCCCGTGATGTTATAGTGCGCCCGTGATGACTGGAATCATTGTCCAGATTTCCCGGATCTGGGTCGATGAATTATTGAGTAGATAATATTGATTAATGGGGGATGTTGACATAAAGCGAAGAGATAACTTAGATTAATTAAACCCATTTGACAATAATAAAATGATAAGTTAATTTAATTAAAAGTTTAATGATAATTCGAATTAATGGAATTGAATAATATAGATTAATGTTAAAATATACATATATTCATATATATATATATATAGAATGAGGAACTAGGGCTGAGTTTCTAAAAATTGAAATCGATTTCAATCGAAGACTCGTGCCCCTCCCTCTCGTCTCCCCTCTTCCTCACGGTTCTCCCTCATTGGTGCCCTACCCATGCCAGCCAACCACAGGCCAGCCTTACCCACGGTGACGCCTGCACGGACGCACGTCGTCGCCTTCCAGTCTCGCGCAGCTACCCTTGCCCTGTTTTGCTGCTGGTCCGCCCCTCTGAACACGCCGCCCCCATCGGTTGCCTGCCGGTCTGCCCTCTGGCAACGCCGCCCTTTTCCGATTGCCCGTCGGCATGACGCCGCAACACAGCTTCGGCCAGCTACGCTTTTCCCTCTTTCGACGAGCTCGTTGGCTGACTATCCCTCTCCCTCTGTGAGCAGCTAACGTAGTTGTGAAGTTCAGCCCCGGACAGAGCCTGATGACAACCTCTTCTTCTTCTGGTGAGCTAGCGTGTGCTTAGGGAGCTGAGGGTGAACAATTAGAGGCCTGATTGGCCAAGTAATTGTTTCATTAGATGCATGACATTGACTAGATTTAAGGTTGTGAATTGGTTAATTTGATGCCATGTATTGCACATGTTAATTAGAGTGAAATGTGAATGTTTGTATTATTTTCGGGGCCCTATATGTAGGGGAGGTGCCGCCGAATTTTCATGAAAATTCTAAGTATTCATGTCCTATTAGTTCCATGTTAGCATGCTTAAGTGTTACATGCCATAGATTAATGGAATGGGGCTAATTCATCCTGTTAAGAGGTATGTTAGGATGTTATAAGCAAGTTAAGTTAAATATGGGCATGTCGAGTAATTATCGTATTTTATAACGATAGAACTAAAAGTATGAAAATACGAATCTCGTATTTATCTAGTTGTTATTGTAAATTCTAGGTAAGGGTAAAGGTCACGCGGGAGCATCAGCAGGATCGAGCCTGACCTAGGATTTAGCGAAGGACTTCAAGGTGAGGGGACATCTCTGTAAATGAAGTTTTTATGCATGTATTCATCATGATTCGACTTATTCGTATTCTTATGAGTTTTATATCGGTTTGTGCATGCCGATGGATTTTATCGCTACATTAGTATAGTGATTTCGAAAATGTGATAGTTTAGTTGTAGAAGGTAAGAAGAGGGGTAGAGGTAGGCCTAGGATTACGTGGAGAGAGGTGGTGTCTAAGGACCTACATATGTTAAATATTGAGCTGGATCTTACTTTTGACAGAGCGACATGGAGACAAAAAATTCATATAGCCGACCCCGCCTAGTATAGGATTACCGATAAGTTGGCTAAAAGGTTTTCCTTCATTAGCTTAGCTTTGTTTGTAGGGATACTGTTCTGCTTCTAACATCCCAATCTCTCATAGAATTATTTGTTGTTATTATTATTTATTTATGTATTTTTTTTTTAATTTTATTTCATTTTACTTCAGTTTATTTCATTTCATTTTATTTTATTTTTATTTCATATTTGAGAGCGACATGAAAACAAAGAATCCATATAGCCGACCCCATCTAGTATGGGATTAAGGCTTAGTTGTTGTTGTTGTTGTTGTTGTTGTTGTTGTTGTATTAGTATAGCGATTTCATGTTTGTATTGCTATGTTGTGAAATAGCATGAATCAATGTTATCAGAACCCGACCGGACATTGAACCGGTCAAGGTCCAGGGTCACCGGTTCACCGGTTCAACCGTCGGGTCAATTGGGTCAATGTCGGGTCAATATAAATATTAATAATAAAAATTTATATTAAATAATTTATAATAAAACTATTTTAAAAAATTATTATAAAGAAAACTATTATAAAAACTATTTTAAATAAAAAAAATTCTGTTTTAAATAATTTAAATATTTGAAAATAAAAAAATAAAAAATTGACCGGTTCAACCACCGGGTTTAATAGCGATTCAATGACACATGCAGTTCAACCTGCTCCCGTTCATCCCGGTTCAATTCCTTGTCTGGGTTAATTACAGAACCGGACCGGTTCCATGGCCGGTTCACCGGTTTAACCGGTCGGACCGCCGGTCCAGTCTGGTTCTGATAACTATGGCATGAATAACTGTTAAGTGAAACCTTAATTGGTAGAGATGTATTTACTTATATATCATAGGCTGCACCTTAGTTAGACATGTATAAAGGATCCAATGGGGCTCAGGATAGAGCCTTGAAATAAGTAGACGAGATCGGGTTAAGAAAGGGACTTTGTTTTCAATAGCTTTTCTTAAAACAAAAATGTTTATGAAAGTTGTTCTTTTTATAAAACCCCTTTCTGACTCTTGTGAGTGCTCGTATCAAATATGAGATGCATACTTTATGTACACATGTAGATGTATACCGCTGGTCGTCATGTACCGGGCTCATGTAGATGTATATCGCTATTCCCGATCATCAGGATCATGTAGATGTATATCTCTGTTCCTTGATGCGAATTGGAGTCCTTCCTGAGACATTCGAACTAGGGGTGCATGCTTTTATGATACGAGGGCATTGCATATACATGTTGATAATATGCTTGTTATGATGTGAGATCGCATATGTGCTTTCTTCGGGTTTTTGATTGTGTTGGCATGCTTATCATGATTTAAGATAATTATGCAGACCCTCATGATTTATATTTTCTTATTTACACGTACTATTATGTTAGTACAGTTTCTGTCGAGAGACAGGTATGTATAATACCTGGCAGATTTATCCATACTCACTGAGCTTGTATAGCTCAGTCCCTTTGGTTATTGTTTTTATATTGTAGGATCTAGACAAGGATCTGAGTAGTAGCTCGTGACGTGAGTGAAGATCGAAGTCTAGCTGGCTCTGGCGTACCGTATCTTTATTTTTAGTCTTATCATGTTGTATCTGACGCTATGTTTTAATTGCTTCCGTGTATTTGGGGTCGTTTTTGCCCAATATATGTTGTACTCTTTTATGACCTGGTTTTAATATGACTCCCGATGTGTAACCGGTTGTGCTTATGTCATATTGATTTGATTTGAGTACTTCATTATTATTTGGTTTAAATTTTTACAGCCTTAGGCACAGGTTACCCTCCTGACTTGGTTGGTGTGACATCTGTCTTAGTAAAGAGATGGGTGTTACAGCCACGCTGGTGAGTCTCTTGTCTCTTTGTAAGTTAGGTGCATGAGTTTGGAGCCTTGAATGGGTTGAATACTTTCTTTTCTTTTGTGTATGTTGTAAGGATATTAGATGATTGTGGTTTATTGTGGGATGGAATAGTGTGTTCAATTAAAATAGTAGATCTCTTGATGCTAGTAAAAGGAAATAAAACTACATGTATTACTTTTCAGTAGGATCGTATGAAATAAGATGTACAAAATTAGCTACTGTTGGCAGTTGTGAATGGATTTTTGATGGATAGTGATTGTATTTTTCAGAAATTAATGGACTATATTAGTATAGAATTCCGTTATAGTTGAGAATGCACACAATGTGTTCGACATAATGCCACATAGAATTAATTATACAAGTTGAGGCTTGTATGGACTTGGGATATACTTAGATTCACATATGTATATACATGAATGAAATCAGGTTGCTATTTAGGGTGAATGAAATGTATTATTAGGGGATTATAGGAATGTTGGTATTAGATTTGAAAGAAACAAACTGCAGACTTGCAGCCTGGACTCTCCTGATCAGGGTACCATTGGAAAGGTTAGGAAAAGATATATCTAATGAATCTTAGATCTGCAAGATTGAGCTTCTGGACTAAAGATATGGGCAGTTCTTTCTGACTGTGCAGAATTATCAGATTTCTGCATTAATATTAATAGTAATTGCGGTGTTTCTCCAAACGGCTCAGAATTCGATTTTGATCATCCTGATAGTTTGGGGATATGTTTAAACTAGTGAAAATAGTACGGATAGGTGTCTAAGAGCCTGGAGTTGTCGGTTATGAAACTAAAATCCGATATTTCGGTGAATGCACAGTTAGGGTATTTTAATGCATGTAATGAATCGAATTGAGCCAATAGAGGTGGTTATACTTATGACAACACACTGACGTAGATTGTATTACCAGATATCGACGTGGATAGAGACACATCAGGAGGGTCACAGATCAACTGAGTAGACTATTGATATAGGTAAGTTACTTCTACCTAGTACCCACTCTATGGAGTGCTTCTTGGATTTGTTGTTGCCATATTTTTTTTGTAAGTTACTCTTGCCTAGTTCCCACCCAATTATGGGTTTTATTAGCTTTGTTGATTATCATGTTCTTGCATGCCTTCTTATTGACCTTGGTCACTTATTTGTTACATACATATATTTAATATTTGTCTTGTTTGGATTGTTTCCATGTTGTATGTGTATGTTTGTTTTTTGTGAGATAGTGTTTATTGAACCTAACTGTTCGTTGATCGGCACGTGGCCGTGGAAACACGTGAGCCTGTGCTCCGTCCGGGTAGAAGTTGGTCGATTTCACTATTTATTGTTGAATGCTTACTTGGCATGCCTACCTGTTGACCGACACTTAACTATGGACACATGTGAACTTGTGCGCTGGCCTGGTAGGTGTGTGCCAGTTGGGTTCTGTTCTTTCACCCGATTCAGTAGAGCGTGGGGGCTCCGTTGTAAGACGCTCAGTGTCGAGGATACCTTAGCGTTCTGGCTTTCCATGCCAGAGGGTTCGTAATACTCTGGTTGTCCCGCCCGTCAATGGGGTTGATTCGCTAACCGTGTCGACACGTACGAGAGGTGGCGCTACTGACTCATGATTGGAGGGTCGTTTCCAGCCGAGGTTGTTGTTGCTGACCGGGGGGCGCTTGTTGAGTTTCTCTTTGGAATTCTTTTCTAGAGCCTAAGGGTTGTCGTTGTGTGAGGAGTCCCTACCGTTTATAGTCTTTGTGGTAGGTTTGAGACCCCTAGGGTTTAGTAGTGCGGGACATGGTCCCCACACGCTTGACTTGTTTTGATGGTTGTTTGATATGTTCATTTTAACTTATCTCTTATTATCTTGGGTTGATTTTGATTTCATTGTGATCCCTACGGGGTGCTTACTGAGCTTTCCTTTCGAAAGCTCATCCATTTGTTTCCCTCTTCTTTTTCAGATCCTGAGGAGTAGCTGACTCAGACTCAAGAGCGGTACGAGGGGTGGTGATATCTTTGCAGAGGTTCGAGGACCTCATGATTTCATTTGATGAGTGACATTTATACTTGTAGGACCCTTGTAGGGCCTTGATTATGTAGGGTAATTGAACCCTTGTTTCATATGTTATTTTTACTGTAGAACTTTGAATTTTTACTTATGTTATTGGAATTTGTTATTATCTGCTATTTGTTCTTGATTTATTTAGGCCTTGTATTCGAGTGAGGTGCGCCTCTACTTGGGTATAGCCGATTTGTGCATGTGCCAGAGGCCTGGAATTCGGGTCGGGGCGTGATATAGAGACAAGGTTAAAATTTGTAGTTTTGAAAAAGATATAACAGTCCATTAACAGGAAGGACCGACAAGGAAGAATCTAAAAAAGCTAGGACTGACAATGAAACTAAAAAGTTAGAAGGGTCGTCCAGTAAGTTTGAAATATATTAAGGACTGTACATGTAACATCTCAGAATTTTCTAAGTCAAATTCAGTAAATTTTGAAATTTTAAATGAGATTAATTAGCTCAAAATCAGATTAATCATTATTAACCTCAAAGTTAAAGGAAATCAGAATTTAATGAACCAAAATCCAGCCTCGCAACTATAAGGCTGAGAGAAGGCCTTATGGGCCAGGCCAAAGTTACATAGAATAGTTGGAGGTGGATAGGCGGCAGAGTCAGATTAATTAAATGAGAAATTAATTAAAGAATTTAATTAATCCAAATTAATTAATTAGAAGATATTAGACAAAAGTTAGAGTCCCGATAAAGTAGATTTGGCCGATTTAAAAGTCGAGAAACACGGATTTGGGTCGGGAGAAGAGATGACCCGTGATGCTACAGTCAGCCCTTATCACTGGGGTCATCTGACCCGGGATTCCCGGATCTGGGTCGGAGAGAGACACGAGCCAGATAGCATGATCAGTAGCCCTCGTGACGGCACAGTAACTGGATAAGATCAACGAAAAGTTGTTCGGTTTTTAGTAGGGATATTTTAGAAGATATTATTAATTAATCAAAATTATTTTTAATAGATAAGTTAAAGTAATCGATTTAATTATTAAATTATAATGAAAACAAAATATCTGATTAAAATCCTTTATAAGTAAAGTGAGAAGGAGAAAGATAGAGAACTCAATCCTTCTCTCTCTCGATCTTCAGAGTTGCGAGCCTTCTCCTCCCTTACCCACGCCCGCACAGGCTTGAGCCGCCGCCTCCTGCCGTTGGCGTGAGCACCGACCCCGCCGAGATCCCCGCTGCCGAGTCCCTCCCGTCGAGCCACAAAGGCTCGGATTCGCACTCAACCGCTGGCCGCCTCACTCCGGCCAAATTGCCGCGACCCTCTCACGTCTAGCCGCCTCGCAAGCCCCTTCACGGCAAGGCTCATCAGAAGACCGCTACCGCAGCCTCGTTTCTTCACCGGGCCGCCTCGAGTGGCGCGCCGGACACTTTCCACACCACAGACAGCCTCCTCACGGCTCCGACGGCGGCCACATGATACCGCTTCCTGACCAAGAACGCCAAAGCCCTAGTTTGGCCTCTCTTTTCTACACGTCGGTAGCCCCTTGCCACTCCTCTTGTTCGATTCGGTGAGGAAGCCTTCAAAACCCACAGTGAGCCCTAAATTGGGATTAAGCGTACTTTAATTATCTAATTGCAGATTTAAGTTGGGGGAAAACCTTAAATGGAAGCAAGATTAGGGTTTGGACTTGAAGAAGATTATGCATGTATAAGGGCAGTGAATTGTTAGATGTAGCCATGTATTATAGATTGTTAATTAAGTTGTTATTTGTGAATGATTGTATATTTTCGGGGCTCGATAAATAGAGGAGGTGCTGCCGAAAATTCATCGATTTTACATGCTTAATCCTTATAATTATGAAGCCCTAATTGGTTAAGAAAAGCATGTTAGAGACCCTAAAGTTTTCATAAAGTCATGCTTAAGTTTCCAAGTTGTGTTAGTGATAAAAATAAGCATAGTTAGTAAGAAGAATGAACTCTCGTATTCTTACTGTATTCTATTTAGTTTAAATTAGAGTATAAGTCAAGAATACGGACTCCGTATTTATAGATTTCGTATTTCGATTATCAGGAAGAGGAAAGGGCAAAGGCAAGTCAGCCACTGCCGAAGGACCGATCCAGACTTAAGCTCGGACCAGATATAGGTGAGGGGAACTAGCTGTACAGTTTCGTTTGATTTATCGTATTTTTATACAGTGTAGATTTTAGTTTTGAAAAGCATGAACTAGGAGTTTTATGAAAATTTCTAGAGTTTTGTAAAACCATTTCATGCACAGTATTCAATAACAGAAAAGAGAAACAGATAGATTACACTTTATTGATATGCTTGTATGAACCAGTGGTGGCTCGTGTAGAGCCAGAGAGTACGGCACTAGGTTAGGAGAGGGGTGATTTAAATTCTTATTTTAAGTCCGAACTATCTATTTTTAAAACACTTCCATTTATAAAATCAAAACCCCCTTTCCATCCTTTTAGGTGCTTAGTATACGTATATATAGTTGACCTCGTATATCAGATATACTCATAGGTCGCTAGTCATACAGTGTTGAAGTAGATGTGTAGTCAGAGATTATAGTCTTGTGATTATTAGATGATTCTGCATTCCTCACCTCCTAGAGAGATTGAGTTTTATCTCAGAGAGAGGAGGCACAGGTACAGATTACCCAAGGGGAATGTCGGTTTCATAAATAATTCATAAGACAGAGAAACAGGAAATCAGATTTGCATATTAAAGAGAATACATTGGCCAGCATATATTTGCTCAGTATTATTTCAGATTTCAGTATTTACATTCAGTTATTTCCTATACATGTTTTATACTTCAGATTTACTGTTTTACATTATTATACGGGTACAGTTTACACCCGACTGATATGTTCCCAACTCATTGAGCTTCAGTAGCTCAGCCCCTTTTTCTTTGATATTGTGATTGCAAGCGATAAACAGGGGACCATATAGAGGGTCGTCTGATCGCGAGTTTAGTGGAGACGTCCTGTAGTTGGCTCTGACTCCCGCGTCTAGTATTTATGTTAAGTTTGATTATGTTGTATTTGAGACAATTACGTCTGAGACAATATTTTATTTGATAATATACTAAACAATATCAAGAGTTTGAAGATTTTGTTATAATATGTTTGCTTATTAGCTTCCGCAAGTTACTTGTTATTTAATTAATTAGCAGTTTACAGCCTTAGGTTTAGGGTTCATCCCCTAGACCTGGCTGGTGTGACACGTATCTCCCTGAAAAGGAGATGGGTGTTACAGTACAGTAATTTCCCCTTTTTTTTTCTTTGTTCATATGCATGATGATATTTAAAAATAGGGTAAATTTAAAAAAAAAAAGCTATGTGGTTTCACGGATTTGCAAAATAAAGAATGTGTTTTTTTTTCCAGAAAAAATCTTGTGGTTTCTACAACTAACAAAGGAAAAACTATAAGGTTTTTAACGAAAAAAACCATGTGGTTTCACGGATTTTTAAAAAAAAGGAACAGTTTTTGTTAAAAAAAACTTAACTTGTTTACCCTTTTTGTGTTGGCTGTCACATTTCCTATTTTGCAAATCTGTGCACATGGTTTTTTTTTTAATTTACCCTTAAAAATATGATACAATTATAATATAAATTTGTATATAAAATTATGTTTACATATGAAAAGTAGCTCCAATAAATAACCAAATATTAACTATAGTAGTTAAAATTATTTATTTTAAAATAAATTTTGTTGAATATTGATCTTATGGATATAAAAAATAAACTAGTAAATTTCCCTTGGTATTACTCATCATTTCGAAAATGATGGTTTTTCTACTATATATTAAAATTTAACCCATAATGTTTAACTTTCAACAAAACTCAAATTGATATTAACAAATCAATCTTAAATAAATTTCAACAACTCCTAAAGTTCAAAATCAATAGAAAAAACCAAAAACCAAAAACAACCTACGTTTTTCACCCACTTTTGTTCAATGGCAAACCTATCAACCTCTCTTTGGGATCAAACTCAACATCCACCCTTGTAACATGTGTTAAATCCACCACTCTAATACTCTAGTTTAGTAAAATAGATAGACTTTTAAAAATTTAAAAATCTAAAATTCTGTGAAAATTTTAAAATCTCAATCTAGTTTTTTTAAAAAAATTTAAAATTAAAATTATTTATAACCAATATACTCCCGCTTAGTGATATAGATAGATATTTTCAAAAATTAAAAATACTCTCATTTATTAGTAATATAGATTGATTTTCTAAAATTAAAAAAAGTCAGAAAATTTGAAAATCCCAACATAATTTTCTTATTTTTTTTTTCAGATTTTTAACTCACTTTCTTTTAGTAATATAGATAGAAGATAGATATTATAGTGTTTTTTTTTTGTTAAAGTGGATAAACCACATTCATTTATTGAGATAGTAATGAAGTTGGGTTACAGGACCCTTAGTTGGGCCTAGGTTTGCATGTGGGGATTACATCGGTTCTTGTTGTCCCGGGGGGGTTGGGGATAGGCCTCTCTCTTCGAAGTCTGCTCCTGAAGGTATTGGTGTCTGCTCTCCCCTCGTTAGAATGAGGCTGTGTCCGATGAAGGTATGTATTGTTTGTAGTTGTGCTTGTTGTGCGACATGGGCACTTTTGAGCCACGACAGGAAGAAGAAGTCAGCTTGGCGGATGAGTCTGTACAAACGCGATGTTTATCTTTGAAAACTCTGTTGTTGCTTTCCAGCCATAGGCTCTAAGTAACCGCTAGCACTAACAACTGCCATCCTTTTCGCAGATCCTTCTTCATAAGCATACCGATGGAGGTCCTGCCCCACAGATCTTGTATCCGGATGGGGTGGGCTCCAATCCCCATGAGTTGTGTATAGTGTGTCCAAATGTCTATGGCGCATTGGCATTGTATGAGAAGGTGTTCCGTTGTTTCTTCATGTGGGTTACACAAGTAGCAGCTTCTCCGCTCCTGCTAATTCCATTTTGCTAGGTTTTGAAGTTTGGGAAGCTTGTCTTCCTATACTAACCATACAAACAGTTTGACCTTAAATGGTGACACTTGCTTCCAAAATGATGCAGGTAGATTGCTTCTCATGCCTCCGTCCATTTTGAAATGGTATAGTAATTTGACCGTGAATTGCTGGTTTGGGGTGAGCCTCCATTTTCTTCCATCTACTCCTTAGGAGTTTGCGTGGATGAGGTGCTCTTGGAGCCCTTGTAGCATTTCCCTCGCCCCTAGTGACAGGGGTCCCGTCTTGAGTATCTGTATTCCTTGAAGTTACATTTGGCGTACTTCTTGAATTGTATTGTCCGCTTTTCTCCATAGTGTTTAGAGCTCTGGAAACAGTCTAGCGGGGTCGTGGCCGCATATCCAATTGTCCAGCCATATTCTGTTTGCTTCTCCGTTCCCTAGTGTTGCTATGACATTTGCCATGGTAGGCTTTCTCTGCTCTATCACTCCCTTCCAGAAGTAGGAGGATCTATTGGGTGCTGGCCTATGGGGGTTGATCTGTGAATTCCTAAAGTAAGCGTGTTGGATGATCCGACCGCATATTCCAGTTTCTCCGTTTAACAGTCTCCACCACCATTTGCTGAGGAGTGCTTCATTGAAGGTTTTCAGATTAATGATGCCCCATCCTCCTAGATCCTTCGTTCTTGTCAGTCTTTCCCATTTCACTAGTCTATATGCTCTGGATTCTTAGTTGGCTCCTCTCCACAGAAAGTCTCATCTCACTCCTTCAATTCGTCTTAGTACCCATTGTGGCAGCTTGTAATTGGCCATCCAGTGATTCGGGATGGCCGAGTTTAGAAGGGTGATTCGTCCGCCCATTAATATTAGCCGCCCTTTTCATGTTGCTAATTTGTTTTGTATCTTTTTTATCAGTTTGTTCCAATCTTGCTTTCTTGGTCTGCTGCCGGATATTGGAATGCCGAGATATTTGATTCGGAGTTGGTGCTGGCGGCATCCTATTATTAAGGTTAATGCACTGGATTCTTCTGTCGACATCCCGATGGGGATGATAGCACTTTTGTTGTAGTTTATTCTTAAACCTGATAGGCCCTCGAACAAGTCGAAGATTACTTTTAGAATATGAAAGTCTCTAATTTTTCCGGAGCTGTTTATCAGGAGGTCGTCCGCATACTTCAGTGTTGCCACTTGTTCTGCTCTTACCGTGCTAATCTTGTATCCCTCAAAGAGGCTTGCTCGCATGGCGTGTATCACCATTATGGTGAGGACATCCATTGCCAGTACGAACAGTAGTAGTAAGAGGGGGTCTCCTTGGTGCAACCCTTTTTGGTGTCTTACATAGCCCATGGGGGTCCCATTGATGAGGAATTGGGATTTGGATGATTGAAGGATCTTCCTAATCCATCCTATCCATCTTGTTCCAAATCCTCTTGCTTGGAGAATCTCGAGCAGGAATTCCAAGTCCACGGTGTCAAAAGCTTTTTCAAAATCCACCTTCATAATCGCTCCTTTTTTCTGCTTCATTTTATACACTATTTCTTCTGCCGCTATAATACTATCTTAGATATATCTACCCTTGATGAAGGTCGTTTGGTTTTCATTTACCAAATCCACTATGACTGTTTGTAGTCGGTTTGCCAGTACCTTGGTAATGATCTTCATTAAGCAGTTTAGAAGGCTTATCGGGTGGAATTCCTTAATTGATGAGGCTGTGCTAAACTTCGGGATTAACAAAATATGTGCCCAGTTTAGATGTTCCAGGTTTCCTGTACCATGGTATAGGTCTTCGAATGTCCGTAGGATGTCATCCTTACTGAAGTTCCAGCTCTGTTGGTATATATTCATTGTGAAGCTATCTGGGCCTGGTGCTTTCTCTGGGTTGAGCTCCTGGATTGCTGTGTGGATTTCAATTTTCGCAAAGGGATTATCTAGTTGTGATAAGTCTACCTGGTTATGGTCCTCGAACATGTGCGCCCAGTCTGTGTGGTATCTATTCGTCCGTTTTTTACCAAACAAGCTAGTAACATATCATGATGCTGCTTTGGTAATGTCTTGTGGTGTGGTATGTGTACTGTCATCCATGGTGAGCTGGTGAATCCAGCTTCTGTTCTTTCTTTGGTTGGCGATGGAGTGGAAGAATCTCGTATTCTTATCCCCCTCCTTCAGCCAGGTGACTTATGAGTATTGTCTCCAGTGTTCCTCTTCCTGTCAGATTTGATTATCATATTAGTTTCTGCTTGTTAATTTGGAGAAGTTCCTCTTCCTCATTTGAGAGTTGTTGTTGTTCACCTTTGATGTCTAGTTGTTCTATACTGTTTTGAAGCTCTTCTTTCTTCTGATATTGCACCTGTTGATTTTCCTTACTCCATTCGCGGAGTCTTCCTCTAATCAGAGTGAGTCTTTTGGCCCATATGTATGCTCCCTCTCCTGTAAAGTTATTCCCATGCCACCATTCATTCACCATGTTCCAGAATCCTTTTGTCTTTCCCCAACTTCTATTAAAGTGGAAGGGGTAGTGTTGGGGTTCTTGTTGTCCGCATTCCAGTGCGATTGGCACATGGTTAGATCTGATTCGGGGTAGGGCCAACTGCCAGATGCAGGGATAGGCAGACATCCATTCTCGGGATAAAAGGAACCTGTCCAACCTGATCATGGTCGGCCTTTGCCTTCCATTTGTCTAGGTATATTGTCTTCCTTTCAGTGGGGGGTCGTGTAGTTGGAGTTCTGTGATAAGATCATTAAAATCCTTTCTTTCTCGTGTATTTCCGAGTCCCATATTCCTGTCCTTTAGGCTTCTTGTTGTGTTAAAATCTCCTCCAATTAGCCAAGGTCCCTGCCAGAGTCTTCTTATTTCTCTCAGCTTTTCCCAGAAATCGCGCTTCCAATCTCTTTCACATGGCCCGTATACATTGGTGATCATCCACTTGGTTCGGTTTTCCTTACTTCCAAGGATAACCGTTGCTAAGAGATCGTCTATGAATTCATTGACGAGGTTGAATATGTTGCTTTCCAACCGATACAACAACCACCTTGTGTGTTGTCGGCAGGCATTGTGGTTCTCTCAATATATAACCTGCCTCCGATTGTTCTTCACATGCGGTTGTCAATTGCCTGGAGTTTTGTCTCTTTTAGACAAAAAATATCAGCCTTTTGGGATGTGATTAAATCCCTGACTAGGAATCTTTTTTTTTTTACGTTTTCCTAACCCCTTGATGTTCCATATAATGATTTTCATCAAGTAATTTGTTAGACCCTTGTGTAAACTATTGTTGAAAAGGAGGGCTTAGTTGCCTTCCTTTCCTCCTATGTTCCTTTCGGCCTCCGTTTGTCTCAAGTGCCTGATTACCTGGTTTGCATTCCCTTTGGTGTGGTTTAAGTGAACTCCTACCCCCAGTGCATGGGAGATGATGCTCTCATCTGGCCAATCTGAGAGAGTCAGGGGGACATTTGTCAAGTTCCAATTGTCTCCCTCCCCATTATTTCCTTTTTCCCCCTTTTGTTGTACCTCAATGCCTTGTCCTAGTTATCTGAGGTGCACTTGTTGTGGTTGTTTCTTGTGGTTGGATCTTTCTTGGCTTTCCCCTTTTTTTTGGGCCTGGTGTTTGTAGCACTTGCCGCTCGTGTGTTGGTTCTTCCTCCTCGGCTGTATTAGGTATGTGTGGGATGGCCTCAATCCTTAGAGGGTGGGGGCCCCGTTTTGGTTAGTTATGGTGTTGATTAATTCCCAAGCCTCCTCCGTAATGAGATTCCAGGTCCCTCCAATGTTTCTAAGATATACTCTGCTAAGGTCTATTTTCAATCCTTAGTGTAATGTAGTGATGTTTTTTTCCTTTGGGTTAAGAGTAGCCATGATATAATTTGAAAGCCTGTTAGGGCATTCTTGATGGTTGGTAGCTTGGTCCATTATATTGGGTGTGCCTACATCTACCTCATTTTGGATCATTACAACATCATTTTGGTCATTAATTGGGTTAGATGGTTTGCTAGTTGCCTCTGTATTGCTTGATGGGCAGCGGGTGGACTTTTGGTTCATTGGGCCAGAGTTTTCATTAGTGTATATTGGGCTGATTGTGCAGCTGGGCGGGCTTTGTGCCTGGCCCGGCTCATACCTGGCCCATTCCCTGGGATCCATATCTTCAGCCTGGCGTGAGTGAGTGTGGGGCCCAACGATTCTTCCGGTTGAGCTGGTTTTCCCACAGAATGGACTTGGGTTCTCCCTCGAGAGTGCTTGGTTCGATTGGCCTAGCTTGTCTGGGGAACTGACTGAGCCCGAGTCATTTAGTCGCTTCCGCTCGCTTCTCCACGCGACGTCTAAGAAACCGTCCATCTGTGCATGGTCCGCGACCTCCAGGTCTCCGAGTTCGTCCCCAATTTCCGCTGGATCTTCTCCTGTGGCGACATCCTTGCATCCAAGTCCTGTCCCTGTAGGCTGTCCCGTCACTTTTTTGGTCTTGCCTCGAGTCCCATGCGCCATCACTTCGTTTGATCTCACGTCTACTCCTCCTTGTACCTTCGCTGCCATCTGCATGGGTAGTGTCTTCTTTTCGAAGTCCATGCGGCATTTCGGGGCACCGGTAACCCTCGCTGGACGTCGAGATTCTTGGTTCTCCGATCGCTCTCTGATGATGATGCCCTTCGATCTTCCTTCTCTTTTCATCACCGGAGCTTTATCCATTTCCATCATAGGGGCCTTTCCTTTGTCACTTTTAGTTTTGGTCTTCATAAAAATGTAAAAAAAAAATAATATTTTTTTAACAAATCCATTGTTTCTATTTTCACTTTTAAAATTTATTTTCTAAACAACAGAAATAAACATGTTTTATTAAAATAAATAAAAAAAATTTAAAAGAAATAAATTAATTTTTTTATAAAAACACAAAAAAAAATAAGAATTAAAAAAAAAGTTTCGAAAACAAATAGGCCTTTTAGTTTTATTAAAAAATTAATTTAAAATTTTAATTTACATCTCTTATAAATGTCCATGTTCTCTCGGTGTTCGTCACCGCTTTGTCTTCTTTCTTGCTGCGGAGCGCGATAGCGATGAAGATCCGAATCCGATCATTGGAGACGAAGGAGACGATGAGGCTCGAGATCTCCGACACTTGCTCCTTCTCTGATCTCAAAACCCTAATAGCCGCCAAGCTCTCGTCCACTTCCAATGGCGTTGCCCCCGAGTCCATTCGGCTGTCCCTCAACAGTAAGGACGAGCTCTCTTGTGACTCCCCCTCTGCCTCTCTCCGCTCCATCGGTATCACCTCCGGCGACCTCATCTTCTTCTCAATCGATCCGACTCCTGTCTTTGGTCCGTCGATTCCCATCAGTTCGGATGAAAAGCTTGATGCCCCAGCTCCAAATTTGAGTCCAGTTAGGGAATCGTTGAATTCCGAGAAGAAATTGGAGGAAGCGCCTAACCAAGGTAAAACCCTAACCCTAGATTTTCAGGAGGGAACGAGCCATGATCCTGATGGTGATGACATGGAGGAGGATGTAGAACCTCTTTTGTCTGCGAAGTCCTCTTCGGTCCCATGTTTGTTGAAGAGAGTTTTTGACTCGGAGAAAGAGGAGGCGAAGGGTAATCTAGGGCTGGTGGTGATCGCTGTCCATGCAGTGTTCTTGGAGTCAGGCTTTGTGGTTCTTGATGGATCTGGTTTGAAATTGCCGGGAGGATGGGCGACTGCAGTTGGTGCTCTCTCCGTTTGTT
Organism: Dioscorea zingiberensis; assembly: GCA_026586065.1. Taxonomy (NCBI): domain Eukaryota; kingdom Viridiplantae; phylum Streptophyta; class Magnoliopsida; order Dioscoreales; family Dioscoreaceae; genus Dioscorea; species Dioscorea zingiberensis. The sequence continues at coordinate 17,082,221 of CM048824.1, forward strand.
ACACTGTTCCCCAACTCATTGATTCTGATTCCAAGGATGCAAAAGTTGCTGTTTTGAAGTTCTGTATGATGGGGAATCATGTGTCTATCTATGGTTTCTTGACTGGAGGTACCTCTGGTGTTCATCGTGCATGCTTGGATGTGTCAAAGCTACTGCCTTTGTGGAATTTACCCTTGGAGACAATGAGTGAGATGGAAGAGAAGGAGGTGTTCAAGTTTTGGAAAGTTGTGAAAGATGGGCTCACGCTGCCTCTCCTGATTGATGTTTGTGACAAGAATGGACTGCCTCCACCCCCATGCCTTGCCTGTCTACCTACCGACCTGAAGATTAGAATTTTGGAGCTTCTCCCTGGTGTGGATGTGGCGAGGGCTGGCTGTGCTAATTCAGAGATGCACTATCTCGCATCCAATGATGAGCTGTGGAAACAGAAGTATTTTGAGGAGTTTGGGCTGGTTTATGAGACTGGTGCAGCAGTGAATCATTGGAAAGCTAGATTTGCAAGGCAATGGATGAAGAAAAAGAAGAATTTGAGTAGGAATAGATGGGAGAGGGTGCCTGAAAGATACCTTTGGCCTCTCCGAAGGTATATTCCATATGGGTTACCGCCGTTCCACATTATAGGCGGAGAGCATGATATCACTGGTGTTGGTGGTTTTGGTCTGGTAGGACCTAGATCAGGATTCTTTTCTTCACACAGGCGCAATTTTTCGCCTGGCTGCGATCTTGGTCAACGTGATGTGGGTTTTAGATATTGAAATCGCTTTACTTCTATGCTGTTTTGTTCATGCTGGAGGTACACTCATGTATTTTCAGTCTTTATGGGCATGTAGCTGAAACATTGCATAGTTATCAATAAGAAGAACTTTATACAGTTTTAGTTGATATTCCACTTTGTAATCATACGTATTAAATAAAACAAGCGGCTGTATCTTTAGCAATATGTCAATTGGATAGTGCCATTGTGCTTCTTCCGGGAGCACTTCACTTTGCTTGCATTGCTTACAGTTTTGCCTGAGAGCGTTAAAGTCAATTTATACCTTCTCCGTTAAAATTGTTGGGATGAGCTAGTTTCATTAGTTTGATCAAATAATGTCTTCCTTGATGATGATTCCTGTCTTCATTTATACTTCCTGCCTAGTGGCAATGTGTGTGATTTGAACTTTGAGCTTTTAACTGGTGTTTGTAGTGCTGGAGTTGGCCCCCAAATATCCTGTATATGATAGTGGTGACATTTTCCAGGTTGCTGCTCTATAGCATTTATCTTGATGAAATATTATTTCTTTTTGTTTGAGCATGCAACCAAGTTGTTTTAATTTTATGATATGATTATCTGATCAAGCCTTCTGCCTCTCTCTTCTTTTCTTTATGTACTCTCGGTGAAAGGTTTATAGCCGACTAGTGGTATTATATTATGTAGTTCTAGAATTCATCAGTATCTTGTTGAAAGCATAATATCTCTCCCGGTCAGCTGCACCGTGATGCAAATGAAAATTGTTCTTGGAAAGCACTAATTTGTAGTTTGCCTGGATCGAGAACAGAATTAGCTTGATGTTGGAACTCCTTGTCAAGATCAGCCCAAGTCCAAGGTATAAACTCAGGGAAAGCTTATATCATGAAACACGATCAAGATAACTTTATTGCTACTCAAAAACAAGAAAATACATTAGCTATGACATTACTCAAAAGATTGAATGACCAACAACATAGGACTTCACTCCTTTTATAGCCAAGACTTTGTATGTAGATCCCTCTAATTAGTCTGAAATGTAATATGGTAGACCTTTAAACCATGTTCAACACTAGAAGAATAATATGGTGAAATAGAGAAGTTTATGATAGTTGTTCTTTTTTTTTAAAAAAAAAAATGATAATTCAACTGAAGTACTGTTGTAAGTGATATAAATAAGTGCCAAGAGAAAATAAAATATGTTGTAGCAAAAGTGGTATTGGCATATGTAACCTCTTAATGTTGTTTAATTGCACATCTACCCCATAAATGTATACAGAACAATTGTGCCCATGTCATTTGATTTAGATTTCTGAAATATTATTAAAAAAATTTGAAATCATCATTATGCTATTGCTCTAGTACCTCTATAAAGATCACTTCTATAACATTATTGTTTATTTACATTGACGGCCCTCATTAAGTTACCATAAGGAACCATTGAAATGTGGTGATAGTAAGATGCTAGTGTAGAAATTGCTTATAATGGTTTTATATGTTATTACTAACTTTGTATGAGTATATGCATACATGTTATGCTGGCTACATTTAGAAGGCTAAATATACAAAGGATTTTTGTGCAGATAGTGTCATCGTTTGCTAATATTGTGAGTTGCACCTCCCACATCCCTGTTAATATACCCTCCATACTGTCTGATAACATCTATTCACTTAAATTGGTATGATAAAGTCATGATTAAAGTTTCAAATCTTATTTTCGCACTGGAACTTAATGTTCCTCCATGATTTGGTTGCATTCTTCATGAGCAAAAGTCTGATTATAGGAAGATTTGCAGAAATAAAGACTTAACTGAATCATTAGATTTATTGTCATTAATACCATAGGTTTTATTATAATCTGGGGATATATTTTTTTGAGATTTTTTATAGTTATTAGTTTGAGGATCAACTGAGTATGATTTGAAGATTATTCCTATATGATTTAGTTGTGAATAATAATAATAATAATCATTATATATATTGGAAAATGTAGCACTTGGTACTGAATCTATTTATGGTTGCATGAAAGATTCTAGGGATTTAACAAAGCATGTCATGAGTTATTTGACTTCCTTCGGTTAGCTTCTATTTTTAGAACTAAGAAGAGGGTCGCATCTGGTCATGAATGTTGCATTTCATGATGGCTTGAGATTGCAGCATACTGAATTTCTGCCATATCTCCTTCAAACAATTATTTTACATATAGAAGATCCACACGTGTAGAATGAAAGAGAAGATGAACTCTGTCTAAGTTGGAAAGAAAAACTCTGTTTTATTGTATTCATGTATTTGCAGATAGCGTAATTCTGTTCTATATACAGGATTTGCATTCTTGTGGTATCAGGTTATTGGATCCTTCTCAATTTTGTATATTAGAGACTTAACTATTGATTATTATGCAAGCTATGTTTATCATATTTCATTTGCTCCAATTTCGATGGATGTTTTAAAAATGATGTCTCAAACTGTGTGGTTGTTTTATCTTCAGAAAATGATGTGTGCAAGGAAAAATATGGAGCTAAAGCACAAAAACATGTCATGAAAGGAAATAGTATTGTCATTAGCATACTGTTTGTTTAATTGTCCCTAGTGGTGGTTAGCATTACAAATGAACCATATCATTTGGCAGTACCATGTGCCTCCAATGAGTTTGTCATTTTTATTCTATTTCATCTTTTGCAACCCTATACTGGAAACTCTATCTCCATTTAATTGGCTTGCATATCTTCTTGTCTCTGTGGAGCTCGACTTGCCTGAATCAGGAACCAGGGAACTTCCCTGGTTGACACGTGGCAGCTTCTCGGCCCCACATCCCGCCTCGGGATGTGTGGCCGAGGAGCATCCCGAGGTCACATCCCAAGGCAGATGTGTGGCCGAGGAGCTGCCACGTGTCCGGAACCAGGGAACTCCCTGGTTCCGGATCCAGGCAAGTTGAGTCCGTCTCTATGTGGGGGTTTTTTTTTATTATTATTATTTTATTAGGAACGTCCCTGCATGCGTCTATTGTGCTTTGTTTATTTCAATTAAAGCATGATTTTGAAAGACTATTCTGATGAACATTCATGACATGTCTGTTTCCTGTTGGTGCCCATATTGTTTTACTAGCCTTTAAATTACAGAACATCTCAAGAGGAGCCAAAATGGTTCTGCTGGCCTTTTAAATTACAGGACGTCATTCTTTGTGATTAACCCAGATGCATTTTTTTAGCTTTAACTTGAATATTTGTTTCCAAAATTGTGTGGCTTCTGTTTGGTTGTATTCTTTTTGCTGGTTGTTATTTTCTGCAGATTTTGGTTGTATAATGTTTGTGATCATTCTGCTATTTGTACCGAAATGCCACAGTATTCTTTGAAAATCTTTTGTAGGTTCAGAATTGTGCTGTAGTTCATGTCAATGAACAGTATGAGGCAGCATATTTCTGTCTGTTCCTGAGGTACCCTCCTCTAATTCTGCTTTTTTTTTTTCTCCCGGATCTCAAGATAACAAGGTCTGTCTTTGTCTCTAGGATCCTATAATTAAATGTTACTTCGTTCTTTCCGCATCTATGCCTCTGCGGAGTTTGTAATTACACATGGATTTATAACAATACCATTTATTACACTTTTTTCTTTTCACTATTTCAGTCTGCAGCTTTATTACTTGTTTTCTTTTTTATAGGTTCTGCTTGTACAAAACTCCATTACATGCAGTTTTATAGTTTGTAACATATGCAAGTCATTTCATCGGAGAGTTTTACTGTTGGCAACTGAATAGCTGCTGGCATTTACTTATTTACAGTTGATTTAAAATCAGTGTTTCATATGCATAGACTGATGCTTTGTTTGCAGTGTTGCAGGTTGATGAATGTGTGAGTTGTCACATAGTGCTGCAAATCAGCCAGGACTCTGTTCTATGGTGCTTTTGTGGAGGCCCCATTCATGTCATGATCCATCACTCTGTGGACCAACAAAACTAATGGAGCTTTTTTCACATAACGGTAGCACAGCAATGGCACTGCCATTAAGGTCACTCCTATCTCTTTCTTATCCCTTATTAGAGTGTCAATGGAAGACAAGTGATGAGTCTTATCAGCTCAATTTTTATGTGAAGTGGTGGGGCTGGGGACTGACACAAGCTCCTCCATGTTCAAACCTTTTCAAAGGAACAATGTCTGGTGATTTTGGTGCCTGGACTTGGATGGGGCTCACATTCACAGCTTGTTCATCCTTGGATCTAGTAGTTGCTGGTTTTGGAGGAGCATCCATATTATATAGGTCAGTCAACTCACACCTATGTCTTGTGTGTGTTTTTTCTCAACTCCCCTTTGCATTGCATGGTATTCTTTTAAGGCCTGGGCTGGCCCGGCCCTGATATCGGTCCTCATATCGTAATCACGGGTCCGGGTATGGCTTGGGCCCTGTCTTTTATTCTCATATTATGTTCAATTCTTTATTGTGACTGGTTTAATTAATTAAGCTTATCTTTTATCTTGACTACCTTGTTTTTTTATGAAATAAAAATAAACCAACTTGACAACTTCTATCTTATTCATTGTCCAAATATTTTTTTAAGGGTGGAGTAAAAACAATAATGTTTAAACCCAAAACTTAGTTCCGATTAGTTTTATTATTAAGCATTAATTAATTTTTAAATAAAACTTATAAAATATAACAAGAGACACAAATATATTATGTGCAAAAAATAAAAAATAGGGTAATTTCAAAGGAAAAAAAAACCTATGTAGTTTCAAGGATTTGCAAAACAAGGAAAGTTTTTTTTTTTTGAAAAAAATCTTGGGATTTCTCCAACTAACAAAAAAAGAAAAACAAGTTAAAAAGTTAACGGAAAAAATAAAACTCTGTCTCTGTTTTGTAAATCTGTGAAATCATATGATTTTTTCTTCGGTAAAAATTTGTGATTTTTCTCTTTTTGGGAGAAATCACAAGGTTTTTTTGGGTGAAAAAAAATATTTTCTCTATTTTATAATTTTTTATTTTTTTGAATTTACCTTAAAAAATATTTTAAACAAAATTTCAAATATTGTTTTAAAATATTTTTTAGGGAAGATGAACTTTATTTCCTCTAAATATACTGATATACTCCACATTTAATTAGCTTATAAATTATTTTATTTGGAGAATAAGTGCAACATGATCATTTACTATCAATCCTCTTTTCTTCATTATTCACTAGTTACAAACACTAACAAATTTTATAAACACCTCTCCGAAAAAAAATTAAGGCATTTTTCAATTTCTAGTCCCATGTGTAGTCTGATTTATATTCATTTTACCAAGGAGGCCTAAGAGTTTAATAAATGTTTTTTTTTATTTTACTAATTTGTGAAAGTTGTTCCTATTTTTCAACACTCCCTGATTTAAGGCCTCTTGGCCTAGCTGTATCGTTCCCTTCTGTTAGACTAGTGGTCTCGGGTTCGAGCCTCCACTCGCCCAAGGTAGCACCTAAGTCCTTTGCTAAGAGGTGGGGTTTGTTCGGGGACAATCCTGTATTTGAATCCCCCTCTGCGCTGGGTGAGGGCACAACGAGCGTCGAGTGTTTCGTGCAGCTGTGCACGTCCATGAAATCCCTCTATCTATTTTCAAATATATATATATATATATATATATATATATATATATATATATACTAGCATTCTCTATTCTGCTTATTGTTTAATCTTTATCAGCGGTGTCAAACAAGTCATGCTGCCAGGCACGCATGGGTCGTGGCACGACCCATGCAGCCCGCAGGCTGGCATGACATGACCCACGCAGGTTGCGCTTGGCACGACACTCTTGGATGTTGAGGGTCGTGCCAGGATGTTGAGGGTCATGCCCTAGCGGGCCAAACCAACTCGGTAGGTTTTTTTTTTTTTCTTTTTTAATTTTTACCCTTTTTAAACCTATAAAAGTCCAAAAAGCCTCTTATAAACTCTATAAATTGGCTATTTTTTTTAAGATATTTATGTCTTTTGGATAGGATGATATTTTTGCCCTCCCAATATTATAAATGATTAGTTTATGAGAGTATTTTAAATATTAAAAAAAATTTAAAAATTATAACTCAACTTTTTTTGAGGTTAAGGCTTCAAGCTAAGCTTTCAAGTTTTTCAAAAAAAAAGAAATTCAAGTTCAAGTCGTCTTCCTATGGTCTTCAATTGTATTTGAAAAGGATACCAAGTATTTAATTGTGAATTGTTCGACTTTTTTTTCAAAATTTTTATAAGCAGTTGAGGTAATAACTTTTATTTTTAATTAAATAATGTCCGGCTCTTCTAATTTCCCCATAACAATTTTCTTTTTATCTTTTTGGAAACAACCCTATGAGGGTTGATGAATTTAAAACTGGTATTGGTGGTCATAGAAGTATAATCCAGTGAACTTGGTTCTATGGAGTGATCCATGGAACTGAGATGTGGCTCCTCGGTAGCCATATAAAGCGCTCCGAGATTCGGTTCGGATTTCTTGAGATATGTTTTTCTCAAGATTTGTTTGGTTGAGTTATGATGCACATGTCTCGGAGCGTTTTATGTGGCTACCGAGGAGCCACATTCCTATGCAACCGAGACCACTGGATCGGTTCTCTTTAAGGTGATCAATGCCACTTAAAGTTTGGCAAGAAAAATCCTTTTTATATGTTTTGCAAATAGTCCAGGACCTTTACTTGCAACATTAACAATATCAAAATCTACTAGACTACTAAGGTTTGTTTCCTAATTGATGCTAGCATTGACACCAGTAAATGGTTCACATTGTGACCACCAAGAACCAATCCAGTGGTCTCGGTTCCATGGAGTCATTCTATGGAGTCATCCATGGAACCCAGATGTGGCTCCTCGGTAGCCACATAAAGCGCTCTGAGATATATGTATCATAACTCAACCGAACAAATCTCGAGAAAAACATATCTCAAGAAGTTCACCTTAAAAGACATGCTATAAGATAATGTGATCCCACCCAAACCTAGTTAACTAATCTTTCTACTTCTCTTGGAGATTTTCATTTTCTAATAACAAAAATGCTAGGAAAATTGTAGTTAAATTTATTGTTCATGATGACTATTTAGTCTTTTTGAAAATCCAAAATCTTAAAAAACAAAATCATGAAGCTTTTTCTCTTGCATATAAAAAAGTTTTCAAAAATACTGCACAGATTTTTTAATTTATAATGAATATAAAAATAATTTATGATTTATCTAATGTTTTGGAAAAAAAATTATTACTTCACATATTTGGACTTCCAAATATCATACTAGTTATTATCATTAGTTTTGTAGCGTCCCGACCCGATCCCGGGACTTCGGGCACGTGTGCAGACCGGCCGTAGCCGAGTAGAGACGGGCCCCACTCGGATACGAGGCCTAAGTGTGTAAAGCAGATAATGCAAAATAAACAACTTAATTTGTTCAAAATAAACAGAGTTCAGCGGAAAATATAACAAGGGTTCAAATACCCTACAAATACCAGGCCTTATGGGGACCTACAAAACAAAATATCTCACTCAAAACAAGAAAGATAAACAAGGTCCTCGGACCTCTGCAAATCACCCGACCTACGATCGGCTCAGCTCCTGCGTGCTAGAATCCTACGCCTCAGGATCTGTAAACACGAAGAAAACAAGTGCATGAGCTTTCGAATGGAAAGCTCAGTAAGTACCCCTGCGGGGTTCAAGAAAATATGATATCATGAATATCAAAGTCAAGCTCGGGGCACGCCCCTCATTACAAAACCCTAGGAGTCTATCACAAAAATAATCAAGATAACGACTCCTAGCTATGAGTTCCAAAGGAAGCTCCACAAACGTCTCCCCCGGTCAATACCATCAGCGGACCTGCTGAGAAAAAACGATCATCTGGTCGCTACGGCCCTCGGGTCGTATGTCGGTAGCGCCACCTCTCTACGTGTCGACACGGTCAGTGATCGACCCCACTGACTAGCAAGGACAACCAGAGTACTCTCCCTCCGGCCAGGAGTGTCGGAACGTCAGGGTGCCCCGTCCCCAACGCTCTCGCAAAGTCCGGAGCTCACCTGCTCCACTGAATCCGGGACGAAGAACAGAACAAGTAGAGATCCTAACATCCCGAAACAATCAAACATGCTAAATATAGATTTCAACAAATCATGGAAGCATGTATGAATAACAAAGCAATATGTCACAATAAAGATATGTCAATAAGATCTTCGAAGAGAGGAACAAGGTATGCTCAAACATGCAATCAAAAGCCAAGAAACCAATCAATAAATGACTGGGGGTACAAGGCAGAAGTACTTACCTAAAGTCACAAAGTCTCGTGCTCCACGGGACTTCCCGACGCATCCACGTCAAAATCTGTCAAGACCATGTCTGTACTCAATAAAGGTACATGTCTATAAATACTATATTTACGATGCATGCTCTAACGGTCCATGTCCTATTTTTAGACCTTCCCTCGCGTTTCCTTGTCATTTCTACCTTAAATGACTACACCCATATATTTTCATGGATGGTACATAGTGACTTGGTGGTTAAGGCCCTCCAAGCCCATTTGGGGAGGTCCTTGGTTCAATTCCCCCCCCCCCCCCCCTTCCCCTTGTTCATTTTATCTTTTTATTTATTTGCTTCTTGTCAAGCCAAATTAATCAATTATATCCTTGGTTTAATTTCCTTGAATTCAAGCCTTTGATTTAATTGATCTAAATCTAGTTTGATCGAGCCCATTTCCATACCAGATTTGATCCAAATTTCCTTGGATTGATGCATTCAGTTCTAGTTGGTTGGTCCAAATCAACTAGTCATTCAACTCACATTTTCTAGTTGAGTAATTGGTTTATTAGATCATAACTAATAGGACTCATTGTTTACTTTTCCATTAGTCTCTTAATTAATTAGTTTAATTAATTAATTAATTCAACTAATTAATCATTGATTATTCAAAATCAACAAACCCTTTTGATTAGCCCAAGTCCATTTAATTGACTAGCTAATCAAGATAAACTAATTATCCAATTAGTTGTCATTTAATTAATTAACTACATGATTTAGTTAAATAGCGAATCCGATTAATCAAAGTAATTAATTTAATTCCCTTTTGATTAATCTCCTTCATGCCTGCCCCTTTTAAATCAATTAAAACCTTTAATTGTAACTAGTTAATTAACTCAATTTAGTTGTCAACTAATCATCTAATTTATCAATTGATTAATTATCCCAAATTAATTCATCTCCCATTAGTTAACTTTTAACTAATTAGTTACTAATTAATTAAACTAATTAATCAGTAAAAACTAATAATCTAGTTATGATTAGCTAACTAATCATTAAACTAATCACCCCATCTCTCTCATCTCTATCTTCTCCTTCCTCTCAGGCCGATACCTCGCCGGCGGCCTGTGGAGCTCCCGTCCTTATGGGACCGCCAACGCCTCAGAGGTGGCCGGAGTCGTGCCCGCCGCGAAGTACACACCGGCCAACGGTGGTCTGCAGGCCGAATTCTCTTTTCGGACGATAGCTCCGGTGCAGCTCCTCTCCTGGCCGGAACATCCCCTCCCCACCCTCTGTCGCATTCCCTCGCTCACTGTCGTTCCTCTCATATGCATGCATAATGGTTTATCAGAGGGAAGACAAGGAAGGATGACTCACCGATGGTCGATTTCCGTCGAGCTCCTTGCGGTGGCCCCTCGCCTGAGATCCCTCGAGCTTCGTCGGTGTGGCCGAAGCTTGCTGGAGAACTGAGCACCTGGTGTGTGCTCACGGTGCTCGAGCTCCCCCTTGATCTCCCTCCTCCTCTGGCCACCAGGTCCCTCTCTATCTCCCTCTCTGTTTCTCGCCGTGTAGTGGAGGGACTGGCTGTGCTGTGTGCCTCCAAAGTCCAGCCCCCCGCCCCTTTTTATAGGGCTCGAGAGGAAATCGAATCCGGTTAGCGAGAAGGATTCGCGCGCCATCTTTTCCCCGGCTTTTCTTCTTCGTCTTCAATCCATGCAGACGAATATGGCAGGATGATCGCGTGCTGGCGCTGGCGGAGGAGGGAGACGATAGCTCATCTCGAGATCAGGATTTGATTGAGATCCGACGGTCTGAGTTTGCCCCCACGGTGCGGTCTCGCCTTCCATCTATTCCCCTCTGCTTCGAGATCCGTTCGCAGACGGATGAGCGGCCCTCAACCCAACACGTGGCCCTCCCCTTTACCCCTATCTTGCCTCGCGATTTGACACAGGCCAGATCGATCAATCTAGGCCGTCCATCCCTTTTTATACAGGCTGCTCTCTGGATATTTGCGTTAAGGCCCTTTTGTTTCCCAGTTTCACCATTTGGTCCCTGAACTGTGAGAGAAATAAATTTCTTTTAAGACCCTCGTCTTTTCTAAATTACACTTACATCCTTCCTCAGAGACAACTTCTTTTACTATATGATCCTCAACCTTTGTAAAATTCCTTTTAAGTCCTTGGCAGCTTATTTTTTCAAAGTTAACAATTTAAATTATTTAAAATTTAAATTTAAACCGATTTATTATTTCCTTTTTGATTAAATCCCATCACACCAACTTAGGACCTTTCCTAATAGATTTAATTAATCTATTTCCCCTCTTCTATCTATGTCCCAATCATGATTATTTAGAGGACTTACCAAGGTTAATTAAATTGGATATTTCCAAATTTAATTAAATCATTCATTATTTAAAATAAATAATTTATGAAATAATACCCTTTCTAAACTCCCTCATGTCCATTTACCAAAATACCCTTGGAGTTTATTTGAATTCCCAAAATACCCTTTGGCAAATTTTAAATTACTAATTAATTTAGGGAGATATTAAATCCTTTATTTCAAACAAAAATCTTGGATTTTACAATCTCCCCCCTTTACAAAAAATTTCGTCCTCAAAATTTAAAGTAAAGTCCCTACAAAAAAATTCACCCCGAGACGAATAACTCCGGGTAACGCTTCTTCATATCTTCTTCGCGTTCCCAAGTGGCTTCCTTGTCGGAGTGATGGTTCCACTTCACCTTCACAAAAGGAATGGCTCGATTTCTCAACTGTCGCTCCTCGCGGCCCAAAATCTCCATCGGCCGTTCCTCATATGACATGTCCTCTTGAACTTCCACTGGAACCTGTGGAATCACCCGAGATGGATCCCGAATACATTTCTTCAGCATGGAGATGTGGAACACATCATGAACCTGGGACAGGTTCGGGGGTAGAGCTAATCTGTAGGCCACGGTTCCTACCCTTTCCAGAATCTCGAAGGGTCCGATATAGCGTGGAGCAAGCTTCTCACGCCTTCCAAACCTCACCACTCCCTTCATTGGCGAAACCTTCAGAAACACAGCATCTCCAACCTGAAACTCAAACTCAGTACGCTTCAGGTCCGCATAACTCTTCTGTCGGCTTTGAGCAACCTTCAGTCTCTCCCTGATCATCCGAACCTGCTCCTCTGTCTGACGGATGAAGTCTGGTTGCTTTAATGTCTTCTCAGCCATGAGCTTCCTCTCACCCACATCTCCCCAACAGATCGGTGTCCGGCACTTCCTCCCATAAAGTGCCTCATATGGGGCCATCTGAATGCTCGCCTGGTAACTGTTGTTGTAGGCGAACTCCACCAAACTCAGACGCTCATCCCACGATCCCGTGAAGTCCAAAGCACATGCCCTCAACATATCCTCCAATACCTGGATGGTCCTCTCTGACTAACCATCCGTCTGTGGGTGGAAAGCCGTGCTAAATGCCAGACGGGTGCCCAAAGCCTCATGCAAAGCTCCCAAAAGCCTGAGACAAACCTAGTGTCTCGATCAGAAGTAATCGACACTGGTACTCCATGCAGTCTCACGACCTCATCCATGTATAGCCGTGCCAACTGCTCCAATGACGCACTCGTCCTCAGAGGTATAAAGTGAGCTGACTTAGTCAATCTGTCCACGATGACCCAGATTGACTCCTTACCCCTCTGAGTACGCGGTAGCCCCGTCACAAAATCCATGTTGATATGTTCCCACTTCCACTCCGGAATGGGTAACGGCTGTAATGTCCCGGCTGGCTTCTGATGCTCTGCCTTCACAAGCTGACAAGTGACGCATCTGGCTACAAATTCAGCGACATCCCCTTTCATGCCCTTCCACCAAAAGTGGTCCTTCAAACCTCTGTACATCTTGGTACCACCAGGATGAATTGCATAGCCCGAGTAGTGGGCTTCCTCAAGAATTTCATTCTTTAGCTCCGGGACATTGGGCACACATAACCTATCATCAAACCTGAGAGTACCATCCTCATGCACTCTAAACCGTGTCGGCTCTCCCTGCCCAATCTGACTCCTGATCTCCTCTAGATCTGCATCTTGCCTCTGAGCATCTTTAATCCTTCCCAATACTGAAGGTCGTATGTGCAAGCTGGCCAAACTAACCTCCATCCCTGGCAGAATGATTTCCAACTCCGACCTCCTCATATCCTCCAACAAGGGCCTCTGAGATGTCAACAATGCGGCGATTCCATAGTTGGACTTCCTACTCACGGCATCTGCCACCACGTTAGCCTTGCCCGGGTAGTAATGAACACTCAAGTCGTAGTCCTTGATCAGCTCCAACCATCGCCGTTGTCTCATATTCAGTTCCTTCTGGGTAAAGATGTACTTGAGGCTTTTGTGATCTGTGTATATCTCACAAGGTACTCCATAGAGGAAGTGTCGCCAGATCTTCAAAGCAAATACGACTGTTTCCAGCTCTAGGTCATGTGTGGGGTAGTTCTCCTCGTAAGGCTTCAATTGACGGGAAGCATAAGCTATGACCCTCCTATCCTGCATCAATACACACCCCAGGCCAGTCTTGCAAGCATCACTATATACGGTGTACCCCTGACTACTCTGTGGTAAGGCCAGGATTGGTGCTGACACCAATCTCTTCTTCAGCTCCTGGAAGCCCTTCTCACAAGACTCTGTCCATACAAACTTGGTACCTTTCCTTGTCAACTTGGTCATAGGTGCCGCTAGACGGGAGAATCCCTCAACAAACCTCCGATAGTAACCTGCTAGACCCAAGAAGCTCCGAATCTCCCTGACGGTGGTTGGCCTCTTCCAATCAACGACTGCCTCAATCTTCTTGGGGTCCACCGAGACTCCAGCTCCACTGATCACGTGCCCCAAGAAAGCCACACTGTCCAACCAGAACTCACACTTGGAGAACTTGGCATACAACCAATGCTGTCTCAGAGTCTCCAACACAACTCTCAAGTGCTCCATGTGTTGCTGGCGACTGCTCGAATATATCAGTATGTTGTCGATAAAGACCACCACGAACCGGTCCAAATACTGCCTGAAGACCCGGTTCATCATGTCCATGAATACCGCCGGGGCATTAGTGAGTCCAAAAGGCATGACCAGAAACTCATAGTGCCCATATCTTGTCCGAAAGGCACTCTTTGGGATGTCCTCCTCCCTGATCCACACCTGATGATAGCCAGATCTCAAATCAATCTTCGAAAACACCTGAGCTCCTTGCAACTGGTCCAGAAGGTCATCGATCCTCGGTAGGGGGTACTTGTTCTTCACTGTCACCTTGTTCAGTTCTCTGTAGTCGATGCACAACCTCATTGATCCGTCCTTCTTCTTGACGAACAACACTGGTGCGCCCCAAGGTGACATGCTGGGCCCAAATGAACCCCTTCTCTAGCAACTCCTCTAGTTGCACTTTCAGCTCCTTCAGCTCCGCTGGCGCCATCCTGTATGGAGCCCTGGACACTAGAGTTGTACCCGGAATCAAGTCAATAGAGAATTTCAGTTCTCTCTCAGGGGGTAGTCCAGGTAGCTCCTCAGGGAACACATCAGCAAACTCATTCACCACAGGCACATCTGCTACCGCGGGTCCACTGTCCTTCTTAACCTCCAAGATCGAGGCCAAATATCCGACACACCCACTATCTAGCAATCTCCGAGCCTGGAGAGCTGAGATCTCACGAACCAACGAGCAGTCCTGGCTGCCACGAAAGGTGAACTCCACGTCGCCCGGCATCCTGAAGTACACTCTCTTCTCACGACAATCAACCATCGCGTGCACAGAAGAGAGCCAATCAATACCTAGGATTACATCGAAATCCCTCAGGTCCATCACATGAAGATTGGCAGGTAACTCCCGCCCCTCTATCATCACAGGACATGCCGGCGTCATCTTGTTCACCATCCTCGCAGCTCTAACTGGGGTGTCCACGCTCAACACATATGGTAGCTCTACCGTGGGTAAGGAATGTCTCTGTGCAAACAGTGCAGAAACAAAAGAATGTGTGGCACCCGGGTCAAACAATGTGCATGCATAAAAAGAACTAATAAATGATGATCGTGCACAGCGACGTCCGCTGATGTCTGGGCCTCCTCAGTAGTCAGGTGATAGACGCGTCCATGCGTCGTGGGCCTCTCTTGTCTTGATGGCTGAAGTGGAAGCGACCTCGCTATAGCCTTCCCTTCCTATCACCTCCTCGCCGGGTGGAGCGGATGCTACCTGGCGCACTGGAGGCTCAAATGACCGTTGAGGCCCCTAAGTGCCTCCCTGTACTCGGCCCAAATTGCCTATGTGGGCATTGTGCTTTCTTATGATCCAGACTACAGCATATGAAGCATCCTCCGGTAAGTCTTGGACACTGAGACTGCTTATGGTTGCCCTCACATTCAAAACATTTCATCTTGTGTGGCCCTTTGTTCCAACTGCCCTTGCCTCCAGATGAGGCTCCCGATCCCATTGGCTTGTTGTAAGGTTGGGACCTGTAATTTGTCTTCTTATGTCCCGAACTCTTCCCAGAGACTTTCCTGGCCCACTGCTCTATGCTTTATCTTTCTTGTCTTTCTTTGCTGGCCCCTGGGGTCAGTCTGATAGGACGCATCGATATACTTGGCACGGGACACCACGTACGTCAGCATAGGTAGTGCACAAATGACTGGACACAATCTTCTTCAGTGAAGGTCTCAGTCCCATCTCAAACTTTCTTACTTTGCTTTCTTCAGTAGGTACCATGTCAGATAGGAATCGGGCCAGTCTATTGAACTCAATCTCATACTGTTCCACGGTCAATCCACCTTGAACCAGGTTGTTAAATTCCTGAGCCATCAGTAGCAGTCTTCCTCTGGAGAAATACTTGGCAAAGAACGCCTTCTTGAATTCCTCCCATGTCCGGACACCGCGTTCCTCAGCGTGCCTCTCACCAAGGTACGGTCTTGGCACAACCTCGTGATCGATATGCTACGTTTCTAACTCTGTCCACGTCTTCAGCTTGGTACATCTCAAATGTCCTTTCCAGTTCTCTAATCCATAACTCGGCCGCCTGTGGGTCTGCGGCTCCATTAAAAGGTTGTGGTGATGGCCTTCTGATCTCTGCTATCAAAGCTCGGCCGGCAGCAGGTGTGGCAGGTGGAGGAGGCTGCGCTTGATGTTGCTTCCTCTGTTCTTGGATGTACCCCATCATTTCTCGCATGAGATCCATCACTGCTACTGGGGGTACTTCCTCTCTCTCATCTTGGCCCGCAGCTTGCGACCCTGCAGTCCCGGACTGAGCAGGCTGCTCCTGCCCAATCTCCATAGCCGCTGGCGGTGGTGGTACCTCCTTCACCGGGGGCTCAGGCGCCTGCGCGATGCGTGGCCGTCCTCGAGGTCGTCCTGTCCCTCCTCTTCCACTCATCCTGCTTATTGCCAAACAACCTATAGGGTTAGCTTAAAACACACCACACTGGAAAGCAAATAATAATGGTCTTTATTTATTCCATAAACTCATAAAAGATACTCGTAGTTCATACAACTAGATAGTTTGCAAAACTACATTTTATTCAGCCTAGTGAGAAAAATCTAAGACATAACTCAATCCTCTCTATCTGGTGACAACGGAGTGTAAGTGACCGGTGCCCTGTCCGGCGACAATGGGGTGTAAGTAACAGGTGCCCTGTCCGGAGATAGTGGGGTGTAGTCCACCAGTGGTCCCCCCTCCCGTGTCAGGTACACCCTCCTGCCAGCTGGATCCCTGCTCGGTCCAGGGCGGTCCAAGCCTCCCCTCCTAGCACCGTAGGGGGCTGCAAGGCTCCTATGATAGTCCCGAGCGTCGCTCACACAGCGGTAAACCCTACGCTCCTCCCTCCTCTGCCACTGGAGTAATGTCTCTACTGCAGCCTCGATCCTACCAATGCGTCGGATAGTCGCCTGCACGACCACCCTCAACTCGGCTAGTATGCTCGCAGCATCCTCAGGTTGAGGCGGTGGAGTGTTTTCCCTCACGTACTCCACTTACTCAGACGATGCCGGCACGTCGAAGTATCTAGGTCCGCGATATCCTGGTCCCGACATTCTGCTTCCTCTGCATTCAAAGGAAGAATGTCAGTCTAACTCATCCAAATATGTCACTACCCACCCAGCACTCAGTTCAGCTACTTGACTAAGTCACTAGAGCAACTAGGGTGTCCATTATCTGCATGCTCTGATACCACCTTAATCTGTAACGCCCTGACCCGATCTCGGGACCTCGGGCACGTGTGCAGACCGGTCGTAGCCGTGTAGAGACGGGCCCCACACGGATACAAGGCCTAAGTGAGTAAAGCAGATAATGCAAATAAAACAACTTAATTTATTCAAAATAAACAGAGTTCAGCGGAAAATATAACAAGGGTTCAAATACCCTACAAATACCAGGCCCTATGGGGACCTACAAAATGTCTCACTCAAAACAAGGAAGATAAACAAGGTCCTCGGACCTCTGCAAATCACCCGACCCACGATCGGCTCAGCTCCTGCGTGCTAGAATCCTACGCCTCAGGATCTGTAAACAGGAAGAAAACAAGTGCATGAGCTTTCGAATGGAAAGCTCAGTAAGTACCCCTGCGGGGTTCAAGAAAATATGATATCAATAAAACATGAATATCAAAGTCAAGCTCGGGGCACGCCCCTCATAACAAAACCCTAGGAGTCTATCACAAAAATAATCAAGATAACGACTCCTAGCTATGAGTTCTAAAGGAAGCTTCACAAACGTCTCCCCCGGTCAGTACCATCAGCGGACCTGCTGAGAAAAACGACCATCCGGTCGCTACAGCCCTCGGGTCGTATGTCGGTAGCGCCACCTCTCTACGTGTCGACACGGTCAGTGATCGACCCCACTGACTAGCAGGGACAACCAGAGTACTCTCCCTCCGGCCAGGAGTGCCGGAACGTCAGGGTGCCCCGTCCCCAACGCTCTCGCAAAGTCCGGAGCTCACCTGCTCCACTGAATCCGGGACGAAGAACAGAACAAGTAGGGATCCCAACATCCCGAAACAATCAAACATGCTAAATATAGATTTCAACAAATCATGGAAGCATGTATGAATAACAAAGCAATATGTCACAATAAAGACATGTCAATAAGATCTCCGAAGAGAGGAACAAGGCATGCTCAAACATGCAATCAAAAGCCAAGAAACCAATCAATAAATGACTGGGGGTACAAGGCAGAAGTACTTACCTAAAGTCACAAAAGGCTTGTTTGGATTGACTTTTGAAAAAAGTACTTTTTTTAAGTTTGATAGAATGACTTCTGAAAAAAGTGCTTCTCAGAGTAAGTTAAGCACTTATGTTATTTTTGTGTTTGGATATATTAATGCAGAAGTAGTTTTATAATAATAATAATAAATAGAAATAAATAATTATAATAATAATCAAGGGTGTTTTGGTAATTGACATAGCTTTGAAAAGGTTTGAGAGGGGTATTTTAGTAATTGACACTTTTTAAAACAGCTTCTACAGAACAGCTTTTTTCAAAAGCTACAAATCACTAGCTTCTGAAAAAAGCTGTTTTTCAGCTTTTTTTACAGCTTCTGCTTTTCTGAAGAAGCCCATCCAAACATGTTATTTTGCCCCAGAAGCACTTAACTTACTCTAGAAGCGCTTCTGGGGCAAAAAAAAAGCCTATCCAAACAAGGCAAAAGTCTCGTGCTCCACGGGACTTCCCGACGCATCCACGTCAAAATCTGTCCAAACCATGTCTGTACTCAATAAAGGTACATGTCTATAAATACTATATTTACGATACATACCACTAGCCTGCGGGATAATTGCTACCCCGCTTAGCATTAGTTTGTACCAGAGCTCAGTACTTTCTTGGAGAGCGGCATCATCGACATCAATGTCTGGAGGTCGTGATGGCCGTGGTGGTCATCGTGGCAAGCATGTTTCGACTGAGGAAGGCGAGTCCCGAGACCCAATCGCCTTGGAAGCAATGAACGAGGATCTGCAGAGACAGGTTATGGAGTTGACCCAATAGTTGGCGGCGTGAGATTTTGAGGAGCATGAGGGTTAAGACCACGAGTCCAACTCCACCTTCTTCAACCCCTATCCCTGGCGTGGGCATTATCGGGAGCACCATGCGTGGGAGGAGCGTCACGAAAATCTCGGCTTTCGGGTGGAGTTGCCCGAATTTACTGGAATATTACACGCTGAAGACTCTATCAACTTTAAGAAATCTAAGCCAATTTATGATGATTATGGGGATGATGAGGCAGAAGATGACTGGTTAAGGAACAACCTCTTCCATACAACCTGCATAGTTGCCGAAGAAGATCGCAAGGTGTTCAACAACAACAACAATTGTAAGAACGTGGTGTGTGAGGACGTTGTCCAGAAATTGTCGTTGAAGATGGGGCGTCATCTGAATCCCCTACCAGCTATCATGGCTGAGCAAAGGCACAAAGGTGAAGGTAGATCAGCGACGCCTTGTATCCTCTTCCATTGGCAGGAGGCACTTTGACAATGCATGGTACGATGTCGTGTCGATGGATGCCTGTCACCTACTTCTGGGGCAGGCTTGGAAGTATGATTTTGGTGTTATTCATGACGGGGGAAAGAAGATGCTGACACCCATATGGGAGGAAGACCCTCTTGGCCCGGTAACCAACACTACTAACCTACTTTCTGTGTCCAGGGTTTTGAGCGGGATCAAGCACGGAGATTCAGACCTACCAACGAGGTGCAGTCGAACTCGGGGTCGAGTTCTTTCCAACTCGGGGTAACTAATGCAGGAGGCTTGAGTCAGATGTTGCCAGGTTGGCGGGTCAACGTAAAGACGGGAGGTGGTTGAGTCAATTCCAAGATTGGGCCGGTTTTGGGTGCGGTTCGGTGTTTTGGCCATAACTTTGGCTGCAAGCGTCGGATTCACGCGCTCAACCCCAATCCGGAAAGCTCGTCTCAACGCCCATGTGGGATCCACCCAGCTATGCTCAGTGGACCCTTACTTCATCCTCAAAATTCCACTATTTTCTGGTGTTTTTCAGTATTTTTTTCTATTTAGGTAATATTGTGTTTGCCAATTTAGGATAGGGTTTGAATTCGATTTTATCTCAGATTTTTAGGAGTTATCAGGTTTGTTTGGGATTTTAAGTTTAGATAAGTTTATGTTTTAAGTAATAATTTGCTATTTTTGGCAAAATTAGGTTAGATGATAAGTTTCTAGGTTTATCTTTTGAGGCTATATAAACAAAGCTTGTGAGTTGAATTTTATTTATTGATTGTTTTATAATAGTTTTCTTTTAAAGCTTCAGAGACTTTTCTTCTCTGTTTGTCTTCCCCTTTCCTTGATCTCTTGGTAATCCAGTGGTTACCACTAGCCTGCGGGATAATCGCTACCACACCCGGCGTCAATAGGGTTTTGGTCTGATTGATATCTATAGAGGTTTTTGTATGATCAGATATTATTTCTTCATTTTAAGCATCATCAATGATAATTCTATCTTACCTTCCCCATCTCCTAGCAATCCTCTTTTGGTTGCCACACCATGTGAAGAAAGAGCCGGTGTATCTGAGCTCAGTTACTCTATAGTGTATTAAAAAATTGTTAATTAATTTATATTTCATATATGTTCTTTGTAGTTATGTTCCTCTACTTCATTCGTTAGGTGTTATGATCGTGTTGAAGTCACCAAGAATGATCTAGGGTACCTACAGATGTGCTAATCTTCCTAGTTCCTCCCAAGTGTTTCTTTGGTTTCTTACTAGTTGGTCGTTATAAACTATTGATGCAATCCATCTTTTATCTTTATTTAATGAAATGGTGTGATGAAGTGCATACCTGGAACCTGAAAGTGGTGTGATTTTTCCAAGGTTTTTTTTCCATAAGTTTATGATACCCTTGGAAAATCCGTTAGCTTGTATAGCGGCTCAGTGCCAATCTCGTTTAAATTTTTACAGAAGTTAGTTGTTCTTGGCACATCTACCCTTGTTTCCACCAAGCATAGAATGGAGAGGTCTTTCGTTCTTACAAATGTTAAGATCATGCTTACTGTCTCTTTACCTAAAGCTCCCTGCTCGGTTAACATCCTCTTGGCACTTCTATTGGTGCATTCCAGGTCCATTCCCTCTCCTGGGTCCTGCGAGTCTTCGGCTTCAACTATCTCTTCCTCCTCTGACATTCCTTCTCTAATTGTAGTGAGAGCTCCTACAACTTTGGCAATCATTAGATTATAACTTTTAGTGTTGGTAGCATGCGAATGATAGTCATTTGAGTGTTGATTTTTTATAGAGTGATTAGTATAACCTATGTTATTCCCTTCTCCAAGGGAGGTGATAAGGCTTGGCGTAATACATGGCATCTCCTCATTGCTTATGACGTCCTCCCCCACTACTATTCTCCGAGTGACTTCCAAGGCATCCCTACATAGTATGATCACGCTATACCCCTCATGCGCCTTGCAGCCTCGTGGTCTTGGGTTACAAGTCATATCTACTCGCGAGATCCCCCTTATTGGGGTTTCAAGTGCTATGCCCCTGCCCCTGCCCCTCTCACGACTCAAAGATCCCACATGTCCCTCTGTAAGTTGTTCTTTCAAACAATCAGGACTCACGTGGCTTCCTCTCTCTTGCCACGTGATCCTTCAATTCTCCTAAAAAGCCGCTCCGTCATGATGCCCAATCAACGACCCACAACGTCGCCCACGGCGGCGCCTAACCACCAACCACTGGTCAAATTCCTTCACTTCATCACTTTTGTTTTGCTGGTTCCCTTGTCCCTCTAGCTTATTCCACTTAGCCTTTTTATCATGAGAAAATGTACAAGCATCCTCAACCATAATTGCATTCCCTTTCGGACCGACACTAATGGACTTGTTTTGGTGACTTCTACTCGGCTCTAGCTGACCTTGAGTCACAAGCATCAATTCCATGGCCGATGAAACCATATCAATAGCATAATACCGAAAGTTTTTCATACAGTATCACTACAAAAACTTTAGAGAAAGAAGAGCTTATCCATACGCCTCTTTTTAGGAGTTGTGAGAGGCCAAGTTCTATACAAACTCTAGCATAACTGGCATGACTCATATTGAGAGGTTGTTCATCTACCTTCACGACCTTGTCAAAGAATGCGGCCATGGACTCTAAAGCTTCCAGTGTCCAGTATTCCATCCGAATATGGTGAAACTTGACCCATCTAGTCGTCATCGAGAGCTTTTCGAATTGGAAGTGCTCTCACCATTGAATAAGAGTCCAAGGCCCTTCCATAAAGAGAGCTTCCCCCATCTCTTTCGACAAACATTTGATTAAGAAGAAACCATTTGCAATGTTTGCTCTTGAGAAATCCCTATAGATATGCCATATCTAGGAAAAATTCTTTCTTACTAACTTGAGTGAAAGAGACATACTGAAGACTTTGTGGTAGAGGCATCATATCATTGAGTCGTGTGCTCTCAATAGCAAATCCTCCTTCAACGTTATTTTATCGGTGACCAAAGCTTTGAGCCTCTCCAAGACCGGCCCTAGCGTCAGGATGGTGTACATATGTGCCTGTGGATCTTTGTTCCTGATGATATTCGCCCATGTTCGCTCTCTAGTTCCCATTCTGTGGCTTTGTTCACCTACAAGTTGGTTCAAGGAGAGGAAGCAAAGCTTACCAACACCTAAACTAAGGAGGGATTCCTAGGGTTCACAATGGATGAAGTTATCACTGGAATGTGAGCTAATCTCCGTAACACATACCTACCATGGTAAGTGGGGGAGAATAATGACATCTTTGAAGGTGAAGGTGCATGCTATCACAGAGGAGCACAATATTCTCTGGGAGAATAAATTTCTGATTCTTTGTATATGTAACAACTTTGATATTTTGTAAGAGTAGAAAGCACAAAAGCATAATTATCATGTGCTAGCTACCATGATACGCCATCTACTAACTCCATTGGTGTCCACAGTAGCATTGGAGTCTTGTTTTAGTATAGAGAACATGGTACTGGATGACAAAAAGAGCTAGAATTACCAAGCTTCTTTGGAGATGTGCATATGTGATGCAACAAGAATTTTATAGAAAAGGAAAACAAGTTATTACACGAATAACTTTAAAAGAAAGAACGCAAGCTTGCCCATGTCAAGCTTTTGAAAAGAAGAAAAGGAGAAACATGTTTTCTCATAAGAAGAGAGAGCAAGGGAATTTTAATTACTTAACTAAGCTTAATGCCTTGGAGTCCCTAGTTAAGCCTATTTATAGGCCTATAAAATCACTAAGTCCCTAGTTTGTAGGGATAAGATAACTTATTTTGAATTAAATAATAGGGTTAAAGCCATTTTTGGTACCTGAAAATAGGGCCAATGTTCATTTCCATCCCAAAAATTTAAAATTTGTTCAATACAGTCCACATCAGTATATACTACCACTTATCACTCCACATCAGCAAAATAACGACCTAAACATAATAATAAAAAGATTATATGCATTTCGTTGGTATTCCACATGACCGCCACGTCAGCAATAGGGACCAAAAATGCCAAAATACAGAATTTATAGGGACCCAAAATGTCAAAATACGCAATACATAAGGACCATATTGAACAAATTTTGAATTTTGGGATGGAAATGAACATTGGTTCCGTTTTCAGGGACCAAAAATGGCTTTACCCCTAAATAATAAACTAAATTATCACCTAGATACATCTTCTAGAAAATCCCAAAGCTTATATCTTGAGATACATTTTCTAAAAATCCCAAAGCTTATCTCCTGACCTTCTAGAAAATCACAAAGTTACTTTGTTTTGCACAAGGTACTCAACTTTCAAAAATTTTTTTTTTTTAAAGGAAAGGGTTGCTTCCTCATTCTTATCAATTTCTCCCCCTCTTAGAGAAGAACTCGCCCCTCAAGTTACCAACAACGGCTCAACAAAATTGTAATAAGGATATATATTAGCCGCATTAAAAATTTTGGAGATTCACATATGCTCAGGCAATTCCACCAGGCATTGTCATTGATTTTCTTTAAAATACGATAAGGCCCATATTTCTTTGGTTGCAACTTGTTATAAGTACCAACAAGAAATCTTTCCTTCCGTAGGAATACCATAACTTTGTCACCTTCTTCAAAGACTCGAAAACGTTGGTGTTTATTAGCAACTACTTCTACTTAGCATTTGTGTTTTTTTTCAAGTTTCTACTTGACCCCCACTTGAATATCTTGTACTTAGGTTGAAGCTATGCTCGATGCTGGGACTTATGAAAGCTTGATCAAGTCTAAAGTATGTCGAGGGCATTTCACATAAACAATGGAAAAAGGAGATTTCCCAGTTGCACTATGAATAGCATTGTTATAGACAAACTCATCCTGGGATAAAACAAAATCTCATTGTTTAGGCTTTTCTCCACAAATGCTACGAATTAGATTCTCCATGTCTGATTTAAAACTTTAGTCTACCCATCAATATGTGGATGAGCAGTACTATTGAACTTTGATGATGAATCAAACCAAAGGAACATTAAGAAATGACTAAGGAATCGGGTGTCCCTATCTAAAGTGATTGACTTAGGAACTTCTTGTAAATGAAAAATTTCCTTGAAAAACAACCTAACAACATTAGAAGCATCTATAGTCTTTTTACAAGGAATGAAATGGGTCATCTTTGCGAAATAATCCACCACAACATGAATGGAATCCATACCTTGTTCAGTCTGTGGTTGTCCAAGTACGAAATCGATAGACAAATCTTCCCAAATATACTCAGGGACCAGTAAAGAAGTGTAGATGCTAGTTATAACGCCCCGACCCGATCCCGGGACCTCGGGCACGTGTGCAGACCGGCCGTACCTGAGTAGAGACGGGCCCCACTCGGATACAAGGCCTAAGTGAGTACAGCAGATAATGCAATAAACAACTTAATTTATTCAAAATAACAGAGTTTCAGCGGAAAATATAAAAGGGTTCAAATACCCTACAAATACTAGGCCCTATAAGGGACCTACGAAATAAAATGTCTCACTCAGAACAAGAAAGGTAAACAAGGTCCTCGGACCTCTGCAATCTACCCGACCCACGATCGGCTTGGCTCCTGTGTACTAGAGTCCTACGCCTCAGGATCTGTAAACAGGAAGAAAACAAGTGCATGAGCTTTCGAATGGAAAGCCCAGTAAGTACCCCTGTGGGGTTCAAGAAAATATAATATCAACAAATATGAACATCAAAAGCAAACTCGGGGCACGCCCCTCAAAACAAACCCTAGGAGTCTACCACAAAAAACAAACAAGGTAACGACTCCTAGCTATAGAAGCCCTGGGACTCTGATATGAGTTCTAATGGAAGCTCCACAAATGTCTCCCCGGTAGCATCGTGAACTCGCCGAGAAACATGACCATCCTGGCCGCTACTACCCTCGGTCAGATGTCGGTAGCGCCACCTCTCTATGTGTCGACACGGCCAGCGAATCATCCCCACTGACGGGCAAGACAACCAGAGTATCGATCCCTCTGGCATGGCAATGCCGGAGCATCAGGGTGTCCCGTCCCTGAATGTCTGCAAAGGAACTCACCTGCTCCACTGAATCCGGGCCGAAGAACAAACAAGTAGGGATCCCAACATCCCAAAACAATTAATCATGCTAAGTAAAGAATTTCAATAAATCAAGAAGCATGAATGAATACAAGCAGTATGTTAAGAAAAAGACATATCAAGAAAACTCCAAAGAGTGGAACTAGGCAAGTGTACTTACCTAAAATCGCAGAGTCTCGTATTCCACGGGATTTCCCGACGCATCCACGTCAAAATTTGATAAAGACAATTCTATTCTCAGTACATGTCTATGAGCATTCTACCTACGATGCATGCTCTAACGGACCCTAGTTCTATTCATAGGCCTTCCCTTGTGATCCTTGGTTATTCCTACCTTAAATGACTTCACTCATATATTTCCATAGATGGAATATAGTGGCCTGGTGGTTAAGGCCCACCAAGCCCATTTAGGGGGTCCTTGGTTCAAATCCCCATCCTTACACCCCCTTCATTTTATTTTTATTTATTTGCTTCTTGTATAGCCCAAATCAACCAATTAAATCCACTATCTTGGTTTAATTCCCTTGAACTCAAGTCTTTGATTTAACTAATTTGATCGAGCCCAATCTCAACAATGTCAACCCACTAGTCAAGTCATTTGATCAATTCCATGTGAATCTAGATTCGGACTCGATCTTGCTAAATTGACTATCTTTAATCAATTCTTCATTTTAATCCAATTCATTTAAGTTGACTAATTCAAATCAACCAACCTTTTGTCTAGTCTAAGCCCAATTAGACAATTTACTAGCTAACTAATTATCCAATTAGTTGTTATTAATTATTCAACCAACCATATAGTTAAATAATTATCTCACTTGATAAATTTCAAGTTAGCTAGCTTACTAACAACTAATTTAATTAGTGAGATCTTCTAGTTAGTTCACTAATCAACTTCTGATAAATCAATCAATTAGCTAATTTAGTTAATTAATCAACTTCCCCAATTAATTAATCTCTAATAGTTAACTTACTAATCATTTAGTTACTAATTAATTAAACCAATTAATTATGATAATCAACAATTAGTTAACAATTAACTAAATAAATTAATTATCAAAAAGAATTTTAATTACTCTCTCTCCCTCTATCTTATCTTTCTCTTCAGGCTGAGCTCTGCCGGACCAGTACCCGCGCCCGTCGCCGTAGTGGAGCCGCTGTCCCCACCCGATGGTCGCCGGCGAGCTCCCAGGCGGCCCATGACCAGAGAACCAGCCCCGAGGTCTCCTCCGGCTGGCCCTTGCCTCCTCTTCTCCCTCTGATTCCCAGTGCCACGGAGGTGCCTCGAGCCCCCCTCTCCCGGCGTCTATCCTCCTTTGCGACGACCGGCGAGGAACCGGGGTCTCTCTGGTGCCCTACATCTCATCTAACGGCCTATGCATGCGCGACGAAAACTAAAAATAGGAAGAGGATAACTCACCGGAGACGACGATGGTGGTGCGTTCGCGATGCTTCACCGCCGGTCGGAAAGATAGAGGGGTCGTCCGTGCCTATTTCTCCACTCTCGAGCCTTCAGTCGTCCACTGCAAAGCCTCCTTCCTCCTTCCCCTCCTTCTCACGGTGGAGGTGATCACTGTCGCTCCGATGAGGTCGTGTGTGGCCCTGAGGAAGTGGTCTGGTATTTATAGGAGACTGTGGAGGATCCTGGTGCTATCGACTCCACTGACGACGGAGATCGCATGCAAATCAATCCCCCACTCCTTCCTTTTCCGGACGTCCTCTGATCGCGGCGGAGATACGCTTCAGGCGGTGGCGCTCGCTGGCAGGGGAGAATAGTGTCGCCTCGGGATTGTGTTACAAGCCGCGGATGAGTGGTCAAGATTCGCCCGCACGGTAGGGACGCCCCCACATTAGTTTTAGTGGTTTTGAAAGAGCGGCCAAGATGCCATCTGGTGCCTCGAGTTCAGTCTTCATCTCACGATCTTATAATCTGGACCGTTCATGCTCTTTGAACAACTCTGAAGCAATCTCGCGCACTTTTGCAGGCGCCTCCCTCACTTTCTCCCTTTTATATTTTGGTCCCTCTTTGTGAGAGAATAATAAACTCTCATTAAGTCCCCAACTTTTTAATAAATTTGCAAGAGGGCCTTGACTGTGAGATAACACAATTGCCTTGCAGTCCTTTGTTTATTCCAAAATCACCTATGTGTCCTTATATTTCCAAAATAATTTAAATTAAAAATTTAAATTATTCTCCCCCTTTCCTTTTTTATTAATAAAATCATTCCAACTTAGGATTTTCCTTCATTGATCAAACTTGATTGATTTACCCATTTCCATTCTTAATCTAATCATAATAAATCACCAAGGGTTGCCAAGTTTAATTAAATTGATCACTTCCAAAATTAAATCAATCACTAATTTACTTAAATAAATTATGGAATAATTTATTTATTCTTTTTGAACTCTTTCATGCCCATTTCTACCAAAATGCCCTTGGAACTTTACTAATCCCCAAATTGCCCTTTTTTGCAAAATTAATTAAACAGAGAAAATTTAAAATCCTTTTATTCAAGTAAAATCTTGGATTTTACACTAGTATTTTGAGTCTTGCCTTTTACAGTTTGACATGTGTAACATCATTGTACCAGTTTGCCAGCATCCTTCTTTAATTAAGGCCAGTAATATATTCCTTCAACTGCAACAATGGTTTTTCCCCTTCCAAAATGTCTAGGTAAGCCTCCTCTATGCAAGTCTCTAATGACCTTCCAATGCAAAGAACTTGGAATACATAGTCTATTGCCTTTATAAGAAAACCTTCATCATGTAAAAATCTTCAGTGGGTTGCTTGCAATGGCACTTTTCCTAGATTTAACTAAGATTTTCATCACCTTTATAATCGTCTTTCAAACAATCGAAGCCGACAATCTCGGATCGAAGGATCATCATCAATACCACTGGTCGACATAAAGCATCAGCTACTTTGTTCTCCACTCCAGACTTATGTCGAATTTGATAGGGAAATTTCTCCAAAAAAGTGATCCATCTAGCATGCATGTCTTGCATAATTCTTCTTCGGCCTCTAAGATACTTGAAAGTTTGATGATCAGTATAAAGAACAAATTCTTTCTCGGTAGGAACCTTAAGACAAAAATCTGTCTCTTGTTTTTACAGGTGTCACTTTTTGAATGGAAGACTTACCTATGATTGAGCCGGCTCCACCCAAGCTTTTCTTTAGGATATGAGGGGTTCACCCCTCCTCACCCCCCTTCACTCCCCCAACCAAACAAGGGGTAACCCCCCTCATTCCCCCTTACTCCCCCCAAAACCCACAACCAAACAAGCTGGGGTAAAGCTTACCTACTGAACTTTAAAAAAAATCCCAAAGCTTATCTCATAACCTTGTAAAAAATCCCAACGTCATCTTGTTTTGCAAGATATACTCAAATTTTAAATTTTTTAAAAATGGTTTGATTGGTTAGATGTCGAAAATAGATTACAAGGATAAGTAGAGATAGAAAAAGGAACAATAACCAAAAGATCTAATTTGATCAATCTTTTAAGAAAAATTTCCTGAAAATACGGTTCACTTTGAGTTGAACCGTTTGGTGAACATGATAGGATAGGGGCGGATATGACATGAGGACTAGATATGCGTAGGAAAGGATATGGGCATGATAAGCTTATATCCTATCCTGTGTTTGATGCGCACCAGATAAGCCATAAGATAACCTGTTGTTATCTTATACTACATTTGAAGTGGACCAAATAATGACAGTATATATGATATAAATTGTATGTAAATAGACATAATTACCCTTTTATGATATAGTGATATAGTGATATAGTGATATATATATATATATATATATATATATATATATATATATATATATATATATATATATTGGAAAAAAAGACTTTAAAAAAAAGGATTTTTTTATAACCTTTTCCTTAATGATTTGATTGTTGTGTTCCGGTAATCCTCCAACCACTCAACTATCATAAAAACACAATTTATCACATTCATCATAGAAAGTAAACCCAGAATCTGTAGATGTAGCAAGATAAACAGATTTAAGCCTCTTGCACATTAGAACCAATAAGAAAAGAAAAAAACATCTAACTATAGAAATTGAAGATATGATAAGATTAAAAAAGAGAGAGAGAGAGATTCAGGTGCAAAACCTCTTGAGCAGGAGATTTGATTACTTCTACTTGTTTACAAGCTTCTCGTCCCAAGCCTTCGGTTTCGACGATAGAAGGAAAAGGATATAGTGAAAAGCCTCTAGATGAAAGAAAGAAACCAAAAAGAGTAAATAAGTAAATTTTATTTTTATCATATCCTACCCAGTTCTATCCTGACCCTCCCATAAAATTGTTTATTATGGTGGATATGATAAAGTGGGTCAATAGGATAAGACTATCATAGCCTGTTGATAAAGGATAACACTAGGATATGATAGCTTATCCAATCTTATCACCTCCACCCTGAAGATTTATTTCTAGAATTGGAGGTTTGAAACTTGGAAATTCGAATTTGTTTTCAGAAATTTATGACAAAAATATTTATTATTCATATTTTTCAAATAAAGCACAATGGTTTTATTAGTTCACTTTCAATAAAACCAAATTTGTTGGAATTTGATGATTTTGTAATATATTAGCTAAGTTTAAATCTTTAAAAAAATCATATTTTTTTCATTCATCTAATTCATTTTTTATTTTTGGAAATTTTTGGGAACTTTTAGGGATTATTTTCAGATATTTAAGAATTTTTTTTGGGAATTTTTTGAAATTTTTTGGGTTTTTTTTTATTTTTTCAATATATTTTTTAATATGGCCTAGTTTGACACAACACGAGTCCACACAGACTCGGATTGTGCCCTATGTTGGGCCAACCCCGAGGAAAACTTGAACGGATATGATTAATTTGTGAAGGTTGTTCAGAATATATATTGTTGTGGGTAAAAATGATAAGACACGTGGTCCTCATCCAAAGGCCCACGTGTCCGATCGACTCACAAGTTCCTTCACCCATTAATCAGAATTCTCCTCAACCCGTTCCATGGCTCAGAATGATATATCCATTTATTGGTTTCGACCTATTCGTACGTTCAACAGTTGGACATCTTTTGATCGTTCTTCAACCTAGAGAAGTAGTTTTACTCATTCCTTGGTTCAAGACGAATCATCCATTCAGTAACCCAAGGAAACCTATATCTGTTCGTCGGCTCCACCCATCTAGAAGATCGACAGCTGTCATCGAGTTGGCATTCTAGAAGAAATTACAGTTGTCGCCTAGCTGTATGTTTGGCTGGTACTGAGCTTGAAGCCCAGCTGGCGCCAACCTGGAAAAACACATGCGAAATTCCCAGCTTGCGCCCCAAGCTACCGGAGCCTATAAAAGGAAGCAATTACAGTTCATTTGGACAATCCGGGACAGCGAAGCTCTTCTCCACTGAAGACTGGGCCTTGCCTCCATTAGAGATCTGGGCTTCTTCTCCATTTCTCTTTCAAGATCTTGATCAATCTCCTCTCAATCTGTAAGAATGTTTGTAATTACTTTGATGATAGTGGATTTGATCTCTCGATCCTGTCGGTTTTCCCTGATTTATGGCTTTCCACGTAAATTTGGTCTTTCTTCTCTTTGTGCCCTGTTCTTTGATTGATTTTCTCCTGATCTAGCCACACAAATATACAAATTCAATTGTAGTTGTGAAATTAGGGTTCACTTCCTGATTTAGCATCAATAGTTTGGCGCCGTCCATGGGAACTTTGAGCAAAACGTCATGGCTACATTTAGAAAATCAAAAAGAGTTCAAGCTCAAGAGCAAAAAGGTGAAGCTTCAATCGTCTCCCCATGCAAGGGATGCTCTTCCCATTAGAGACACGCCCATGGTCCCTGAAGGGGTAAAGGTACCCCCTGGGAATATTGAGATCTCTAAGGATGGCTTTCAGGCCATGGCGCGAGAGATTGAGGAGCTTAAACGCACTCTGCAAGATGTGGTCCATCATGTTTCTCAAACATCAGTTTCACATAGTCCGTCATGTTTCTCAAACATCAGTTTCACATGACGCTATGCCATTGAGAGAAAACAGGGGAAGGTCAGCAACCAGAGAAAGGCCAGTAACCCACTCTCCCAGGCGCCGAGTGCATTCTCCAGTGAGACACAAGAGCGTTGAATCCTCGGCCGATAGTTCCAACCCATCCAACCCTCATCGGGATTCCAATATCCAAGCTGAAGTGAGGGTCAAAAGGGGAAGGGGAGCTCCTATATCTCCAAATCGGTATCCGATATCACCACGGCCAAGAAGAAGACATCGCTCACAGATATATTACTCTCCGAGACGCCAAGCACCTCACTATTATTCACCGATATATCGCTCTTCGAGACGACAAGTACCTCATGATCGCTCACCATATCACCATTCTCTGAGATACGGATCTCCTCGACGTTATTCTCCATGATACTATTCACCACATCATAGTCCATCTCAACACTACATTTATGACATGGAGAGAGTCTCACAACTTGTTCCTCAACTCATCTCTCCCTTTATACGGGCACTTTGGGAAGCCCCATTTCCAGAGCACTTTAGGCCCCCAAATATCCGATATTATGATGTTTCCTCGGATCCACATGAACATTTGGAGACTTATTTTTCAAAGATGATGACAAACAAACCAACTGAAGAGGTCATGTGTTGAGCATTTCCTTGGACACTTACAGATAACGCCTATAAATGGTTCAGAAGTATGCCTTCGGGAACCATATACAACTTCAAGCAATTAACGGATCTCTTCCTCCGCCTCTTTTCCAGTAATAAAAAGTTGAAGAAGAATCCCATCACACTTCTGGGATTCAAACAAAAACCAGCAGATAGTCTACGCGACTACATCGGTCGCTTCAACAAAGAGTTCACTGGCATGACTGACCTTGATTCAGTCATCGTTGTTGGAACTGTGATAAGGGGATTAAAGGATGGTCCTTTGAAAGACACTCTTACTCGATACATCTCCCAGGTCTCTCCGAATTTCTTGCCTTAGCTGAGAAATACATTGCCTCAGTGGAGATGAAAGCCAAATGGGAGGAAGAATATCTACTTAAGTTGGAGGAAATCTGAAATGGAGAACTCCAACGGTGAGAATACAGAGCCCCCAAGCAAAACAATCTGAAAGAAGATAAATCTCGGAGAGAGAACGGTCGAAATCAGAACAGACCATTCCGATCTGATGAGAGAAGACCCCTTCATCAAAAGCAAAATGAGCCTGAAAGGATAGCAAGGTATTATAACTACTCTATTCTCAATACATATCGTGAGAATATTCTACTGCAGATCTAGGATCAAAAGATGTTGAAGGAACCCCAGACGATGAAAGATAATCCAAAGAGGAAAAAAAAAGCAAGTTTTGGAAATTCCAGCAAGATAAGGCATCCATCTGAAAGATGCGATAGAAGATCTCATTAGGGAAGGAAAACTGAGCCAATATATGTAAAAAACAAAATATATATAAAGAAGCAGAAGGCACATCTGCTACTCCTCCAAAAGTCCTTAATGACATCCGCATCAGTATGATTGCAGGAGGACTAGGATGCGGAGGCAAGAGCTCGACATCAAGGAAGAACTACATCATGATGATCGGCTCAGTACAAAATGTCTCTTCACTGAAAAGAATCCGTTCTTCAACTCAAATATGTTTTTCAGATGAAGATATTAAAGGAGTCTACCATCGGCATGATAATGTCTAAGCCATTACTGCAAAAATTGGGATTTTCACAGTTGAACGGGTCTTGGTTGATACTGGCAGTTCAGTGGATATCATCTCAAATGCTTTTGACAAAATTAAGCTTACTGCTGAGAATTTGAAACCGGTGAAATCTCCGTTGATCGGATTCAACGGTAGCCCATTACAGCCAGATGGTATGATTTCTCTCCCACTGACTCTTGGCACCCCTCCTTGAACAACTACTGCCCTCATCAATTTCTTGATCGTCCGTTGTCCGTCAAATTATAACGTCATCATCGGGAGACCATCAATTAATCAGTTGAGAGCTATCTTGTCAACCTATCATATGATGATGAAGTTCCCAACTTCAAATGGTTGCGGAGAAGTAAAGGGTAATCAACTTGCCTCTCAACAATATTACACCACTATGCTCAAGAAGTAAGGAGAAGGAAGTAGCTGAACAGGTGAAGCACTCATTGTTGAAGAATTACAACAAGAATATAAGGAAAGGGAAAAACGTAGACCAACTCCTGTTGAGGGATTGAAATCAATCCCCTTTAAGGAAGAATAGCCAGAGCAAACCGTTCAATTGGGAACGGAGTTGAGTTCTGAGCACCGGGAAGAAATTCTCAACCTACTGAAGGACAACTCCGATGTGTTCACCTGGAAGCCCGAGGAGATACTTGGAGTCTCACGTGAACATCAACTCAACGTGGATCTAGAACACAAGCCAGTGGTGTAGAAATGTAGAAACTTCGCCCCTGACCGCTTGCAAGCTGCAAATTAATGAAAGCAAATTTCATTCGGGAGGTGTATTACCCCGATTGGCTTTCCAATGTTGTACTTGTCAAAAAGTCCACTAGAAAGTGGCGAATGTGTGTCGATTTCAGTGATCTTAATAAAGCTGCCCTAAGGACTGCTACCCCATGCCTCTCATAGACAATCTAGTTGATTCAACTTCAGGTTATTAGATGCTCAGTTTCTTGGATGCTTTCTCAGGGTATAATCAAGTCTTGATGGCTGAATTCAATGAAGAGAAGACTTCTTTCATGACAAGCAGAGGAACATATTGTAATAAAGTCATGCCTTTCAGCTTAAAGAATGCTGGTGCAACCTTTCAGAGACTGGTGAACAAAGTATTCAAGAATCAGATCGGCAGAAATGTTGAAGCTTATATCGATGATATCTTGGTAAAATGTGACAAAGCCGAACGTCATGCTTCCGATCTACAAAAGACTTTTGCTGCTCTTTGGAAGCAAGGGATGGGCCTCAATCTGAATAAATGTGTGTTCGGTGTCCGTTCAGGAAAATTTCTTAGGTTCATGCTTACCCAGAGAGGTATTGAAGCAAACCCAGAAAAGATTATAGCTGTCTTAGAGATGAGATCCCCAAGAACCATCAAGGAAATACATAAGCTTAATGGTCAACTGGCAGCTCTTGGAAGATTTAATTCAAAATCAGAGGAAAAGAATTTCCCATTCTTCATAGTGTTGAGGAAAGCACCAAAACTAGAATGGACCAATGAATGTGAAAAGTCCCTAACATTATTGAAAGAATATTTACAGTCACCAGCTCTACTTGTCAAACCTCGACCTGGAGAACAACTTTATATCTACTTGTCCGTCACAGACTTGGTTACCAACTCAGTGTTGGTGAAGGAATAGGATGGCCTACAGAGGCCCGTATACTATGTAAGTAAAGTCCTCACTGATACCGAGTCAAGGTATCTTCCTTTGGAAAAATTTGCATATACTCTGATAGTTTCAGCTCGACCGCTTTGCCCATATTTTTAATCCCACAAAATCAAGGTGCTCACCAATCAACCATTAAGGCAGATCCTTCATCGGCCCGAAACCTCTGGCCGTTTAACCAGATGGGTGACCGAATTGGGAGAGTATGATATCAACTATAAACTGAGAACGGCTATTAAATCCAAGGTACTTGCTGACTTTATTGTTGAACTTACAATGACAGATGATAGTGAAATCCCAAATACAAAATTATTTGAAGGAGAGAGAACCACCTCTCCTTAATGGGTTCTACGTACAGATGGCTCATCGACTAGTGATAGTTCGGGAGCAGGACTAATTTTACGATCATTGTCTGGATGTAGCACATCTACTGCCCTGAAATTCGGCTTCAAGGCAACTAATAATGAAGCTGAATATGAAGCTATGATCGTAGGCCTGCAATTGGCCCACAGCCTTGGAGTACAGAATTTGTTGGCAAATACCGACTCACAACTAGTAGTCAGACATATGACTGAAGAATTCGAGGCTAAAGAGGAAAATATGATCAAATACAAAGCCATGATGTAGAAATTGATCTCCAGCATTCAAAAGTTCCATATTTCTAAAGTCCCATGAGCTGAGAATGAAGAAGCCGATTTCCTCTCAAAACTCGCCTCCTCGAATGTTGATATCAAGCAACCGATTAACACTCAATACCTAGCAACAAAAACCATTGAGTGTCGTCCAGTTGAAGAACTTATGGACATTGAAGATGTGTAAAACCCGCCCCAAAATAAATAAAGATTTATTTTCCCAGAATTATTAAATAACAATTTAATATGGTAAGCGGTGAAATTTTGGGAAAAATTACAAGGTCTGAATAATCCAGATTAGTTAAGTGCTAATTAATTAAGGTTAATTATGTGTTAATTAATCCAGATTAATTATATGTTAATTAATTCAGATTAATTATCGAGAAAAAAAAATAGACAAATATTCAAATCTCGGGAAATGTGGATCTGGTCGGGGACTGAGACAGCCCCGTGATGCCACAGTATTCCCGTGACGAAAGATTTGACTAGAGGCCGATATTCTTGGATCTGGTCTGACGAGAGACCGATCCAGTGATATTACAGTATGCCCGTGACGCCGGGGCGGTTGATCCAGGATTCGCGGATCTGGGTCGGGACATGAGGACAATAAATCATCACGATGGACCCCAACGCGAAATAATTTAAGGGCCCGTGACATAATAGTAACCATGTGAGGCAATAGGATACATGTGAATTAATAGTAAATAAATTATTTAATTATTGAATAATTTATATTTGTAAGTTTAGACTTAGGGCAGAGAAATCAAATTGGATTGATTTCTCATCGTGCCCTAAGCCTTCTCCTCTATCTTCTTCTCCTCTCGCCATACCGACAACGCCCAACTACAGCCTCGCCACCCTCCCCGCAGCCTCAAGCCTTGCACGCCCAGCCACCAGCCGCCAAGACGCCTCAGAGCCGCAGCCCGTGTCAGCAAGGCCAAGCCTAGTCCAAGGCCCCGCCGCCCCAAGCGCTACAGGCCAACCCCCACTCGGCCCCCTTGTCCACCGCCCGGAGCCCAGCTCTGCCTGACGCCGGCCTCCCCTTTCTCCCTCTTCCTTTTCAGACCGGTGAGAGGAAAAATGGCTTGCAGCCTTGCCCCCTTCTTCAGCTAAAATCAAACGTCGGTGAGCAACCTAATACCATGGGGAACTAAGTGCTGAAAATTTGAAGAGATTGGACCAATAAATTCTTGATTTGAATGTATGATATTGGATGAAATGTTAGGCTTGTGAATTAGTTCGGAATTAAGAAGAAATTTCTTGTATGGCCGTAGAGCTTACCATGTTATTTAAGTATGATGAATCGAGTGTATGATTATACTAATTCGGGGCTCTATAAATAGGGGAGATGCCGCCGAAATTTCATGAAAATATCTAAGTATAAATGCCCTATTAGTGTTCTTGTTAACATGCCTAATTGTGATTAATTCCATGATTTGCATGCTTGATGGTTTATGCTTCAGATTGATTTATCTTGGCTAATTAGGCATGTTTAGGGGCATCCTAAGGATCTTAAAGGCATGATACACATGTTAAGTAGGATAGCAAGCCTTGAGCGAGCTTAAAGACTTTCAAAGCATGATTAAGCTTAAGGAATCATGATTTACTGAACTGATCTCCATGATGGAGATAATTGAAGGATTTTTTTTTGGATAACTGTATTTCGTATTTAGATAGGAAATGCTTGAGTGTAGAGACACTAAGATTTGCTATCTATTTACTAGATCCTGATCCGAACACATGAGACGCGACGAGGGTTAGAGGATCAGTGATTTGCTTCTAGTCAGGTAGGCTCTTGCACGGGGGTTTGTGAGTGTTCCTTCCTCCTACCTTGCTTTGATTTTTGTACTCTTATTTCCTCGAGAGGTTCCCAATACATATTCGAGATGGGTTTCCTCATATGTATTGGCTTTATATCTCGGGGAGATGTTGCTTTCATGTTTTTCTTATGCGTATTTGAGTGAAGTTTACTCCTTAAATACGTATTGGCTTCCAATCTCGATGAGATCATTGACCTTATTATATATCAAGATGTTGCTGCCTTGGATATATATGTATACCTGTTGTTAGGTATTTGTACTAGCAATCTCTTACGTATATGCGTGATACATCGGACGGAGTGGCTCAGTTAGAGAGCGGTATTTTTTGGCCATGTGCACATGATTGTTATAGCGCTATCCGGCGTAGACCGGAGATGATATCTGGAGGATATTATATGATACTGGAGTTATCATAGTATCGTATATGCCAAGAGATTGAGTACATCCGTGGATTTATCCACATTCCTGAGACTTGTTATTTGCTTGTGATGTTGTTGCACTTGCATATTTATTCTTCTTTTATTCTATTCTTTGCTAGTGGCTTTCGCCACCTTTATTACTTTTCTAGCGATCTTACTGAGCCTTTTCTTTGGCTCACGCACTTGATTGATTTTTCTCAGGTGACGACGATGAGTAGGTTCAGACTTAGACGGGGACCTTCCGAGTGGCTGACTCGGACTTGGTTATTTTGTCTTGAGGTCTGCGCACCTCTTTTCATTTGTGTGTGTATGTGAGACTTGTATTTCTTTGTTGTATGGACTATTAGTGGTAACTTGGATGGATCCTTGTATGGGTCGTATAAACCCTAGTATTTTGTATTTGTATGGAGTTGTGTAAACTCCCTTCTCCTTTCTAATATTAATTCCGTTGTTTTATATATCTCTGGATATTTATTATTATACAGGATCTCTGAGGCCTTGTGCCTGGATGGGGACTCGTCCCTGTTTGGGTACGGCCGATCTGTCCATGTGCCCAGGCTCGGTTAGAGGAGTGACAAGATGAACTGTGTTGGATTGACCCAATTCTGAATTATCTTCGAGATGGTACCCTTCCTCATGATCCTAAGGAAGCTCGAAGAATTACTACCAGATCTTCCCGATACAGCATAATGGATAGACAACTCTACAAAAGGTGCTACACTTTACCACTCTTGAAATGTCTCCTTCCTTCTGAATCAAATTATGTTCTTCAAGAGATCCATGAAGGGAAAGCAGGAGATCATCTAGAAGGGAAAGCTCTTAGCCACAAAGTTCTTCGGCAAGGCTATTACTGGCAGACCCTTGCCAAAGATGCTATTGACTTTGTGCAAAAATGTGATGCATACCAGCGCCATTCAAATATCCAACGGTGTCCAGCAGCCCTCCTTACATCAGTAGTGAGCACCAACCCCTTCTCTCTTTGGGGAGTAGACATTCTTGGCCCCTTTTCTGTGGCTACTCGGCAATTGAAATTCCTCATTATAGCAATTGACTATTTCACCAAGTGGGTAGAAGCCGAACCACTGGCATCTATCACAGAGAAAGCTTGCCAAAGTTTCTTATGAAAATCAATAGTCTGCCGATTTGGCATCCCGGTAGCATTCATTACTGATAATGGTCGTCAATTTGATAATCTTGCATTCAAAAAATTCTGCACATATCTTGGCATAGAATCAAGGCTCACCTCTATTACTCATCCTTAAGTAAATGGGCAAGTTGAAGTAACCAACTAAACCCTTCTCCACAGTTTGAAAACTAGAGTTCTTGGAAATGATCCAACTAGGTTGAAGAGATACCAGGATCTTTATGGGCTTATCGAATAACCGCTCGGACACCTACTAGAGAAACCTCGTTCACTTTGTCGTTCGGTGTTGAAGCCATACTCCCTGCAGAAATAGGAGTACCTACACCACAAACACAAATCTTCGATCCAGTGAGCAATGAAGCACAACTTAGAGCAAAACTTGACCTCTTAGAAGAAAAGAGGGATTGTGCCAGTATCCGAGTAGCCGCATATCGACAGAAAGTCAAGAATTTCTACAATACCAAGGTGAAAGAAATCATTTTCCAGATCAACAACTTGGTCCTCAGAAAAAAAATTTTCCAAGGCAACAAAAACTGAACATGCAAATTGAATACCAATTGGGAAGAGCCCTACCTCATAAAGGAGATTGTACGACCTGGCACATATTGGCTTACCAAAACGGATTGAAAGAAACTCAAACGCCCATACCATGCCGAACACTTATGAAGGTACTATCAATAAAGTTGTTCATTTACCTTCATTATTATTTCTTTCTTTACAATTTCCTAACATGTAGTTCATCGCTATATGTGAGAAATTCTCTCAAATTGAAAATAATCACTAACTTTAACAATAAGCTATCCCCCAAATTCCAAGGTTGGATACCATCTACTCCTTCGATGATAGATGTAGGTTAGCTACTCACCTATATCTGAGGAAGAGTGCTATCTACTTGTAAATGCATCCATAACACCTCGAATGTTTACAAAGTAGATATCAAAAAAGTCCTTTTAAAAAGGCACAATCCACCTGAGAGTATGACCGTCTGTGCCGGTGCACGGGTCATAAACTCCTTGATCGAATTAAGTCAACCACTCACCTATATTGGAGAAAAGTGTTATCCATCTTTTGACTTGATCACAACGACCAACGTGGTTCATCGATAAAGAATGGATACTCTAAAAATGTCCCTTTTAAGGGCCGGACAACCATATCCATAACAGATCCCTCTTAAGGATCGAACAGTCATAATCTTTGAATGTCCTTCTCAAAAAACAGATAGTTGCATTCGTTCAAAGGCTCTTACTATTAATTGATCAACCATGATAGCCAAAACTACTCATTAACTCAAGGCCGAACAACAACCTTTGATTAGAGATTCGTGCTACAAATTGGGTTGGCTTATCTGTTTAAAAGCTCCTATTAGTTGTTAAACGACCACATCCATTTAGTGATTCAAAAAACAATTGGAGCATTAGATTGAAGACAGATAAAAGAAACGCAATGAAAGAAAATCATAATATTTCATTGCATAAATATTAGAAAAGTACAGTGAAATATTTTAGCAGCTTATGAGGAGCCCGTAAAAGTTGCAACTTCATCATCACCAGGCCAAGCATGGAAGGCTAACTCCTTTAGATGCCCATCTCGCTCATACATTTCGATCCGGAAAGTCATGGCCCCAAGATAAGAAAAAACTAGATATTCTCCGATAACTATAAGGTGGTCCACCAAAAAGTCTTTCCACCCGTGCAAGAAGAAAATTTGTCTAGAAGCTAGCCACGATACACCATCACTTCCCATTCACGGCCACTTGGTCCCTCCAACCTCGTCGTCCCACTTTCGCTTCCAATATCCATAGCGCGTCGACAGAATCGCCATGGGAGGCGAAGCTGGTTGAAAAAAACAACAGGTACTAAAAATTATGTGGAAGGTTAGGAAGTGATTACCTGTCATCACCGTCGAAGAATAACTTCTCAGGGCCCCTCTCCATTAACATTTATAAGACAAATCCATAGCCTCGAACTGAAGACCAGCTTAATTTGGTGCTTCGTAATATGTGACATCATTTTATGACTCATAGCGGCGACTTATTAAAACCAGTAATGATAAAGACGCCTTAAATCCCTTGAACTACGTTCTAAAGACCACTCCTAGAAGATGAAAAGACATCCCATACAGTCCAAACCTTTTCATTCTCCGATAATGGTTCGATGGGCAATCCTGACATAAGCTCTTGACTGATCACCGATCAATCAAAGCATCCGAAAAACAAGGGCGGCGATAAGAGATCACTGAGCTAACAATTCGATTCGACGCATACGTTACCAAAATGGCCAAACATTTACTAAGAATTAGTTGCATAGACAACTATTGGAAAGATGAAAGACATGTCCATACAGATTACAAGCTCAAAACTCTAAACAAAAATCAGAGTACAATTACAGGGAAAATGCAAATGACATTCATTTCTTTTTCCTCTGGAAACTTTTTAGGAGCCATCATAGCTTCACTCCAGATTTTTCGAAAAGAGCGACATACTTTTCACATTATGGAGGCAAGGATGGCATGGACCCTTGAGCAATCCCTTGGATGCTTACCATACGACCAACCCACTTCAACAATTCGACCTTGAGTACTTCAACCTTTTGCTTTAAAGTCTCTATGACTTCATTTTCTGTGTCGCCGAGATGAAAATTTGAGCTAGGTGGATTCAAAAAAAATTTTGAAAGGGATAAAACTTGAAGAAAGACTGAATTCTTGCCTCTAGTGGCTCTACTACGTAATGACCGAAGAGTAGTTCCATTATTTAATTCTCTGAAACTGTCAGAAATCAGTTCAGCAGTTTCCACGTCAGAAAGCAACAACACTTTTCTTAATCTTGGGAGATGAAGCCCCCAATAATAGTGGTAAAGGTAGGATGGCTCCTCACCTATTTTCGACTCGAAGCCATAAATTTTCGCTTGCAGTTCAGCTTCCGGTGCTCCATCTTTTGATGAATTAGCACGATCTACCGCTACTGAAGATGTAAGAAAATAGATCCGGAAAGAATTGAGAGCAGGATGTGACAATGCTTATCAGAAAACGGAAAGGGAAAGGAAAGATGTACAAGAAAATAGTACTCACCAGTAGTAGTTTCATCGTCGATCTCGATAATTATAGAGCCAAACTCTTGAGAAATGGTAGGGAGTTGTTCTGCTACGATCTCTATGCGTTCCTCGATTGTTGTTGACGAACCTGGTTCCTCGGTCCTAACAGTTGGGATTGTTACCCCATCAATAGTATTAAACAACAGGTCCCCTAACAGAAATTGAAAAGGAAAACCAAATATAAAGAAGGAGATAAATGTTACCTCCAAACACCATCTCTTCTTCTTCCTCATAATCGGAAGAAGACGATTCTTTCTCTCCAATATACCGTCTTACACCTTGTGGATAACTCAAACAACCAAAATTGGTCGAAGGATCCCTTAATATAGTTCACGGAAAACTTTATATATATCGAGTTCAGCCTTTTGATAACTTTACACGAGCTCTTCATTTTTCTTCTTCAAGGCCTCCTCCAGAACTATGATTTGGGTTCTCAACCCTTCGACCTCTTCTTAGCATTTTGCAAGCTCTTTTCGATGTGACTCCAAGGTCGCCAAAGCAGTATCTCTCTCCACTTTGACCTTGTTCCGATCAATCTTAGCATAGTAGATGAGCTCATCTTTCACCTCCGCTTCACTTGAGAGGGTATTGCTCTTGCT
The DNA here is from genome assembly GCA_026586065.1 of Dioscorea zingiberensis. Classification (NCBI taxonomy): domain Eukaryota; kingdom Viridiplantae; phylum Streptophyta; class Magnoliopsida; order Dioscoreales; family Dioscoreaceae; genus Dioscorea; species Dioscorea zingiberensis. The sequence goes on from CM048824.1 coordinate 17,124,753, forward strand.
CTCATAAAATTTTTTCTTTTGATCGGAAATCTCGAAGTTGACCTTCATTTCATCATAAGACTTCTTCGTCACTGAGCGGCTCTTCTTACGTGTGTTGCACTCATCCAGATTCATATTCCTCTCATCCCGAACTATCTTTTTCTCTTCTTTAAGCTGCTCAAAATTCCAGAAGTTTGAACACTCTTCTGAAGTAGCCTTCGTCGACTCCTCAGCCTCCTTACACAGCCAGAGAAGATGATCTCTATGGTCTTTCAGCTCCTTCATCTCTGTAGCCCTCTTAGCTGAAGCCACTATCAATTGTTTCTTCTCAGCCTCTAGCCTGTTTATATCTGTAGTTCTCGGGTCACCTCTTTCAACCAGACCAACCACACGATCCGCACATAAGTAAGCCTACCAGAAGACTATTCAGTGCAGAAGTATGAATAAATACTGAATTGATAACAAGAAGACATATACCGTGGCCAAAGATGAACGTAGATGAGTAGCAGCTTCATCCTTTAAAAACTGGCGCACATGGGCATACATATCCTCAGAATGAAAGATATTCAACGATAAATCAATCCCTTGTTGATAAACATTTAGAATCGTATCGACTCAACGGATATAATTCCGATCTCTTGTTCCCCGGCTCTCAGATCTGGATGGTCGGTTAGTTCTTTATGCTTCTGTATAATTTTTCTCGGTAAAAATAAATCGATAATGCTCATCGTCCTTAAAAAATCAGCATATTTCGACTCTACTTCATCGGAAGAAGACATACCTTGGTCTCTAGAGACAACATTGACTTCTTTCCCTTTTTCTAGTCTTATTTACGATGGCATTCTTTCAACAGATCGCTTAGTAACAGATATCTTTGGAATATCAATCATAACAGAAGGAACAGTCTTCTCTTTGACTTTTTTTAACAGAAGAAGTGTCAAAACGGTTGGTTTTGATATTTGAGTAAAATGAATCTCCTCGGAACGATGAGTAACAACATCCGAAGGGGGAATAGGATCTGGTATAACGGATCCCTTTATAAACCTCCTTCTCTTAGTAACCAGGGAAGCTTCTTCAACTAGTGAAGGAAGGTCCGCAGTAACTAGGGACTCCATAGCTGAATAAGTAATAACTACCCCCAGAGGAACTTCTCTATTTGACTCATTTGGACGACACGATAGATTGCCCGACTCATGCTCAGAATCTTTCTTCTTCTTTGGAGCTACCCTCTTACTTTTCTCTTGATCTGCAAGATCCTTCTCCGAGAAAGCTTCATACAGAATTGGTGCTTCACTACCTTGCACTTCATCAGCTCTCTCTTTCAGTTCAGTTGCTCGCACACCGGCCAGCAAAAGTATTGGCTATCTCATCGGCAGACATCACTTTGCCTACAAATTGGAAAAGAAAGGAGAGATCAAAAAACAACCTGCTGAATATTGATCATGGGAGCAAGTTCTAAGAGTCCCTACCCTTGGCTAGATAAAGACTGTGAAGAAACTAAGCAAAGAGGAGGACCTGATCGACAGCATGCACAGAGCACAGCTGCAGAGAGACAACCAGCACACACACTAGAAGAAGAAGATAGAAGAAGGTAGCTAGCTACACTACACCCACACATGCACAAGCACAATAAAGGCACACAAGGGTAAATAATATAATTGTCACTTAACATCGCCCCTCAAACTTAAGACGGATCAATAGTCTTAAGTTTGGATAAGAGAAATGAATGTTGATCATGAGTCTGAGCCTTGGTGAAGAAGTCAGCAACCTGGACCTTAGAGGGAAGATAGCGAAGGGAGACTGTCTGATCATGAACAGAGTATCGAATAAAGTGAGCATCCACACTGACATGCTTGGTCAGCTCATGCTTGACCAGATCGGCAGCAATCTGAAGAGCACCAGTGCTGTCACAATGAAGGAGAGTAGGGGAGACAACAGGTACACCAAGGTCCTGAAGTAACCAACGGAGCCAAATGATCTTCTGAACAGTAGAAGCCAAGGCATGAACCTCTGCCTCAACACTAGAGTGGGCAACAGTAGTCTGTTTCTTGGTCTTCCAGACAACCAGGGAAGAGCCAAGAAATAAGCAATAGTCAGTAACAGAATGGCGATCATCTGGATCACTCACCCAAGTAGCATCAGAATATGCCTGCAGCTGAAGTGAGGACTGACGAGAGTAAAACAGATTGCGAGAGATAGTACCACGAAGATAACGCAGAACCCGCAGGAGATGTGCATAGTAAACCGAAGTAGGAGCACCCACAAACTGACTGAGAACATGTACAGCATGAGAGATATTTGGACAAGTGACAGCAAGATATACTAAGCTACCCACTAAATGACAATAGTGGGTAGGGTCCGGTAGAAGTGTCCCATCAGAAGCTCGAAGCTGTAGGTAAAGCTCCATCGGTGTAGCAGCAGTACGGGTGTCACTAAGACCAGAGCGAGCAAGTAGGTCCAAAATGTAGCGCTGCTGAGATAGACGAAAACCATCAGGATGGGAAGTAATCTCAATACCCAAGAAGTAGCGCAACGGACCAAGATCGGTCGTCAGAAAAGTCTCACATAGTTTCTGCTTCACAAATGTAATGTGAGCAGAATCATCCCCAGTGAGAATCATGTTATTAACATAAAGAAGGAGAACTATCCGACCTCGGGAAAAAGTGTGAGTGAACAGAGCTGGGTTATGAATGCTCACTGTGAAACCTGCAGCCTCAACAACGGTACTAAAGCGCTCAAACCAAGCACAAGGTACTTGCTTGAGACCATAAAGTGCATGCCGAAGGCAACAGACCATCCCTGAAGGAGTCGAAAGGCCAGGATGAGGTGTAGTCCCATCCATACTCCTGCTGAAATCCACGAGCCACCAAACGCGCTTTGTAGAGTTCAGGAGACCCGTTTGAATGAGTCTTCACCTTGTAGATCCATCTACAGGTGATCAGAACAGCATGCGCAGGAAGAGGAACAAGATCCCATGTATGAGTACGGGCCAAAGCATCAAGCTCCTCTGTCATGGCAGCGCCACTCAGGTGAATGAACTGCCTCTTGGTAGGTACCTGGCTCATGAGCTCCAGAGAAACTGGTGCTATTTGTAGCAAAGCAGGTAGGGGGAGCTAAAGAGGAACGACCACGAAGAGAGTAGGTGTGAGAAGATACCTCAGCCGCGGGGTCATCAGCAGGAGGAGAGACAGGAGAAACCGGGCCAGGAGGGTAGCAACCGGAGCTCTGGGTCGCCGACTATAATGAAATTGGATAGGAGGATGAGCAGGAGGAAAAGGAGTGGACTTAACAAGCTCAGGAGAGAGAGGAGAAACAATCGATTGAGGTGTAAGAGCAGACGATAGAGGAGGAGACGCCTCAGAAGAAGAAGAAGCTGGAAAAAGAAAAGATAAAGAGACAGAAGGAGAGGAAGACACAGTAGAGAAAGGGGAAGCATAGAAGGGGGCGGACTCGTCAATGGTGACATCCCGAGAGACACGCACCCTCCGAGCAACCGAATCATAACAACGGTAACCCTTATACTCTAAGCTATAACCAAGGAAGACACAGGGGGTGGACTGAGCGGTTAGCTTTGTTCGCTCTCGTGGAGGAAGCAAGACAAAACACCGACATCCAAAGACACGAAGATGATCATAGCGAGGAGGAGTACCATGAAGACACTCACCCCGGCTACGTCCATGACAAAGAGAAGATGGCTGCAGATTAATAAGATAAACTGCAGTACTGACGGCATCAGCCCAAAAATGAGGAGTAACAGAAGCCCCTAAAAGAAGACCACGTGCAGTCTCCAATATATGGCGATGCTTACGCTCAGCAACCAACCACCTTCTGAGCATGAGCCCCAGGACAAGATAGCTGAGGTAAGGTGCCCTCAGAAGAAAGAAATGAGCGAAAAGCATGAGAGGTGTATTCTTCGCCGAAATCAGACTGAAAGATCTTGATATAGGCAGAGAACTGGGTGTGAACCATAGCAGCAAAGGCATGATAGATATGAACTAACTGACTGCGATGATGCATGAAATAAACCCAAGTAAAGCAAGTGCAATCATCCACGAACAAAACATAATATCTATTGCTACCTTTAGAAATAAAAGGAGCAGGGCCCCATACATCAGAGTGGATGAGATCAAAAGGAGTAGATGACCTAGACTGACTGGACGGGTAAGGTAGCTGTAGTTGTTTACCAAGCTTACAACCACTACATACAACATCAGATCTAGGAGAGACGGCTCCTAAGAAACCGCTACAAACTAAGGAGGTCAGACGAGAAGGACAAAGATGACCAAGACGATGATGGCACTAATGAAAATTCGTAACAACAGCATGACAGTGCGAGGAAGACAAAGAAGATGGAAGACAAAGAGACTCAAGAGCATATACCCTGCTATGGCATCGGCCAACTCCGATCACTGCTCCGCTGCGATCCTGCACACGAAAAGAAGTGCGATCAAATATAACCTGGCAATCAAAATTAGTGAGCTGGCTAACAGACATAAGGTTCATGGAAAGGAGAGGGACATAGGAAACAGAGGGAACGGAAAAGGAGCGATTGGTAAGATGACCAATAGAGGATATAGGTAGTGGGGTACCATCAGCAATACGAACACAAGTAACATAGGAAGCAGGGCGACAAAGGGTGAGGTGAGTGGCATCAGGGGTCATCTGAAGGGAAGCACCAAAATCTAGGAGCCATAGAGGACAGGGAGTACCTGAGACAGAAGCAGTAGAAGGATCAACCTGAGCGGAGTTATCATGACCCATAGTAGAGGCATCCATCAACTGGAACTGCTGAAAGTGCCTAAACTGAGCAAAATCCTGCTGATCCTTGGGAGTGAGCTGAACGGAAGAAGCAAAATGTTGTACTGACTGTACTAACTACGCCTGAGGAGCAGAGTACTGTGGAGGAGTTTGAAGAAGAGGTGGTTAAGATGTATGCTGCAAAGAAACTCCTGGTGGAGAAATCCGAGGAAGGCCACGCTGCTTCTTCCGACAATCACACTCAAGATAACCCTGAATACCACAATGATAGCAGGTCACAGTCTTCTTCGACCAAGAAGATGGTCGAGAAGACGTAGAGGTAGCAGGAGAACGCGGTACAGAAGGCGGCTGGGTGACTAGAGGGGCAAGACGTGAAGCAGCAAGAGCGGTACCCAGACTAGAAGAAGAAGCAGCCTTGAGTCGAGTCTCCTCATCAAGTATGAGGGTAAAAGCCTCATCTAAGGTGTAGCTAGTGGGAAAGTGCAGCAACTGAGCACGAGAATACTCATAGTCAGGGCGAAGGCGCATAATAAACTTGTACATACGCCTCATGAAGACGAAGGAGAGCACAAGTGAGAGAATGAGCAGCAACAACAAGACAAGAAGCAGGTGTAAGGGAATCGATTTGATGCCAAACTCCACAATGGCGACTATAGAACTGATCCGTAGTGTCATCGCCCTAGTGAAGACCGGCAAGAGCCTGATAAAGAGTGTAAAGCTATGCCTGACTAGAGCCACAGTAGCGACGGGCGAGATAATCCCACATATCCCGAACAGTGGGTAACTCGGCAATCTGGGTTCGAATATAAAGAACAACTATCTGACATATCACCATCTTCGCATTAGAATCATCCGTGTACCACTTCTCTAATTTCCTCTCATAAACTTTAAGTAGTAGAGGAGACCGGAGAAGTACGAACCACATCAACTGGAGAAGAACCAGAGACGTCAGGAAGAAGAGGAGCTGGGGGAATGAGGGTGGTGTGATGCAGGAGAGCCTGAGTCAGATGATGCCCAGCTGTCTGATTGTACCATGAGAGCTTTGGCATACCACGACTTGGCGGACCGACGTAAAGGCGGAAGGTGATCGAGCCAAGTCCGGAATTGGGGAGCACTTTGGACACATTTCAGTATTTTGACCATAACTTTGGCTACCGATATCGGATTTACGCCCTCAACCCCAATTCGGAAAGCTCGTCTCGACGCGCACTTGGGGTCCATCGAGCCCTTCCTTCATCCTCAAATTCCACTGTTTCCCCGTCGTTTCTTCGTTTCTCAGTATTTTTTTCCATTTTTGGCAATACTTCGTATACCAATTTAGGATAGGATATGAATCCGATTTGAACTCAGATTTTTAGGAGTTATCTATTTTGTTTAGTTATTTTAGAATTAGATAGGTTTTTCTATTTGACCAAAATTTGCCGATTTGGGCAAATCTGGATAAGAAGATAGAATTTTTAGGTTATCTAGGTCAGTTTTTTTAGCTATTTAAACCCGGCTTGTGGGTTGAATTTTATTCATTAATTATTGAGTTATATTTTCCTTTTAAAGTTTCAGAGACTTTTCTTCTCTATTTGTCCTCCCTTTTTCTTGCTCTTTTATCAATCCCCCCTGTTTACCACCGCCCGCAGGTTAATCACTACCCTGCCTGACGTCATGGTGCCATCAATATGACCAAGAACATGAAGGCCATCAAGAAGTCTCCGAATGGTGAGCTTCCAAGCAAGATAGTTGGTGCCATCAAGCACCACATCAAATTGATGGATATTGCAATGCCGAACCTCATCAACCATGCTGCCCAATCTAAAGGATGCCATAGAATAAGATGCACAAGAAGCACACAAGGATCAGTCAGGGATCAGCCAGAGACTACAGAGATAAGCCAGGGGTCAGCCAGAGACTGCAGATAGAACAACCACAGGGAAGGGGGAAGGGAAAGGCAGCCACATGGAAGGTCTTGAGTACCCTAGTCTTTGGAGATCAGCTTGAGAAGATGCGCATGATGTGGGCGACCGAGGAGACACGTAGCTCCGGGGAGAGGAAGAGAGAGTCGCATGCAAGGGAGAGTAGGAAGGGATCACGCGCCTGAAGTTTTGATACCATGTGAAGAAACTAAGTAAAGAGGAGGACCTGATCGACAGCACGCACAGAGCACAGCTGTAGAGGGACAGCCAGCACACACACCAGAAGAAGAAGATAGAAGAAGGCAGCTAGCTACACTACACCCACTCATGCACAGGCACAATAAAGGCACACAAGAGTAAATAATGTAATTTTCACTTAACAAAGACAACAATCTTGGAGCCGTTAATCGGTTAGATATCTATTAATCGGCACATTACAAAATTCTTTAAATTTCTCCAACTACTTTCTCTTCAAGACTCAATTTTTCCTTGTTGGCTACGTGAGTCCGAGGAATGCCCCATTCAATCGGGAATCCCCATACCTTACTACTGGATATGAAGAAGAATTTTCTCTTCCAGCCTTTAATTAAATCAGGGGTTGTACCAAGAAAATGTCTACTTTATCGAGCACAAAAGTAATACCAATATGTGTTCTTATCCTGATTTAAACTGAAGAAGAGATTGAAAAGATGAACAGTTGGCTCAACTTTACAATGAGACAATACCATTACGAACCCACAAAGGATCCTCCAAGAATTGGGAGATAGTTGCGAAGGACAAACGTTATAATGACAAAAAATATCAATAAAGATTTGAGGAAATGGCAATCTAAGACCAGCTAACAGTGCATCATAATAAACAACTAATTCCTCCTTTTGCGAAGGAGAGCAAGAATGTTCACCAGAAGAAGGAATTCTATAAGAGAACGGAAACAAAGAGAGCGCATATTGTTTTACCAACTTCCTGATCTCAGTTTCAGAAAGTATATTTTCAAAGGAATCGGAACAAGGTTTAGGGTTCTTAATATCCTTAGATCTAATCCCAGATGGTAAAACAATGACAGAAGGAGAAGCAATGACTGAAGAAGAGGCTTCAAGCCCTAAAACAGGAGCAGATTTCATACTTAAACAGAAAAACAACATTGAGATCAACAATTGTGGGTGAGAAGGAGAAAAACCAAGCATGCAAAGAAAAGGGATGAATTGATTAGTTGCAGCGCCGCGATTTCTTTCCCAAAAGAGAAGAAAAACCTCATGCATGGGTTTTGAACAGTCCTAAATTACATTCGACGGTTTAGATTGCTTTTCGAAATGACGTTCAATTATGAGATAACACGTGTATTTTCATCTAATGGCTGAGATTAAAGAAAAGAACCCCATCAGGCAGATGCGAAACACCTGGCAACATGGGACAATGCACTCATCATCACTAACTTCCCCCTATGCCTTGCTTCGCTTTAAGGCCACTTTTTGAAAACCGAGCTCAGATGCAGAGATAGTGGATAATAAATTATCGCAGTAGGAAGACCGTTTTCCTCGATTTATCTTGCAACCCAAGCATCCACCAAACCTTAGCAATCTACACAATTCTCTTCCAAAGATTCATTATAGAATGATTCGTCCTAACTATCAGAATGGTTATTACGTACTTCATCCCGATGAGTACAAAGTTGTAAAAGTCGAGAAGAAAAGAACAGCTGATCGGAGAATATCCAAAAAACTCCATCGATATATGAATCTGAAATCCCCGAGAAAGAATAGCAGTAATATAAAAATTATTCATCGAGCCAATCGTATCATTAGCTTCATGAGTCCGAATAATGGTAAAAAAATACTTCATTCTTCGGACCCATCGCAAGCATACTTAGGGGGACTAGTGTTGTGGGTGAAAATGATAAGACACGTGGTCCTCATCCAAAGGCCCACATGCCCGACCCACAAGTTCCTCCACCCATTAATTGAAATTCTCCTTAACCCGTTCTACGAATCAGAATGATATGAATGATATATCCATTCATCGGTTTCTAACTATAATCACATTCAATGGTTGGATATCTTTTGATTGTTCTTGAACATAGAGTTTTACTCATTCCCCGGTTCAAGACAAATCATCCATTCTGTAACCCGAGGAAAGCTATTTTTGTTTGTCGGCTCCACCCTTCTAGAAGATCGATAACTATCATCGAGCTGGCATTCTAGAAGAAATTACAGTTGTCGCCTAGCTGGATGTTTGGTTGGCACTGAGCTGGAAGCCCAGCTGGCGCCAACCTGGAAAAACACATGCTGGAATTCCCAGCTTGCGCCCCAAGCTACCGAAGCCTATAGAAGGAAGCAGTTACAGTTCATTTGGACATTCCAATCCGGGACAGCGAAGCTCTTCTCCACTGAAGACTGGGCCTTGCCTCCATTAGAGATCTGGGCTTCTTCTCCATTTCACTTTCAAGATCTTGATCAATCTCCTCTCAATCTGTAAGAATGTCTGTAATTACTTTGATGATAGTGGATTTGATCTCTCGATCTCGTGGGCTTTCTCTAATTTAGGCTTTCCACATAAATTTGGTCTTTCTTCTCTTTGTGCCATGTTCTTTGATTGATTTTCTCCTGATCAAGACACACAAATATACAAATTCAATTGAAGTTGTGAAATTAGGGTTCACTCCCTGATTTAGTATCAACATATATCATTCCTCTATATCCATGTCGTACCAGGCCGATATTGTGTTGGCCCGACATGCACGATTGGCATCTTTGTTCTTCGTCTTGAACCTATCTTATTTCAACTTGTTTTTGTTCATGATTTTTATTTTAAGATTTTATTTTATATGATGTTGTAATTTTTTTTATTTTTTATTATATTGTAGTGTTTTTTTTTTTTTATAAAGTGGATAAACTACATTCATTTATTGAAAATATAAGATAGCACAATCATACAGGGGTCCCTTATTGGACCTTGTTTTACATTAGAGCCTTAGGTAACTGGTCAAGAGTGGTCGAAGACCCCTGTTGGTGTTTCCTGAAGGGATCATCATCCTCAAAGTCCGCTCTTGGGAGGCTCAGCCGTGGTTCCTCTCTGGTGAGGGTGAGGCTACGCCTGATAAAGGTATCCATAGGCTGAAGTTTGGTCTGTTGGGAGGTATGGGCACTGTCGAACCACGAGAGGAAGAGGAAATCGATGTGACGGGTGAGTCTCTTACAAACGCGACATTTGCTGTTGAAACATCTCATATTCCATTCCAACCTGAGGTTCCAGGTGACAACCAACACCAGCAGGTGCCATCCCTTTTAGAGGTCCTATCGCAGCTTCTGTCCCATCGGAGAGCAGCCTCATAGATCTTATATCTTGTTAGGGTTGTGTCTGATGCTAAGGAGTTGTGTGTAGTGGGATCATGCTTCTATTGAGAATTGGCAATTGAGTAGCAAATAGCCGGTATTTTCCTCGTGGAGATTGCATAAGTAGCAATGTGTTCTGTCTCCCGTCAATTTCTCTTTGCTAGGTTATGCAGTGTGGGAAGTTTGTCTTCCCATGCCAACCAGACGAAGATTTTAACTTTCAAGGGGTTTGATTGCTTCCAAAAGGATGAAGGGAGAGGGCTCCTCATTCCACCATCTATTCAAAAGTTGTAGAGGGACTTAACTGAGAAGTCTCGTGATGGGGTGAGTCGCCATTGCAAGGGGTCCATCGGATTGGTTCCCCAGTGGTTAAGGTGTTCTTGTAACCCTTGCCACATCTCCCATTCCCCTTGTAACATGGGCCCCGGTTTAAGGAAATGTAGTCCTCTTGTATAGATTAGTCGAGCTTCCTGAATTGTGAGCTCCGCCTTCAACAATAATGTTTGGAATTCTGGGCATCGCATGCTGGGGATTTGTCCATTGATCCAATTATTGAACCATACCCTGATTGTATGCCCATGCCCAGGTGTGGCTATCACCTTTTCCATAGTGAGGTCGCGTTGTCCCATGACTCCTTTTAAAAAATAAGAGGCCCTGTTGGGTATGGATCTAAAGGGATTGATCGGTGTGTTTCGGAAGTAGGCTTGTGTGATAATCATTCCGCAGATCCCGTCGCCACCACAATTTCCTGAGTAGGGCTTCATTGAAGACTTTCATATTAATTATGCCCCACCCTCCTAGCTCCTTTGGTCTTTTGAGGAGATCCCACTTCACCAGGCGGTAGGCTTTAGAGTCAGTGCGGTGCCTCTCCATAAGAAGTCTCTACGAATTCCTTCAATGCTTCAAAGTACCCATTGTGGTAGCTTGTACATGGCCATCCAATGGTTCGGGATTGCCTAGAGGACCGAGTTGAGTAGGGTGATAAGACCTCACATAGATATTAGGTTTCCTTTCCATATGGCCAATTTGTTCCTTATTTTTTGAATGAGTGTTCCCTAGTCTACCTTGCGGGGCCTGCTACCAGCAAGTGGGATGCCAAGATAGGTAATCGGGAGGAGGCTACATTGGCATCTCATTGTCGAGGCCAATTCACTGGCCTCCTCCTCCCTCATTCCGATGGGTATGATAGCACTTTTGGTGTAATTGATTTTTAGTCCGGAGATCCCCTCGAATAAATGGAAGATAAGCTTCAGCATTGTGAAGTCTCTCCTCTTCCCAGAGCTGAGCATTAGGAGGTCATCAGTATATAAGAGGGCCGAGACTTGTACTCTCCTCGTTGGTCCTACTCTGAAGCCCTCGTAGATGTTCTCCCGCATGGCATACTTCACCATTGTGGTGAAGACGTCCATTGCGAGGATGAATAACATAGGTGAGAGTGGATCTCCCTGTCGCAGTCCTCGTTGATGCTTCACGTATCCCATAGGGGTCCCATTGATCAGGAAATTGGATTTTGATGAATGGAGGATCTTTCTGATCCACCCGATTCATCGTGGTCCCAAACCCCTAGCCTATAGGAGCTCAAGGAGGAATTCCCAGTCCATTGTGTCAAACGCCTTCTCGAAGTCTACCTTCATCAAGACCCCTCGCTTCATCTTTATACTATAGATAATTTCTTCTGCGGCCACAATACTATCCTGGATGCACTGGCCTTTAACAAAGGTCGTCTGATTCTCATCGACCAGTTCCGAGATTACATTCTGGAGTCGGTTTGCTAGTACCTTGGTGATGATTTTGATAGAGCAATTGAGCAAGCTTATCGAGCGGTAATCATTAATGCATGATGCTTCTCCCATTTTCGGGATGAGAATGATGTGTGCCCAGTTTAGTCTTACAAGGTCTGTTGTTCCTTGTTGCAATTCAAGGAAGGTTTGTAGTATGTCCTGCTTTGCGAAGTTCCATCCCTGTTGGTAGAAGGTCATCAGGAATCCATCCGGGCACGCCACCTTTTCAAGGTTAAGCTCTTGGACGACCGCAAAGATTTCTTGTTCCGTAAATGGGTTGTCAAGATGGGATAGATCGACTTAGGTTGAGCCTGCAAGTATCCTTGGCCAGTCCATCGGTATCTATGCTACCTTTTGCTTCCAAACAGTGTGGTGAAGTGCTTGGTTACTTCCTTTCCTATATCGGATTATGTGCAGAGCAGTTGGTCCTCAACTGTGAGCTGGTGGATCCAGTTTTTATTTCTTCTTTGGTTGGCGACGGAGTAGAAGAATTTTGTATTTCGATCCCCCTCCTTGAGCCAAGTGATTCTCTAGCATTGTTACCAGTGTTCTTCCTTTTGCTTGATCCGGTTATCATATTCATTTATGTTGGCTTGTAGTGTCTCCTCCTCAATTTTTGAGAGCTAGTGTTGCTCGCCTTTGCTGTCTTAGTTGGCTATGCTACGTAGAAGCTTTTCCTTTCTGTTGCGTTGTATCTGTTGTTCCTCCTTATTTCATAGCTTCAGTCTTCCACTCATCAGCGTTAGCTTTTTAGCCCACTTATATGCTCCAGGACCGTCGTAATCATTTATCTGCCACCACTGTCTCAGTATACTACAGAAGCCCTCGATCTTCCCCTAACCTTTGTTGAATCTGAAGGGGAATTGTTTAAGGGTATGTCTTCTGCACTCCAGGGCAATGGGCACATGATCCTATCGGACCCTTGGCAGTGCGGTCTACCAAATGCGAGGATGGGTTGCCATCCATTCGAGGGACAGGAGGAATCTGTCTAGACGAATCATGGTTGGTGATTGCCTCCCATTAGACCAGGTGTATTTTTGCCCCGTTAGTTGTGTATGTGTATGTGTGTGTGTGTGTGGGGGTGGGGGGGGGGGGTCATAAAGCTGTAGCTCCGCAATAAAGGTGTTGAAGTTCTACTGGTCTTGTGTGTCTCTAGTATTTGTGTTCCTGTCCGCTTGGTCTCTTGTTGAGTTGAAATCCCTTCTATTAACCACTGCCCCTACCATCATTGCCGTATAGATCTCAACTCATCCCCAAAGACCCTTTTTTGTCTTTTATCACAGGGTCCATATACCATGGAGATCATCCATCTATTCCGGTCCTCCTTATATTCCAGAATCGTTATTACTGAGAAGGAGTCAGTGAAATCGTCGATGAGGCTATATTGCGTTGTGCTCTAGCCGATGCAGCATCCTTTCCGTGTATTGCTTGCAAGTAGCATAATATGTTTTGTGTAGGTGTTGCCTCCAATCGAGCGCCATATACGGTTATCGATGGTGTGGAGCTTCGTTTCCTGTAGACAAAATACATCGGCTTTATGGGTTGCAATAAAGTCCCGTACCAGGAAGCGTTTCTTCGGCTTTCCTAGACCTCTGACATTCCATGAGATTACTTTCATTAGGAAACTTTTAGTGCTCTAAAGTGAGTTATTAGTGGAAGGGAAGACTTAGTTGTCTTCTCGGCCCTCAGTGCACTCTTCAGCTTTTGTCGACCTTAGGTGCTTGATCGCCTGGTCGGCATCATCATCGAAGTTGTCTAGTTGGATTTTGACTTTCCTGGTTGTTGTGATAATTTGTTCCCCCGGCCAATGTGAAAGAGTGAGTGGAACGGTGATGAGATTCTAGAGGTCTTCATGTCCTTTCCTTTTTTTGCCTCCCTTATAGTTTATTCGGACTTTGTTCAGGGTCTTTTGGGGTGTTTCAAAGGTTGTTGGAAATTCCTGTGGGTTAATTTTCCTTGGTATTCCCCTTTGTCTGGGAACGGTCAGCTGTACATCCTGTGTTCTTGGTAATGAATTGTGGGTGGGCACTTCTTCTTGTGATGGCAGGGGTTCTTCCTATAATGCCAAGGGTTCTGTTCTCAGAGGGTCAGGGGAGCCTTTGTTGTATATCTTCCCGGATGTTATTAATTACCATGCTTCCCCAGTGATGAAGTTCCAAGAATCTACTATCTTTTTTAGTGTTGCCTTGGATAGGTCTATCTCCATTCCATTTTTTATTGTCTTTATGTTTTTGTCATTTGGATTAAAATGGGCCATGATGTAGTTTGAAGGCCTTACTGGGATCTTTGATTGAATAGGAGCATAGTCCGTTACAATGATTTAGATGTTACAAACGATTAGCCGGTCTTTATCAAATGCTTGGTCTGGTTCTATGTGCTGAGGCGGGATGGTGTTTAGGCTAGGTACAGCCATGTTTGGGATAGTGGTTGGGCTGGGTGCAGCCATATTTGGATATGAAGGCTAGCTACTTGTTGCTTGTGGGGATCGATTTGGGTTCGTGGGCTTGAGGTTCAACCTTGGTTGACCACGATTGTTGGTTGTGTGGAGGTGGGGCCCACCGCTCATGGTAGGTATAGTCTGGTGCCCTGGTGGTCCTGGATTGAGTTCACGCCCATTTGCACTGGATTAGGTGGGGCTAGTTCATCTACTGCCCCAACAGATTCCAATTCCCATAGTTGGGTCTGAGACCCTCTCCACGCGCCATCCATGAGTGGTCAGCCACACCATCTGTGTCCTGGTCAACGCCTACGAGGGCTCCCACGTATCCTAGCTAGCCAGCTGTTAAAGATCCCATCGCCCCTCCTATCACTTCCGCCGCCTGCTCCACCTCATCCCTGCACGAAAACATCTCCGTCCACGGTCGCTTTTGCAATGTCTGATCCCTGGCTTCGCAACGGCTCTCAGTTCTAGCATTGATGGTTTGCCTGCTAGGATCCCCGGTGAGCATCCTCTCTCCTATCACAATCCCGAATGGTCGACGGTTGATGGCCCTCGCCGGTGCTTCCTCCCCTTCTATCATTGGTGCTTTGCCTTTGCTTAGTCTTGTAGATGGGTTGTCTGGTGGGGGTTGTCAAGGTTCTCCAGCCAAGTCTCCGTTTCTCACCGTGGTGGTGGAGTAGGAGTCTTGCCAGCCTTCATCCCACGGTAGCAGTGGCTGACCATCGTCTAGCTCCACGGTGTAGTTGAACTGTCGGATGCCCATGCTACAGTAAATGCTTGACGGCAGCCGCCGTGTCCTTCGGATTCTGAGAAAAAGTCGGAGGTCATTTTCCAAATTCCCTGCTTCGTCTGTCCACAGCCACCAGGTCTCCAGCGGGCTTCAGTAGGCGCGCCGCCGTGTCACGACTCCAGCATTCCATAGGGAGGTTCTTAACCACCACCCACCATGTAGCACCGTCCGCCTTGCCAGACTACCAAAGGTCTGGAGTTCAGGGCTCGAGCTTGAGGTCAAAGGCTAGTACTCGTAGAGGCCTTACTTTCTTGGTCTTCCGCACCAGCTCTGCCATTGGGAACGCCAAAATGAAGCGACCGTCTCGTAGCGGCTTCACCTCCCATTTCTAGTTTTCGTCTATAATACAAGACAATACATCAGCTATTTTCAAGGCTAGCACCAAACCTTCCCAACATTCAGTAATGGTGAGGATGAAGAAGTCCTTTATGCGCTCTCTTCCTTCAATAACCTCAGAGTCAAGGGCGCATGAGATGAAGAGGTACTCCATCCCGTCGTCCTCCGCTTCCTTCCTACGGGCTGTGGTGTTCCTCTTCGCTGGCCGCGCCTTAGCTTGTAAGTGCGTCACTTTGAACTTTTTAATTTTCTGTTTGTAGCGCTTTGAGAGTTACGTCGCCGGCGGGGGCATCCCATCGCTTAGTTGGGCTTTTCTTGTCACCAGTGGTGCTCCGTCACTCCATTTGGCACGTCCTACCCTTGTGGCCCACCCCTCCACATCTTCTGCATGTGACATCTGATAAGCGTTCATTTGAGCATAATTTTATACTATATTCCTATATACTTGGCATATGATTATGAATACTTTTAGCCCACCGATACTTAAAATGTATTTATTTTCATTAACAAGGCATAATATGAGGACCCCGGAGGAAAGAAAGCATTTCGAGAGAAGCTGGGATCCCAGAGCACCCAGAAGGATCCATACGGGCTAGAATACGGGTTGACATACGGCCGTATACTGGCCCCTGGAGAGAATATGGGTCAGTATACGGCCCGTATAATAGCTGGCATGATGATTGGCCCGTATATGGGCAGATATACAGCCCATATATGGGCCCGTATGAAGGTGGTTCGCCCGTATATGGGCTGACATACGCCCGTATATGGGCCCGTACATCGTCAGATTTGGGGGAAATTGCAGACCTAGACGGGGGCAACTTGGTAAATCTCACCTTTAAAACCCTAGGGGTATAAAAGCCGATGAATGAGGGTTTAGAGAGGAGGCTAGCAGCTTGGGAAAGAGGGCTAATCTTGGAGAGAGCTTGGGGATCATCTCCTTCAAGCCATTGGAGCAAGAAGAGGGGAAATCAAAGGAGGAGGATCAAGGAGCCACCAAAGGTGATCGCATAAGCTTTTATTACTATGTCTTTCTTGATTACTTTCATCTTTGTTGTGGATTGTCGCCCCTCTTTTATGGAGGGCTAATTTTGTAAATGCTTGGATGATTGGTGAACCCTTGGACATGTTTTAATCAATGTTATTTCTCTATTTTGATTGCTTGGTTACATTGTTTAAGTCTATTGGATGTTTTAATGTGAGTGAATCCCTCTACGTTGCGAGAGCCCGGAGGGATTTTCATAGTCCATATGGGGGAAGAAGCGAACGCCTCCCCGTGTGTAGACCATCTCCAATAGAGGGGAATTTGAGTATACCGGGAACCCGAGTACTAAGGAGAGCGAGTCCTTTAGATGTATTATTCCCATAATCTCTCCAAGACTTAGGTTTGAGAACATAATCGGTAAGGGAGCCAGGATTAGTAACTCACCTTGGGATGAGGGAGTGAAAGCATGATAGGAACCCTTGGCCAAGAATTAATCAAGTAATTGAGATAGAGAGGAGCATTTATCCTTTAGAAGTCCAAGGGGGATCCAATTGTCCGAGCATCCCCCATTTATGATTGTTTAATCTCAAGAGCACTCGATTCCCTTGTTTATGTTTCAAATTAATTAGTTTAGAATTAGCATAATCAATCACTTTTTTGGATCAACTAGATAGTAGATAAATAGTGGGTACTAGTACTTCCATCTCCCTGTGGATCGACAACCCGACTTTTATGTCTACTATTATTACTTGATACGACCCGTACACTTGCGGTTGCATCGCATCAAGTTTTTGGCGCCGTTGCCGAGGAGATTTGGATTACTAGGAAAGCTAGGAATTTACTACTTTAGTCATTTTGTTTTTATCTCTTTACTTTCTTTCTTTGTTTTGTTTGTCGTTTCATTGAAATTTTGGACACTAATCTTCGTTTTCTGCATATCTTGCGAGGTATAAATTGCATGACCCGGAAGAATTGTAAAGGAGTGCTTGAAGTTGATAGTGAGATTGAGAGAACCTTGCACAGGAGACTAAAGTAAATTGAAGAAACACTTCCGGGATCCTCTTCGGAGTCGGTAAACTTCATTCCTACTGAAATCATTGGTGAAGCAAGGGAAATACCAATTATGGCCGAGAGAAGATGGACATTAGCCGAATACGAGAGGTCTCATTATACTGGGGAAGAGTTCAGTGTTCACCCTCCTAATGTCAACATTAACAACTTTGAGATCAAGGCAAGCACAATGAGCATGATTCAGAACACAGCTTAATTTGATGGGAGGCTCGATGAAGATCCTCATGCTCATTTAGCAAAATTTATTCAGATTCGCAATATGTGCAAGATCAATGGGGCTTCCGATGATGCAATTCGGTTGAGACTTTTTCCATTTAGCTTGCGGGAAGGTGCATATAGGTGGCTTACTTCATTGCCCCCTGGGTCCATCTGTACTTGGGCCGAGATGTTAGACAAATTCTTGGGCCGCTACTTCCCACCGAGCAAAGCCACAAAGCTAAGGTTGGATATCTCCGCCTTTAAGCAAGGGCCCACCGAATCATTCTTTGAAGCTTATGAGAGGTACAAGGAGTTGCTACGGCGTTGTCCACAACATGGTTTAGACCCCTGTGCTAAGGTGAGAACATTCTACAATGGTTTGGACAACTTAACTAAGCAATTGTTGGATGCCGCCGCCGGCGGATCATTGGGAAACAAATACCTAGAGGAAGCCGAACAAATATTTGAAGACATGGCCGGTAATGAAGCCCATTGGTCCACTAGAGACAAGCAAGTGAAAAAAAGTGGGGGCTATAGATGAAGCTGTAATTTCTGATCCAATTCTTGGTGAAAAGCTTGATATGTTGCCAAGGAAAATTGAGCTATTGACAACCGGTAGTAGCTCAAGATTGGCCACGGTGATGTATTGCAATACTTGTGGGGCAGGACATGAGGCATCAAGCTGTCTAACAGCAAGCACGGAAGTGATTCCCATGGAGCAAGTACAGTATATGGGGAATGCTCCAAGGCAACCGGATGGTCAATATTGACCATATGCTCCTAAATGGACCCATCTGGCCTTGTCTTATGGAAATCCACAAGCAGGACAATACCCTCCCGGGTTTCAACACCCCCCAAAGCCTCAAGAGAAGAAGTTTAATTTGGAAGAGGTGATTATGAAGTACATGCAAAGCAATGATTCTATCATTCGGAATTTACAAGCTACAGTTCATAGTTTGGAAAATCAAGTTGGGCAAATAACAAAATCACTAGCCGAGAGACCACAAGGTAGTTTGCC
Source organism: Dioscorea zingiberensis (assembly GCA_026586065.1). NCBI lineage: Eukaryota > Viridiplantae > Streptophyta > Magnoliopsida > Dioscoreales > Dioscoreaceae > Dioscorea > Dioscorea zingiberensis. The sequence goes on from CM048824.1 coordinate 17,143,342, forward strand.
GAGCAATACGGAGGAGAACCCTCGGGGTGAACAATGTGAAGCCATTTCTTTAAGAAGTGGTAAAGAGGTGGAACTCCCAGTTTCAAAGCCTCAAACAAACACCCCCCCTCGAAGTTGAAGACTCTGGGCCCGTTGTTAATTCCGATGAAGGAAGAAAAGAGAAGGAGAAACCTGGAGAGGCACCACCCATACCTCCATACCAACCTCAAGCCCCTTATCCGACAAGGTTGAACAAGGACAAGGAGGAGGCCTAATTGATGAAATTCAAGGGAATGTTGAAGCAACTGCACATCAATATGCCGTTGGTGGAGGTCCTGGCCCAAATGCCTAAATATGCAAAATTTATGAAGGATCTCCTTTCCAACAAGAAGAAATTGGAAGATATAGGTGTGGTGATGCTCAATGCCCAATGCTCGATCGTTATTCAACAAGCCATGCCAAAGAAACTGAAGGATCCGGGTAGTTTTGTGGTCCCGTGTGTCCTTGAAGAAGGGGTAACAAAGAAGGCATTGGCGGATTCCGGGGCAAGTAACAATGTAATACCCTATAAATTATACATGAAGCTCAGCCTCGAAGACCCTAAGCCCACGGGGATGACACTACAGCTGGCCGACCGATCTGTGAAAAGACCAAAAGGGATAGCTGAAGATGTGCTAGTTCAGATTAACCACTTTGTTTTCCCGGCAAATTTTATCGTATTAGATGTTGATGATGAGGTAGATGTCCCTATCATACTTGGGCGACCTTTCCTCGCCACCGCTCAAGCTCTTGAAGATCATGCACAAGGGAAGCTTGCCTTGAGGGTGGGAGATCAAGAGGTGGTTTTTCAATTGCCCGATGCAATGCGGCACTCAATGGCCCAAGATGATACTTCATACTGTAATGACGACGTGGATGTAATCACTTCTGAATGTGTTGAAGACTTGCTCATGGTAGACCCACTATACGCATACTTGGGGGCACAAGAAAGGCATTCAGAGGAAATCCAAGAGAACTCCTCTCCATTAAAAGTGGAAATGGTGCAAGTCAAGCAAAAGAAGCAAAAGTGCAATCGTTCCGCAACATGTTGGAAGAAGGTGAAGGAAAAAGGGGTAAGCATGAAACCTTTGGCTCACAACACTTCCAAGGGAAGCCCAGGTATGAACAAAAATAGTTGCTCAATGTATACCAACTTGGGATTGCGTTTATTTGGACAATGCTTTAAAGGAGGAGCTAATGAGAGCTACAAGGTATTTGAACCCCCATGAGGTAATACGAAGGTACATCAAGCTAGTGACGTTAAACAAGCGCTTCTTGAGGGGCAACCCAAGCTCTTGAAATTCTTTTTCTTTAGTTTTAGTTGCAAACTTCTTTAGTTAGATTGTGTGTGTAAAATAAATGATTGAGATGTATCTTGTCCATTTCTATGATATTTTGTGTCATCATGCTGGTTGTCAATCCATTCATAGCCCTAGAATACATGATTGTCATTAGAGAGCACGAGGAGAACTCGAGTGGTGTCCTGGATTGGCTGTATAAGCCAAACCCAGGCCTATACGGGCATCTATACGGCCTTTCATACCGACGTATGGAGCCCCCAGTGGTGTATATGGGCTATCATACGGCCGTATACATGGCCATATGACACACCTAGTGCCATATACGGGCTGTTATACGGCCCGTATACGGGCCCGTATACAGCCAGGTTTGGGGCATTTTAAATAGGCAACTCTTCTATTCCTTTCTCAAAACCTAGCCGCCCCACTCCTCCTCCGTATAGATCCGAGACCTCTCCTCGCCGAGGCGACCTCCTTCTTTGATTGCGGGCTTCATTCTCCCTTAGGTATGCATTCTAATGCGTTGCTTTGTCGACATTCTCTATCTTCACCATTTTAGAAACCTAGGGATTCAATGGATGCATTTTGAATGGGTTTATGCTCTTTGTGTCAAATTCTTGCTTGAATGTGTTGATCTATGGCACGTCTAGATGTTTGGAAAGAGATTAGGATGCGAATGAAGTGTAAATGAGGGGTTGTAAGCCATGGGGGTTGGCGCCGTCGCGTCCCGATGCATACGGGCCATATAGCAGCCCGTATGGCCCCCAGGTGCCCCCATATGGGCTGGTATACGGCCCGTATGAAAGACCATATAGGGCCCATTGAGGGCCATAGTGCGAATTATTCTGTTAAATTGTCGCAAATTCTTGTTCGCACTAACATCCTTTTCGATTATTCTTTGTAGATATGCCGAGAAAAGTTGTTGCATCCAAGAAAAGGAGGACCGGCGAAGGATCCTCCACCACACCTCAGTTTGAGGAGGATCGCTTCTTTCACCGTTATCAGAGGCTGGCCGCCAAGCCCTTTGGGCGAACGCGGTACATCGACTGGGGCGTCGTTACCCAGTTGGGGATCGCGGACCGGGTACAGAGCATGCTCGGGGTTGGTGGATGGGACAAAGTGTTCTCCATCAACCACGAGACCTTTTGAGAGGCGACTCTGGAGGTCCTCAGCACGTTCGAGGCCGATCGGAGTTCAATACAAGAGCGGTCCCTCACAGCGATCTCCTTCCAGCTCTTCGGGGAGAAGAGGACCATGAGCTACACTCGGTTCGTCATGCTCATAGGCTTCTACGACAAGGAGGCCCTCCACACTCGGGAGCATCGAGAGCTCCTCACCTTCTTCCCCGACCACATCATTACAGCCTCGCGCTATTGGGTTTAGCTTGGGGGGCGCCACGGGAACAACAAAGCGACCCTCATGACTGATCCGGTCCATTATTTTATCCATGCAGTAGTTAGTCGCTCTATCGTGGGACGAGATGACAGCACCGAGGTGGTCACTGTCACCGATCTCTTCATCCTTTACAGCATCTTCGAGCGGGTACCTATCCATCTAGGATATGTACTCGCCGATTACTTGGTGCACCAGGGGACCCACACCCGGCCGAGGACTATCACTGTGGGGCCCTATATTACCCGCCTCATCATCGGTATGGGCCTCGAGGAGAATACGAAGGACATGGAGCAACTTCAACTCATGGCGGCCTTGGGAATGAGCACACTATGCCAGATGGGGCTCGTCAGGCATGCGGGAGGCCGCTACAGATTGATTGGCCAGGGCGTCGACAGTTTTGGTGATGATGAGGAGTCCGACTCTGAGGACTCCGACAGCCCATCTCCCGCCGACAAGCTTCCATCTTCCGCGAGCCGGAGCCGATTCGCGCACCTGGAGGAGCAGATTGCGGACATTCGGGCTACCCAAGATACGATTCTCACGGAGTAGCGCCGCTTGGGAGACCAATTCAAGGAGCTATCAATCTTTATCCGTGGGCACCCAGCATTTGCACCTCCTCCAGCACCAGCACCGCCAGCAGATGATCCCGCACTCTGAGGACTTGGACACATCTCTTTCATTTGTGTTGATACTACTTATTTCATTATGCACTCTTTGTATTTCTTGCTTTGTGGACTTATGAGTTTATTTGCGCACCTTGTATGGCTAGCAAGGGCATCACCCTGTTATACTCATTGTTCATCTTTTATAGACTCTTTTGTTTTCCTCTTACCTTTTATAGAGCTATAATGATCTTCCCTTGTTTTGCAGAAGTGGACTTTGAATCAACACCCCGGTAGTGGCCACGCACCAACTTCGTGGACATCAATTGGCACACCAAGATAACCGGGGAAGTTTTAGTTCACCTTTCTCCATGCATGTTTCATTTTGAAATTATTGTGTACATTGAGGACAATGTACAATTTTAAGTGTGGAGATGGGTAGCTACCTATCTTTTATATTTGTACACTCATAGCAAAACTTTAAGTGTGGAGATAGGTAGCTATTATTGAACTATTGATGAAATTCATTGCAAATTTTTTTTATTATAGCATGTATGACATGATTTTATTCTTAGTGCACCATCATAGTACTCAAAATTTTTTGAATTCTCCTATAACGTACCATGGACATCTAGAGAAAATCTTTGTGAAATTCAAAATCTAGTGACAATAGGTAACCCATTGCCATATTTTGTTGACTTTAATTGCTAAGCATTACTCTCAATGGCTCCAAGAGGCTTCGTGGCACTAGTTGAGCCTCTAACCCTTCATAACTTAGTCTAGTGGACAAGTAAGAGAAGAATAAAATAGCATGTACATAATAGTTTAGTTATTAAAGCAATAAAGACATGTTCCGCTACTTATGGAAATGAAGTAGTTTGGGGTCCCGACCCTTGATCAAGGTGTGCCTCAATTCGAAAAGACACTTTTAAGTATGAACACATCTAGGTAGAGTTGTAACCCTCTAAGTACCCGGGTATTCTGGTGTCTAAACAGCATGTGCATCTTAAAAAAAAAGAGGACCTACACTCTACCTTGATCTTTAGAACGGGAAAGTTGGATCCAATAGAGATGCCCTACCCGAATAAATTTTAAAAAAAAAAAAACACTTCTCGAACTTGTCCACCATTTGCTCAACATATAGAGGGTTGGTTGTCTTGAAACTTAGGGCCTCAATGATCTTCTAGAGTCCATTGAGGGTATGCTTGTCTTGCTAAGACTGTAGAACATGGCATGTGGAGTGAAGATGTTCATCTAGAGCCTTGATAAAACAGGACACAAGATCAATCTAGGTCCCGGTGTGGAAATAGGAGAATGCGAATTTTGATGGTGAACTTGGAATGGAATTCATGTATAATTTCTATGGCCAAGAGAATGAACACTTATATTTTCTTTTGTTGATTGATTTTCTTTGCTTGGGGACAAACAAACCTTTAAGTGTGGAGATATTTGATAAGTGTTCATTTGAGCATACTTTTATACTATATTCCTATATGTTTGGCATGTGATTATGAGACTTTTTAGCCCACCGATACTTAAAATGTATTTATTTTCATTAACAGGGCATAATATGAGGACCCCGGAGGAAAGAAAGCATTTCGAGAAAAGCCGGGGTCCCAGAGCACCCAGAAGGATCCATACGGGCTAGAATACCGACATATACGGCCGTGAGCATCGCCCCTCGGAGAGAATACGGCCGCGATAATGCCCGTATAATAGCCGGCATGATGATTGGCCCGTATACGGGCCCGTATGAAGGTGGCTGACCCGTATACGTGCTGACATACACCCGTATACGGGCCCGTACATCGTCAGATTTGGGGGAAACTGCAGACCTAGACGGGGGCAACTTGGTAAATCTCATCCTTAAAACCCTAGGGGTATAAAAGCCGATGAATAAGGGTTTAGAGAGGAGGCTAGCAGCTTGGGAAAGAGGGCTAATCTTGGAGAGAGCTTGGGGATCATCTCCTTCAAGCCATTGGAGCAAGAGGAGGGGAAATCAAAGGAGGAGGATCAAGGAGCTACCAACGGTGATCGCATAAGCTTTCATTACTATGTCTCTCTTGATTACTTTCATCTTTGTTGTGGATTGTCGCCCCCCTTTTATGGAGGGCTAATTTTGTAGATACTTGGATGATTGGTGAACTCTTGGACATGTTTTAATCAATGTTATTTCTCTATTTTGATTGATTGGTTACATTGTTTGAGTCTATTGGATGTTTTAATGTGAGTGAATCCCTCTACGTTGTGAGAGCCCGGAGGGATTTTCATAGTCCATATGGGGGAAGAAGCGAACGCCTCCCCGTGTGTAGATCATCTCCAATAGAGGGGATTGTGAGTATATCGGGAACCCGGGTACTAAGGAGAGCAAGCTCTTTAGATGTATTATTCACATAATCCCTTCAAGACTTAGGTTCGAGAACATAATCTGTAAGAGCACCAGGATTAGTAACTCACCTCGGGATGAGGGAGTGAAAGCATGATAGGAACCCTTGGTCAAAAATTAACCAAGTAATTGAGATAGAGAGGAGCATTCATCCTTTAGAAGTCCAAGGGGGATCCAATTGTCCGAGCATCCCCCTTTTATGATTGTTTAATCTCAAGAGCACTCGATTCCCTTGTTTATGTTTCAAATTAATTAGTTTAGAATTAGCATAATCAACCACTTTTTTGGATCGACTAGATAGTAGATAAATAGTGGGTACTAGTACTTTCATCTCCATGTGGATCGACAACCCGACTTTTATGTCCACTATTATTACTTGATACGACCCGTACACTTGCGGTTGCATCGCATCAACATCCCGTCGACACTCATCGGCAGGTGTCCTGGCCTCAGGCACTGGCTGCATACGTTAATCGTGCCGATGGGAGTGCGGAGCGTGGGTGGCGATCTTCGTTGAGGTATTGGTTATTCTTTCCTTGTTGTCCGGTGTAAGGAGGTGTTGTGGCGCTGGCCCTTGCGGCTGACCAACTCTCATTCCGCTTCTTTAGTGTTCCTGGCCGGTGGCGGTGGCGGTGGCGGTGGCGGTGTGTTCTCATAAGCTCCCTTCACAACTGAAGCGGATGAGGGGGATCTTCCTCCTTGTTTGCTGTAGTGGGCTTTGGTTGAAGATCTCGATGGTGCTTTCCTTTTCCATGCTTCATTCCTTCATCCTCCATCATCTCTCTTTGTCTCCGTGCATCTGTGTTCTTGACGCCAGCGTCCGTCATCTCGCTAGTGCCCATGGTCTCTCCGGTGTCCGCAGTCATCGCCGCCCATGAGCCTAGTTACTACCACAAGAACTTCAACGGACACAATTGTTGGTGATGAGATGCAGCTTGGTTTAGGTATAATAAATCGAAAAGTGAACTTGAAAATAACTCAAGTCATGCACCATGGACGCTAGAATCATAACAATGTACAGCACTTGCACTTTTTTTTTTTTAGTGGGTAGGTGTAGGCGTAGCACGTTCCTAGTATTAGGACAACCCCTATTCATCGATCCTTCCTTAACTTTTTAATCTAAACACTTTTAACTTTCTTCCTCGATTTTTGAGTCTCCGTTTCTTTTTATTCATATACCAACTATGCTTTTTTTTTTTAATGTATATATCTATATAAATATTTACAATTACATATACACCCCTGTAAATGTTGTAATTATACATTGATAAATGTAAATAAAGGGTTTGGGTTACTTAATTGGTGCAAAGATTTGAAAAAATCATCATATTGAAGAATTTCTTTTTATGTTTTTCGATCTTGCAAAAGAAAATGCCGGAAAAAATAAGATTGACAAACTTTACTTTGTTTTAAATTTTTTTAATATTATTAAGGTAAGATTATACATATTTTTGCAGATGTTTTTTTTTTAATATTTTTTACATAGTTATAATTTCTTTTTTTTTGTGCAGTCTGATTATGACGGCCTTACAGGGTCCAATAACTGATCTCATAAATATATGCCTCTATGAACTATGGAAAATTAAATTTGTTCTGCAACTATTAACAAAAATTTAGGAAATGACTTGCGCATTTGTATAAATACCCTTGGACAGTAAATCATAAGAGTGAACAAGGTAATGTTGTCATTTAAAATAATAAATCTATCTATATTAAGAAGCGAAAATCATTAATAACACAAAAAGGGATATTTGTTATTATATAACTATTATATTTTTCAAAAACCTTGAACAATGCGAGAGCAAGTTGCTAGTATGATATTAAGGTATAATACACAATTTAATCCTTTTATTATACCAAACCGGCTCTTTTAGTCTCTTTATTATAAATTATGTATTTTTTTTTTGATAAAATAAATTGAGTATTTTTAGTCTCTCTACTTTCACGATTGTAAAAATACAGTTCCTAAAGACATTTGTACAGGACCAAAAAAGCCTGAAAAGCATATATAGGGATTGACATTTCTCAATCATAAAAGTATAGGGATCAAAAACACTCAATTTATAATAAAAGGATTAAAAAGGCCGGTTCAGTATAATAGAGAGATTAAATTGGGTATTACACCTCATATTAATCAAAACTAAACTCAAGTTAAAAGCAAGATAATAAGTTTTTTTTCAAGCAACAATTCTTAGTTTTGTACATTCTTGTTTTATCCTTTATATTATTTTAATTGTAATGATATATATATATAGATATAGATATAATTTTTTTCCCAAATAATCAAATTTATTGACGAGAAAAATGATAATGATTTTCTGTTTGTCAGTAAAGGTGTGTTATGACATGTCTGTTCAGTTAAAAAAAACAGAAAGAAAATAGTTACATAATTGATTGGAATTCTAGAAGGGAAAAAAATAAAAATAAACATATGCATTCCAATTAAGTAAAAAATACAAAAACTAATTGATAAAATTTAAAAATTATGGGTTATCAGTTAAATGAAGCCACGAGGTAATTAACCTTAAAAATAACATATATAAATACTTCAATAATAAATTAATAGCCCAGAGATAGAGACAGAGGGAGAGGCAAGCTCGGCCACTTCAGCAGCACGGCAGTGACGGCATTTCATCAAACATCTTCGGAGCTTTCACCGCCACGCGAATCAGAGCTCGAGCTTGACCTCCAATGGCGTCCCCGCCATCGCTGGCGGCCCTCCACCTCCTCCTCCTGCTCCTCCTCTTCCTCCCATCCACTTCCTTCTCTGACCCCGACGACGAGGCCTGCCTCTCCAACCTCCACCGATCTCTCGAGGACCCGGCGAACAAACTCTACAACTGGACCCGCCCAAACTTCGCCTCCCCTTGCAATGGCTTCACCTCCTACCTCCAGGGCGCCACCTGCAACAATGGCCGCGTCTTCAAGCTCTCACTCTCCGCCCTCTCCCTCCGCGGCACCATCTCCCCTTTCCTCTCCAACTGCACCAATCTCCAGACGCTGGACCTCTCCTCCAACTCCCTCTCCGGTCCCATCCCTCAGGCCCTCTCCGCCCTCCTCAACCTCGCCGTCCTTAACCTCTCCTCCAACCTCCTCTCCGGCCCCATCCCTCCCCAGCTCGCCCTCTGCGCCTACCTTAACATCATCGACCTCCACTCCAACCTCCTCTCCGGCCCCATCCCCGATCAGCTCGGCCTCCTCGTCCGCCTCTCCTCCTTCGACGTCTCCGATAACCACCTCGAAGGCCTCGTCCCTCCCCTCCTCTCCAACCGCAGTAACACTGGCTTGCCGAGGTTCAATGCCAGCTCTTTCGCCGGGAACAAGGGCCTCTATGGCTTCCCCTTGCCGCCCATGCGCGAGCGCGGGCTCTCCGTGCTCGCCATCGTCGGGATTGGGCTCGGCAGCGGCCTGCTCAGCTTGGTGCTGAGCTTCACGGCGGTTTGCATCTGGCTTCGGGTCACGGAGAGGGAAGCCATGATGCCCGGAGAGGAGGGGAAGATTTCTCATCTCATGCCTGACTACTGATCTTGTTCTACTCCATGGATGATGCTCCTGCCATTGGAATCGTCTTCAAAGTCCATTCTTCGACTTGGTTCCTTGCTACTTGTCATGGAGGTGCTTCTTCTCCATCTTGACTTATTTTTTTCTTTCTTTCTTTTTTGCTTTCTTTGTATTTTTGTATCATTTTGTTTTGTTTTTTTTTCTTGACAAGATTAATGTTTGCTAATGGAGGAGAAGGATGTGTATACTGCCACATTAAGTAAAACTAAATGAATTTGAGAGAAAGTTTTGATCTTCATGCTTTTTTTTTTTTTAGTATCTGTTTTGTTTATTGATAAAGACTAGTTGAATATGTGGGGGTTCTCATCCTGTGTCATTGAAATCTAACACAAAGTTCTGATCTTTGTGCTTGATCATGTGTTTGTTTGCTTTTTGGTCATTGAGGAAAACTGATTTTATTTTTAGAGATTTCTCTTCATTCATTACTGAAATCAAACACAGAGTTTTGATCTTTGTGTTTGTTGTGTTTCTTTGTTCACTGATGAAAACTAATTGAATATGAGAGGGTTCTGATCTTGTGTCACTGAAATCTGACATAAAGTTCTTATCTTTGTACTTTATTGTTTGTTTACTTGTTCATTGAGGAAAACTGAGTTTATTTGAGAGGCTTCTCTTCATGTAGTATTACTGAAATGAAACACAAAGTTTGGACTTTGGTGCTTGTTGAGTTTGATGAAAACTAATTGAATATTAGAAGGCTTCTCGGCTTCTAACACTGTTGTGCTTGTTCTGTTTGTTTATTTGTTCTTGTTTTCCTAAAATTTAGGGCAAAGTTCTAATCTTTGTGCTTACTATGTTTGTTCCAATGCTCATTATGGAAAACTGATGGTGTTTGGAAGGGGGAGGTTTCTCATTCTCTGTGCCTGAACCCAAACACAAAAAAAGCTTTGATCTTTGTGTTTAGAGTGTTTGTTTCTTTGTTTCTTCTTTTAAGGTACTCTAATTGAATGAGTATTCTCATCATATAATTTCTGAAACCAAACACAAAGTTTTGATCTGTGCGCTTGTTTTGCTTGTTTCTTTGTTTGTCCTTTAAAGTACACTAATCGAATTTGAGTTTTCTCATCATCATATATCTCTGAAATCAAAACATTGTGCTTGGTGTCTCTTCCTTTGTTCATCCTCTGAAACCAAGCACAAATTTTGCTGGATTTCTTTGAACTTAAAAAGTTTCCCGTCATGTATATGATATCTGAATTCAAACACCAAGTTTTGATCTTTGAGCTTGATTTTATGATCTCTATCCAATCTCCTACAATGTTTATCCTCAGATCAAGAGAGAGAAAGATAACAAGAACGAGAATTGTTTTCTTCTTTTTGGATGCAATGTACTGATTGTGAGTGCAAATTACTTGATCAGTTGAAGGATTTTAACTGCAATATAGAGAGAGAAATCAGAGATATATGAAACACAAAAAATGTAGATTGTATAGAGAGAAAAAGGTGATGAAATTAATGTGAGATGCTTGTGATATGCTGACACAACTGCAGCTCACAAGGACAATAAAAGAGCAGGAGCAGCAGAAGCAGCAGCACAGCAGCCGGCCAGTATTTGAGTGCTCTGCAGGAGTTGTGGAATAGATGGGCTGCTACTGCTCAGTGGGTTAGAGTGAGAAACAACTTTTGTAAAGTCTTGCTAGCTAGAGAGAGAAAGTTAAAAATGAGATCAAATTCTGTGAAAATTCAATATCAGTAAAAAAAATTTACATAATATTCTGTTATAATTCATTTGGTAAGCAAAATTTTAAGATTCAAGTCCTCGCCTTCTTAACATGAGGGAGTAGTTTGGACAATTCATTTGAAGAATCGCTCTCCCAAATTTCATTCATTCCGTATTCAGATAATGCATGTGATTTATGACTAAGGGTGTTCATTATCCGAGGCCACGCCTATGACAAGCCCCCTCTAGAGAGATTTTTATGGTCTATATCAAAAATAAATAAATAAATAAATAAATATGTTGTATAGATATTTTAAGATAATCTAATTTATTATCAACCAATAATACAGGTGTCCCCCCAGTGGTAGTTTATGTGTATCAAATAAAAAGTAAAATGTTTAAAAGAATTTTCTTTTGGCAATGGATATATGAAACTTGAATTAAATTATAGATTTCACAAGATAGTTTATCTTAGAATTAATCATATATAATATAATAGAGATAAAGTTTTTGATATGTTTATTAAATAGATCAGAAGAAAATGTGATTGTCCCACCGAACGAAACCAAACCAAACTGTTTTGACACCTTGTGAAGAGAAAGAACTAATGATAAGATGATGGCCAAATGTATGTTTGGTGGGGGAGATGATGGATTTAGGCCAAACTTTTTCTTTGGTTCTATCTCAATCCTCTCCAACCCCACCAAGTTAGGTTTCATCCTTTAATGCCTTTGTGTCAATCCTTTTCCTTTAACTTTTTATATACATATCATATTGTATACCAAAGGTTTCTTGATCTACCGGTATCACTACCTTGCGCTAGACGGATGGTCTCAGGCTCAAACCCCCACTCGCATAAGATAGTGACAAGGTTCCATGTTTAGAGGTGTTCATTTAGGATATTGAGCTTGCTCTGTGATTGAATCCTCCTCTATACAAGGTGAGGGCACAGTGTTGTACCCGTTCTTTGAATCCCTTATGAGGTTGTTTGTTGGCTAATTTCTCAATATATATATATATATATATATATATATATATATATATATATATATAGCGGTGATAAGGTCAGGCCGGTCGAACACTGTGCAGATCCGCCAGGCCTCCCATTTCGACCCTTGGAGCATGTTTGAAGGATTTCCAACTGTACGGATCGGAATATCACTGAAAAATAAGCTAACATGTCCATTTTCATATAATTTGGTGGCCGTTTGGTCCTTCCACTTAACGGTTCTTATTTTAGAAAAATTTTAACAGTTCAAAATTTCAACCATTAAGTGGGACGACCAAACGGTCACCAAATTGTATGAAAATGGACATGCTAGCTTATTTTTCAATGATCTTCTCATCCGTACGGTTGGAAATCCTTAAAATATACTCAAGTGCCAAAATGGGAGGTGACCGGATTGGAACAGTGTTCCGGGCGGCCACACTATATATATATATATATATATATATATATATATATATATAGACAGACAGTCTGATGCTACGGATCCGCGTCGCAGATCCCGCATTCGGCCCTCGAGGCATGTTTGAGGATTTCCAACCGTACGGATGGGAAGATCATCGAAAAATAAGCTAGCCTGTCAATTTTCATACAATTTGATGACCGTTTGGTCCTCCCACTTAATGGTTAAAATTCTGAACCGTTAAAATTTCCCTAAAATAAGAACCATTAAGTGAGAGGACCAAACGGTCACCAAATTGTATGAAAATTGACAGGCTAGCTTATTTTTCAGTGATCTTCCCATCTGTACGGTTGCAAATCCTTCAAACATCCTCCAGGTGTCAAAATGAGAGGTCGGTCAGATCTGCACAATGTCCGACCAGCCTGACAGTAGCACCATTTTATATTTATATATATATATATATATATATATATAGGGTTTTGTGTATGTGAAAAACCTTTTTATTTGACGCATATTTTTAAAAAAAAATTTATTCATGGTGTTAATTCTTTCATGTTATTTTGGTTTCATATGGCTCCCATATGAAAATGTCTGAGATTGAAGACGATAAAAACATTGATGGAGAGGAGTCTGATTTTCACGAAAAAAATGAGGGACAGCATAGGACAATGTTTCTTGTAAGTTGTTTGATTTGCAAATGGGATACCAGTACAGTACAAGAAGGTGTTTGAGTATAGCATAAGTGGTTGAAAATTTTGTCCCTCAAAATATACGGTACAACTTTTTAAATGAGAGACAACACAACTTAAAGACAAATTTGCCCCTAAGTTAAATTAAAAATTATAACAATACCCCCAACTTATATTAAAATTTACAACAATGCCCTCAACTGAAAGACATTTTTGTCACCAATTTATATTAAAATTAAAATAATGCCCCCAACTTAAAGAAAATTTTGCCCCCAATTTATATTAAAATTACAATAATACCCCCAACTTAAGAACAATTTTGCTCCTAATTTATATTCAAAAATTACAATATTGCCCTCAACTTAAATACAATTTTGCCCCCAACTTATATTAAATTTACAACAATGCCCCCAACTTAAACATAATTTTGCCCCCAACTTATATTAAAATTACAACAATGCTCCCTACTTAAAAATAATTTTGCTCCCAATCTATATTAAAAATTACAATATTGCCCCCAACTTATATTAAAATTACAACAATGGCCTCAAGTTAAAAACAATTTTACCCCCAACTTATATTAAAATTCTAAAAAAATTTACTCCAAAACAACATAAGAAAGCACAAGGGTATTATAGTAATTTTATAGTTTTTTGTCCAGTACTTGTGCAAAACAAATGGAGAACAACACAAAAAGTTTTGTGATGTCCATTGAATATCAAACAAAGAACAGTACAAACAGTTGTGCTGTCCCACAACCACTTGTACTGTGTTGTACTCTTGTGTTGTTCTCTTTCGCGTATCAAACGAACCCATATGATGACACTCTTAAGGGCCCTAGGCAAGCTCACTAAGTAGCACTACCTACTAGATTTTATTGTGCTTTATTTGTTTATATTTTATGTAATCCTTAATAGACCCTATTAATTATAATAAAAATATGATTCATCTACTTTTATATATAAAAAAAGTATGGGGGGCCTATTCGTGTTTTTTTTTTTTATAAATATACCTAGATGATCTAAGACAAAAGTAGATTGTTTGGATAATTAACAATTGTAAGGATAATTAAGTGGGAGGCACATTACTCCACTGTTTAGGGTTTAGTCAATCTTGGTCAAATAGTTTATGGAGACCAACCCGTAAAGAATGTTATTGGATTTTATTATTATTATTATTTTGTCAAGATTAAAACCTACTTTAATAAAATTATACTCTAGCCATCCATTTTAGAATTACAATTAATTCATTTTATTAATGACTATGATGTGAAAACTAGTATGGTTTTACACTTAAAAGTAAAATAAAAATTAAATATATAAATTTCATTCAAATGAAAAATATTAATATCAAAGAATGCAAGTCAAAATTGTTAGGAAAATATGAGTGCAGTAATTAAGGCTTTGATAGAGTAACTTTTATTCTTAAGAAATTAATGACCCCACTATTGTTGTTGCTAGGATTAAACTTATACGGTTATACCTAATAATAATATAAAGTGCTCAAGTGCTCATCTTTGGTCAATATAATCCAGGGTTAAATTAGATTTTTCCTCTAAAATTTTCATATACCAAATTCAAATAATTTGGTCAATAAGTATAGTCAGGCCTGCGGCATTACTATACAAGTAAGGTCGCCTCATTTTGAGAATTTGGAGAGTATTTTTTTCAAATCCAACCGTATGGATGGAAAGAACATCGGAAAATAAAATAACATGTCAATTTTCATACAATTTGGTGAGTTGATGAGTATTCATGAGTATTCATCTTAAATGGTGAAATTTTATAGAAATCTTATCGGTTCAGAATTTCACCATTTATGATGAATGATCATCACCTCTCCAAATTATATGAAAATCGACATGTTATCTTATTTTTCGATGTTCTTTATATATATATATATATATATATATATATATATATATATATATATATCAAATACTAACAAAAAACCTAGTATAATTATTTATTAAAACATAATTCAAGACAAATAAAAACAATAAAATCACGCCAAGCTTGTGTAAAATGATTTTTTATTTTAATATTTTTAGTAATCTCTAAAAAGTAAAACAATAAAGGGGTATAAAGTGTAATTTATTGTTATCCTAATAGAGGTGTCAAACAAGTTGTGCGTAGTATGGTTCGACACTATTGCAATTGTGTAATGCCTAGGCTGTTAGGCATGACCTGGACTTGCAGGTTAGCTCTGTGTGGCCTACGGGCCGGCATGGCACGACCCATGACCTATGCTTATTGAAACATTGGTTCACAAAGAAGAGATAGAAGAGAGCCACACAGATAGATTTGAACAGTCGAGATCTCTCTCTGAATGCTGCATGTGGCCTTGAGCAAACTCATCTCTCTTTCCTCCTTTTTCTCCTCTCTTCTCTTTGACCTTCTCTGGTCTCTCTCTTTCTCTCTCAACCTCTCTCTTTCTCTCTCAAAACCTCACAAGCCCTCTCAAAATCTCAGAAGCTCTGACTCTCCAAAGACTGAAGAAGTTTTTCATCTAGATTTTTTTTATAGTAATTTTCTGAATTTTCTTTGAATTTTTTATGATTTTTATATTTTTTAAAAAAGTTTTTAAATATTTTTTAAAAAAGGGCCGGCCCACGGGTCGGCCCATCATGGGACATAATCTAGTAGCACAAGTAGAGCTGGATTTTGGGCTTTGGCCCGACGCAAGCACCATTTTAGATGCGTACGTGCACGCATCTAAAAATTTTAGAGTTGGCCAGGCACGGAGCACGGCCCATCCCGGGCCGAGTTAGGCACGGGTCAAGCACGACCCATTTATTAAAATATTATTTAAATTTGAAAAAATCTTAAAAAATATAAAAAAAATCTAGAAAAATCTAAAAAAATCTAAAAAAATCTAAAAAAAATTATAAAATAAATCTAAAATTAATCAAACACTACTGAAAAAAAAGAAAAGCAGTGAAAATCTTTTTACTTGATCAAAGCTTCAACTTTATGTTATTTAATACTTCTTTTACTAATGTTTTGTTTGTACATGATCATGAGAAACAAATCACAAGCTTATCTACTTCCCAAGATTAATACTACTATATATAAATCTTTTAAACTTTATATATATATATATATATATTTACATATTAAATTAGTTTTTTTTTCATATCTAATGAAACCTCTACAAATTATAAGCACTCATCATGAGCACCACAAACTCGGTACTCCTTCAATCCTTATTGTATGATTACATGAGTGTTTTCAGATGTGGAGAAGAATATTTATAATTTTTATGTTTGGATAAAAATAAATTTTTTTCTGTGAGCATGAAAAAAAGATGGAAATGAGGTTCATCTTCTCATCAGTTCCCCATCCTTGCATATCAGATAACAGAAGTACAAGTAAATCAGCATGCTTTACTTGAACATATTACCTATTAAAGATTAGAGGCTACATATAAAAGATGAAATCTATAGAAGAATACGTTTAATTGATCAGGCAGATCAGCTTTAAGCAAGTGTGTATCTTATATTTCATTTGGAGTTTTACATTTTATCTAAAACATATTACCTCTCTAGATTAGAGGCTACATTTAAAATTCAAGGTAAATTATAAATAAATCTGAAACAGGGAGCAAAATGCCAAAGAAAAAAGAACAATTTAAGAAAAAATTAAAACTTGTTCGTGGAGGGTGTGGAACTGAAAGATTAATAATCGAAGAAAAATCAACATAAAGTGACTGTCTAACATCTGATTAATTTTAAGTTTTAAATTAATAAATTTAAAACATGTCAACAGCTCCATAAGAGTTGCCCACTTTTAAAAAAAATAAAAAAAATTTAAAATCCGCCACGTGGCAACATATGACCGCCGCGTGTCGATTTGGCGGGCCGTGAAAAGACGTGCCGTGCCATTATTTCGCGGCCGGGCTTTGGCGACGCGGACGAACCGGGCCATGCACGGCACGCCCTGCTATTCATTCCGCCGTGCAGTGCGGCGGATCTTTGGCGGTCGCGGGCGAGGCGGCACAACCCAGAATCCAGCTCTAAGCACAAGCCCAACGGAGGTGGGCTGTGCCTCATGCTAGTCTGACCCTCTCGGAATTGCGGGCCGAGCCAACATGAGCATAATTAGTGCCCGTGCCGTTCCGGACATATCCGTTTGACACTTCTAGATACTATGGTTGTTTTTACAAATGTCCATGCAAGTTATAAGCCGGTCTTTGGGCCGTACGTAGCCCATTGGGCTTATTCAATCCCTATTTGTGTACATCAATCAAAAATCCGAGAACCCTAATAAAACCCTAGCGGCTCTCTTCATTTCTGTCTCTCTGTCTCTCTGTCTCACCTTCTTGGATCCTTGAAGAATCGAAGATATGGTTGGCTCGCACAATGCGAAGAGGCCTGATGGGAAGCAGGACGGTGAGGAAGACGAGGAGGAGGTGAGCTTTGAGGAGCTGGGCCTTGACCCCCGTCTTATCCGAGCTCTCGCGAAGAAATCGATCAACAAACCCACTCCAATCCAACGGGAAGGCATTCCTTTGATTCTGGTGAGTACTTCATATGCTGTTCATCATGGATTTTCTTTAATAAAAAGAAAGAAAATTTAGCCTCCTGTGGTGATTTATTGATTTTTTTTGGGTGAAAATTGGTGGTTTGACTTGAATTCGATGGAAGATCACTGCTTAGTTTGTATTTTTTTGCCTTTTTTTGTTTATTTTTTTGATTGCATAGGAAGGTAAGGATGTGGTTGCAAGGGCGAAGACGGGTTGCGGAAAGACGTATGCATACCTCCTCCCGATGCTACAGAAACTTTTCTCCGAGATTGGCTCAAAGAATAGTGCTCCGAGCGCATTTATTCTTGTTCCAACAAGGGAGTTGTGCCAGCAGGTAGTCTGGGCTTTCTTTGTGGTGAATTCTTGTATTGTTCATAATTGTGGAATTTGTGTAGGTTTTGCTATGATGATGGATTCATGGATTTTGCTAGGTCTATTCTGTCGCATTGTCTCTTCTTGAGTTCTGTAGAGTTCAGCTGAAAGTCGCCCTGGTTACAACTGACTTGCCAATGGCTGACATGGTGGGTCCTGCCCTCCCGTGTGTGGATGTTGTTCTCTTGGTTGAATCTGTTTTTGTCATTGATTGAAGTTTTGGTATGTTAGATTTCATTTTTTTTTTTTTTGTAATTCATTGCTGCTCTTTATACAGAGTGCTGCATTGGCAGGTCCGCCTGATTTGTTGGTCTCGACTCCGGCTTGCATCTCTACATGCATATCAAAAGGTGTTCTTTCAAAAGAATCCATTCAGGAATCACTTTCAATGTTGGTTCTTGATGAGGTGTGTAATTGAACATAGTTCTGATATTACTGTCTCCTTTTGGCTCTGCATTTTAATTTTAACATACGATAGCAATGTGGACTTTGCAAAATTTTCATCTTCGGCAATACATCCATCATTTATATGAAATATTTTCTTTCTTTGTAGGTTTAGTTATATGTAGAGTTCTGAGGACCCACAAATTTTGAGTCACATTAATGATCTGGGAATATTTTATCCATAATCTAAAGTGACTTTGTGTGGGTATAGAAGTGTGTACCTTGAGTTTAATTAAAAAATTCTAAGACTTGGGGAACGACTCTTCAACTATTTTATTAGTCTAGAGTTGCCTCAGCAATGTACTCTAAACGAAAGGAATGTTCTGAAATTGAAATTTAGAGCGTATGTCATATGTGGCAAGTTATTCCTTTTTTTGTACCCAGTCAACCTCATCTGTGATCTCGCCCCTGCATCATGTATGTGACTAACGTGCACCTTTTGCAGAGAAGGTCATGGGTTACAGGAAAGTTTGTTGATTTTAAAAATGGTTCTGTATAGTTTCAAAGTAATTGCAAATGACCTACAATATTACAAGCAAGGTGCTATCACATGCAATGGATTGTTCCCTTTGCGGAGAAGGTCATGGGTTCCAAGCCAATATGATTATTTCATTAGTCAGCAATGCAGTATCTAATGTGATTTAAGCTTTAGGTAACTAATTAACTTATTCTTTTGGAAAATTTATGAGAACTTGCACAACTTGATATAACTAGCAACAAGCAATTCACATAAGATTTATGTCTGGTCTCTTGTTGGTCTCAAGTAGTGGTGTTATTCAAATTTCTTGAGCTTTTTAATAGGAAAATACATGCTAGATAATATTTATGAGCATAGCCCACACATGCACATAGTAGTAAGACAAATGGGAAATATCGAGTGACTTGGAAATCAAAATTTCAGAGCATCTCTATGCTATTTTCTTTTCCTAAGCTTCTGATTGCTGCTTTGGAGCTTTGGATAAGATATGTTGAAATGGCTGTCCATGACTTTTTGGTATTGGTAAAATACTGGAACTTTTCAGGCAACTCTATCTGCGTTATTCTTCATCTGATGGCATCATTGTATCATGTTGTCTTATTTATGTTCATTGGCAGGCAGACCTTCTGTTAGATTATGGTTACAAGGATGATTTAGAAGGTCTTAAAAATCACATCTCAAGACGATGCCAGTGCCTCCTAATGTCTGCGACTTTAAGGTGTGTTGATTAGGTCACTTTTTCAGTTTGTTTTTAAACTGTCTTATCTAATATTTTCCACAAAATGGTACATTTTGTTTATCAGTCATGTTTTTAATAGGATATGCTGATCTGCTTAAACATTCTGTACCAATTTGACATTATCTGCTTGTGCTCTTGTTTTTGACTGTCAACTTGACTCTTATAGCCTTTTGTCCTTTATGCTGGGTAATTGGCGATATTAAGTAGGAATTTCATTTAACTAAAAAATATTGGATCCTAGGACTCTTAAATTATTTTTTCAATGATCTTTTGAGCAGTCACACTTTTTTGTCACTTGGGTTTTCTGAAGAGTAAGTTAACGTCTTTTGTGCTGCCATGAAGTATTAGATATCTGGCTCAGGATGTTGAGAGGGTATTGAAGTGATCAGATACGTAAATTCACTTCTTATATACATAAATTCATTCATATGCAAATTGAAGATACAGTCCTTTTTCCCATTCTTTTTATGAAGTGTGAAAAGTTATTCCTAATTATTTCATTTCTTACACTTTTATTGGATCTTCTAATACAGTTCTGATGTTGAGATATTGAAGAAGCTTGTTCTACATAATCCTGTGACTTTGACTCTATCAGAAGCAGGTGACTCAAATGGCCAGCTCATCCCAAAAACTGTGCAGCAGTTCTTGGTAAGAATCAGATTATTATTGAATTCTGTGAAATGTCAGTGAGAAAACTGTCGATATGAAATCTCTTGATACTTTTTCAGCAAATTCTGAAATTTTGATGCCCTAAAATTTGTTTTTGTTTTTCATGCGTATTTATTGCCTTGCTGATTAATATTTAGCTATTAACATTACTATTATTATATTTTTTTTCCAGATTTCATGCAGTTCTAAAGACAAATTGCTTTATACACTTGCTCTTTTACGCTTGGAGGTTGTTCAGAAAAAAATTCTAATATTTGTCAACACTATTGACATGGGGTATAGATTGAGATTATTTTTAGAGCAGGTATGTTCATTTCTTACTACCCTGTAATTTTACTGCATGCCATAGTATCTTAGATCTAGAGACTTCCCTTTTGGTTCTTTGTGTTGGAAAGTATATGACACAATCATCTTTAGGTTTTCATATTTAGATTCTTTGTCATAGCTTAGCTTTTCTTTGAAGCATTAGATGATGACATGATGTACTTCAGATTTCAAAAAATGTGTCAAATAGGGTGAAAAAGAAAAAATCATATTTGAGTATATTACGAACCCAATTTTTGCCATTTGGTGGGCTTGTCTGAAACTGTACAAGGGCACAAGACCTTAACTTTCTGTGAGGGAATTGCTCTGCGGACTCTTTATTTATTGTTTTTCATATGATTCTTCCCTCTTTTATTGAAGTGTGAAAACACATCTGGCTTCAGTATTATTGAAAAACTTATTAACCTCACAATATTCTCAGTATTTTGAAATGGTTAAACATGACAATATGATTAGTTTTTGAACAATTTGGAGTCATTCGATGTATCTATTGCACAGAATGCCATGAAGAATGTATTTTGATTCTTGTTGGGGGCATATCAGGAGGTTTTACAAGTCAGTTCATATTTAATATAGATATTGCACAAGATCTTATGAGGAGTGTTTTTTAATTTAGCTATTGTCTTGATAACTATCTAATTTGTAATTGGAAAATGGAAACCCAATGTTCTAGTAAATCATCAGAGTTCATTATTTTAGTATGTTTGCCTTTGTGCTACAAGTTGGAATGTGACTTTGGTGCTATAATTGTGCTTGCCCTGGTTTATTGATTTTGTATTTCTTTGTACTACATATTATCTAAGAAATAAATTTATTCATGCTGCTATTTTAAAATGTTATAATCTGCCACAAATGAATACGGAAAACAATGACTAAATATTGAATTAATTACTTCAATTTCTGGTGATCTTATTCTTTTATCAATTACAATTTTATTGATTTCTGATTGAGTACTATGCTTTTGGCAGTTTGGGATAAAATCTGCCATTTTGAATGCCGAATTGCCGCACAACTCACGCAATCATATTCTCCATGTATGTTGCTTTTTGACTTACTGTTGTCCTTTTTATGTGTTTCTGCTAACTTTGCCATCTTATATACTAATTTAAAATGGTTTAAATAACCTCTTTTTCTTCTGCTGAGATGATCACAAAATTTTGAGGTCTTGCTTGAAATTTTTGTATGTGGTCTTTTGTCTGACACATGTGCTAACAATGTATTTCATTCTCTCGAGATTCATTCAGTACGAGATTGTAGCAGCTTTACTTAAAATGCTACTCTGATCAAAGTATAGTTTACAGTTCAGAACTGGCACAATGGCCTTTTTTTTGGTGTTGGGGGGGGGTGGGGGGATGATTTTAATGAAGGCATTAAGTAGTTTTCTATTTTTATTACATGTTTATTATTATGCGACGTACAAACTGCAATTGCCCATAACCTTCCATATCTGGTGTTCCTGTGCTTGTGGTGTAGTTATGCGACACTAATTATTTCATCTTCTGTGCTTCTTTCACATATTGTAAATCATTCGCAATGGAGTTTTATAGTGACTTCTTGTGGCCTGGGTAGTAAGCGGCCCCTGATAAACCCTCCTGTTGCCAATTTAGCATTTTCCTCTGGCCTACCCCTGATCCAGGATGACTTTGAGGTGTGGACAGTACAGGCCATAACTCACCCTGTGTCATGTTAACACCTAAGTGCCAACTCCCAACTTCTTACACTATGGATGCTTAAACATAGAATGTTGTGATATAATCCTCATCAATCATGAAGTTTGTGACCTCCATGATGCGATCCATGCTGAAGCAATACTATTGTGGTTAGTTGTGAGTGAAGTATGGTGTAATTTATCATATATCTCCTGTTGAAAACATAAAATTGTAGAGATATTGGGTGTAACTATCCAATGCAGCATTAGAGTAGGGTTAAATAACTTCTGCTGATGATTATTCCGGTTTTGTTACAAATGTGAACTATGATAAAGTAGATGGATGTACCTTTTGTTGAATATCAGTATGTGTCATGCATGCTCTCTCTCTCTCTCTCTCACACACACACACACACACACACACACACACACACACACAAATTAGTGGTGTATCTTGAATCCTGTGATAAACCTTAGTTGTTTGATATTCACGGATTGTTCCCGAATGGTTTTATTTTTTGATTTTCTCAACTTTTGGTTTTCAGGAATTCAATGTAGGCCTATTTGATTACTTGATAGCAACAGATGACAACCATCTAAAAGAGAAGGAGCAAACAAACAGGGAGAAACCGGTATCAAAGGGTTCAAAAAAGAAATTGAGGCAAAAGTTAGACTCGGAGTTTGGGGTTGTGAGAGGAATTGACTTCAAGAATGTATTTACGGTATGAATGATGATGATGATGAATGATTCCATGTTGCCAAATCATTTGCTACTTTTTTTCTGGAATAAATCCTGATTATCATATAGTTGTAAACTTTCAATTCAAGAGCAAGCCTTCATTGCCATGTTAAAATCAAATAATAGTCTGGGCTTTGAATTTCGTCTGATTATTGAAAGTTTTTGGTATGAGAGATTCTTTGAATTGTTATCTTTGTGATTATGGGCTCTTTGCAACCTTGTTTTGGAGGCGCATGATATATGTAATTAATATCGCCCATTAAAAACTGTTAAAGAATGTCGACTTTGCGCTTTATGAGAATGCATACTGATATCAGATTTTAATGTTTATGAGAATTCAAACTTATGTTTCACAAACTATATTTTCATGCATTTAGTTTGTGAATTTTTCATACAATTGATTGAAAAATGCTGGAGGAAAACAGAATGTTTATTTTCCTGATTGACTTGGTATTTTCTTTTTTTATTTTTATCAGGCCTAAGAATGTTTTTTTTCGTATATTTTGTTTCAAATTTCTTCAATGTGCAAGGGCCAAAGCTTAAAACTTGTGATTTTGATATTGTGAATTAACTAATGATGTACGCTGGAATCAAAGAATTGTGACACAATAATTTGAAATAGTTTAATATGTATTTCTGTTTTTTTTTTTTCACTTCTATTCTTTCCCTTGCCCTTTTATAGCATACATTCCAGACTAGTTCTCATGGGAAACATATTTTCGTCCCATTGGATGTTAAATTTGTTTTAATCTGTTTGTCAGGTGTTAAATTTCGACATGCCACAAAGCCCTGCAGGATATGTGCACAGAATTGGACGTACTGGAAGAGCACAGAACACTGGTGCATCTATTTCTCTTGTGAGTTTGGGTGGTGCATATGTTGTGGTTTTTGTTACTCTGTTGATTACATTCTCCTACATATAGTTTTGGTTTTGCATACTTGGATTTTCTATTGTTTTTTTTTCTTCTTCATATATCATACTTAGCTTCCTTCGTTGCCTGTATTCTAGGTAAACAGGTCATTGGATCTAGGGTAACTTATTGTAGTTTTAACAAAATGTGTCTTGCATAAGTTACTGGTTGCATTGTTTGGAATTACTCATTCTTTTTGATAGGATAATAAAGGTGCTATGATTCTTATATTCTACTCTTGGACAGGTATCTCCTGAGGAGACTGAAGTTCTTGAAGGAATTAAACAGTTGATGGGAGAAGATGATAATCAAGATTCTGCATCTTCTATTACTCCATTCCCTTTGTTGACAAAAAATGCTGTGGAATCTTTACGTTATCGAGCGGAGGTAAGGTTGATCATTGGTCAAATCTCACTTTAGTGGATTGTCTTTAATGCATTTAGGAAGATTAGTGATGGTGCTACTGGTTTATTAAGTGAATTTCTGTGTACTCAATTGAAGCTTTATCATTGTTTTCATTCTATTTTATATGGACAGGTGGATTTTATTTTTGTTCAACCAGTTGCTCGTCATTTGATTAATAATTTTTTTTTTAAAATCTTCCTATCAAAGAAGTCCCATGTGATTATCATTTTTGGTCATCTTATTTGTATTTGCTTAAGCATCTAGAAACATTAGATTGGCCATCTTTGGTGGCACTTACATGAGAAGTTTCATTGCAGTAAATGAGTTTTGGTACTTTTATTTAGGTGGAGGTTGTTCACAATTATAAGTTGTGTTTGAATTGGCACACAATTATTCATGTGTATTTAGTGATGCGTCCTCTTGCAATATTCAAGTAGACATAATGTGATTGCTTTGAGAGGTTGCTTGAAGCATCAAGTAATCAACATCTTTCTCTTCTAGAGGAAATAAACTCTTGTTTGGTTATGGCTGGACTATGCATATTAGCATCCATGGTTTTTAGTTGGGAAAAAGACCAATTGACTTGGTAGATATTGTTAACTTGGCTATATACAGGTAAATGAGTGAGTTGGTAGATATTAATATTTTTGACTTGGCTATATGCTTGACTGAGTTTTGGCTATATACAGGATGTCGCCAAAGGTGTTACAAAAGTTGCCATCAGAGAATCACGAGCTCGAGATCTTAGGGATGAGATTACAAACTCAGAGAAGTATGTCTCAATTCTTGGATCCCTAATTTTATGTTTTTCCTGATTACTTGGTCATCAAATTCATTAAGTGAAGTTTTCTTGACTGTTACAAACTGTCTCATGTAAGCCTATTCAAAAGTTTTCTTATGATCTTTATTCACTGCTTAACTTAGTCACATGAAAGTAGGGTTGTTAAAGCTGTCTTCAAACATCATATGACATATTCTTACCATGTTCTGGACAATATGACATCTTCTGGTATATAGTGTAAATTTTCTGAATTTGTTTAGTACTGGAGCATAGTGGCTCATACATAAGAATTTACCCAGATGGCTGATCACTAATTACAATTGTAGGTTGAAGGCTCATTTTGATGACAATCCAAGGGAGCTAGGTAAAGAATGGCATACCCACATCAGCTTTACAACTGAAGACTTACTTTAAGTAGCATTATATGTTCTTTGTTTTTGCTCGACAGATTTGCTGAAGCATGACAAGTTCCTGAGTAAGAAAGCTCCTCCTGCTCACTTGCGTGAGGTACCTGTGTATCTTCGAGACCATGCAACCGAGGAGGCTAGTAAGAATGTCAAGCTTTCCAGAGCTGCGATGGGAATTGACAAATTAAATAAGCAACAAGGATCCCGGAGAGGCTTTGGTAGATTTGGTAAAAGCAGGGACCCCCTGAAGACCTTTTCTGCTGAGGTAAATAGTCTAGGTCTTTATTCACCGAATTTCCTTCTTCAGTAGTCTCATTCTCTTCACAAGAACCTTGACCACTTGAAGTTACTTAGACCCAAGAGCTTCGGTTGACAGGTTCCAATTGAAATCAACATAGTCTTCTACTAATAAATCTCTTTTCCAAGTTGGAAAGAATTTTAAGTGGTATAATCTCAACAGTGGATAGAAACCAATATGACAGTTTCTTAGTTATTAGTGATGATTCCCATCTCTCTGTATCTGAAATGCCCTCTTTTGTTTTTCCCCACTTCAAACTGCCAAGTCATTTCTTAAAATTTTTTAGTATGATTTTCTACATTCATATTCTACTCGATTTTGACTTTTATGACCATTCGACCTGTTTCTAAGGAAAACATTTTACTTGTCAAATTGTTATCATCACTCATCAGTTATCAAGTAGAGAATTGTCACAGCACTGTCTATCAAAACTGTTGGTTATCAATCATAGTTCAAAATTGAATAGCCGCCTTTAACCCATGTGAGCATAATTTGCTGCATTGCACCACACAAAACTTTGTTCTTAATGATCTAACTTTCAGGGTAAGAAGTTAAGGAAAAGGAAAGACAAAGATGAAACCACTGGCAACAAGAAGAGAAGGAAGAACAGCAAACAAGAAGTTTGACATTGAATTCCATGTTCATATTTTATTGTTCTTGTGAGCAGTGGGTTAATGCAGTAAAGCATAAGAAATCTGTGTTTACCCCAAAACCAATTTTGTAGGCCCAAAACTGCAGACTTGCAGTGTTTGTTGCTCAAGTTTTTTCAATGTATTATTTTTTCACCATGATAGACAGGCATGTAGCATAAATCATATGAATATTGTATAATTTATCATTGTTTACTGACAGATTTCTCTTTATAATCTTGTGTTCCATTGTCAATTCGTGAATTGTTTCTCATGTTTCTTCAATTTAATACTTCACCCTTGATAAACAGCTATTTAGTACAACTTGTATGAATATTGTATAATTTATCATTGTTTACAAACAAATTTCTCTATTTAGTGTTCCTTGCTGACAATGGAGCTTTTCTTGATGGCATTTAGACTTGGTATACACCAATATGAGGAGTATCAACCAGACTGATTTTATTGATCAAGAAAATGTAAAATTCTGTTCAAGAATGTTGATTTTATAAGTCAGCAATCCACAAAAAAGTTAAAATAATAATGTCAGTGCAAAATACATACTTTCACAAGGCTGCGATTCCACTAGGAGCACATCACAATCCCAGTCAAAAGTTTGTTGCATTATTGGATTGAAATCTACAAACAATTATCAGATGTAAAAAATGAAATGCATTTTACATGAGCTCAGATCATCATATGCAGCATTGTTCATTCTTCTAAATACAATGGTTGATCCCTAGAACCGTCTTGTCTTGTATTGGAATTCAACCACCTGAACATGCAGTACTCAGCTGGTGAATTCAACAGAGTAAAATCAATTCAAGAAAAATAGAACTAGCAATGCAAAAGAACCAACAGTTCAATACAAACCATAAAATCAAAGACCAGCAAACAAGCATAATGAAAGCAAGACTGAACACAAAAGGCTTGCAGATTCACATCTGATGAAGAACAAGAAATCTGAGGACCATATACAGCATGAAAGACCATTAGTCAAACATCTGAGAGGCAGAAATAGAAGCAATAAAACACGGAGGCATATTAAAAGAGATGTTTTATGCACTCTGTGTTTTATGCCTTCCTAAATCATCAAACATTGCAGGGTGGACTCTGTGAGGCAAACAACCCTGTCAATTTCATCAATATTGTGAAAATTGGAAGAAAAAGAATATACATTAATGAGTACACCATAGTCCTCAGAAGTATCCAGGGGTTCAAAGAAAAGAGTACGAGATAGTTAATATAGTTCCAAAATCATAGTTATTACATATAAACTTCAACAGTTGGTGGCTGTAATTCCATTTGACTTGGATTTACGGCATTGGCCATGGTGCACCTAGGAGTTCTTCCACCTACAACTGACCGATCATGTTATTCACACCAAAGAAACACCTAGGCCTAGAATCATTTGCATTAAAATATGTATATGCCTTCACCATGCCACAGGGTGTATAACCATCCCAACTCCATCAATTTCACACACTTCACTGATATATTACTAGAAATGGTGACCAGGTCCCTCTCCATAACGGCTGATGTGACTTGACCTATTTGTGAACCCATACATCATTCACTTTAATTTAAGGATCCCGTGCCCTCTTCTTCCCTTTTCTTTTGGCTTGTGGGTTCTGAGAGGACTGGGTTTGGCAGTTATTTGTGGGAACGGCAGATGGTGAAGTTGGACGAGGCACATCAAACCCCTTGTCTATGTCAAAGAAAATATTAACCAACGTCAGCTTGTGCTTATTGAATATCATCATTGCCCAGGGTTTGATTATAGCACTACCTGATTGAGAAACTTTCAGCTTGGTATTTATGGCAGAGCTCCACAAGGCCCTCTCCACATCTGATGGCGTAAAAGGATCCCCTTCTTCACTCAATTCCTACATAAAACATGAGATTGAATATCTAATCAGGAAACTGTCGTGTGCGTGTGTGTGTCTGCGTATTCAAAATGATACTCCAATTCTGACATAAAGCATGAAATTAGATACCTTACAGGGAAACTGCTAAATATCAAATGCATAAACTTGAAGTTGACCTACATCTTCTTCGCTCACACAAACAGCCTATTAGCAATAATCATCCAATTCCTCCAGAATATATTAGACAGGATAAACTTATGAAGAAATGACAGGAAATTATCTGAGGTTTATCTACATCTTTCTCTTCACTCACAAATCATAGATTAACAATGAGTAGCTTAACAGTGATCTATCAAAATTAAGAGATCATAACTGCAATTTCCTCCCACTTCAACTCAATATAATCACCCAATTCCCATAGAAAGCATGAGTGTTTGGATAACATCTGAGGAAATTGCAGAAAACTATCTGAGGTTCATCTTTATCTTCTAACACCTCAACTGTTGATTAATAATGCGTACTTCAAACAGAGCATCTATCATAATTAACAAAGAATTATCTTCATTTTCTCCACTCTTCTACTTGATACAATCACCAAAGTCTTACAAAAGCAGGAGATTGAATAACTTATGAGGAAAAAGTGGACAAGTTTTTGTGGTTCATCTGTATCTCTCTTTACCAACACCAACTGTTGATTAACAAGTGGTACCTTAAACAGTGAATTTATCAAAATTATGAAAGAACCAACTTCAGTTTCCTCTACTGTTCTGCAGTTCTACTCAATATAATCATCCAAATATTGCTACATTCTCTGAATCATTTTGTCAAACATTTATAATGCAGGAAAAAGCACAAGAATAAGAAGTTCTTTACCTTAGCTTTGTTTTGTAGCTTCACAGCAAACGCAAGGTACTGCTTCAAACTATAGTCCTTCAAACTCCCCATTGTTGCCACCACAGCCTTTTCAAGCACATCAAAGAAACAAAGATGCAATTTTTATCACACAATTTAAAAAAGAAAGACCCAATCTTTAACCTCTTGTTCAATAAGCTCACTTTTGAAAGTAATGGCTTGGCTTGCGATTTTTTGACCAAGCTATGTGATATATGTGTTAAATATCTAATATGTATGCTAAGACTTTTGAATAATGCATTAATGTAATTTGTATTAGGCTTAAGACTTATGGGGCTTAGGTGATGACTTTTCCATTGAGCATGTGTCATATTAAGGGTTATCTATAAGGGTGAAATGTAAAGACGAAGGTATAAGAAAAAGAGAAGAAGAAACTAGTAAACTTCTTCTACATTATCATATTCCTCTATTCTTTTGTATGAAAAATATCATTCTTTTTCTTGAAACATTTGCTAATCAATTAGAGTTTAGAACCTTTAATGTTCTTCTATGTTTTCTTAGAGCTTGAAGATCTACCATCATGTGGGTGTTGAAGCCAAAACACACACACACACACAGCTCCCCAAGAATATCCTTGAATATCAAAGAAGAAGATTATCATGGCAAGTTTAAGCCTGCATGGTATGAATATCCAACAATCCTTTATTCCAATCTTTGATGGTGAAAACTTTGATTATTGGAGTATCAATATGAAGACCTTATTTCCTTCTCAAGAAATATGGGATTTGGTGGAAGACGGGTTTGAAGAACCTTTAATTCTGTCAAAAGTTCGTCCAATGATGAAAGAGAAATATTGAAGCATGATATAAAGAAAGATGCAGATGTTCTTTTCTTCATACAACAAGGAGTCTCAAAGAAGATCATTCCAAGAATCATTGGAGCTACCAAAGCCAAAGAAGCATAGGACATATTTCAAAAGGAGTTTCAAGGCAATGACAAGATACAAACTATCAAACTCCAATCACTTGGAAGAGATTTTGAAAATATAAAGATGAAAGAACAAGAAAGTATGAAAGATTACTTTTCTAAGTTCATGGAATTAGTAAACCAAATGGGGACTCTTGGTGAAAACTTAACAATAGAAGAATGATAGAAAAAATCTTGATTACCCTACCTCAAAAGTATAATCCTATTGTTGTTACTATAGAGGAATCAAAAAATTAAATACTTTGAGTGTTCATGAGTTCATGGGTTTTCTCGAGTCTTATGAGCAAAGCTAGAATAGCCATTCAGAAAATTCTCTTGAATGTGTTTTTCAATTTAAGCTTAATTTCATAAAAAAGAATTCTCAAAGAGAATCTTTAATTCATGATCAAAGTAGTGAATGTTCTGGAGGTGGAAGACGAGCAAGAGGTAGAGGTAGAAATACAATTAAAGGAAGAAGAAATAATTATGAAGGAAAGATCATGTTGATGTGAATCAAAGTAGATACACTATATGTAAAAGAAATAGTCATGTCAACATAGTTTGTTGGTTCAAAGGCAAGACCAATATTTCAATTATAAAAAAATTGACCATCTTCAAAAAGATTGTAGGTACAACACCAACCAGTAAACAAACTTTTTTGAAGAAAAAGAAGGTAATAGAGATGTTAACATGTTCTATGCATGTCAAGTGGCCTTTAAGCAAGAAAATGACATATGATATCTTAACAGTGGTTGCAACAATCACATGACTGACAACCAAGATATCTTTTTATAAATTGATTCATTTGTTGGTTCTCAAGTGAAGATGGGAAATGAATCACTTGTCTGAGCAAAAGGCAGAGGTGCAATAGACATTAAGACAAAACAAGGAGAGAAGATTCATACAAGATGTGCTTGTTCCTAACTAAAGTAAAATCTACTTAGTGTTGGAACCTTGTTGCGCTCCATTCATTTTGAAGATAAATCATGCAAGATTTATGACAATGGCGAAACAAAAGAAAATTATGGCCAATAACAAAATAGGGAGAAACAAAAACTTTTCACTTACCTTCTGATATGGAAGCATGCAAGTTGATGACGATAGTTGGATATGGTACAAAAGATTTGGGTATTTGAATTTTCAAAACTTGTAACCGCTATAATATGGCTTACCTCCATTCGAGAAATGTATGATGTTTGTGAAAGATGTGCACTTGGCAATAAACATCACTCAATATACTATAAACTTTTTTATGATCAAATCTACTTATAAACATGTGCACCTCAACTAAATGGTGTGTCAGAAAGGAGAAATTGCACCATATTAGATATGGTGCAATCTATGATGTCTACCACTAATCTTCCAATATTTTTGGGGATACGCGCTTGAGACGGCAGCTTACCTTTTGAATAAGGTTCCTTTAAATCTATCCCTAAGACACCATATGAGATATGGAAAGGGTAAAATGTGACAACTTTTGGCTTTATTAGCCAAAGAAGTCAAAAAGATGTGGCTGTGTTTCCTTTAGTCAAAAAGGTGTGGCTGTGTTTCTTTTCCAAAGATTCATTGCATCCTTTTCAAAGATTCACACACATGCAGGATCCAAGCCATTCGCCTGTAGAAGGAGAATCACTTCTTCTAAAGCTAACAACCCCAAGTTTAGAGAAATTAAGTGAAATGAAATGAGAGTTCTTTTCTTTTCTAGTGGGAGAGACATAGTGAGTCTCAGGGTGTGTGAATAGTATCACTATCTTGTAATTCTCATCTTTTGTCATAGTGAAATTCTTTCTCTGCCGCCGGTGGATGTAGGCCAGATAAGGGCCGAACTACCTTAAATCTCTGGTGTCATTTACTTTTTATTTTCCATTTGAAGGATTATTACTATTCATATGCTGATTAACTCCTCACCTATATTTCATAGTTAATTTAGTTAAATAACAACCGATCTTCAACAAATTGGTATCAGTGCTAGAGTGCTTTGATATTTAACTGAATTTTCATAGAATGTCCACCACGAAGTACGAGATTGAGAAGTTCAATGGCAAAAATGACTTCAATTTGTGGAGAGTCAAGATGTGGGCTTTGTTAGTGCAACAAGGTTTGTTGAAGGCCTTGCAAGGAAAAGATATACTGCCAGAAAGATTGTCAGACGATGGAAAGGAGGAGATTTTGGAACGAGCACATAGTTGTAGAAAGGGGTGGAGCCATGTGTTAGAGAAGGGGCCAATTGCCCCCTTAACTTTTAATATACATATATATATATACATATATATATATATATATATATATATATATATATATATATTAAAATTTGCCCTCCATAAATTTTACTATTTCTTGTTGTAACAAATAAAAATCCACTGAATATGAGAATATGATAACTTTACGGGTTTACCCGCATAATTATAAAGTTCACATGAATGTTAACATATAATTATGAAAATCTTCATGGCCCTCATGGGCATTTGGTAAACAATCATGTTTATTGGATGTTGGGTTTCGGATCTGTCCACATAATAATGGTTGCAGATTCAATGGGCAAACTACAAACCCGATAATGCACCCATTCCATTCCCTATTTCCTTTCCATCCTTTCTCTTTCTCGCCATTAAAGGCCAACTTATTGTTTGATCACATATACTGAGAAGGAAATTTTTAATAGAAATGACAATGATACTATTATGAATCGTTATCAAGGCATGAAAACTCATAAACAACAATTGTATTTTTTTTATTTTTATTTATGTAAAAGATATTAGAAATAATTTATATTAGATATTAATTAGTTACTTTGTTTGAAGTTTTTTAATATAGGTTTTGAATTGTTTTATTTTTATTTTTATAAAATATATTTTGATATTGCCTCCCTTAATATTAAATCCTGGCTCCGCCTTTCCTGTACTCAGCTGTCATTGGCAGATGAAGTTCTAAGAGAGGTTATGGATGAAACATGCTTATTGCTTTGTCTAGAGTCACTCTTTATGACAAAATCTCTCACAAATCGTTAATATATGAAGCAACGACTCTACACATTTCATATGAAGGAAGGTACATCAATTACTGACCATCTGAATGAGTTCAATAGGATTATCATTGATCTCAAGAATATAGACCGTATTATTGATGCTGAGGATCAGAACCTAATTTTCATTGACCCCTTTTTTGAGTATTTTGTTAGCACAATGTTATATGGGAGAGAGGGAATCTCCATTGATGATGTAAAAAGTGCTCTTAACTTCAAGGAATTGACAAAAAGAAGGTTTCAGAGAATCGGGGTGAACATCAGGCTAAGGGCCTAGTTGTAAGAAGTAGACCTCAGGAGAGGGGGAATAACAACAAAGAGAAATCCAGAAAGAAAGTTGATACCTGCTTTTACTACAAGAAAAAAGTGCACATGGTAAAAGACTCCATCAAGGCTAAAGTAAAACAAGATAAGGACAAAACTTCTTCAAGTATGAATGCTAGCATTGTTAAGGATAGTTTCGAAGCTAGTGATATAGCATTATCTGTCACTACTACAAGTTATGACGATTCTTGGATACTTAAAACTGCTTATTCCTATGATATATGCTTTCGTAGAGATTGGTTCACCACTTTTCAGGCAACTAAAGGTGGTTCTGTCTTAATGAGGAACCATACCTCATGTCCAGTCTCTGGAATTGGTTCCGTCAGTGTCCAGATGTATGATGGCATTATCAGAACTTTTAATAATGTTAGGTATGTACTTTAACATGATAAAGAATCTCGTTTCCTTAAGTCTTTTGGACCGCATGGATTTCAGATACAGTGGTGATGCCGGTCAGCTAAAAGTTAGCAAAGGTGCATTGGTGGTGATCAAAGGAAAGCTTATTAACATGCTCTACATTCTTCAAGGCAACACAATTATAGGTATTGCAACATCTACTTCCTCATCAAAACTTGATATATATTCTATTCGCTTATGATATATGTGCTTAGGTCACATGAGTGAAGGAGGCATGAATATTATTGAAGCAAGGTTTGTTGAATGGTCAGAAAACCAACAAACTTGACTTTGTAAACATTATGTGTATGGCAAACACACTAGAGTCAAGTTTAGTACCAGTGTGCACAAGACTAAGGGCACTTTGGATTACATCCATTGGGATGTTTCGGGCCCTGCATTTGTCTTATCAAAGGGTGGTTTTCGATATATGTCAATTTTTATTGATGACTACTCTAACATGACTTGGGTGTACTTTTTGAAGCAAAAGACTGAAGTTTTCGACACCTTTAAGCAGTGGAAGACACTTATTGAGAAACAGACTTGGAGAAAGATCAAGTGTCTCAGAATCGATAATGGTATGGAATACTGCAAAGGTGAATTTGATCAGTTCTGCAAGAATAAAGATATAGTGAGGCACCGCACTGTGAGATATACACCACAACAAATTGGGGTACGCATGAACATGACTCTTTTGGAAAGAGCACGTTGTATGTTGTCTAATTCAGGTTTATCTAAAACCTTTTGGGCTGAAGCTATTAATATTGCCTGCTAGTTGATTAATAGGTCTTCGTCAACTACTATTAATTGTAAAACTCCCTTTGAGGTATGGTTTGATTCTCCTGTTGATTATCCTGTTGTAATAGTATT